>OZ005655.1:94310430-94930837 GCA_963930645.1 Salticus scenicus | reverse complement strand
ACAGCGCTAAACCGAAACAGCGCTAAATGAAACAGCGTTAAGCGGGGTCTTACTGTACTTTCTATACCTTATGGGTAAGAGAAAGTAAAAATATATCTTTATTTCATTTTGTTAATTTCAGTCTGAAGATATACGCACATAAATCTTGCCCATAGACGTATTGCCTACGAATACTGTGGGATGTCATCCATGCACATTACTATTTCATTGATTGCAACAAAAAGTTTCAAGTAACAATCATCTATGGTACAGATTTAAAATATCAAGTTTGAACTCCCTACTAATGTTTGTTTTCGATTTATGCTGATAAGAGTCACACAAACCAATTGCTAAAACCTTGGTTTTGTATACAGGGAACCACTAAACGTGTAAATATATCAATATATAAATATTGAACATTTGATCCAAAAATAATATTTCTTGTACCATAAATGGGTAAGAAAAAGTTAATAAATGTACCCATTAACTCCAGTGTGAAAATTTAGTGTAAATCCTTGAGATATTCAAAAGAGAACATTTAAAATACACTATAAAGCGATCGGAAATATAAGCTATTTCCTCATTTGCTAATTCCAGTTTTTTTTCTAATTCTAATCAGCACTTCTGCTGATATTCTGCTACATTCCTTATGATGAGTGATTCCTTGATATTTTAATAATTTTTCGTTTTCATATATCGCTTTTTTTAACGATATAAATTGGGAATATGGCTATCTTGTTTTCGGCATAGTTTCTGACTGTTGTTCTGTTATGTGCAGTCTTTTTTTGTAATAAGCGTAAAATAGATAAATAAAAATATTAAATGTATAAAAATATTTTGTTCGGCCCTAATCTTTCTTTTGGAAACAGTCTTGAAAGTTCTTCAAAGAAAAATAAATTTTTCTTCAGAAAATATTTCAATGATTTTTTTTTTCCTTTTCATGTACAGCCTGTTGTGTCAGTAGTGTCTAATTTCCACATGTTTTGATGACATAGAACTCTTGATCTTTAGCACACATATTT
This sequence comes from Salticus scenicus, assembly GCA_963930645.1. Lineage (NCBI taxonomy): Eukaryota > Metazoa > Arthropoda > Arachnida > Araneae > Salticidae > Salticus > Salticus scenicus. Next base: position 94,929,836 of record OZ005655.1, on the reverse strand, counting down.
ACTACATATTCAGTGTCTAATATTTCACAGGAACTTATAAATCTTTATGCATGAAATGCAATAGCTATCGCATAATTTTCGAATGTTCGCTATGTTTTGTTGATTCGGAATGTGGCAATTCTATAAAGATTATTTTGGAATTAAAAAAAAAAAAGATCCTTTACTTTTATTTTAAATGATTTAAATTTAGGTTATCTCTTCAACATTAAATCACCAGTTGTCCATCCTAGCGCAGCACTTGTGCAACTTAAAACCCAACCGAACAACCAACACTGTTTATAGATTAGATTACTAGTACTTTTCTTTTATGACAATAAACTTACAGTTGGCAAAAAAAGTATTAGAACAATGAGAAATTTGTAGTTTTCAAGTTAATAAAATCAAGTAAATCGTATAATCAGTTTAAAAATGAGAACATTTCTTTAGAAAATTATAACTACGTAAAAAATAAAATTTAAAAATAACTACAAGATTTAAAAAATAAAAATAACAGAATTTGCATCGCAAAAAATGTATTAGAACTGAAGAGGAAACATGCAAATTACAGTGTTGGTGACGTTATTACACTTTCAAGGTTATGTTCACCCGTATCAATGTCAAGGACGTTTGTCTCATTCACTGCTAATTTGTGGAAATTCAATTTACGTGGACTTTTCTTGCCATGGCACCTAAAAGAAAAGAGATTTCACTTGCGAAGATAGAACAAATCGTTCACCTGCACCATTGTGGCAAAACATTTCGAGAAATTTCCAGTAAGTTGAATGTTTCACTTTGCGCAATTCACAACATTCTGAAAAAGAAAAAAGAAACTGGGGCTGTGGATAATAGGCCAAGATCAGGGAGACCAAGCAAGCTGACTGTCAGAGAAAGACGATAAGTGGTTAAAGATGCCCTACAATCTCCAACAGGAAGTGCAAGGATGTTGGTCGCAAATATTGAATCAATATCAGGAAAGGTTGTAACACCTCAAACAGTTAGAAATGTATTCCATAATGCTGGTATAAAAGGAAGACGGCCAAGGAAAAAACCCTTTATTTCAGAAATCAACAGAAAAAAACGCCTAGAGTTTGCCAAAAATTATAAAAATAAATCTTTAGACTTTTAAAAAATGTAATTTTCTCCGACGATAGTAAACTTGAAATTTTTAAACCTAAACACGTGCTCACAGTTTGGAGAAGAAAGGGAACTGCTTTCCAGGCTCAAAATGTACAGAAAACTATAAAGCATGTAGGAGGGAATGTCATGGTCTGGGGCTATATGGCTTACAATGGAGTTGGAAATCTCCAGTTCATTGATGATAAAATGACAGCTTTGTCATATATTGATGTGTTACGGGATAACTTGAAAGATAGTGCAAAGAAATTAGGGTTAGAGAAGACATTCATTTTTCAACAAGATCAACACCCCAAACATACTGCCAACAAAACCAAAGAATGGCTATTATATAATGCTCCCCGAAGAGTGGTAACTCCCTCACAGTCCACAGACCTGAATCCTATAGAGCATTTGTGGCATCTATTGGATGAAAAAGTAAGAAAATACCCAATAACATATAAAGCAAGTTTAAACCAAGCTTTGCAAGATGCCTTGACCAGCATGTCATCAAACGTCACCAAAGATTTTGTGGAATCTATGCCAAGCCGTCTAAATGCAGTAATTTTAGGTAAAGGACTACATACCAAGTATTAGTATCATGTACGAATTTTTAGTTATTTTATTTTATGTATGATTTAACATTGAAGTCCGATGTTCTAATACTTCTTTGCAATGCAAATTTTCTTTTCTTTTAATTTTTTAAATCCTATTGCTTCTAAATATTTGTTTCTTACTCCATGTAGTAATTATGTAAAAGTGTTACATAATATAAATACAATGTGGCAAATGTTTCATTTTATTACCTTGAAAACTTTAAATTTCCTACTGTTCTTATACTTTTTTGCCAACTGTATAAGTAATATTTACTATAATGAAATTATACAAAAAGTATAATTTTATAGGGTGGCCAGAATACCAGTTCGTTTTTTGGATTACAGTCAGCCGCAAAATTATTGAAACGATAGCAATAATTTGTATTTTAAAGCTGTATTACACCTGATACTGTTTTGTTAAGTAAATATTTGTTAAACCATTACCTCAGTCTTTATGCTGTTTATAAAAAAGTAAATTGATGATAAAAATTACAGATCAAACTAATATATACATATATTCACGAAAAATGTGTGCTTCAATAATTTTGCTGCCGATTGTACCCATATCTATTAATGTTTGCAGTGAGACTCTCAACACAGTAACATTTTAAATATATTTATGTCGATATTTCTGTACTGATAAGTATAAAGGATTTAAGTCCAAAAATGTTGATTTTGAGTTAAGCACATAGTCAGACTCAGAAAAAAATTCTCTATCGATTGGTATAAAGGATTTAAATCCATGTCATTTAGCCTTTGAGAAAATTCATTGGTAAAAAAAGATTCAAGTCAGAAATTTAGCATTAATCTTTGATATAAAATATTTAATTCAAATTTTTCCCTTTATTAAATGAAGATTGACAATCACTAAATGGTATAAAGCGTATAAACTAACACAATCCCTTTTTCCTAATCGATTCTGCTGATTAGTTTTTAGTCATTTTAACTTTATTTTTCGTCTTCTGAAAAATCAAGAATATGGACTTAAATCCTTTATACTTATCAGTACAGATTTAATGTGATGACACAGTATATTACACTTTGTAAATAAGGTCTTCTGGGTGCCAGTATCTTAACCACTAAACCATTCGGGCCGTGTGTAAAGAAATTACTGAAATTCTAGTCTAATTTGTAGAATAATTGAAAAGTTATTTAAATTAGCGACTGATTTTTTTTATTATCTATTTTCAGGACTAAAAGTAAAAAGTCAGATAGAGTGTATGATAATGTATGTCAGACAGTTATTGAAAAATGTCAGATTGTCACCTTGAGACCCTAAATCTTTCATAATATTTCTCGCGTGCAGAGGTACGTTTTACGACATTACTTATCTTTATCACAATACTAATCGAAAATTCCCATATTTATTTACTAGTGTAATGAATAATACTTAACATTTGAACATGAGTGCTTGTAAAATGTATTTCTTTAAAAAAAAAGTATATTGTGTAGAAGGAAAACCGTCCTCAATTTTGCAGATCAACGGGATTGTTTATATAAATGTTCCTAGGAACATTTTACAGTTAAGAAAATATTTACATTTAAAGTCATTAGTTTTAGAATGATTTATACCATAATATACTTTAATGCAATTAGTTATTTATTTGTAGAATAAATATAATGCTGCAATCTATAATTATCATTGAATTAAATTTAGATTAATAAGTTTTTTATTCAATTCAATTCGAAATATTATATGATGTTAAAAAAGTAGCAAAACTCTCAGATGAAAAAAAAATCTACTTTATAAAAATCACACCTTAAACGTAATTTATTACTTATTAATTAAAAAAAAAAAATCATGAAAGTTATACGACTTCATGAGATTAAAAGTTAATTATCTCATTGTATTGCATTTTATTGTTTATTTCGTTAATCTCATTAAGTGTTATTTTCAATCATGTTTTTAAAAAACTCCACTTGCTGTGATAATAAACTTACTAAATTTCATTCTTCATGGAACAAAAGATCCGTTTCAAAACTTCTCCTTCCTTAATAAAATTTGCCCATTCAGAAAATTAAGTACCATGAAACTTTATTTCTCTAATATTGGTTACATAAAACACTTTGCGTACAACATTTTACTTTATTTATTTATTTTTTATAAATCCATTAATGAAAAAAATATATTGCACAAAGAAACACAACGGTATTATGCAAAATGAATAAAGGCACAATTAAAAAATTAATTAGGTATATGAAACCTTTAATAAGAAATGTAAAAAAAAGAAGGATAATTGATTTTTTAAAGGAATTACAAGTATTTTATGAACCGTATATATTTATTTGAGTTATAAAATTTTAAATATATATCTTTAATTGATTGCGATTGATTTATTTCAAATTTTGTTGTTTTTGAATCTCAGAAGTCTTGAAAAATACGTGATTCATTCACATGTTTTATGAAGTTTTCTTTTCTAAAAGGTTTTATTTATAACTGATTTTTCATGATTCATTTTATTCTTTTCAATAAATTTGTACAGGGTCAGTTCTGGGGGGATGCAATTTGTGCCACGACACAAAACAGTGAGCGTGTAATGGTCAACGCTCCGCAAAGACGTTTGGCAGTAACACCCAAGATAACAAAGGCTTAATTGCGCAAATTGTGCAGAGAAATTTAAAAATTAATTGTGACACATGATAATAAATGAATAAAAAAGATTTAAAGAAGCATACATAACAAATGCGTTGTGTGAAAATAATTGATCTAAAATAAATTATTTCAATAAAATTTCAACTTCTGTTTATTAAAAGTTATAACGTTATACATTAAAATGCTAAAAATCAGTTGGTCTAATATTAGTAAAATGGTTTACTATATATGTATCAAATAGTACTAATATCCACATTTTAATACGTTCTTAAACGAAAAATTAACAAGGAGACGGCAAGGGTGTGGGGTCCTCAAACCGAACGGAGGTTCCGCGTGTGGTTACAGTCGATAACAAAAGTGTCCGAACACTAGCAAAAATTACTATGTAAAAAAAGTACACTTATTACGGTTTTGTTAAATAAATCCTTGTCGAATCCTGTTCTTAGTCAGTGTAAGAGCATGATTCGATAAGGATTTATTTAACAAAACCGTATGAAGTGCACTTTTTTTACATCGTAATTTTTGCTAGTGCTCGGACAATTTTGTTACCGACTGTACCACTCAGTGAGTGTATTCATATGCACAAACTCTAGAGCGCACTACTTACCCATTGCCGAGAAAAAAATTCCTAAAGTTTGAAAAGAAAAAAATTAATTTGTATTAAAATTTAATAAATCGTTATAAACAATTTCTTTTCAACTTTTATACATTTGTTAAATCGCGAATTTAATGATTTCTAACTTTTTATATGGTATGCGTCAAAATTATCTGAACATCGAGAAATATTTATGAATGTGAACGAAGTTTGCTTTTTAGGAGAAATTCTCAAAACACCGTGCTCCTGTAAAAAAGCTGCATTTATTTGTTGTGCAAGTTGTCGACAAAATTTGTGTTTTTCTTGTTTTTATGATAAATATCATCCAGGTTTGTGTATTCGTAAAGATGAATGATTGAAAGAATTGCTAATGCTATAAACGTATAATCATAAATATTCATTGTATTTAATAATATGTTATTTTATAAAAAATAAATGGTAATGTTCAAAAGAACTGTGGCTTTTGTATTTATTCTATCTACAGTTCTAAGTTCTAATCGTTGAAAAGTTAGAAATCATTAAATTCTCGATTTAACATGTTTAAAAGTTGAAAAGAAATTGTTTATAACGATTTATTAAATTTTAATACAAATTAATTTTTTTTTTCAAACTTCAGGAATTTTTTTCTCGGTGATGGCTAAGTAGTGCGCTCTAGGGTTTGAGTATATGAATACACTCACTGAGTGCTAATTACACGCGGAACCTCCGTTCGATTTGAGGACCCCACACCCTTGCCGTCTCATTGTAAGATTAAAAAAAAAATATATCTTTTAAATTAATATAAAGATCATGCTAGGGAAGTACACTCTGGATTAAGTTACCAACATTCGGAAAATTCTTGCGAAAGCTGAATGCAGCTAAGTGTGAAATTACAGGTTATAAGCACACTATTTTATAAAACAAACTTATGATAATTCAAATAATCCTTTCGATTTTTGATCAGTTATCATAAACGATAACTTTGTTCTCAAAATTACGTTATATTTAAATTGTTTTACTAACTTTTGTTAAACTTTAAAATAAATTTTTAAAAAGAAGTCTAGATCGTAAAAAGGATTCGCTTACAAATCACAAGTTTAAATTACCAAATAGGCAGCTTGTTTTTCGAGTAATTTCAACAAAGTATAGAAAGCTAAGGTTGAAGCTTATACGTCTTTCTCAGCTAAAAATATATCTTCAGAAAAACTTCAAAAATAGAAAAAAATCTGCATAAATCTGCATAAAACTGCAGATAATCTAAAGGTATTTAGAAAAAAAAAACTTGCTTCTAAACTGCAAATTTTTTGCTTTAAAACTGCAGTTTTTATGATTTTTGTTCCAAATGCCTTTAAATTATCTGTAGCTTTTTCTGCAGTTTTTTTTTTTTTTTTTTTTTTTTTCTTTTTAAGCAACGTTTGTCTAGAAAAGATGAACCTTGTATATCAAAGACCAACCTTAGTCTATATAATAGCTGTTTTTGACAAATTTGATGAGCCTTCAGTTACCTACGGTCAGTCGGTTCAGTCAACTCTAAGAACTTGTCAAAGGACCAATCATAAAATATCAATTCTCTTTAAAAGTATTTTCTGAAATGTTTTTAAAAAGCTATTAAAAATTAGACAAAATAACTATTTTGATTTGCAATTTTGCTATTTATATTTGCTATTTTATCTTTATATTTTGCTATTTGCGATTTTTTGCTTTGCTATTTATAATTTTGCTTTGCAAAATTTTTAATTATTTTTGTGACTAAACTGGTTTTTTAAGGGAAAATCTTAAGATTCAGTAAAAATAAGTTTTTATCTTTCATAATATATTTAAGATGTTTCCACAATATTTTTTCTTTCTTTATATATATAATGTTATTTTCCTTATGACTTTTTTTTTAGTTCTCGTAAATACAAAGTCTTAAACTATAGAATTTATTTTCTAGAAAATAAATATTTCTGTATTAGTCTGGTTACCTATTTGTCTCCCACTTAAAGAGAAATTTGTTAGCTTTATGCTTTGTATCTGCCATCGCTTTTCTTTTTTTTATTATATTTAAAAACCGAGCCTTAAAGGAGAAACCTTTTACGTCCAAAATATTTGATTAATGTCAGCTGGAAAAGCACTTAAATTCCCTTTTAATAAAGGCTATATATATATATATATATTGGGTTGGCAACTAAGTTCCCGCCGTTCCACACTTCTGAACTTTGCCCATCGAGTGAAGATGCTTCTCTACAGAAGTGTGGGAGCAATCTATTGTCTCTGCCCTTGTTGTTTGACGCGGATTTTCATGCAAAAGGTGGTTCAATTGCTCTTCATCGAACTCAACTGGACGGCCAGAACGAGGTCAAAATTTCCTTTTTTGAACTATGCATACCAATCACGGGCGGTTCTTTCAGCTATAGCACCCACTACACAGCACAAATGTTGCGAGCAGCTTCTGCGGCCTTATAACCTTGATTAAAGGCAAAAAGAAGGAGGTGTCAGAAATGCTCATTCTTCTCAACTTGACATTCCATGTCAATGATCTGTAAATAACAAGAAAATGTATCTTAGTAACAACGAAACATATATTTCGGTAGAACAATATATTCTCTTTCGAATGATGTACAACTTCGTGCCAAAGGTATTTAATGTCATACAGATTTTTCCAATTTAAAAAAACGGCGGGAACTTAGTTGCCAACCCAATATATATATATATATATATATACACACACACAGGAATTGTTTATATTTTCTATTGTCTATATTGTCTATATTTTCTATTGTCTATAGGAACAGACACATTTTAGTTGCTTAAGAAAAATATTTTCTGAGGAAAATAAAATTCTGAACATTAAACCTTTTGTCCTGAAGTAAGTTTAAAGTTACATTAGATTTGTAAAAGTATAAAATGTAATTTATAGAAGAAATGCTAAATATATTTCTAAAGATCTAACGTATATACTTTACTGTAATAATCTCAATGTGTAGCACTAGACGTTTCATGAAGCTGTTTTCGTTTAAGGAAGATTTTATAACATTCTGGTCGGAGTTTCTGACTGCCATTTTCGATTATCATTACCTGTGTTACACTAATTTTTATATAGCTTTTAAACTTACCATTAATCTTAGGAAAAAATACAAAGAAAAAAAAATAATGTTTTTCAAGATCTGAATGTGTTTAGACCCCATGTTCAGTAAAAAAATAAAGTACCACCCATTAAATCCTTGTTAATTATTATGATGATATGATATGCATAACTTCTATTGTCATTCGAAATTCATCTTAGAAAAGTATATTTTAAATGCATTTTTCTTTAATGAAAATTTTGGACATAAACAGTTAGATAAGCAATGTAATGTTTTCCTTCACCAAATATACATGTTGTTATTTTACTTTCTAGATTTTCAAAACTGGTATAACAGAAATATGATGCCTCTCTTCGCCGAATATATATATTATTTTACATTTAGATTTTAACTGGCATGCCAGAAATGTTACATTTTCTTTTTTTTATAAATATATATATTATTAGACTTATTAGATTTTTAAAATTTACATACCAGCATACCATAGTTTCTCCTGGAAATTCTTTTAAAGTAGAATTTTAAAAAATTCTTTTATAAGTGAATGTTTCAGGCAAATCAGTCTTACCCAGACACGGAAAAAGCGCATTAATAAATTTTTTAAAGACCCATTTTCTGTTATTCAACATAATTTTCAACTGAATATTTAATAATCAAAATAAGAATTATTCTTTTAAAATATTTCAGCTGTTTCACATTATGTTATTTTTTTTCCCTTCTTACATACATATTTTTATAAGTATGTGTTGTGTACCCATGAATTGTAAAAGTATTCAAAACTATATTCATATAATACCATGCTGAAAAATTGCATTCATATAATTAAATCATCCAGAATAATTGGAATATTTATTCTGAATGTTGGGACATTTTACTTTGAACTATTAATTTATTTTTTATAAAAATCTTTTTTCTAAGGATAGTCAAAGCATGTGTTTTTTACTATATAGGCTTCCTTGCAAGACCGTTAAACTTATCACAGCCAGGTTTATTGCATGGGATACATACATCTGGAATAATACAAATAGCGCTTAAAGTAATACAAATAGTTTTTTATACAAATGCGAAAGAAAAAAAATAGGACGTCCTTTTCTGTGCAATTAAAAGAACTATTCGAAACATAAGCATTGGTATTTTCTTAGATTTTCACGAACAGCTGTATTTGCATAAATTTTCAGGCGAAGATGTTTAAAAAAAAAAAAAAGAGAAAAAAAAATTACTGCGCACATCGAAGCCTTGCATGCGGGCACCATTTCATGACGTCAAGCCATGCTTTGAATCTTATTTAAATGGTTGCATATGATTATACTCAATTCGTAAATGCTGCGAAATGTATTTAATCTTACTAAACATGAAACACGTCCCATTCAGCCATTACACGATGATTTGATGTACTAAAAGTTATTTTTACAGAAAAATGCAAATTGATTAATTATATGTGATTCTTAATAAACACATTACTTTCATATAATTGGAAAGAATTTGGGAAAATTAATTTTCAACAATAAACGTTAATATATACGAAATCCATTCACATAACCATTTAAAATTTCTACAAATATTGTTCACCTTGTTAATATATATACTATATATATATATATATACATATATACAACCGTCATTTTCAAAAACGTTGATATAAATGATGATACAGAATTTCATTTAAAGCAATTTCTTGTCAGAGATCCTAATGTCTTGCATTTACTTTGTGCGTACGTGTAAACGAAAGATAATGGTCATACAATTTAAAATATATACTTATTAAATAATGAAAAGAGACTTCCACAGACAACATTAAATCCCAACAGGAATGTGGTCTCCAGTTACTTGATAACAGAAGAAAATGTAGTGTCATCAACTTTACCAACAATATTAGAAGTCGTGAGGAGAAACATGTTAGCAAAAAAACCTTTTTGAAGTGGAACAAAAATACAAGACTCAAACGATCCTCCACCTTACACTATGACCTAATGGTCAGGCAGCAAACTGGACTAGAGCATAACACATATGAAATTCTGCAAGAGCCAATTTTGTCTTCGACTCTTCCGGAAAACACCAAAATTATAACTCACCTTCTGGAACCGTGTTCCAAAAAAGAAGAAACTTCGGCTATTAAAACAAAAGGTGATAAAACCATTGCCTCGTATTCAAGAGAAAATTTTGTCTTTGCCTTCACTGACGGTTCCTCAGATGAAACTCTAGACAACGGAGGAGCTGGTGTCAACTTTACTTTCCCACAGAGTGGAAGCACAAAGCAATTTAAGATCGAAGGAGGCAAAATAGCTTCAAACTACACTTGTGAACTCATTGCCATCCAAAAAGCCCTAGACGAGTATATAAATCTCGAAGAAAATGAAAGAGCCAATGGGTTAATCATCTTCAGTGACTGCAGAGCTGCTCTTCAAGCAATTCAAAGGGGTTCCTCAGGGCTAATTATAAATATACACCGTACACTTCATAAGCTTTTCCATTTGAAGAAACAGTGCACCATGCAGTGGATTCCCGCGCATGTTGGCATTACTGAAAATGAGACGGCTGATGCCTTGGCAAAAGAAGCAAGACAATTAAACACCAGCAGGGTTACTCATGTCACCCTCAGCGATATCAATTCCGTTGCTAAGGCAAAATTCAACGATAGGAAACTTAAAATCAAACACCAAATCCCTGAAATCAGTACCAACAGAACTCTCACCAGCACTCTAACAAGACTCCGGACAGGACACTTTAGGGGGATGAAGATCCATAAAGACGGGACAAGGACTTACTACCTCTGCAAAAACTGCCCAGACATAGAACTAACCCCCAAACATCTTTTCAACTGTCCTGCTATTCTGGCGCAATTGCAGCAAATAAGTGACAATCCGTGGGCAGACTTATATGAAGACAACTGCCTTCAAATCGCAGATGCTGTATATAGGACCTTTGGTCCCATTTAATTTTTTTTTTTTTTCCTATCCATGACACGACACCAACCAACCAATGAAAAGAGACTGGCATTTATACTAGTATATATAATTTCATGAACTGAAATATATGTATATCAAAGACAAAGCGTGGATTGGAAGACAGAAGAAACAAATAATATTGGTAAACTTATGAATATTGAAAAATGCCTTAAACATAATCTTTTTTTTTTTTTTTTTTTTTTTTTTTCAGTACCACAAATGTTCAAAAAAAAAAAAAAAAAAAAAGAGCTACGTTTAAGCTAAAGGATAATTTATTTAATTAAATAACTGAAAATTTATTCAACTATTATATTCAAGAATATATTGAATTATATGCTTAATAAAGTAGAAAAATACTTTAATTTATTGCTGTATGCAATTCTTATACTAATTTATTTATCTAAGAATATTTTACAGCTGATAATAAAACAGTCTTGAAAACTATCCTAGCGTGTTTAACCTCTTTAATTGGGGAATACTGAAACCTTTTTGAAATGATTTTGTAATTTCAGAGCTAATCAGAATTTTATAAATTCATCATACATTTATTTTCGAATTATTACATTATTCATTAAAAAAAAAAAAAAAAATGTCTTGTCCTTTTAATGTCTTGTCTTTTTTTATGCATGCGTATAAAATAAATTAATTATGCAAACAATATGTATATTATGAAAGGAAAGCCGGATGCAAGTTTCATTAATTCTAATGCTGCAAGAAAATGAGAAATATGTCGTAGTGATATGCCTAAAAAGTTTAATTATTTCACATGATGTATTTAAAAAAAATTAAAATGAAGCAAAGTAAATGAATATATATATCACAATACTGTGGCAGATTAAAATGTAATCAACTGTGCAAACAAAATTCATAATTGCAGAAAAAAAAGATACAATTTATAACAACAACTATAATTTGCGCAAAAATACAGGATATATACAGTAATAATCATCAGAAACTACTAGACTATTATGTATGATTTGTTAAAAATATATATATCAATTTAAAGTGATGTCATCTAAATTTTTACGAATGTATTGGGAATTAGTATTGAACTACAGCTATTTATTTTATTTTATTTATTTATTATTTTATTTATTTACTTATTCTCAGACGATTAAGGAAAAGGTAATACTGTCAGAAATTAATCTACAGGAAATAAACTTACTTTTTAGTTAAAATTCGAGAGAAATTTCCGTGGAGTCTCAAAATTGTAATTGTCTCCAGACCACCCTTAAGGGGGATTCAAAGACGGTCCATAATTGTCCATAGTGTAACACTAGTAGGGAGAAAAACACACTTAACGCAACTAAAAAATTCATGACTTAGACTTCCAAATATGTTTTTTTACAGGGAGCTTCAGATGGTTTTAACAGAAGTTAGTTGACATTTTTTTATTTACAGTAATAAATATATAACATTTGCTTTCCCAGACTTTTTCGAAAAAAAAAATCATTAGTTCTTTTTTAATTTTAAAATTTTAAAAAAGAAGAAGTTGAAAATTGTAATTAAGTTTTGTTCTAACATATATCCAAAAGCCCATTTAAGTTTTAGAAAGATTCATAAAAAGAAAATAAGACGCATGAAACATTTTAAACTTGACGCAACTACATAAAAATTAGTTTTGAGAAAAGGATGATTAAAATTTCATTTTACAAGTCCCCGGACCACACTTAGGGGTTAGTTTATACAGTCTGTAATTGTCAAAAACCTTGCACTAAGTGCGATGTTAAATCCACTCGATCTTATTTTACAACCAATTAAATATGTGTTAACGAATATAAAGGCTTATATTTAAGCATAGAATGATGAAAATAGAAAAAATATATACAGGGTGATTAGAAAAAAAACTACCCCGATATATGAGACCATACCTACCACACCGTTCCGAGAAACTGAATAAAAATTTGGTGGACGGTATTTTGAGGTATGCGCTCAATAATTATATAAAAAACAACAGTTAAACTCTAACAGTTACGGTTACAGTGACAAATGGCAACACCTACTTTTTTAAAAATTTAAATGGAATCTCCATAGCAAAAAACCATAAATAGCGTTGGAACGGTACCTCTAACATGAAAATCACCAACGCTAGGCATACTAAGAAAAAAAGAGAAAACAGCTGTGATGTGCCTACCAGAGCATGACTTACATTTTCTTATTTACGTCCCATTTCACACTGAGTCTTCGGCTCTCACTAAAGTCTACTGATTCTACTTCGAAACGAGAAGAACAGACCACGGTATCCTTAATTTCATGTAGGTCTACTGAATAAGGGTTTTAATTCCGTTGTTAGTTGTAAGACACCGTCATGAGTGACGTCATCACACTAAGTGAAAAATAAGGCATTGTGAAATGCGTGATGTGTATCTCGCTTTCTTGCTCAGTGAACAATATGCCGCTTACTGGGAAACATCATTATCCTCATCAAAATCGGTTTTGACTGCCATTTTAGAATGTCATGTTTTTCACGTACTGTGATGACGTCCTCATGGCAGCGTCTTACGACTGACAACGAAATTAAAGCCTTTATTCAGTAGCCTTACACGAAATTAAGGATACCTTGGTCTCTTCTTTTCGTTTCGAAGCAGAATCAGTAGACTTTAGTCTGAACCAATGACTCAGTGTGAAATGTGACGTCATTAAAAAAATGAAAGTGGTGTTCTGGTAGGCACGTAACAGTCGTATTTTTTTTTTCTTTTTTTGTTAGCCTGCTAGCGTTGCCGATTTTCGTGCTAGAGGTACCGTTTCAACGCTATTTATCTTTTTTTTTGCTATGAAGATTACATTTCAATAAAAAAAAGTAGGTGTTGCCATTTGAAATTTTCGAAATTTTGTCCCTGTAACCGTAACTGTTAAAGTTTAACTGTTGTTTTTAATATAATTCTTGAGAGCATACCTCAAAATACCTTCCACCAAATTTTTATTCAGTTTCTCGGAACGGTATGGTAGCTATGGTCTTAGTTTTTTTCTAATCACCCTGTATATATATATATATATATATATATAATAAAGTTTGATTATAGCATTGCTCCTTATAGACTAATCGGCTTATTTTTGAAATTTGAATAACAATATAATACTGAAATTTATTGCCGTTCCCATAAGGAAGACGAGAGATTTAATTTCAAGCTGTCAAGCTTAAATTTAAGTTAGTCTAAAGTCTTGTAATTGCAATAACAAATACCCAAGCTTATGCAGGTGATACTTTTGCTTTCGCTGATATGGGTTATATGAGTCAACAAAGTATTTAAAATTTATATTAATAATGGATATTACTATAACAACATTTTTGTAAAAAGTAGAACCGACACTACAAAGCAATTATTATTCAAACTGCTGTAAAAATTTACATAAATACATAAATTTAATTTACATAAAATTTAAATTTAATTTAATTTACATTTAATTTACATAAATTTTTATAAAAATTTACATGTACTGTTAAATTAAAAATTTACATAAAATGGAATTGCAAAATGCGCCTAAATGTATAAAATAAATTCCTTCTCCAGATAACGTAAACACTATTGTTAATCATAACCTTTGCACTGAGAAATAAAAATATACCGCCTTCCTCTAGAATGAATGTGGCCATTTTCTAAATTCCTTAACTAGAAATATAGATTTTCGAACTATGCGCATAAGGCACGCTAATAAACTGAATAGACGAAATGGTCAAGAATTTCTTATTTACACATTTCTAGATGGTGAAACGATGTTCTGAATATTCCGAATATTCTGAACCTTTCGTATTGTGAGAAATTCTCGCTTGATTTTCTGAAATTGGGTCAGACACCAAGATTATAGTTGCTGAAACCCGCCTCTTGTAGTCTCATTTATTTGCAGATATTTTTAAATAATTTTACCTTCGAGAATATAGACAAACGCTCTAGAATTCTAATAGGGGCTTCTAGAACTCGCTTTTCTAGTGGATTAGAATTTATTAGGATGACATGGAACTATTTTTTCTAGAGCCACAATTTAGATTCTAGATGTCGGTTACAGAATTTTTTCTCAGTGTGAAGTCGGGGCAAAATTAAATAAAATTTGATAATTTTTCAAAAATTTTTTAAGACCGATAACTACGCTGTTGCCTCGAATGATACATTTTCATAGCTTCCTTTATTGTATTATCTCTGTATAAGATTGGTCCACTAATAACATTCACGTAGAGCAGTGAACATCCTTCGAAATTTGGGATTCGTGTATCTACGAAGTTACTAGAGTTGTAGTGAGATTTTCTGCTTGGGAAATTTTGTTTGTTTCATTTGAATCGAAGTAGTTTTCTGTCGGGATTTGCAGATGCCAAAGTGATATTTATATTTTGAATTGAAAATAATTTATGTGTTGAATATATAAAAGTATTAATTTTTTATTTAATTTTGCACTGATTTCAAAGTTTATGATTAAGAGTTGCATTTTTATTGTCTGGAGAAGGAATTTACATTTATTATTTTATACAAAATTTACAATACTATTTTATGTTAATTTTCAATTTCATTTTAGTTGTTTGATTAATAATTGCTCTATGGAGTCGGTTCAATGCTTTTACAAAAATAATTTAATTTTTTCTTTACAGTTAAAATATATTCACATTGCGGATCATGGGAAGACAATCCAGGGCGACTTCACATATGACACCTCAGCAAGAAAAGTGTCAATTTATTTCACTTAAAAATACGCTTGAATTGACGCAATGTGCACAAACCCTTTATACGACAAGACCATCCAAGGAAAAAAAAATCAAAATCTGAGCATTTATTAAAAAGTTGCAGGTCAATAAATATATCCTTTACTAAATGTATATACAGTATAGACACTCAGACATATTTTTAGGCTATGATTTTTCCGATAGCAAAAAAATATCAAAATTGAGGTTTCCATGAAGGAGTTATTGGTTACAGAACAAAGAACACTAAAAAATCATGAAAACAGATTGACAGGCAAAAATCTTTTGTTTAAATTCTAATGATTTTTTAAAGAAATTTTTCTCAAGTCTAGCCTTTTCCATTAAAAATGTATCGCAATCTAAGCGCCTATTAAATGTTAGAGGTGGGCAAAGAGCATGAAAACAGACAGACAGGGGTTCAGTAAAGTCCGTTCCCATCCTTTTAAGTGCTGAACGGCTGCAGCTATAAATAATAAAACTGGTGTCTAGGTATAGAAAAGCGGCTATGCAATTATCAATGTGACCGCTTACAGTGAACATACATTGAACTTATAACAGTAAATATGTCATCCGCTATGCTACAACGTGTGGAACGTAAAGTTCGAGCAAGGATAGAAATGCACACGGATAAAAGCTCACGGAAAGAAGTTTAAACATCGAAAATAAAGCTATTTGGTAATGAATAGTTAACTTTTATTACTGAAATCGTTTTGGCACGTCATAGCAGAAAATTGCGAATAAAAAAATACACATTTTAAACATTTTATTTTTAGCATTAATATCTACAAAGTGCCTGTTCGTACTAAACCGATGATGCTGTACAACTATGTAATTCCCTTTTATCCCTTATCTTCTATCGTTTTCGAGAGAGGACCATTGACTTTGCCGTTTTCTGTCAAATGGGGCTGTAAACGATTGCATCTCGTAGAACATTTTAACATACCTACATAAATGTTTTATTACTACATCGGCGGCCGTTCAGCAGTTCAAAGAGTTGTGACTGAGTTTAATGGGCATCCTGAATGTTATTTAGAACTTTTAAAATCTAGTAATGGGACGTATTTAAGACGAAGAACTTTACAAAGAAAGTAAGTATCAAAATCAAGCATCAGTTAAGAAGTTATAAGCTAACATAATAAATAAATAAATAAATAAATACAGTTTGAATTGAGAACCTTCTCTTTGAAGTCGGTTGAAAATTGTCACACATTACTTTTGTCATGTAGTTTCCCATTTTACACTGAGAAAAAAAATATATATATACATCCTTCATCTAGAATGAATAGGTGGTCATTTTATAAATCCCTAAACTAGAAATATAGATTTCCGAGCTATGTGCATAAGGCACGCCAATAAACTGAAGAGATGAAATGATAGAGAATTTCTAGTCTACATATTTCTAGATGGTGAAACAATATTCTGTATATTCTGAATATTCTGAATCTTTTGTACTGCGAGAAATTCTCGCTTGAATTTCTAGAATTGGGTCATAAACCAAGATTATAGTTGGTGAAACCCGACTCTTGTATTCACATTTATTTGCAGAGATTTTTAAATAACTTTGCCCTCGATGATATAGGCGAACGCTCTAGAATTCTAATAGGGGTTTCTAGAACTCGCTTTCAAAGGGAACTACAATTTATAAGGATGACATGGAACTATTTTTTCTAAAGCCACAATTTAGATTCTAGATGTCTGTTACAGAATTTTTTCTCAGTGTAGTAAAATTGAAATATTTAATTTTTAGTTCAATTTCGTCATTTTGAAAGTCAATTGTCACCTTAGAAAAATACGAAGAGTAAAGATTCAGAATCGCGATTATTGATGTTAACTAAAAACTCTTGTAAATTTACTGATAAGCATTTCAGTAATAATATGGATAAATAATCACATAAATTTGTAAAATCACATAAATCACATAAGTTCAGTAAAATTACTGAATTTTGTTTTGCAAAGAATGCTGAGCCAACTTATGTTCTACATATTTATACTTAGTGATGTAAGGGTTTTATTAAAAAAGGCTTATTTTGTAATTTTGATTGTAAATTTAGAATAAACTTATGTTTTTATAGATTTTTAATTTTTAGATAATTTAAACTATTTTAATAACTCAGAGTTCATAAATTTAATATCAAATATCATTAACATTGATAAAGTTTAAACGATTTTTGAAGCACATGTATTGCTTCAAACATATTTTATTCAAAGTCTCTATTTAAAAATTAAATCTGTATTTTGAGTGTGTTGCTAAAACAGTGATTTCCTTGCTTGAATATTGGATTAGTTGTAATGTATTCTTAAGATCTTCTTCATATAATGGAAAATTTTAATTGGAATTTACATTTTCATCAGTTATATTTCGTTTTCCTTAAAATATTTTTAAGCTTCTTCGTAAAACAGAGTTTTTTATTTTATGATCAAAGAAATAAAAATTTTAAATAATTTTCATAATATAAATAACTGAGATATATTTTTCTACTTAAACTTATTCATTAAAGTGTCAAACCAGGGTAAATAAACTTGAAACATCCTCTGTTCACAAAATCAAATTTTATAATGTTTATTTCATGGACGGAATTCTTCACAACATGATAAAAAAACACATAAAAAGGATACGGTTTAACAATTCAATGGATATTTGAAAAGAATAGTTGCACTAGATAAGAATGAAACTTATCGTGTTTTACACTTTAAATTTATAAAGCTACACTGAGAAAAATCTTGGTTAATAAGAAAATACTAAAATTTCTTCGTACCATTTCAAGTTTCATTTCTCAATCCCTCCGCATTCGAGAATCGGAAAGTTAACGAAGCCCTTTGAACAAAGACACATTATGAAATGGATAAATAGTAAAGATTATTGTTTATTAACAACTAACGGAAGAATTACATGGAATGTTAAAAAATAAACTATCATAAAGGCATATAAAGTTTAGCAATAAGAAGATGTAATAATAAGAAGAGAGATAAAAGAGATGCATTATTCATTAGATCGTTTTATAGAATTGAATAGGCAGTAGATTTTGAAGGGAAGTTAATTATCTTCGAATTAGAGAATTATAATTAGCTCCCCTACCTTGATGTTTTAGTTATTATGTGTGATTCCTCTTGTTAAATTTCCATACATACGAAACCTTTCTCTGCTTAAAACCCTTCCTTGCTCTTTCAAATTACCTGGCTAAACAGAAAATTGGCACCTTTTACACTTACGTGTATCATGCCCTTAACATTTGTTCAACTCTTCTTCTCATAAAGAAGAAAGGTACCTGAAGGTAATATGGCCATGTTAAGCTTCATAGATTTTTCTTACCTACATTTTATGAAAATTTTAAATACTTTTATGTTTAAAGCATACTTCAAATCTTTGGCAATAAGAAAAAAATATATATAATAGTACATTCATTCAATTATAAACATATAAATATTACATTTCCAAAAGGCAAACTTTGTGGCATATTAAAAGCATGTGAAGGTAATATGGCCATCAGTTGTTAGCATCGTTTCAAATGGAAAATCTCATTCAGTAACTGCTGAATTGTGTAGTTTTATTAAAAATTTACAAAAATTTAAAATGACAAAATACCAAATTATCAGGAAAAATTAATATTCATTGAAAATACAATAGACTGAAGCAAGTTAATGAAAAATTAACAAACTGACAAAGGAATAACTTGTTTCTACGTGTTTACATGAAATTACTGTACACATTTAGGACAAAAGAACAAATCTGTATCTTTCTTGATAAGTCCAACACATTCCTCGTGCACATATAAACCACAAATTGCACAAAGTCTCATATCTTTCACTGCATCTTCACAACAAACAGCACACTACCAGCTCTCAGTCTTTTTTGACGAAGTCTTCTTAGAAAGAGCCTTCTTTTTACATGGTTAGAGTCATCACGGTTATTGTTTATAAGGAATTTGTCAGTGTTCTTGAGGTCTTTCTTGTCAACAAACAACTCTTTGGCCAGTATCACACCACGACTGTTCATAGCAGGTTTCATAACGCGAGTAGTTTTCCTTTTCCTTTTGGGTGTAAGCAGCAATTCTGTGAAAGAATTGTGTTTGGAAGAATTTTCCTGAGCTCCCGGGGTATCTAAATCATCTGAGTCATAAGAATACTCAGGTGAATCCAGATCTTCAGAGCTCTCTGTATCAGATGACGAACTCGTTTGTAGTTGACACCGCTGTCGTCGGATATTCGTCTGGTAACCTGAAAGCCTGTCTCTGGAGAGAGGTCATTTTCTATTGGTTGTGAATTGACAGGAGGGGCATTTTGTATTGCAGTTTTCTTAGGTGGTGGCAGCTCAGTGGGAGTGCTCGGTGCAAATGCCTCTTCTGGGAGTATTAACGGATTAAAGGGGAATATACCAGTGGCCCTAAATCCACTCTTCATGTTTGCCTGAGTCATTGATTTCTCCCATGTTGGGGTAAAAACATCTGCGAAATTCAACCTTGAAATATCTTGTTCTTCTCTATGCGTGGGGAAAGAAAGAAGAGCATGCTGATCCTAAAAGATCTCAAAGCTTCGAAACAATCTTTGTCTAAGGGTTGCAACTCGTGCGTGATGTTTGAGGGGAGACAGTATAGATGAATGGCATTCTCTTCAGCAAACTCGCAGATGCTATAATCAAGGTGGGACTTAGCACAATCAAAAATGAGAAGAAAAAGTCTACTAGGCTTGAATCTAGCAAAATGTCGTAAGAATTCGACAAATGTTTGTGTATTCATACACCCCTTTGGTGTTATCTTGGTCGTAGACCCTGTAGGTAAACCTTTTTCTCACGCTGAATTTTTCCTAACCCCAGCAAATAGAATCATGGGAGGAATAACATATCCCGTAGCATTGCCACAAGCTACAATAGTACCATTTTCGCCATGTTCCTTTGCAACAATGTATATGCGCTTGGACCCCTTTTTTGCAAATACCTGTGGATCTTTATGTAACTGTATCCTACATCCCTTCCCATTCATGCTGAAAATCTTTTCAGGGAAGTCCAACAAATTGTTATCAACAAGTAACTTCTGCAACTTCGAGAAATGATCTTCAGCGATAAACTTGTTCACTTCTGAAACCTAGCTGGGTTTAACCTTTGCGCCTTTCTTTGCTTACCTTCTGGGTTCCTTTACAGAAAGCCTTTCAACCAATAACGACCGGCAGAACCTTTTAAAAAACGGTGCGAAATCCTGTTTTCATTGCAGTACTTATAAACATTCAACTTGAGTGTTTTCGACATAAGAGGGTATCCAACTTCAGCCAAACGGAAAATTCTTGAGCACAATTCACTTTCCTGATTTTTTATAAGGGTTACTTTACGACCCAATTTTCCTTTCACAGTCGTTTTAGTTGCGAGATAACGGCGTAGAGTTCGTCTGGGTACATCATGAGTTGACTCGTAGCATTCCCTGACAAGCGCCCATCTCTCATATTACTTATCGCTTTCGACATATCATTCTGTGTCCACTTAGCGTGTTTCTTCTTTCCAGGATCAACAGGATTCATTTCTGAAATGTAACGAATAATACAAATTACCTTTAAAATATTATTTTACAAAAAGCAGTTAATATGGCCATATGCAGCTATTATGACCAGCGGTTGCCATATTAACAACGGTGTTGATTTCACAGAAAGACTAAATTATACAAATATTGGCGAAAGTAAATAAAATTATACCACCACTATTACAATCTGCACACAAAACTGCATAATAAGTAGCCAAATAACCGAAATTATTTGTTAACATGACATTTTTTAAAAATTAAAACATACCGGAGATAAATTACAAGCTTGCTTCACGAACAACGCACGCTCTATAAAATTGCTGCTGTATTCCGTTGTGCGCACTTCCTTCAGTCGGCGATCTCGATATACCTCTACAGACACATGAGGAAGCATATGCTATCGCCATCTATCGTTTTCCTAACTTACTTTTTTCCGCAGAATCGATTGACCACATTATATTCAGGTATATAACTTAATTACCTAAAATCAGTTGCTGTCAAAAAACTTTTAACCCTCTACTTTTAATAAAGCTAGATCTAGTTGTACTTATACTGTTTGTAGTGGTGCTAAAATTAAACCCGGTAACTTTGTTGTCTTGCTTTTTTATCCACCTTTGCGTTTTAAAGTAGCAAAAGTTTTAAAACGTTTCAATTTTCGTATTATATTCAAACCTGTTAATAAGCTTCGATTCCCTTCAACTAAATTCACTCTTCCCGAGTTTCATAAATAGGGTGTTTATAATATCCCTTGTAATAATAGCCATTTATCTAACATAGGCCAAACTAAAAGAAATCTCGAATCTCATTTATGCGAACATTCTCGGTATGTCACTAAACCAGAAATTTTAAAATCTTCTATTTCGAAGCATAGTTGGAAATCTGACCACAGTTTAAATTTTTAGCAAGCCAAAATATTATCTTTAATGCAAAATGCGTATCAAAGTTAGATTTCTTGGAAGATTTAGTTATCTGTCTTAATCGTTATAAAATTGTTAGTGAAAAATCTGATTCCATTTTGCTGTCTACAGCTTGGAAAAACTTATTTAGCTCCACTAAATATTTTTTTTCTTTTTGTAATAAAATTGTGAGGTTTGCGTTGACGCAGACCCCATCTTATTCAATGATTAACTTAGTTAATTTAACTACTTAAGTATTATATAATGAAATTAGCACAGAGACGCATATGTAAAAATAAACCAAGAGTTAATTTAACCAGATTAATGGGAGGGCTATCTGGCAATTGCGATAGCTCAGTCAGCGTATTTAAATTATTTATCAAATAAATGTATAAGAATTAAATAAGATAATTTGAAATATCTCACCCCAGCAAACAGTAGAAGGTGTAGAGACGGGTGCACTCTTTTACTCCACTACTGTGACTTCACTGTGGATCAGCGGATTCCCGGCTGATCCAATTTTACATTCACGAATGCTAGCAGATACGCACACCAACACTCATCAAACTACTTAATCTTAACACAACTAAATCTACACTAACGAAATATAACTTCATCCGAGCGCTAAGCCTAAAATTTTAGCGTAGACAGACCTCGGAGAAAATTCCACTACTCCACACCTTTTACGAAAACCATCTCCATCTTATACTACTTTCTACCAACTTCCATTCTCTTCATTTCAATCAAGCTTTCAAAATAGCTTCCAATTCATCTACCTCTCACAACCTAATTCCTTCGTTGCAGCACCATGCCGACACAAAACATCCGATCTAAACTTTCGCCGAGTCACTGGCGTCGAAGCGATTTAATCATCCCAACTTAATACTTTGCTGGATCAAGCTTAATTTCAAACAAACTGTGGTGACCTTCTACAGTCTCAACCTCACAAAATAAAATGAAATAAATAATTAAAATAAAATTGTATTAAATAGGTAAATAAAATTATATTAAAAACGATATTAATAAATAAAGAATTCTCTTCCCCTTTCTTGTCTTTTTTTTTTTTTTTTTTGTCTCCTCTTATTTGCTTGTGTCCTATTCTGATTGGTTATTGTATGTTTCTGTCCTATTGGCTGGTTGTGCAGCTCCTCTAATCCCGGAATTTTCCTTGGTTTCAATCTTGATTTTGCCGCAAGCACGCGTTTTTTGAACCTGAAGAAGAAAGACCATGACCTTACGAAATCGGTACTGCTTGTATTGAGTTTATAGAGTGTGAAGAAGTTTCAAAGTTTAAATATTTATTGTACACTAGTACTTTAACTTATAATTTATTTAATATACTTTTAAAATATCATTTTTGCTATTACTTTTAACATTTGTCCAAAAAGTTATTAAAAAAATTCTGTATAAATTACTATCTATACACTCTTAATGTTGTCGTTAATACTTATTTTTATTTATTACCAATCTCATTCTTATTTATAATATTTTTATAAAAGGAAATAATATATGTAAAAGTACACTTTGAATTATTACACTTATTGTTATTATTTTTGCAAATAATTTCTTTTTTAAAAGAAAATACAATTCTAAGCGTTTTAGAAATTCATTCAATTCTATTGAAAATCTTTTCGACATTCTAAAAATTGTATCATTTTAATTTTTCTAAAAATAATATTTACTTCAAAATATCAAGTTATTCTCTAGTTCAATTACAACAACGTTTCTCAGCAGTCAAAATATAAATAAATGGATTAAATTTCTCGTTTAATTTTATGTTAGAATAAATTTTTATTATTGAACGAATCGATTAAGCTATTTAAGCCAGAGGCTTCTAATGAAAATAACAATGTATTATCGAATTTCATAGCAAAAATTTACAATAATTCTTACATTACATGTTTGAAAATTAGAATTTCATTTTAATTCTTTGTTATTTTAAGCATACCAAATACTAAATTTATTGTCTTTGAAAATAATAAAGCTGAAATTTAAATCGAGAACAAATTATTTTTATATTTGATTTAAGTTGAGACAAATGTCATTTCTTGAGTTTTATGAAAAGAGAAATATTAACATATTGATAGAAATTAAGTTAGCAGTTTGTCAACGCAATTTTTATTATTACATAATATGAGTGTATTTACTATTTTCTTACGTATATGTAGGAATAAATTATTGGATTCAATAAAATTTTAAACTTTCAGTTTTCGATAGATCTGTAAGTTTTCATATGTTCTGAACACCGTTTGACCATTTTTATAAAAAATTGTCAATTAATCCAAGTTTAACTGAAGAGTTTTCGAAAGAAGTCTACTGTTGAAAACCTGGATTAGAACTTGGCTGCCATCTCAGAAAAAGAAAAGGGGTTATTTTATTTTTAGTTTTCAAAGAAGCTTATTTAGATCACTGATCAAAATTTAGATTTTGGTGGTGGAAAAAAGAATCTTTTTTAACATTTATATAAAGAAAAATTGAAAATCAACCGTTGTATTAAACACTAATTTAAGTGATCTTACGGCACCAATTTAGAGAAAATATTACTGGATATATATATATATATATATATATATATATATATATATATATATATATATATATATATATTCGTCTAATCGTTTAAATTATCTGACATTTAACTCACATTTTAAAAGCAGAAGTAAAAAAAAAAAAAAAAAAAAAAAAAACTCAATAACACTTTGAAATGGGCAATTTATGCTTTGGCAATTAATCCAACAATATCAGATTCGCATATGAAATGGAAAATAATGGCTCAGTTTGTTTTCCTTGACACCTTTGCATCTCGCTCTTAAAATTGCTTCTGTACCATCGTCCGTATTAAATTTTCTTTAGTTTCTCTACTTCCTCATGACCGTTCATGTCAACCACTTACCCCAAAATGGTAGCTTTTTATATTTTTATTGACCTCGCTTTTAATATTTGGTCTGATTCTGTTTCAATAAGCTCTTAAATTAAATATATGAAAGCCGTAGCAGTTTTCAAAGACCTTTCCATTACTAATAACGCTACTTAAAAAATTGCAGCTTCTTCGCACTTCTTTTCTTAATAGGTCTCTTTCAATATTAGTATTGTTTTGCCCTGTTTATCTAAATCACATTATGCCATAGCTAAAGTTCTCAAACAGTGTAATTTTAAAATACGTCTTTCGCCTTTCAACAAACTCCCTTTCTTATTTAAAAGATACAATACCTTACCATTTAAGGAACCCTAACCCTAGACCAGCAACCTGGCGGAACAATATAATAACTAGAAAGCCCCTACGGCTCAAATTAAAGCGCATCTATGCCTTCCTTCAAGATTTATCAAATTCAACAAACTAAATTCCTTCTCTATCTTTCCTTAATTTTTCCTCCTCTCCTACATGGCGAATACTGGTCATGTCTGATGCTACAGAATTCCACAGAAGTGCTCTCGGAAAGCAATCATCCTGCGCATGATGTTGCTTTAACCAACATTGTTCTTAGGGTGTTTGGGCTTGATATAAAGACTGCGAGAACATTGTATAAAGACTGTGAAATTTGTACATTACCTGAATGAACTTTGTAAATAGAGTTCCACTTGGCTCCGGTCCTCTTCACTTTCATGCACCTTTGTCGCCTTTTGTTGCGGGAGAGCTCTGCTCTGGCGACCTTTGTATTATTTATTTTATTTTATTTTTTTTTTGTTATATGCTATGCAATGAACAACGGGGGAGGCTTAACCTTTGGAGACGGGCTCTTCTGAATCTCCACAGTGGCTTTGGAGCCCCTCTCTAAAGGTTAAAAACGCTCAAAACCGCTGCATAGTGGTGAGCGGCTTCTTTCCGTCTTAGAATCGTAGAATATAAGTATTGGATTATTTATAATATTCCCAACAAATGTTGTTTATCATTTACTGGTCAGAGTGAACACAGCCTTAAACTCCACATAAAATAATGCATTTATTACATCCGCAAACAATAAACAAACAAATCGGTCATTTCTAAGCATTGCTGGGAGAAGACCCATAATTTAAATTTGATTAAGTTAAAATAATTCATAGGCCCAAATCTATACTTGAACGCGATTTACTTGCAGCTTTCTACATTTATAATACTCTTAAAAACATTACCAATTGTGATTTTGCTTAAGTCCCTTTGCCTAACTGTTGGAAATTTTACATCCAAGCAATAATTTCTTATTTTTTCTACATTTTTCTCAACTACGTTTTCTCAATTTTATATTTGTTAATCCCCACACTCTACCTAAATATCTTTATTGGTTAAACAGTTGTAAAATCTGATTCCTTTCTTATATGTAGAGTAGAACTGTCGTTTCATTTCTTTAAGCACTGATGGAGGTACGCTAAATTCTACCGAAACGCATCTCTGCTATTTTATTATTATCTTTGGCGTTCGAGACATTCATAAATTTCGTGCATTTAATTAATTTTTCACTATTCTGCAATTAAGTTAATATAGTTGTAAGCAGATTGTAACAACATCGGGAATGCAACATTATGGGAATGCACATCGGGAATGCAACACGCTTTAAATATTTAATTACAGGCAGAACATTAATGCTTATAATTTGAATAATACTCTATTTGTTAGATTTCAGGTAGATGGTTTGAAGAATTTCATAGGATATCAATGATGCTTAGTAAAAATTAATAATTTAAACCATATAAAATAATGCGAAACACATAAAATTATTAATAACATATGAAAGGATTTCACATTTCTTATTGAGACAAATGTGATAATCTTATGGTTTAAAGTTAATTTTATCTTTTACATTTATTTCATTCCTATTTCTATTATTCGTTTCATGGCTTAATTTTAACCATTATTTTTGAAAAACCCCAGATGTTCTGATAACAATCTTACTAAATTTCTCTCTTTCTGGAAGAAAGAATGCGTATTAAATCTTCTGTTCCCGTTTTAATTAAATTCGCCTATAGAGAAAATTAAGTACCGCGAAATTTTGTTTCTGCTTTGTTAATCGCGAAAATCTCTCCTAACGTAACTTTAGCTACAGACTAAGAAATTGTAAAATAGTTATATAGAGTGGAAGATACAATTACTAATTTAATTTGCTATATAAAGTATGCCGTGATAAGATAAAAATATTACTATTATTATTAATTTTTAGAAATGTTTGAAATATATATTATGTTCTCTCCTACATATTAAAGCAATGCAGTATAGTTATTAAAATTATTACTCCATAATGAATGGAATTGTTTTTTAGCTCATAGAAGTATAACACTGAATGTTAAAAGAAAGTTAACTTTGTAGCCTATAGATGACATCTAAGAAAATGCATTTATTTTATTTTGTTTTTCTTTTTTATAATGATAAGAAAAAAATCGATTATTTTGTTTCAAATTATTACAGATCTAATGCTCAACCAGTTGATATAAAAAAAAAAAAAAAAAAAAAAAGAGTTTTATTTCGAAAAATACTCATATTAAAAATTTCACCTTGCCCGAGGAGGGGGGGAGGAAGGGGGGCCGACCCAGGCCGTACGATCGTGCGGGTTAGACATCCACGACATCCATTTAGATTTTTGCATCTGGAACAGTCGTATGTAATAAGATCAGGAAATGAACGCTTGAGCTAATTAACAGAAAATGTAAAGTATAATTTTCAATTAACAAATGTCGATTATAGTCTATATTTTTCTTTCAGTTCGCAAAAACAGAAGAATGTAATGTTTTAAGGTTAAAATGTTTCAGGTCGGAGAGGGTTAAGCAGTGCTTCAACTTAAATGAAAACAAGTTTTATAATAATTATTACTAAAATAAATATATCATTTTTAATTTCAGAATGGATGGTTAAAAATATTTTTTATTGTGTATATTTATATGAAAATTTGTCCTATACTGCCGTGTTAAAAACTGTGAAATAACAGAATGGCTGGTCAGCTGTTGGGGAATTTATACAAAAAGTTGATAGACACTAATTTATCTCAAAGGAAAACTACATATGGATTTGAATGAAATGATGTGGAATAATGTTGAACCAAATCTGCCGCAAAATTTTTGTCGCAGACACACAGAATGACATAAAAAAAAATAGTCAAATCTTGATCTAGACTTCTCATAACGTCCAAATTCTTCGAAAACCGGAAGAGAAAAGTTTTTACAAATACGAAACATTCTTGTATTAAGTACAGAATAAAGTAAAATTATAAGGTAAAGCTAGGAGAGATTGCGCAAATAGGGGATCGGCGGGAAAGAGTAGAGTGGGCGAGTTCGATTTCAGGTGGTTGTACGATGTCATTAGTGAAGTGCCTATTTGAATTTATATGTTGATTGCTTCAAGAGTCTACGATAAAACGTGATTATTTTGTCTCGTTTCCAAAAATAAATTCGTGAATTTTCATAACTCTTCCTAGAAATTTCTATAGAATGGTAGTAGTACAAAATATTTTTTAATTAAACAATTTCTCATAAGCTACTAACCTAGACTAACGGTACGAATACCACGATATTTTCTAAAATAGAATAATCTATATATATAAAATCGTTCTTCCTGAGTGAGTGAGTGAGGGAGTGATTCATCATCGCCCAGACCAAACCCCTGGACCTAGAAGCATGAAATTTTGTGACAATGTTCGTTCTATGACGTAGGCATCCACTAAGAAGCGATTTTACAAAATTCGCCTCCCAAGGGGGGGAGGGGGGCAAAACGTGATTTCACAAAATCCTTCATATCTCAAACAAAAAAAACAGATATCCGTAAAATTTTTGCTTTAAAATATAGCTAACACAAACGTCCAAAAAGCAATTTCTGGAATTTTCAAAATTCGGTCCCCAAGGAGAGCGGGGGGGGGGGGGGGGGGGCAGAACGGCAGAACGTGATTTCACATGCGTAAAACGTGATTTCGCATAATCCTATATATCTCAAACAAAAAATATATATACGTGAAATTTGTGCTCTGAGATATACTAGCTAATGCAAATATCTAAAAACCATTTTCTGGAATTTTAGAAATTCAGCCCCCAGGTGGGGCAGTAAGGGGGGGGGCTACGGGGCAAAAACAAATAGAAATACAGTTAGGGCGTTCAAAATTGGTACAGATAGGTTTTAGAAGCCTACAAGTCGAATGGGGATATTTTCGAACGTGCAAAGTTATTAGGGGGGAGGGAGCAGGGGGGGGAGGGAGCAGGGGGGGCGGAGGGACAAAAAAAATAAAATAGAGTTAGATCATTAAAAATTTATACATAGAGGTTTTCGATACCTACAAATCGATTGCGGATATTTTCGAATTTTTAAAATTATTGGGAGGGAGCGGAGGGGCAAAAAAATAAAAATAGAGATAGATCGTTCAAAACTGGTGCGTAGAGGTTTTTGATACTTACAAATCGATTGCGGATATTTTCGAATTTGTAAAATTATTAGGATAGACGGGAGGGGGGGGCGAAGGGGGAAAATAATAGAAATAAGAATTAGAGCATTTTGGGAATTTTTTCCGAAGGCAGGGAGAACCTGGTGCGATATTTTTCCTAATCAGATTTTGTTTCTCTTTTTTTTTTCACGTGATAAAAATTAATGCAATTTTGAAAATTCAGTAATTATAGTGATTCATTTAAAAATAGGGACCAGCGAAGCGGGCATTGCCTGCTAGTTATTTAATAAAAGACTACACAATCTCTTCTACCAAAATGGGAGCGTTTGAGCTTTTGCTATTTAGGAGAGATTGCGCACTGATTTTTTTTTTTTAATAAAATTCTATACTAATAGAGATTTCGCTGCTGATTGGTAATGGGAAGTCAATGAGGATGAGTTTGTTGGATGTATGGGACTGTACCAGGAAATAGCTTCAACAAATGACTGGAGCAGTTTAAACCATTCGAGACAGCGCATGTTTCTGGAGACTAGAGACCCAGAATCTGAAACTGAACATTATTCAGGAGTGGCACGATTGGTAAAAGCCATAACTCTGGTGGGATTTATCTTTCGAATGCGAATGTTAGCCTATAAGAAATCTATCGCAAAGTATTTAAATGTTATTGTATATCTGTTTGGTTTTGCAGTATTTTCAAATAAGATGATCAAGTTTTGGGAAGCTGTCGGTGGCTTAAATAGAAGCGATAAAAATAAATGTAAGCAAAAAATATCAGCCTACTCAAATTTCAATAAAATAAAATATATAAACGTAAAGGATTTTATATAAAATTAAAATGAGAATATTCCAAACCAACTGAAATTTAGGTTTTGTGTTTTGAACCTTTTTGTGCGAAAGATTTTGAGAAAAAAAAATTAATATTAAAAAGTAGGTGGATTCTGGGCTTAAATGTGGTATGTATCATTGCACACACGGTGTTCTATCTTTTTTTTTTCGGGGGGTGGGTGGCACACAGGGTGTGCAATCCGTCTCGAACAGGTTAACTTGTGGCAGGTGATTGCACGGTTAGCTTCACGAACAAGAAGTGCAAGGGTTGTAGACAACGAGAGAATCGGTTAGCAAACAAGAAAGCATTGAAGCTGAAAATGAAATGTGCTAATTTTTAAGCTAAACACGTTATCTAGTAATTTCATGTTATTTTACAACTGTTCATCTTTATCTGGTCTTGTTCTTTTTTCTGTTTCTATAATATTTTTTATTTAAATAAATTTTCGCGATTCTTTTTAAATTTCTTTTCTTTTACTGATTTTTTAATTATTAATTGAAATGTCCTCTCCTAATACAAAAACGTTTGTTTACAAATACCTTACAACAATGTTATTTAAATGCAATTATTACTATATTGACAAATTAATTGTAGTTATAATTAAGCGCAATTTCTCTTACCCATGTGCGCAATCACTCCTACCATATAAGGAGAGATTGTGCAAAATAGTTGTCTTGGTTTTAATACTGCTGTTATTAACTATTGTAGAACAACAAAATATTAATGAAAATGCATAGAAGGTTCAATTCAAAAGTATACGCATCAATAATTTAGCAAAAAATTAATATTTGGATTTTTTATATAATTCTTTTGAATTGTGTTCAAACTCTCCTAGCTTTACCTTATTAGAATAATGCCATTTATAATTTTTGTTGAAAGTAATAGTTTTTTTTTTTTTTTTTAATTATTATTTGAGTGATATATAAAATTTACGAACAAAACTTAGTTTCGAATTTAAAAGCTTTGGAGTTCACTTCACAATTACTGCAATGCGAAAATTTCCAATTTTTTAGAGAGGTAATTTGTAGAAGTGAGAAAGTAAGCAATTTTTGAAACGTCAAAAACTATCACTGTTTTATACGGGACTTGTTTCCTGAGACTAAAAACATAATAAAAAGAAAGATTCAAACAGATTGTATGACTATTAGATTCAAATTCAGCTATCAGTTGAGTTGTAAGTCGGAGTTAACACGTTCGCTGCCGATCCCGCGCCAGCGCGGGATGTGACGTATTGCTTTACAGGTGAAAGTTTACTTTAGGCTGCCGCTTGGCGAAATTTCGAAAATCGCCAAGACGGCGCCATTTCGCATCGTGTTCCGAATAGCAACCTTACACCGGCGGCATACGAAAGCGAGCTTTTCAGCGATTTAACCTAAAAAGAAAACGTGTCTTGAAAAAAAAAATCCGAATAATAATAATACATAGAACAAAAGGAAAATTTTCATAAAATAGAATTAAAAGAAAAAAAAAAAGAAATAATTACGAATTTATAACTAATCACAAATAAAAAAATAAAACTTAGATTATACAATCACACCAAATGTCCCTGAAAAGTGTGTTGCTTTAGTAATTGATGATAAGTGTTTAGATGATAGTGTTTTTATTTCCAATAATTTAACAGCTATAAGTACAGTCGGTAACAAAAGTGTCCGAACACTAGCAAAAATTCCTATGTAAAAAAAGTACACTTCACAAGGTTTTGTTAAATAAATCCTTATCGAATCATGTTCTTACACTGACTAAGAACAGGATTCGACAAGGATTTATTTAACAAAACCGCATGAAGTATACTTTTTTACTTAGGAATTTTAAATTTAAAAGTTTTCAAAAGTTGTACAAAGTAAATTATTTATCATTAATATTTTATTTATAGTCCTCATTCATTAGGAATGAAAAAATAAATCTGCAACTGGATAATTATAGCAAATTTTAACGATTCTCTATTATAATGGTACTCTGATCTGTTCACTATACCCCTATCTCAAAATGCATGAAATTAAAAAGTATACAAAATTTTGTACTGTAACAAACAGTATTGGCATGAAATTCAAAAATATGGCTCTAAAATTCAGGACCGTAGTTGCCCAGTCGGTAGAGCGCCGGGCTCGGAATTGGAAGATAGCGGGTTCGGTACTCGAGCCTGCCAAAAACCATTGTGTATACTAATGGTGGCTGGTGCTCATAAAATCTGTCGTGCCCGCAATGTTTTCCATGTTCCCATATTAATTATACCTCTGGGTGTCTACGAAGCGTGAGAGTCATCCCTTCCATGGAGGATCAAAATTGTGATGGCATGTCCCTGGACCACTCTAGGGGAGAGACCCAGACCATCGCCAATTGTCCATTGCGCAGCACTAGTGTGACGTAAAACACAATCAACAAACCAACCTCTTAAATTCCAACTCTATTTAACCAGCCAAACAGTACTAACGCAAACATCACAAATATTCATATTTCAAAATATATGGTTGGTTGGGTTTTACTTCACACTAGTGCTGGGCAAAGGGCGATTGGCAACGGTCGGGGACTCACCCCTAGAAGTGCTCCGGAAACATGCGATCAAAAATTTGATCTTCCATGGAAGGGTATTTCAAAATAGAATACTTTCTCTCTAATAAAACCACTGAGCTGAAGAACAACTGGAGGAAATGCTAGACCGGTTTTCGCGTGCCGTTTTTTGAAGGTTTGTCTTTCGAGCGTTGTATGGCAAAAAGCATTTGATATATTTATATTTCAAAGTAAAATTGTGTAAAGGTTGTCAGTTCGAACAACCATATGCTAAACATGACATTACAATTTAAAATTTTAATTCTTTAAAGATTTTAATAGTAATAGATGACCCGACAAATGTTGCTTGCCATACAAGGTCGGCGAAAGATTGCAGAAAAACTGGCACGCACGAACACTGTGTAAAAGTATTGGAAGCATTTGCTCCAGTTGTTCTTCAGCTCAGTGAATAAAACTAGGGCTGTGCCGATTAATCGATTAATCGGTTCGGTTAATCGATCAATGCGATCAATTTTTTTAATCGAGTTAATCGGATCGATTAATTCGATTAAAAATTTTCAAAATCCGATTAAAATTTTCCAACTACGAATTAAAGTAAAATATTGTTCTGCCTACAAAATATTTTTTCACATATTTTGCTAACAAACATTCTAAGAAACATCCATAAAATAATGAAAAAGCAAAAAATAAATAAATAAAATAAATAAATAAAAAATAAATAAATAAAAATAAAACCTCTCAAAAGAAGTAGTTGCACTTTTGTTGATAGAGAAAAGGGGGAGGGCGGTTATTAAACAAAATGCCACTTCATGCGCATGCTGGAGCAGCATCACCTGTCTGTAGTCTTCTACAGAAAGTGTTGGCCAGGGTAATAGTATTCTCAGAAGCAAGAAGCTTTCAAGAGATAGAAATGCTAAAGATTTAAAAAAAAAAAAAAAGGATTGAGATTTTTACTATCTCTCTGATGGGGATATGTCAAGATTGTTATGAAAATTATATGGAATTTTGAGAATTCATTTAAAAATAGTGACAAGCAAGATGGACAAGGCCTGCAAATATAAAACTAAAATATGTGTAAATTCATTTAATGTTTCTTTCAAAATGAATCGAAAAATTAATTTATTAAAAAAAATAAAAAAATAAATAATAATAATAATAAATAAATAAAATTGAATAAGTGAAAATGTTTATATAAAATTAACACTTAAAGTCACCAATTATTACTCTAAAAATTGATTTAAATTTCAGTTATGAAACAGATATAATTGATTCGACAAAAACTTTTGAAAAAAAAAAAAAAATCAGTCAAACTTATGAATTCAATAATATATATATATATATATACACACAATATGAGAGTTTTATTCATCATTGAAATAAAATTTATATAAAGAAAAATGAAAACCGATTAAAAATCCGATTAATCGATTAATGAACTACGATTAACCCAGTTAAAACTCTTAATCGATTCCCACCCCTAAATAAAACACGTATCATCAATATGCAACCGAAGTGATGGCGTAAGCGAGATATTTTATCTGCTCAGTAGAAACGAAACTATTTGCTATGGAAATTTAACTTATTACTCATTAACTCCAGAGTTTGCTTGTAACGAGCAGATGAATTTTTACACGTTTGACGTAATACAGCGTATTGACGTAACACATGACGCAAACAAGCAAAGGTAAACACAAAGCCTATAACATTTGGCGATGTAGCGCTCTTGTGCAACACATCAAACATATTCGGCGGGTTAAAGGAAAAAAACGTCATTTCAAATTTTAGTCACGTGAAAGCGGCAGCGAACATGTTAAAGTTCTCCCTGGTTATTCCTACCCCACTTCACCTTAAAACTATTTCTGTAATTTTTTTTCAAGCCAATTGAAAATTTCTACTTAAAAGAGTTTTCTAGTGAGACATAATGTCTCTGACGTCTTTTTAATGCTCGATAAGTACAACATAATTGCCATGTATATTGATTTCTATATGAATCAAGACACCTCATTAATATACACTATTTTCATAGTACGTTAAGCATATTTAAATTAAAAACAAGAACGAAATATCCTGTGGCTCGCATAGATTATTAACACTTTCCAACTGTATGCACGGTTTGACATTCAATGTACT
This sequence comes from Salticus scenicus, assembly GCA_963930645.1. Lineage (NCBI taxonomy): Eukaryota > Metazoa > Arthropoda > Arachnida > Araneae > Salticidae > Salticus > Salticus scenicus. The sequence continues at coordinate 94,895,107 of OZ005655.1, read as the reverse complement.
TTTCCAATGCGATCATACAACGGACAGATAGAGCTGAAATTCAGACACATAAACTAACTAAATGCATAATCACTCGTAAACATTGTTGGAAAGAATAAAAAACTCTTAATGGAAACGAAAATGCAATTCTTGCAATTTCTACTTGTAGCCCTAAATGTAACAGAATATTTTTATGGGGTCCGGTAAATCTTAACTATAATTATTACTATATTCTATAGAAAACTTTTCCTTGTGCATATGAATGATAAATCTCAATTTCACTATGATTTATACAAAGCAAAATATTAAAATATGATTTATAGAAATAACTCTCGTAGAACGCAGTGTTTTGGAATTATTTTTTGGGTGTCTCTGAACACAAACCAATGGTTGTATTTATTCCATTTCAAGATGGGAATTTGCAGTGAACATGAATAACATATAACAATTTCACGAAATTCCATGAATATTTACGGAATTTAGAGCGCGGACAGACAGACGGACAAACGGACTGAAAGACAGATCGTAATCACTCTTAAACGTCAATAGAAAGTTTTAAAAACAAAAATGCAATTCCAACAATTTTAAATTGTAGCCATTTTTGAACATGCTTGTGTGACCCTGTAAATCTTATTGCTAATCACACTATATTCCATAGGAAGCATTTTTTTGTGCATATGCAATGTTAATGTCAATTTTATTATGATATGAGCGAAATGAAAGTGTTAAAATATAATTCATGGAAACACCTCTCATTGAACGCAATGCTTTGAAATTCTTTCAGGTGTCCCTGTAGACTAACCAGTTATGGTGTTTACCCCATTTTCAATAAGGGACATCCCATAGGGGGCGTGAACAACATATATCAGTTTCAAGAATTTACATGAATATTTACGGGAGTTAGAGCGTTGACAAACAAACAGACGGACAGACAGACAAACCGAAGTCATAAACACATTTTAACTTTGTTGGAAAGTATTAAAAAAAAGGAGTTAGTCAGACGAAGCAGTATTTCACTTTGTATGAAAATGACAGAAAAGATAAAGTCGAAAACTAAACAACGTGTCTCGAAGACATCTTACTGTAATTTGAATATTTACTTTATTTATCGTCAAGTTGTTAATTTTTTTTTTTACTTTATATTTTTCTTGTACTTCTCTGCATTTTCCCCCCTGTAATTTAGTGGTATTTTTGGATGAAAAAAACCTTTATTATATTAATTAGCTTTGTTTTAGTTCCCCATCATACTATAGGTATGGGGAACTTAGGTAATCGTGAAAATTTTCGACCTCGGTTTTTTGACTTTTCTACACGTTTTCAGGTGTGAGGAATCCGAAAATGACAAAATTTCTATGGTGTCTGTCTGTAGGGTGTCTGTTATTCTGTTAGTCTGTTAGTGGGTCAGTCCGTTAGTTTGTTAGTCTGTGTACACGATATCTCAAGAACAAATTGTCGCTGAGAGGTCAGATCAGTTTTAAAATATTACTTTCGACACTGGCAAGAACCCTATTCATTTGCAACATTCGATTTTAATATCTTCGTAAGTTATTAGAAATTTACGATTTTCTTAACATGGGAGAATAGGACAAAAATTCACTTAAACGTGCATTAAATGAAAACTTTTTACTGTAAAAATGTCAGACCAGTTTTAAAATATCAGTTTTGATGCCGGAATGAACATCAGTAAATATAAATATGCTACTTTGAAAATTTCGCAAGTTACTGGAAATTTACGAATTTCTTAACATGGCAGTATAGGGCAAAATTTCACATAAACGTCAATTTTTAGAGATATTTTCATCGTAAAGATGTCAGACTACTTTTGAAATATTATTTAGGACACTGGTATGAATATTAATGACTATGAATTTTCCAATATAAAGATTTCGTAAGTTATTGGAAATTTACGAATTTCTTAACATGTCAGAATAGAGCAAAATTTCACATAAACGTCAATCTTGAGGGATATTTTCAGCGTAAAGATGTCAAACCACTTTCGAAATATTATTTAGGATACTGGCATGAATATCATAGACTATGATTTTTCCAATTAAAAAAATTCGTAAGTTATTTGGAATTTACGATTTACTTAACATGTCAGAATAAGGCAAGATTGATCATAAATTTTCATTTTGAGGATCCTAAATACATTAGACAACTTCAAAATTAAGTTTATGATATTTGTTTGAACATGATTGAATACAAATATTCTACTAGGAAATTTTCGTAAATTATTCGTAATTTACGATTTTATCAACATAGCGAAATTGTAAATTTTTCATATAAATATGAATTTTGAGGTTTATTGCATTGGAAATAGTAGCATGAAAACTAAACAACAGAATTGACCCTGATAAAATAAATTAATAAATTAGAATAAGATAATTATATCCAAGTGAACGGTGGATAGCCTATTAGGCGGGGATTTCATTCTGTCACTCTCTCAAGCTTTGGTCAAATTCATTTCTTTTAACATGATATAATATGTCTCGCACTAGAAATTTCTGAGAACATAAATATGATGGGGAACTGAGCAGAGTCCACCTATGCCAACTAGTTTACTTTCTTATATATTCAATAGAAGAAAGCATCGGATTCATAAAAATTTTCGACCTCGAGTTTTTGATGGATTTGCACGTTTTGAGAGTTCAAAAACACGATTCGACTAGTTTTAGAAAATGTATGTGTGTGTGTGACACAAAATTTTGTGCAACTGTATCTGAGGGACTACTGCACAGAATTTCAAGAAATTTGGTATGTTGTTGTACCTTGACATGAATTAGTGGCTATCTACATTTGATGGAAATCGTTTAGTATATGACGTTACCATCCTGCTATATCTAAATTTTTAACATGGCGGTATAGGGCAAAGTTTCATATAAATGCATATAAAGAGAAATATTTTTTAGTAATCATTATGAAATTAAAAGGAATTATTTATAATAGTGATAGTCTGGGGAAAAATGTTTATGTAGGAAAAACTTGGGATTTTTTTATATATATTTTTTTTAACTGGGATTATTATTATTATTATTATTATATATACAGGACCCTCGCCTTCCCATTCTCCTGGAGGAGAAGTCCTGCCCCGAGGGGGGCAAATTTTCATCATGGTATCTTTCAAAAGAGCTTGTCAATACATTTAAAACGAACAAAAAAGAATAAAAAACTCTTAAAAAGAATAAAAAACTCTTAATGGAAACGAAAATGCAATTCTTGCAATTTCTACTTGTAGCCCTAAATGTAACAGAATATTTTTATGGGGTCCGGTAAATCTTAACTATAATTATTACTATATTCTATAGAAAACTTTTCCTTGTGCATATGAATGATAAATCTCAATTTCACTATGATTTATACAAAGCAAAATATTAAAATATGATTTATAGAAATAACTCTCGTAGAACGCAGTGTTTTGGAATTATTTTTTGGGTGTCTCTGAACACAAACCAATGGTTGTATTTATTCCATTTCAAGATGGGAATTTGCAGTGAACATGAATAACATATAACAATTTCACGAAATTCCATGAATATTTACGGAATTTAGAGCGCGGACAGACAGACGGACAAACGGACTGAAAGACAGATCGTAATCACTCTTAAACGTCAATAGAAAGTTTTAAAAACAAAAATGCAATTCCAACAATTTTAAATTGTAGCCATTTTTGAACATGCTTGTGTGACCCTGTAAATCTTATTGCTAATCACACTATATTCCATAGGAAGCATTTTTTTGTGCATATGCAATGTTAATGTCAATTTTATTATGATATGAGCGAAATGAAAGTGTTAAAATATAATTCATGGAAACACCTCTCATTGAACGCAATGCTTTGAAATTCTTTCAGGTGTCCCTGTAGACTAACCAGTTATGGTGTTTACCCCATTTTCAATAAGGGACATCCCATAGGGGGCGTGAACAACATATATCAGTTTCAAGAATTTACATGAATATTTACGGGAGTTAGAGCGTTGACAAACAAACAGACGGACAGACAGACAAACCGAAGTCATAAACACATTTTAACTTTGTTGGAAAGTATTAAAAAAAAGGAGTTAGTCAGACGAAGCAGTATTTCACTTTGTATGAAAATGACAGAAAAGATAAAGTCGAAAACTAAACAACGTGTCTCGAAGACATCTTACTGTAATTTGAATATTTACTTTATTTATCGTCAAGTTGTTAATTTTTTTTTTTACTTTATATTTTTCTTGTACTTCTCTGCATTTTCCCCCCTGTAATTTAGTGGTATTTTTGGATGAAAAAAACCTTTATTATATTAATTAGCTTTGTTTTAGTTCCCCATCATACTATAGGTATGGGGAACTTAGGTAATCGTGAAAATTTTCGACCTCGGTTTTTTGACTTTTCTACACGTTTTCAGGTGTGAGGAATCCGAAAATGACAAAATTTCTATGGTGTCTGTCTGTAGGGTGTCTGTTATTCTGTTAGTCTGTTAGTGGGTCAGTCCGTTAGTTTGTTAGTCTGTGTACACGATATCTCAAGAACAAATTGTCGCTGAGAGGTCAGATCAGTTTTAAAATATTACTTTCGACACTGGCAAGAACCCTATTCATTTGCAACATTCGATTTTAATATCTTCGTAAGTTATTAGAAATTTACGATTTTCTTAACATGGGAGAATAGGACAAAAATTCACTTAAACGTGCATTAAATGAAAACTTTTTACTGTAAAAATGTCAGACCAGTTTTAAAATATCAGTTTTGATGCCGGAATGAACATCAGTAAATATAAATATGCTACTTTGAAAATTTCGCAAGTTACTGGAAATTTACGAATTTCTTAACATGGCAGTATAGGGCAAAATTTCACATAAACGTCAATTTTTAGAGATATTTTCATCGTAAAGATGTCAAACTACTTTTGAAATATTATTTAGGACACTGGTATGAATATTAATGACTATGAATTTTCCAATATAAAGATTTCGTAAGTTATTGGAAATTTACGAATTTCTTAACATGTCAGAATAGAGCAAAATTTCACATAAACGTCAATCTTGAGGGATATTTTCAGCGTAAAGATGTCAAACCACTTTCGAAATATTATTTAGGATACTGGCATGAATATCATAGACTATGATTTTTCCAATTAAAAAAATTCGTAAGTTATTTGGAATTTACGATTTACTTAACATGTCAGAATAAGGCAAGATTGATCATAAATTTTCATTTTGAGGATCCTAAATACATTAGACAACTTCAAAATTAAGTTTATGATATTTGTTTGAACATGATTGAATACAAATATTCTACTAGGAAATCTTCGTAAATTATTCGTAATTTACGATTTTATCAACATAGCGAAATTGTAAATTTTTCATATAAATATGAATTTTGAGGTTTATTGCATTGGAAATAGTAGCATGAAAACTAAACAACAGAATTGACCCTGATAAAATAAATTAATAAATTAGAATAAGATAATTATATCCAAGTGAACGGTGGATAGCCTATTAGGCGGGGATTTCATTCTGTCACTCTCTCAAGCTTTGGTCAAATTCATTTCTTTTAACATGATATAATATGTCTCGCACTAGAAATTTCTGAGAACATAAATATGATGGGGAACTGAGCAGAGTCCACCTATGCCAACTAGTTTACTTTCTTATATATTCAATAGAAGAAAGCATCGGATTCATAAAAATTTTCGACCTCGAGTTTTTGATGGATTTGCACGTTTTGAGAGTTCAAAAACACGATTCGACTAGTTTTAGAAAATGTATGTGTGTGTGTGACACAAAATTTTGTGCAACTGTATCTGAGGGACTACTGCACAGAATTTCAAGAAATTTGGTATGTTGTTGTACCTTGACATGAATTAGTGGCTATCTACATTTGATGGAAATCGTTTAGTATATGACGTTACCATCCTGCTATATCTAAATTTTTAACATGGCGGTATAGGGCAAAGTTTCATATAAATGCATATAAAGAGAAATATTTTTTAGTAATCATTATGAAATTAAAAGGAATTATTTATAATAGTGATAGTCTGGGGAAAAAATGTTTATGTAGGAAAAACTTGGGATTTTTTTATATATATTTTTTTTAACTGGGATTATTATTATTATTATTTATATAGGACCCTCGCCTTCCCATTCTCCTGGAGGAGAAGTCCTGCACCGAGGGGGGCAAATTTTCATCATGGTATCTTTCAAAAGAGCTTGTCAATACATTTAAAACGAACACATCGATCTGCGATAATTTAAAGTAAAGTTATGATTTATTTTCATTTTTAATAAACAAACAAACAAACAAGAAAAATCATTATTTAAGCATTTTTTAAGATGCCACATAGGATTAAAATTCCCTTTTTTTTTGGATATTTAAGGTTATATTACTTATCTAGAATGGAAATCGTCTGCATTCATCATGGAATCGTCTGCATTCTTCATCACGTCTAATAAATAATAATTTTAATAAATTTTTGTACTGACTGAGTGAATTTTGTATACGAAAATACAGAAGAAAGAAAGTCATGTGCAAGTCACAGCATACTAGTTTTCATTCAAAGATGGCATTAACATAATTGTATTAGGAAGTTACTTGGGGAATGCTATAAAGGTGTTGGCATACGACGTGTCGACATGCGAGACAAATGAAATTAACAGTTGTCTACTCAAAATTGCTTTCACAGTAGCAGCCAAGGCTACCTATATCGCAGAAGCCATATTGTGTATACCAAAGCATTAGCTACTAGTGGATCTGCAGATCAGGAGCCTCAACGTCCTATTTGTATCAGACATTTTTCAATAGGTCATTTTTATTTATTCCTTATTATATAACAGTATATATTGATTCGATAGACTTGTTATCATAATCAGATACATTCCTGAGGGGGGGCTGCAGCCTCCCTCAACCCCCTGCTCTATCTCTCTTTGTATACTTATCTGTATATCATATAAAGTGATACGGAATTATAAATAATTGTATTTACTTTTCCATAAATTCTTTCAACGAGGGTTAGTAAGTTGATAAAATGCTAATTTTCTGCATTTCTAGTCATTTTAGTGTTAAAATAGCCTAATTTTCCCTTAAAAACGTATTAAAAAGCTCCAAGAAGGGAAGAAATGGATTTGTCGCCAAATTTGGCGACTGTTTCCCTCTTTGGCGACCTTGGCGAGAAATTCCCTATTAGGGATATACCAAATATGGACGCTCTAACCTCACTGGCTGATGAGATACGAGAATTTTCCAGAACAGCCTGGGTTCGATAGAAAAGTATAAAAGGACCATTTTTTTCACCGAGGCAGTCAGTCTCAGATCTGCGTCAGTTTGCTTTGTCTTGAGCCTTTTTGAATGAGACTTGCTTTATGTGTTATTGTTAAACAGTTTGTGCTGTTGTTGTGCTGTTAACGGCTATTGATTAAGCTGTGTTTACTGGTTGAATTGAAGCTGATACTTGGTTTATAGACCTGTATTTTTCTGGAACTTTCTGTGAATAAATCACTGAATTATTATAAGTTTCGCCTTTCATTCTCGGACAACTTACGAACCCCCCAAGTACGCAACAATATGTATTCTTAATAAACGACGGTCTTGTATTATTTCCCTGAAATTCATAATTACCAAATTTAATAACTACCAAATTTCATACAAAAAAAAAAAAAAAAAAAAAAAAAAAAAAAATTACATAGCATATCGGAAATATTTTGCGTAACCTTTAAGTTAACTACCAATTCTATACCACAATTTTCCACAGGAAAAAATGCTTTTAAAATTCTAATAAAATTTCATTATATTTGATGGGGTGTAGTGTAACCATGTTAAAATACTCTTAAGAAATACCGACTATAGACCGTAATAGTACGAAATTCTTTTATGTATCCCGGTAAAGTAGCCACAATCATTATAAACGCCAATAATAAGAATAAACCTAATTAATTATAACTCATTAATTTTTCAAACTAATTTGACATTATTTGGATGATTACAGTACATACTCGTAATTATTTTGTGTGGTCCCATTAATTATTTAGTCGATACATACCCTTTTTTAAAGAGTAAACATGATTTTAAGCATCTTTATAATGTATGTTAATTTTATTAATTTCAATTCAGCATAAACGCATTAAAGTGCGCGCTTAAATAAAAATTTGTCCATAGGCTCCAATGCTACGAAATTTTTTTGTGTGTCTCTGTAAACGAACCATAAACATTGTATACACCAGTAAAAACTATTCAGCTTATTTTGCATTTAAAATTAATAATTGTTCCAAATTTATCATCGTTTGGATGACACCGTGACATTGTCAGAATACTTTTGTAAGGTCCTGTACATTAATTAGAAATCTTAAAAGCACATATTTTCTTCAAACAACATAAGTTTAAGCATCTTACTCACGTACGCTAGTTTCATTTTCTTGATTGCAAAGTAATGGTATAAAATACGTTTAAACGAAATTCACCCCATACGCCGTAATGTTAAGAATTTTGGCGTGTCCCTGTACACAGTTTCTAAACAATATAGCAATAAATATTATACAGCTACTTATATGCAAAGCTGGAAAGTGTGCAACAATTTGCATGTCAATCGAAGGATTTTTATGGCCGCTATTGCGGTACATACAAATTCTTCCCATAGACCGTAATGATAAGAAACACTTTGGCGTGTCCCTGTACACGAACGACAAATGGAATACACGCCTAACACTATACAGTTATTTCTGTTGAGCTCATGAACATGTGTACCAAATTTGCAGTGAATAGTGTGATTTTTGGGGCCGCTATCGCGGTACATACAAATTCTTCCCATAGGCCGTAATGATAAGAAAAAATTTGGCGTGTCCCTGTATACGAACTACAAATGGAATACATACCAAAAACTATACAGCTGATTTCGTGGGGCTCATGAACATGTGTACCAAATTTCAAGTCAATAGCGTGATTTTTGCGGCCGCTATCACACGACAGACAGACATACAGAAGGACAGACGACACCCAAAATCCTTTTGAGTCTCAACAGAGGGCCTCCACTGACGTTTCGTCAAAAATTGGAAGTCAATAGCTTGATTTTTGCGGTGGCTATCGCGGTACATACAAATTCCTCCCGTAGGTCGTAATGGTAAGAAAAACTCTGGCGTGTCCCTGTACACGAATTACAAATGGAATACACACCCAAAAACATACAGATGATTTCGTGGGGCTCATGAATATGTGTACCAAATTGCAAGTCAATAGCGTGATTTTTGTGGCCGCTATCGCGATTCATACAAATTCCCCCCTTAGGCCGTAATGATAAGAAAAACTTTGGCGTGTCCCTGTATACGAATTGCAAATGGAATACATACCAAAAACTATACTGCTGATTTCATGGGGCTCATGAACATGTGTATCAAATTTCAAGTCAATTGCGCTATTTTTGCGGCCGCTACCGCGATACATACAAATTCCTCCCATTGGCCGTAATGATAAGAAAAACTTTGGAGTGTCCCTGTATACGAACTACAAATGGAATACATACCAAAAACTATACAGGTGATTTCGTGGGGCTCCTGAACATGTATACTAAATTTCAAGTCGATAGCGCTATTTTTCCGGCCGCTATCGCGATACATACAAATTCCTCCCATAGGCCGTAATGATAAGAAAAACTTTGGCGTGTCCCTGTATACGAACTACAAATGGAATACATACCAAAAACTATACAGCTGATTTCGTAGGGCTCATGAACATGTGTACCAAATTTCAAGTCAATAGCGCTATTTGTGCGGCCGCTATCGCGCGACAGACAGACAGACAGACAGACACACAGACACAGCCCAAAACCGTTTTGAGTCTCAATGTAGGGCCTCCACTGACGTTTCGGCAATTACATTGTTACTTTATCTGTTTGACATCATTCAGAAGTATGGTTATAATTAACTTTTGTCTCTCGAATGACCCATATTGCATAATTTCAGAATGACAATGCTGGATATAATTGTGTTATTTAATGGTTTCTACGTTTACAATTTAAGCTACATGTTTTTCCGGACATGTTATCTCTTATTATATCATTCCTCCAAATGTAGTTACACTGTTAAAGATTTAGTATGAGTTTGAACCAAAACTTGGTACTGAAGTAGCTACACCCACCGATGATTTAACCTTTTACCATCATTTGGTAATTTTATGTTGAACCAAATATTAGTATTATGTAAAAAAAAAAAAAAAAATCAACATACTACCGAAGTGGGGATTGAGCTGAAGACCTTTGTATCTCCAGTCTAACACACCGGCACTGAGCTACGCTTTCTTACCCGGCAAGCCTGTGTGTGTATGCTTCGTTGATTTTAATAAAAGGGGCTAAATTTTCTGGTTTTATCTTGACCCATGGTTGCACAAAATTTGCACTGTACCCTATGTTTTCAACCACGCTCTTTAATTAAAGATTGGTTTGGTTTCAAAAAGTATTTAACTGACTCGTACTTCCTGGAATGTATAACCGATTTTTTTACCTTCTTAAAAGGATATACAGTAACCGTCGCTTAATAAAATCACTGGTTAATAAAATCAGCCGCTTATTCTGATCAAATTGCGCGGACCGGAATCAAATCAATACAAACTAATTTTAAAACCGCCGCTTAATAAAATCAACACCGCCGGTTAATAAACTCAAAAAAATCTCTTCAGCATCAAAAATGTCATTTATGTACACTAAAAAAAATTGTGTTTAGATTGTGATTTTTTATTTACGAAATAAAAAAGAAAGTAAAATTCAGCAATCTCTCCGTTATTTCCCTTTGTCGTAAATTTTACATTTAAAGCATATTTACAAATTAAATACTCACTTGTTTTAATAACAATTTCAAAGAATGTATTTTCCGAAGCCCGGTAATAAATTATAAATTTGATTTGGTTCGCAAGTGATATACATATATTTTTAATTTTTAATTATTAAAATACAACAATTTCATAGTTATTTCTTATTCTGAAATAACTAAAAAACAAGAGATTTAAACGGAAAGATTTTAAATTTAAAAGAAAAGCGTGAATTTTTGGCAAAGTAATGATGACTTTCCGTGCAGGAAGCATATCGAACTTGGGATGTGTTTTAATTTACTTATTTTGAAGGAACAATTAATTAATTATCTGTCAAAAGTTAATTAATATTGTTTATTAATTCCATTATTTGGTACCTTTTGAAATTTCTTTCTAAATTCAAGGAAGTAATACCTTTTTCTTGAGTGCAGGAACGTTCACCGGATATAAAACTCAGCCGCTTTATAAAATCACTTTGTCTCTGAACGAATGTGATTTTAATACACGGCGCTTACTGTACTTCATTTTTATAGTAACATCTGGTTAGTGATCAATTGAATAAAGAACGCTTTTTTTCTTGTAATGACTATTGGTTTTAAATGACATATTCACATACGATTTCACTTCACAGAATTTATTTTCACTCTCCGGCTTACAGCCGGTGACTTTCTGCTCACTAGTGGCGTCATCTCCTGAATAAAAATGAATTACAATTGCATGTACGCTGAAACACTTCTTTAAGTTTGTGTGCAACTGAAATTCAATTGTAAGAAGTGGAAAACTGAAAATTGAGGTTGAATCATAAATTATTTTATTGCTTATAACTTTATTCCATTTAGATGTTTCAAGTCTGAACTGAAATTTTTAACAGTGTATACTTATGAAGAAAAATATATAAGACACTGTATTAATTAATATATATATATATATATATATATATATATATATGCACTTAAAATTATTAAAATCTATATATAGTACCCCCTGATAAGTAGCAAAAACCAGAACCAATTAAATAAGTTCCATTAATTCTTCGAAACTTGACTCACTTTTATTCAACTTCTATAAAACTTTAAAAAAAAAAAAATCATCTTCAATTTCTGTTTAACTTATGTCGGCAGCCAACCGTAAAATTAATTTTTCATACAATATATGCCTAGCTCCCGTTTAAAGAATGTTTAAGTTCCATTTCCGCAGTTTCATTGGACGTGTTAGTCGATTTTCCCTAAACGAATGTCTTTCTTGTAACCTTAATTTAAAGATGAAAAGAAGTGAATTAAATAAAATACCATTTGGGAAGAATAACTGATAAAACGGTTTACTTTGTTAGATTTATTTTGTTTCAAATAAAATTGCCGGTATGGTGCTTCGTAAGTAATTCCTCTGCATCAATTGAAATGCGACATTTTATAACATTAAATGGGATATATTACATAAAAATGTATAGGTAATTTGTCATTAAAAAAAACTTGTGCACTTTGAAATTCTGAATTTAAATTTTCTATGTATATATTTATTGATAAAAATTGGAAGATACTCTTAAAACCACTCTTTTAATATTTTGAACATAAATGTTACATAAAAAGGAGCTGTTAAAAATTATTAAAAGAGGTTAATAAAATTAATAAAAATCGTATGTTAATTGTCTAATTAAGTATACAACGACTAAAGCATAACTTGAGTTATGTTAGTTTATATATATATATAAGATAATTATTCATGAATCTAAAAAATAAAATTTTTATTTTATGACCTGCATTTATCAACATTTGTATTAAAAAAAATCTGGTGTGTAACAACCACATGACTTCCATTACTCACTATAATGCAATTTTTAGAGATAATGTGGCAGAAGATATAAAATTGATATAAGAAATTAGACAACTAACAATTTTCGTACAAGGGAAAATTGATGCGTGTGTATAGACATAAAAAACAGAGTTTACATAGCAAGTAAAAAAAAAAAAAAGTAGATCCATTTTTTAAATACACATTTCCGAGATCTAACATTGGCCTACATAATTAAAATGACTGTAAATACCTGAAAATAACAATTACATAAGAAAGTATATCTAAAACAGAGTTAATATGGCAAAAAAAAAAAAAAAAAAAAAAAAAAAAAAATCTGTACAGCCGTTTTTACAGAATAAACTTGTGAGCCCTTAAACTGATCTACTTATGCAGGATGCCTATCAACTTTCACGAACTAATGAACTACTACATATGAAAGGGCATCCAGTAGGGCGTTTATAAAGCAACCTTGAAGAAAATCGTTAGAGCTGTTACTGAGATAAGGACTTACAGTCCTATTTCCGGTTTCATATATACGATTTCCGGCCTTCAAATTTTCACCAAAAATTAAAAATTTCATATGTTTACCAGACCTAACTCAATTCTGAAGTTTCTTCATTCTAGCTTTATCAGATTAGGAGATATGATAGTCAGAAGATTTCCCACATACACACACACACTGGCTAATTGGCAAAAACCACTTCTGTAGATTCAGGGGACCTTAAAACATGTAAATCAGTTGAAAACTCGATATCGAATTTTTTGACCGAATACAATACTTCCATTACCTCCGTTAGTAGGGTAATAGCAGTAAAAAAAAAAGCTTTACTGTAATCAATTGTAAAAAAAATTACACATCATTATCATTAATACGTTTGAAATAATAATAAAAAAAAAAAAAAAAAAGTTTAGTATCATGATGCTATGTATGTTTCAATATAAACTTGATTAAATGAATACATGAGTGTTGACGTGATGAATACGTGGGTGTTGAAAAATGGGAAATATGTTGTCAATTCAAACAAGAAAAATAAATAATTGCTGTTAAGAGAGGTGTATTAGCATTTTTTTTTTTCAATATTGTTTTTAGCAGAATTCTGTAGCGACGCCATTTATCGAATAGACTTTCAAAACTTACCGTTGGACAATGAATCAATCATGCGTCAAGAGGTATGCCATTTAAATTCCAATCTTGAGGTCCAAGATTCAAATGCAGCCTCACGCACTCACCGTTCCAACTGGTGAGCATAGATGTGAGAATAAACGACACAAACAAATTACATCTGAGACAATAGATGGCAGCAATAGGCACTTTTCCATCAGCAGAGCCTGTGCAACGTTCACATCACAAAGCCTGTCATGCTACGGAGCTTTACACGTGGATAACCGACAGAACAATCTGGTAACCGCTATCGTCCACGTGAGTAACATCGCTCGTATTACTTCGTAATCACCGGGAAGGAGAGTTCTGCAGCGACGCCATTTCTAGTATAGATTGTCAGAACTTAACGATGGGCAGTGCATTAACCTTTTGTCCAAAGGTATGTCATTTGGTTTCTAATTTTCAGGTTCCAGGCTCAAATATAGCCTCACACACATCGCTACAATTCCATTTTTTCATTTATTTTAGACAAATAAGTTAATTTCTGAGGCTGACTTCCAAAAGTAGGGCGTCCAGGATAATAATACTAATTTGAGGCTACATTTTACAGTACAGCGCTCAAAGTAACTTTTGGACATTTGTAATGCATGCTTTAAATTTCAACAGGCATCTGATTTAGAAGAGCATCTACCCATGAGAACCTGCATTTTTTTTTCTCTCTCCTCCACTATGATAGCAAATAAATAAACAATTAAAAACAAGAACGCAAAATCATGTGGTACGCAATGATTATTAACACTTTCCAAATGTACGTAATTGTAGTATTGTATAACTTTCAATTGTCTTTGCCTTCGTAATCACACAGCGGACAGACAGTAGCTCCAAAAGGCATACAGATAGACTAATTTTATTCCTAATCCTTCTTAAAGATTGTTGGAAAGTGTTAAAAGGCTTAACACTTAAGAAAACATATTCTAATTGCCTCTTTCCCTCATATTCTAATTGCAGTCTATAATATGCATCTGAATATTTCAGTATAGCCCTGTAAATCAGAAGGATAACAAAATCCTATTCTATGCAAAATATTATTTTAGCGTATTAACAGTTAATATCAATTTGTTTATGATTTTTATAATAGAAAGTTCTTTAAATGTAATTTATAAAAATTTCTGGCCTAAAATGCAATGCACTGGCATTCTTTTAGGTGTCCCTGTACACAAACCAGTTGCACAGGACCAATTAATGCTCTTTAAAATAGGGAACATTCCATAGTGAATTTGAGTAACATATATAATTTTGTAAAATTTCTGAAAATATTTACGGACGCTGGGGGCGGCAGACAGACAAAAAGACAGATGGGCAGTTGGACAGATAGATACTTAAACTGAAATCATATTCCCACTAAGAAATGTTAAAAAGTGTTATATCACTTAATGTAAACGAAAACGCAATTTCAGCAAATTTGCAATAAAATCCTTCAATGTAACCGAATATTTTTGCGTGACCCTGTAAATCTAATGCTAATCATACTACATTTTGTAGAAAGCATTCTTTTGTGCATATGAATAACACATTTCCTTTTTTTTTTTTTTTAATAAAGATTTGTTTGAAGTAAAGTTATTGAAATTTGGTTTATAGAAATACCTTTCAGAGAACGAATGCTTTGGAATACTTTTGGTATCCCTGTACACAAACCAGTGGGGATATTTACTCCATTTTCTAAAGGAAGCATCTGATAGTGAACTTGAACATCATATTTTAATTTCATTGAAATTTGTTTAAAAAGAAATTAAAATACAGTTCACAAAAATACCTTTCATAGAACGCAATGCTTCGGAATACTTTTAGGTGCAACAGAGATAATCACTCCATTTTTAATAGGGAACAACTGATAATGAAGTTCGATATTATATATCAGTTTCAAGAAGTTCCATGTATACGTGAGTTAGAGCGCGGATAGACAGACAGATAGACAAACCGAAATCATAAACATTTTTAACCCTATTGGAAGGTGTTAAAAACATTTAGAAAACGATAAAACCGATTAATATAAACGGAAATGCAATTCCAACAAATTTCTAAGAATAAAAATTAGTGTAACTGATTTTTTTTGTGTTGCCCTCTAAATCTAGTGCTAATCATACTGTATTCTATGGAAAGCATTCTTTTGTACATATGAATTATATATTTAAATTTTATTATGATTTGTGCAAAGTAAAGTTCTTTAAATTTGGTTTATAGAAGTACCTCTCATAGAACGCAGTGCTTTGGAAAACTTTCGGATATCCCTGTAAACAAACCAGTAAAGATGTTCACTCCATTTTCAATAGGAAACATCAAATAGGGAACTTATATAACATATATTAGTATCAAGAAATTCCATAAATATTTACGGGAGTTAGAGCGCGGACAGTCAGACGGACGGACAGACAGAGAGAGAGACAGACAGACAAACCGAAGTCATAAACATTTTTCAACCTTGTTGGAAAGTGTTAATAAAAAGTAACAGTTTCAGTATAATTTGAAGCACGGAATGGTCAGCTTTATATGCATATTGTTGTAAAATTTTAAAAGATATTTATTGCAGATGGTTTTAAAAATTAAAAGAAAAAATTGAAACGTAATTAGTAAATGAATAGAATTAATTACTTTCTAACTAAACCTCTTTTGCAATATTTTGAAAAAGAATTTCTTATAAAAAATTTTAATATTTTATTCGAAAACTGTGTTATTTTATATAAAAAAAAAGAAAGCGAAAACTAGTAACATTATTTAGAAAAAAAAAATTCATAATTTTATCTGATTAAGTTAAATTGTAATCTAGGATTAAATATTAATAAAATTAATGATTTTTTTATAATGAAACAAGGATTAAATTATGGAATAATTTTTAATTAATTGAAAACATAAATGACTTAATTATATACTATTAAGAAAGATAAAAAAGATTAATCGTTAAATTTCATCCTTTGAGATTTTATTAAATATCAGCTTTATATACTAAAATACATACTGCAATGTATGCAATATTATAACGGTTTTTTATGCCGCATTTTATACTGGGTTATATGCCGTAAAATATTTCACATTGTGTAAATGCTTTATATGCTGCAGAAATTATAAGTATACTACATGAATATAACAGATAAAGCATATGATATTTATGAACGATTGTTTAATATTTAAAATGTTGGTGATTGTAAATAAAATTCTGTTTCAAAACTTGTTTAAATCAGAAACTTCTAAATGAAAAAGTTTTCAATTTTTAGGAAATATCTTTAATAATAAACACCCAAGTTTCTCGAAACTGATGTCATTGTTATAAAACTGTATTGAAGTTAAATAATAAATAATTTTTTTGCCCTTGGTTTGAAGGAATGAATAGAATAAGAAAAAAGGTTGATTTAACAGGGGAAAAAATGTTATAAATGCAAAAATGTTAGGGAAAAAAAAGTAATTTAAAATAAGTTATCACTTTAATAATAATAATAATAATAATAATAATAAAAGCCCCAGTTTTCCGAAACTAACGCCCAAACCTGATATTTTTCCTACGAATATTTTCTGAATTCTTTGGTTACAGAAAATTTCTCTGTACATTTTTTTCTCTTAGCCTATCTTCTGGCAACTTTTGCAGTTATTAGTTTTCTGTTATATAACAGGATTTTTTTTTTCTGTACATTGTAATAGATTTCATCAGGTGGGTACAATTTTTTTTCTGTTTTGTATTCGGAAAACTTGATATCAAAGCAACACTGGGAAGTACTAAGTAAAGTTATAATATGTAAATCCGTAGCTTCGAAGCAAAGCTTTTGTCTGTTATACGGAGGGCACTGGTTCGATCCTGTCTGGTCAAAGGGTATAAAAATTATTTATTTATTTATTGTTATTATTATTGTTATTACATTGTGTACTACAAAAAGAAATCTATTTCTACGAATATTTTCTGCATTGTTCGATTACAGAAAATTTCTGCCTACATTTTTTTTTCGTAGCTTAAAGATATTTTCTGGCAATTTTTGCTGCGAGGAATTTCCTGTATTGTAACAAGATTTTTTAGTGTATATAAAACAAGCTTTAGTGCATACGAAATCTACTTGTTCTTATCAATATTTTTAGAATGGTCTAAGGGTTTTATTAAGCACTAACGAGTAATTTTGCCAACAAACGTAAATTACTTGAATTATTCTGCATGTCTTTGTATATGAGCCATTTGTCTGATTTTAATTTCCAGTTTTATACAAATGTAGAATATTGAGTGTGGACTTCTTTCTAATAACTGTTTTTATTTCATGCTGATAGACGAAAGATAACTAAACGCAAAGACAATAAACATATTCAAACATACGCAAACAGACAAAACACTAAAATCATGTTTTTCAGTTAAAGGGATCTAAAAACGTGCAATCATCGAAAACACAGTTTGAAATATTTGACTCAAAAGCAATACTTTCTATACCATATATGGGTAAGTAAAAAAAATAAAAATGTATGAAAGTTGAATAAATATATCTCTTGAGAACAAGAGAAGAAAGAAATTTCATTCCAAATTATTTGCATGACATTTTAAAAAGAATTTATGAGTCATTTAGATTTTTGTAATAAATAGAAATTCTCTTGGTAATTTGTGGCTGTGCGAACCGTGAAGGATCAAGAATATTGTGAGGTTAATTTAGCGTGATATAAAGGATTTTTCCTCCACAGCCCTTCGTCAAGGGTAAAAAAAAGAGAAAGATATGCAGGGCTGAATGGAAAAGTTTGGTTTCATGTCCTTACAGAAAATAAGATGGATTAATATAATGGAACTTTTAGTGTAAGGTTATGTCGCAGAGTTATATTTTTGAAAACTTCAATTTAAAATGTTTTTATCAAAACGACACTGGATTCATGTTAGCGTAAAATTAAAAAATATTTATCCATTTCTCTCCTATTTTTTTTAACGATTTCTTTATATTTTTTGCTTTATTTTAGAGTTCAAAAATTTCCTTATTTGTCAATTTAGTCCTGATTCTTTTTTTTTTTTCTAGCTGAAATTAGAGCAAATTTTCGGCAATTTAAACCGTTAACAGACTATTTCTTTCTAATGGTAGTATATTAAAATATTTTTGGGATTGAGATTGATTTAATATAAGAAATCCACTTAGCGTATTAGATAAAAAGAATTTCATTTTTAACACTTCATAAAACAATGAGATGTATACTTATCTGCTCCCATTTCCTTAATTTTAAATTAGAAAAACGTGCTAAACTACTTTTCCACGCCTACTGTTTTTAATTTAAATAACCATTTTTGTGGCAAAATTACTTACAACTGCCTTAGAAAGAGAATTTTAGAAAAAAAAAAGAATCAACACAGAGTGTGACACATTGTTCTTTTATTTTGTTCTTTCATGTATTTTAGTTGAGTAAAAAAAAACAGGCGTAGTAAAGTAGTTTACCACGCCTTCCCCCATTTAAAAATCCTTGATTTTGGTGGGATGTGTACTTCCCACGGCCTTATAAAGAGTTGGTTAAACGTATTTAGATCATAAGAAATAGTATACATCATTTCTTAAAAATCATCAATTATTTAATGTAATAACATCATTTAACTCTACTTCTATAAATGTCAAAATGTACATTTAATTATCTAATAATAATTAATTACAGTAAAAATTATTATTAACCTAGTCGGCCTGCACCCGTTTAGCGCTAGATTTTTACACTGCATGTATTTCTCCTTGCCAGTACAAATCAGTAAACAGTGGTTCGTATGATACTTAAACCAAATGGCTCTGCCTTCAGATCATGATATTTACATACTTGCCAACCATCTCATTAAAAATTGTTTTAAGAAATAGAATAGAATAAAGAAAGCAACGATGCTGGTTGCATTTTCTTATATATTTTGAATTTTTGAATTTTTGAATTTTCTAGGAGTAATATATACCGTAGGAGTAATTTCTTATGTTAAAACTATAGGGAATTGTTATGCGAGCACAAGCGATGCTACATTACTTTATTTTTTACCTTCGAAATCTACATAACTCCTTAACAAATTGACGTATTAATTTGTAAGCCACCTGATAAATTATTTTTATTGAAATTTTATTTTTCCGACTGAGTGAAAATAATGCCTGGACCGGGACTCGAACCCCGGATCTTTGACTTACAAGGTCAAGGCTCTACCAATTGAGCTATTCAGGCCGACATCCTGGTCAGCACTTACTCACTCAGACAATCTGTTGAGCTATCTAAATGATAGACCAGATTGTTTCTGCCTAAATGGTTGTCTGAGTGAGTAATGCTGACCGGGATGTCGGCCTGGATAGCTCAATTGGTAGAGCCTTAACCTTGTAAGTCAAAGATCCGGGGTTCGAGTCCCGGTCCAGGCATTATTTTCACTCAGTCGGAAAAATAAAATTTCAATAAATATGATTTTCTTCCACAGTTGATTGTGTGATTTTATTAAAAATTATTTTTATTTTTATTTATTTATTTTTTTAATTAAAATATTGAATAAAAAGCAGGCTTTGCCCGCTTCGCTGGTCACTATATTTAAATGAATTAAAAAAAAAGAATCAATATTATTATTATTATTATTGAGATTTTATATTAATAAGTGACATTATATTATATTAATAAGTGATATGAAATTTTGTCAATAAGTGATGTGAAATTATATAAACAAGTGATATGATATGAAAATAAAACATAAAAAAAAAAATTAAAAAAAAATCAAATAATGTTCAGATTTTTCTGCGGACCACCAAAATTTTCCCGCGGACCACGGATTACCGGTTAGCGACCACTGCTTTTGTGCATGCAAGAATTATTTATTCTTATCATCAATATACATAATCCGCTTTAAGAATATTAATATTTACTAATGAGTAATTTCGTAAATTGTTTGAATTCTTTTGCATGTCCCAATACATGAACCACTTGTTTGATATTAATTTCAAGTTTTAAGTAACAAGCCTTGTTATATAAATGTAGAATATCGAGTTTGGATTTCCTCCTAATCACTTCTTTTTATGGTATGCTTATAAACGACAGACAATTACGCACAACCACACACAAAGACACACATACATACACACATACTAACCACTAAAATAATATTTTTCAGTTCATGGTATCTCAAAACGTGCAATCATAGAAAAAATACAGTTTGGAAAATTTGACTCAAAAATAATACTTTCTCTACTATATATAGGTAAAGAAAATAAATAAATAAATAAATGTTTGAAAATAAATCTCTAGAGAACAAGAGAAGAAAAGAGAACAAGAGAATTCGCTCCAAATTATTTGCCTGACCTTTTAAAAATAATTTATATGAGTCCTTTAGATTTTTGCAATAAGTATAAATTCTCTGGGTAATTTTGGTTGTGCGAACCGTGAAGGATCAAAAATACTGTGAGAGGTTAATTTAGCGTGATATGAAAGTTTTTCCTCCGCAGTCCTTCATCAAAGAAGAAAAAAAGATTTGCAAGGCTCAATAAAAATTTTTAGTTTCATGTCCTCACGGAAAATAAGATGGATTAATATAATGGAACTTTTAGTGTAAGGTTATGTTGAAGAGATACATTTTGAAAATTTCAATTTAAAATGTTTTAACAGGACAAGACTGGATTCATGCTAACGTAAAATTAAAAATATTTATCCATTTCTCTTCCATTTTTCTTAACGATTTATTTTTATTTTTTTATTTCAGTTCAAAAATTGCCTTATCAGACAGTTTATTCATGATTCTTTTTTCTTTTCTAGCTGAAGTTTGAGCAAATTTTAAGCAATTTAACCCTTTAACGGACTATTTCTTTTTAATGATAGTAAATTAAAATATTTTTAGGAATGAGATTGATTCACGAAAAGAAATCCATTTAGCGTATTAGATATAAATAATTTGATTTTCAATTATTTATAAGGCAACGAGAAGTATACTTATCACCGAATTCATTAATTTTAAATAGGAATTTTAATTAGGCTTCTGAAATTGCTTTTCCAGGCCTACCATTTTTAATCTAAACCGCAATTTTTGTCGTAAAATTACTTAGAACTGCCTTAGAAAGAAAATTTCAGAAAAAAAAAAGTTATCAACACAGAGTGTAGTATATTCTTGTTCTATTTTGATGTTTCATATATTTTAGTTGAGTAAGAAAGGTAGGTGTAGTAAAGTCACTTACCGCGCCTTCACCATTTAAAAATCAATGATTCTGATTGGAAGTGTATTTCCCACGGCCTTATAAAGGGTTAAAAGTATTTAGAAAATAAGATCTAGTATACAGTAATGTATTTTCTTAAAAATCATTAATAATCTAATGTAATAATATCATTAATCTTTATTTTTATAAATGTTAATATATATATTTAATTTTTCAAGTAATTACTAACTACAGTTGTTAATATTATTATTATTAATCTAGTCTGCCTTCACCCGCTTAGTGCTCGATTTTTACGCACGTATTCCCAAATTTATTTCTCCTTGCCAGTATAAATTACTAAACATTGTTTTATATGATATTTAGAACAAACCTCTCCATCGTTACATTATGATATTTATGACATCATAATCATATTTTAGTCTATTTATTTATTTATATTATTAATTTCTCGTGTTAAATTCTATATATTTAATTTACTCTTATTATTTCCCCATAACGTATTAATATTCCCCATCGAATCGAAATGAGTTTATCTAAAAGTAGAGTTTATTTAGTTTTATTAATTGAGAATCAATGGCTGAATCTTTCAAAACCAAACAAACCATGCATAAAATTTTCTTTTCTTTATCTCAAAACATTGTTGTGATTTTGGTGCAAGATTCCGGTTAAATTATCCTTTTTTCATTATTTTAATTAATTAAAATGTACGAATGGAAACCATGAATAATATTTTACTTTTTTTATTCCAATACTTTTTTGTAACTACAACATCATTTTTAGCATTAGTTCAGAAAACTTAGGCTCTTATTACGAGTAATAAAAAGGTATTGTAAATAGTTTATTTTAATATATTTAAAATTTTCACATATTTTGTACTCTTGATATTGTTATTCTAATAAAATGACATATATATATATATATATATATATATATATATATATATATATATATATTCTTTTGAATGTTAAAAGGAAACTATAATTCTTTTGACATTAAGACGCTTTTCTTTTTTAATTTAAGACTCCAGAAAGTAAAGAGGCACGTGTGGTACTATTAACATTCAAAGGCATGTTAGTTAGGGGAATTTAGATAGCTTTTGAGATTATGAGACAAATCTTATGCCTCTGAAAGTATTAAGTGACCTAAATGCTTTTAAAAACTAGAGGCGTAGTGTGCGTTTATATTTAGATTCCTATGTTCTAATTGTAAAATACTTTAAGATAAAAAAAAAAAAAAAAAAGAATGTCTTATATATTTAAATGTTTTATATTCAGGAGCACGAATTAAATTTTTATTTATTTATATATATATATCTATATATATATTCACCTTTTAATATTTAATCCACTATTAAATATGATTGTCAATTCTTGGAGCATTGCAGTGTGGAAATATAGCTGCTCGCTGAAAATATAGCTGCATGCAACATTCTCTCTCTCTCATACAAACATACATAAATAAACTTATTTTAATAATAAATAAATGTAATAATAAATAAAAATAAACAAATAAACACACACACGCAGAAATTCAGAACTAGACTATGCATTGTAGAATATTTGGTTGAATGTTCGATGTGTTTTTTACACCAAAAACGTGTTTTAACACAAAAATACGGTGTAATAAATATTTAGTTGTAAGAAGGCAAAACTGTTTTTTATATCTTTTAGAAAAATTACAAACAGTTTTAGACATATCTCAGAAAACTATGTAGGCCATAATGTGAGTAATAATAATAATAATAATAAAAGTTTTTATAATAGAAATTTTAATTATTACAATTCGATATAATGTACTATTATGAATTTGCCTCATTCGTAATGTAATGTTATTTATTACAGTAGAACAAACTAAAACTGGAATTTTAGGTAGAAATAACAGAGTTTAAAAACAATTCATTTCATTTCATTTCATTACTTCTAACTTCTTTTATTTACTGAAATATAATAGCCTTAAGAAAACTTAATCTCTTTCTAAATAAATTTTGAGGTATTATTTTACACGTAAAAGACATAAACCAAATAAGCTTTCTTTTATTTCAGAGATTACTTTTTTTTTTTTTTTTTCTGGTAAGATTTATTTTATAGGATGTAGAAATTGAAATAATAACGGTACGATAAATTGTTAAAACTTAACAAACCACACAAAGCTTTGTGGTGGATAAAAATATAATTTTTTATCTAGTTTTTCTTTAAAGAAAGAAGACATAATATATGATTTACCCACTTAGATATTGCAGCTGAATTTTTTTTTGGAAAATTAAGAAAGAACGATTACAGCTAACATTAAACAAATTACAATATTATTATAAATTTCAAAAACAAAATGATTTCATTTTACGATTTTTAATATTAAAAATTATTAAAAAAATATTTTTCCCAAAAATATTATTTCAAATTATTATCTAAATAGTAAATATGATGTTTAGTTTATAACACCTTTGTTCATTAATATGCAATGTTTGAGCTGTTGAAATAAGTAATCAATTCATTCTCAGAATTTTGTAATAATAAAATACTGTGCATCTATATTATTTAGTAATTCAAAATTTTTTTTTAGAATTATTGAATCAACAACGGGGAAATTTTAGTATTGTTACATGTAAGATACTCTATGAAATAAAACTTTAATAAACTTCTTAATTTAAAAAAGAAGTACAATTAAATAAAACTGAATATTATGGTAAAATAACAAATTGGATAGCCATAAATTCATTCCCACATTGTTTAAAATAGACAGAGTATTTTGTATTAATTTTTATATCAATATACATTAATTAATATTTGTCAGGCTTAGTCCTAGCTGAAATTGGAAGAGCAAACATTATTATTAATATTAGGGATTTTACTTCAAACATTATACATACATATATCATACATCTGTTTAAAGTTTTGATGCACTATTTATGTTCGTCAAAATATTGTTTATATGTCAAATAAAAAATGTAGAATTTAATACTGATTTCTATTGAAACGATAGCAATATAATTGGTAATTTTATAGGTAAGAATGTATGAAAAGTATCATGTTCTACATATTGCCAGCCACTTTTACCATACTATTACGAAAATTTTCTTGCTGATTCCATAGTAGATATATTAGCTGAACCACGGACCAACTTGATCAAGGCGTGACAACGTTGTTCACGACGTTGACGCATTGACGCGGAGGAGTAATCTAGTAGGGCCGTGACTGAACAAACTGAAAGAATAAAAGTGTGTGAAAAACGGTGATCCAAGTTATTCGTGTTATCCAAGTTATAACGGTGATCCAGTACCTTACCTTTCTGTAAATGACCGAACACATTCGATTTCAGATCATTTTTCACATACCTAGAAATTTTTGATGAATTAGCCTGAATCTTTGAGCACATAAAGAACATGTTATATTTCAGCAAAAATAGTTTTGCCGCGAAAGGAGAGGAAGGAACTCTAAAAAGTTAAAGAAAAAAATCAAAACAATCGGATCACACTGTAGGAGATAATACTTAATGTGCATTCTGGCTGTAGTATGAGATTATGAGGCTTCTTACTATTATTTAAATTCATTTATATGAGACTGCTTTATATAATCAGGAAAATATAAACTTTATATTTTAAAACTGAATATATATGTATATATATATATATTTGATATTTTTATAACATGTCAGGTATTAAACTCAACTCCTAACTGCTTTAACCCATCATATACAACTTTTTTTTTTTTTTTTTTTAAGTGGAATATTATTTTTATTCTCTTAGTGGATTACAGCAAATATAATACAAAATAAAAATTCAGTAATAAATTTCATAAAAATTCAGTCAACTATATTCTTATATAGTGACTTTCATATCTTTTATATTAAAATTAATTTTGAATTTTAAAAGATGTTATTATTATTATCATTTTTTAAAGTGACCTTTAGAGTGAATAAAAATATGTCAGCGAATAATGACAAGCCACAATCGAGAATTTCGAGTATGCTTTCGTTTACAAATATCATTATTAATTTTGTTGAAGACATAAAGAATGCAGTGTCATTTTTAGGAAACTTGATAGACTCAACATTTTTTTTTTTTTTTTTTTTTTTTTTTTATGTGGAATATGGTAATGCACCAGTAATTGACACTTTTAGAGCAATCTCTGATGTTTTTAATGTTCTAGTCATCAGAAAATATTTTTAGAAATCTTAAGTTAGTACATGTGGTATGAAAGACATTCAGAACCACATATATGTTAAAATATATATACATTTGATAACAATTATTATTTTTTTTATGAATTTTTATTTGACACCCACTCAATGTTCCAGTGATTGACATTGCCAGTTTTTCATTTTATCAGTAACTGGCCCCCTATGTTCCAGTGTTTGACACTGCTAGTTATTCATTTTACTAAATATAGCACCCTATGCTCCAGTGTTTGACATAAAATCATAAAATTCTTATATGTAAAATATATGGTTTTATTATTTTTCTTATTTATTAATTATTTCGGGATAGATGTCAATTACTGGAGCCTGCCAATCACTGGAGCACCTACCCTATTATTTTTATTCTCTTGGTGGATTACAGTAAATATGATACAAAATAAAAATTCAGTAATAAATTTCATAAAAATTCAGTCAACTATATTCTTATATAGTGACTTTCATAACTTTTATATTAAAATTAGACTCAACATACTGCAATCATCAGATCATAGATAATTATTTAAATAAAAAATATAAAGCTTTCGAGACCTTTGAAATTTATGGCTTAATAAATACTTATGTAGACACTAATGACTAAGAATACTGGTCTCGATAGCGTTTTAAAATATTTTGAATATTTAAAAATTTTAATCTCTTGCAAAAGTGAAATATCTATATTTTTCTCTAAAATTTTCATAGTGTTGAAACTTTCATTTATTTATAGCATGTCTTTGCAAGAATAAATTTTTATTTTATGCTTTTTAGGGCTCCACAATGAAATGCTTCTACTGTTAAAAACAATTTTTTTGCTTAAATTTTTATTAAAGATATTATTTTTAAGAAAGAGCGACGTCAAGAGTGAACTATAATGTCAGATATTAATGACAAGTCATAATTGAGAATTACGACTATGCTTTCGTTTACAGGTATCATTATTAATTTTGTTGAAGAAATAAATTATGGAGAAAACAGTAATATGGTTTTGTACATTATTCAGGAAATAAATTTATATTTTACGATTTTTACTTTCTTCTGTATATAATATAGAGAAAGTATTGGATTCGTGAAAATTTTCGACCACCGGTTTTCGATGGATTTATACGTTTTGGGATGGCCTGAACACGAATTGATAGTTTTTAGAAAATTTCTGTGTGTCTGTCTGTGCCTATCACGATTTTTGTGGACACTGTATCTCACGAACCAATGAATGAAATTTAACCAAACTTGGTATTTAGTTAGACTCTAACATAAGCGGGTGTAGATTAGATTTTGGACCAATAGCTCACAGGTGGTGCTGTGATCGTATTTTTTCTAAATTTTTAACATGGCAGTATAGGACAAAATTTCGTTTAAATGTACATAATGATAGTTAGTTTAAACTTGTGATTGTAAAATTAATATGAATTATTGATAATGGTAGTACAGGGTGGTTCGAAAAACATTATAGAAAGTATTTTAAGTTTCTGATTTCAAATGTATTGATGCAAATATAATTCTCCCATATTGTAATAGCACATTATAGTGACATTTCAGTTCAATGCTTTATTACCGGAAATAAAGAATAAGCAATATAGAATCACAGACCTTTTAAGATCGATAATATATAGTAAGAAATTTTTATGAGAATAACCGATGTAATGTCCCCGTTCGACGGGCCTGTCGTTCAGAGTTCAAAAAGCAAAGGACACTTAGTGAAGTGATAATCGCGCAGTAAGTTATAACACTCTAAAGTCGCAGTGATTTCGAAGCCATCAGATGACTGATGTTACGGTCCTAATCTCCCACTGATTTTCATTGTTTACAGGTTGATGGACAGATTTGAATCTACCGGGAGTGTTTGGGATGGAAAAAAAATGGCGTCGGAACGAAAATCAGCAGTTGTTACTGACGACATCAGGCAGCCTGTACGCGCATATTTTGAGGATCAGCTAACCACTTCCACTCGACAGGCGGCCCAACAATTAATCATATCCAAAACATCATTACAAAGGCTAATGAAAGCAGTTGGATTGTGCTCATACAAGATCCAAATGTGACAGCCGCTAAAGGGGGGGGGGGATATTGTGCGGCAGAGAGATTTCGCAAATCATATAATCGAGGAACTCAAAAAGGGTTCCATTAGTGAATACAAGATCTGGTTCAGTGAGTTTGATCTTAATCTTTCACCCTCTAAAACTAAGGCCCTTACCCTGGCCTTCCCAAAAGCTCTTAATAAAAACAGAAATCCCAAGATGCGGATTGACGGCTTCAGTAGTCAACATGTTGATCACATGAAGCTTCTGGGAATTACATTCGATAGGCACCTCAACTGGCTGACCCATGTCAAAGATCTTAAATTAAAAACATTAACTATTTATCATAATTCAACAAAAATAGTAGGGAAGAGGAGGGGCATCTCAACCTCTTTCCTTAAAACATGGTATCATACAATAATTGAAAAAATTCTAACTTATGGGGCGGGCATTTGGGATGGACATTTAAGATCTGATGCCAGAGCCTCGTTAAATTCAGCCCAACGCCCTTTCCTCTTGCAAATTGCAAGAGTTTATAAAACGATCTCCACTGATGCCCTCACCGTTATCACTGGGATCCCCCATGCCCATCTGCAGGTCGCCCAAACATATACTAAAACAAAAATTTTACAACTAAAGGACCAAGAACTGACGAACATAGTTTTTCCTCAGATTCCTATCCAAACTCTGACCTGCAGCTGGACTGTTCACCCAGGAAAGGATGTTGCTCCTCTTATCACAAATTGTGTAAAAAATAGCTTCTCTCCATCTGCCCCGGTGGCGCTCTACACTGATGGCTCTAAGACCGACGCTGGAGTAGCTTCGGCTTTCTGTGTATTCGATCATGACCGCGAAGTTCATCGGTGGGCGGGCAGGCTCGAGGACTTTAACACAGTCTTCCAAGCGGACCTGTTTGCAGTTAAGAAAGCCCTTGATTGGGCAGCTCTAAATTATAAACAACAACAAATTAGCATTTATAATGACAGTCTTTCGGGCCTGCTTGCTATTGCGCGCCACCGGAGTAGACATCCACAAATCTTGGAAATCAAGGAATCCCTAATGAACCCTAATCTTAAATGCATCCTTTCACACGTTTCTGCCCACAGGGGAGTGCTCGGAAATGAGCTTGCCGACTCCCTAGCCAGAGAAGCCACAGAATTCGCTCTTAAGGAACCTTCTCCCCCCGCCCCTCACTCCTATGTGAAATTAAAACTCAACCAAATCTTTAAATTAAAATGGCAAGACCTGTGTCACAACTCGGAGAAGGGTAGATACACCTTCGCTCTGGTCCCACGGGTCTCTTCTAATTCCTGGATTTTAACTTCCCCCCATTACGGCTTTTTTAACAGGCCACGGCCCTTTCCCCTCTTACCTCTTCAAGTTTCATTGTAGGCGCTCTCCCCTGTGTCCCTGTGGTGAGGAGGGAACTCCTAATCACTATTATTACTCTTGTCCATTAACACAGCAACATCATCTCAGAAACCCTACTCCAAGACCAGAAAACTGGCTTAATAATACTCTAACAAGGAAACCTTTAATTAATAAACTTAATAAAATTTTCAGTTTTTTAATGGAATACGTCAATACAATAGATTAAATTTAATGTAAACAATTTCCTTATTTGATTTTCTCTCGCGATTCCCACCAATCTTAATTAGTATTATAAAACTTTTGTCTGAAACCTGCAGTGGATTGCTGATAGTCATTTGGAATAATGATTCTGCAAATCTACATTCTGCTCAGTTTCTCCAGTTCTTGCACAGTTCTTTCAGTGTAGTAATCAAGTGTGCATCAAACCCCAGCAACATATGTATCTAATGAATTTATGAACATTATCAAGCTAACATGAACAATCTACAAAATCCCAAGACCTGTGCTTCCAAGCCTAGTGCCATCTGTCGTGGGAGGCCATAACGGCCTGGCACTTTTTTCTACAACATTTTTCTAAAATCATCATCGCCCAATGTCGCGTGACGGCCATTGGCCTGGCGATGATTATTAATACTTCATGCCACCTGTTGCGTGGGCAATTTTAGCTCCTGAATAATCGCCCACTGTCGGATTAGACCGGATTAGGCCCGGCGAATTTTGTATTTTTTTTTTCCCATTTGAGTTTTTAATAAACTGCGAGTAGTCCCCTTAGAAGCGCTCTACATCGCTCCAAGAGTGATGAGCGGGGGCTGCTCCCTGTTAAATATGTTGTTACCTTCATAGTATACTACAATCCTGCACAATTTCGTCTCGATCTGAATTTTCCATGTCGTGACCTCTCCTTGTCAGTAAATTCGTATAGGAAAATATAGAAGAAAGTCTTGTGGTGGTCACAACATACTAGTTTAATTTATAGTTGGTAATAAAATAAATGTACTCATTCCATCGTTTTTGTTTCGGATTAGCACTTTTTTTGACGAAGTTTCATTAATGTTATCATCATGTTTTGTATTTTAAAGCTAATTTATCAAATAAAATTATTTTAATCTACGGAATTTTAGTCTAAGAATATGTCTTTAAATATCTAAAATAAATATGTAAATATAAATTAAAATCGTCGTGCATTCCTAAGAAAGTACAATAAGAACATCAATGAAACTGTGCTTGCTGAAACAAAAGTGTTTAAAATTTTATTGTTGTTGACGGGAAATATTAAGATCCATTTATCAAAATTTCATGTTTCAACATATATTTTTCACATCTTCACAAAGTTATAAAGATAGGGGTATTTTTACTATAATTAAACACTGAAAGCTATTACTGAAATAAAAGTATTTAAAAAAAAATGAAATTACAGTTATAAACAAGATTTATAAAATTTTATTTTTCTCTATTTGATAAATTAAAAATACCGTTAAACAATATATTGGGGCCATCACAAGATTTTCTTTTGTATAATTTTACACAAATTTATGCAGTACAATTTATTTATTAAATTATTGTTTACTAGCTAAATTATTGTTTACTAGTAAATTTCCACTTGGTAGCGCCTGCAGCGCCCTCTTCCCGTTTCAATATCTAAAACAGCTTGTTCGCTCACCATGTTATGATCTTTGGAAATTCTTTCTAACCGTAGGAAAATCCCGCTCGGTTGCGGCTGCGGCGCTTTAGCCCCGTTTCAGAACTTACAACAGCTTGCTTGCTTAAAGTGCAAATAGCTTTGAAAATTTTAACTGTAGCAAATTTCCGCTCTGTGGCGACTACGGCGCCCCTTTACGTTTCATTATTTGAAACAGCCTGTTCGCTCACCGTGTAAAGGAACACTAAAATTCTGATCATGGCAAATCCCCAACCCGGTGGGGCCTATGGTTTCCTAATCTACTCCCAAATAATTTAATCGTAATTGGAGATATTGAATTTTTAAAATATCAAAGCGCCATCTGGCGACAAAGATTTGCAACATATACTCTTCAATTCCAATTTAAATAACTTTTAAAATGATATATTACTTATGAAGTTATGTTAATCAGAAGCTGAGATACAAAAGTAATAGAAACATTGTTATAAAAAAAATTGTGTTTGATATTTCCGTGGTTTTTCTCTTAAACTTGCGTAACTGCGGGCTAGATAATATTAAAATCCTTAATACGAAATGTCAGCGGATTATCGGAATTCGAAAGCCTGCATCATAGTTAGAATTGGAGATATTGTAATAAAGGCGTTCTGGCTTTTCTGTGATTTTTCTCAGACGGGATCTTAAAGAAAACCATATTGAAAATTTACACCCCATGCACAGTCTTTTTACCTAGTTTACTACTACTATTACCAATAGTTCATATTAATTTTACAATCATACGTTAAAAATAATTTTCATTATGTGCATTTATACATTTTCTGCTATACTGCCATGTTAAAAATTCAGAAAAAATGGGATCACAGGGAAACCTATTGAGCGATTGATCACCAAGTGTAATCAGCACCAGTGTATGTCAGGATCAAACTAAATACCAAGTTTTGTTAAATTTCGTTCATTAGCTCGTCAGATACAGTGTCTACAAAATTTGTGATACACACACATAGACAGGCCATTTTTTAGAAAGAGTCAAATCGTATTCAAGATATCCCAAAACGTGTAAATCCATCGAAAACTGTGGTTTCACGAATCGAATACTTTCTCTCTATAGAAGAAAGTAAAAATATTGTACTAAATCACAATTAAAGAGTCAATTCGATTGTTCTTTTTTTTTTTTTTTTTCATAATTATTCTTTAAATTTATATTTTGTGTGTGATACATTCTCAAAGTAAAAAGTGTCGCTTATTTCTTCTGACACAGTTTCAGCACGATTTATCAAATATATTTTTCTGAATGAAGTTTCACTAAACTGATATTAAAATGAACAAACAAAAAACAATACATTTTTAATTTAATTTATATTACGCGATTCCTTTCATTCAAAAATGTACCACTATAAATGTTTTATGATTGAGCATCGAAGCCATTGTAATTACAAAAGGAAATGCATAAAATTGTATAAAAAGCTAGCTTTGTTTAAAAAACAATAATAATAATAATATTTATTATTATTACTATTCATTGAAGTGTTTAGTAGTTTTCATGTTGTCAAATCACAACATACATTATTTATTGTAAACTCTACAAAATCATTGTATTTCTAAATTTTATTAAATTTAGAAAACCATAAGATTTATTTAAAACATAATATATATTAAAAAAAAAAAAAAAAAAAAAAAAAATGGCTTACCCTGTGTTAAAATATTTTATAGGCTTAAAAGGAAACCCTTTTCAAACGTAGAAATGAAATAATATATTTATGTTCTCTAGTTTCGTAACTTTTTTGCTTATAACTAGACATTGTAAAATAATTCCATTATTATCACTTTTAGAAAAAAAAAAAAAAAAAAAAAAAAAAAATGAAAAAAAAAAAAAATGTATAAAATGTGATTTTGTTTTTCTATTACGCCATGTTTTATGACTATCTACCAATTTCAATCTGATACTAAGTTTTAACGAAACCAAAAGAAAAATGATCGATTTAAAACATAATATTTAAAATAATGATTTACCTATTCATGCATTTTATCTGTTTAAAATTATGTCAATTCAAATTACGAAAATAAAACAATTTATTTTTCCCCTTCAGTTTCACAACAATCTTATTTAAATGAACATCATATTCAACAAATTAATATTACATAATTATTGTGTCAATTATTTTATTCTATGGCGATAAAATTAATTTTACCATACCTTTATTGAATTTTCATGCGTTGAATTAAACATTAATAGACATAATTATACATGTATGATTAAAATTATTCTTGATACTTAAAAATCAATAATGCAATTAAACTTTAATTCAATGAACCAATTGCTAGATTATTTGAAATTCAATTAATTAAAATGCATTCTCAGAAGATTTACAGATATAGTCACAAATATACGCGCTTTTGTATGAGATGGTAAAACAAATAGACCAAGACTATATAAAACGTGTGACTAATGTATAATTTTTTGCTAACAGCAAGAATAATAGATAGTTTCCTAAAAAAAAAAAAAAATTCTAATTTATTTGTTCATGATGAAAAACCAAAATTTTTCTAAATCGTAAATCTTCTCCTATAACATGACGAAGTAATTTCTGATTGATAATTTTTTTAGGTAATTTTTAGGACTGAGGACTATTAGTCTCAATCTGCGGATTTTTACGATACCAGTTTTACGGTAGTTGTACATTTATCGAAATCTAAAATTTATCGAAAATATAATTGTATAATTTGAAAGAAATGTTATAATTTTGAAAAAAAAAAAACTAATAGTTTTCCGTCCTAAACTAAATTCTGCTTTTACCAGAATTTCATCGAAATGATTTTTCTGTTTCTTAAAGAAAAGAAAATTAATAATAATCAGTATCGAAACAAACACTATCAATTTTTTTTTTTTAATAATTTTGAATTAGGAATATAAAAAGCACACGCGCAGAATGAAATTAAAAAAAAAAGAAACAAGATAATAAAGTTTGAATTTGAGTTGGTAATCTAAGGATGGTAATCTAAACTCTATTGCATCTGAATAACTTTGTGTAGCCCTGTAAAACAACCGATTATCACAATTTTACATTTTTGAGCAGGAAAATGGTTTTGTGTATTTTAAAAATATAGATTATTTTTCTTATGTTGTGCTTCGAATAAAGATATTTACAATGAATGCATTAAAAAAAAAAAAAAAAAAAAAAAGAAAGAAAGAAAGAGAAATAAAGAAAGAAAGGAAAAAAAGAAAAAAAAAAAAGAAAAACCCTTATAGATCCTACTTCAAAAATCTTTCGTAAGTTCCTGTACAGAAACCAGTTGTGCTAGTAATATCATTTTACATGGCGAACATCATACTATAGTGAATTGTAATAATATCTGTCAATTTCGGCCTGGCCAGTGAGACTGACGAAACGGTCATAAACTTATTTAAAGAATTAAATAAAGCAAATTTAAACATTTTACAAATATAATTATTTAAAAAGATGAAATTAATAGCAATAAAATATCTTACATGTGAAATGTTATAATTCCTCCTTTTATAAAATATTCCTTGCACGATTTTATGTAACATTTAATAACCATTACCTGCGATAAAATTTCTTTCAGATTCAAAACAATTCATTTAACTTTTAAAGTGAAATAAAAATTTTAAAAAGAACTTTCAAAGAAAAAGGGAAAATATCGTCTGCTTAAGAAAAAGCAGAGTTTAGAGCATGGTGAGAAAATTTCAACACTGGCCAGTTTGGCTTCCTGTGGACTAATAGTCATGTGATCTTTTTATGAGTTATCTTTGCCACTAAAAAAGGTTGCTATTGCCCCGTCCACTCTTACAATAGGTCTATGGTTGTAACACTTCCGATTTCTTTTTATTAGGAAGAATACAGTCTTTCCTCAAAATTCGTTGCAAAGTTCTGAAATTTTTTTTTATACATAAATACAATGAATAATAACAGGAGACTTGGCATTGGAATATTAAAACTCGGATAAACGACTACGTCAGAAACGCCAAAGAAAAATATTGTAAATGCATACAGCTGTTTCGGCAGCTTTAAGTGTGCCGTCTTCAGTGCAAAAAAAAGAAGCAGCTTTAAGTGTGCCGTCTTCAGTCTTCAGTGCACAGTGTGCCTTTTTGCACTGAAGACGGCATGCTTAAAGCTGCCGAAACAGCTGTATGCATTTACAATATTTTTCTTTGGCGTTTCAGACGTAGTCGTTTATCCGAGTTTTAATAAATACAATGGTTTGAATACATACTTTTAGATTTAGAAATACGTTTTTTACATGAAATTTTTATGTGCATTTTTTATATTATTATATAATGTTTAGTGTTTAGTACGCATGAGATTTTCATTTTGATAATGCATTGGATTAGAATAAAATGCTGACACATTAACTAAATTCACTTACCGTGTAACGTTATTAACAGCTCCATTTTAAATCCAAATTCATTCGAAAATTAATTTTGAACTGCATGAAAATTAATTTATTTCCGTTAAATTTTCTCTTAATAATTTTAAAATAAAATGCTTTTAGTATTCAATTTATTTTAGGCTTAGGTTGGCATTGAACCGTAAAATTAATTTTTCATTGAAGACTTAGAGTCTGTTCAAAGGAAATTCAATTATTATTTAAGTAGTTTTAATAAAAGGGATAGTTTATTCCTCGCAATATTGTTTAGAAATTTTCCATTCAAATGGATTCAAAATGAATGAATATAAAATTTGAAAGTTATTATGACTTTCTTTTTATATGTATATAAATATTTATGTAAGAGTAAAATACATATATTTTTAAATTTTTTTACGAAATACAAAATTCTTATTTATATAATAATAAAAAGCTAATCAATATATAAAATATTTTTGTAAAAAAATAGAACCGACTCCAAAAAGCATCTACTATTCAAACAACTAAAAATTAAAGAAAATTGGTAAAAATGGAACTGTAAATTGCGCCTAAAAGTATAAAATAATTTCCTTCGTCAAACAACCTAAATACTACAATTAAACATAACTTTTGAATTCGGCGCAAAATTAAATAGAATTTAATTCGTTTTTAAAGATTTGTTTTTAGACCGATAGCTACAAATGCTGTTGTCTCGAATGATCCATTTTTATGTTTCCTTTATTATTTTATCAATGTGTACAATTGGTCCATTAGTAACATTTACATATAAAAGTGAACATTTTTGCAATACTTATAAAATTTCAACATTATATGAATTGTTGATAATATTTGTAATAAACAAGGAAAAACATGTGTGCATCTAAGAGTATTGCTTCCGCCCTTGATGAGAGGGACCCTAACAACACATCTTCTCCGAAAGGCATCCTCAGGACAGGGTTGGCAAGTTTCTTCCAAGGAGGAAAAAACCACGGAAAAAACCATGGAAAAAACCGGCCGGAAGAAATAGGTTTCTTCCAAGTGGAAGAAATGGAAGAAACTGTTTTTCTTAAAAAATTATTCTATAAATTGCAGATTTGTAAGATACAGTGGATGCATTTATCTTATAAACAATTTTAAGTAACTTTAATTATACTTATACAAATTTAATTACATATTTAATTAATAATTATGAGATTTTTACCAGAATGAGCTTCGGTATCTGATGATCACGTTCCAAACTACTCAAAATCCAGTAAAAAAATCAATTTCAATTTAAACAACGTAAAGTTTTATAATTTATACAATTTTATTTCTTTAACAGGTACTAAATAATAGTTTGAATCACTTGCTTATACATTCTGATAAAACAGCTCTTAACAAACATCCAGCTAATTAAAAGAACCAGTTTGCAATAATTACTGTATTAAAAAATGTCATCAAAAACTTTATTTTTTTTTCCTTATAGTCATATACAGTACAGTCAACTCCCTCTAATCCGCAGATTTATGATCTGCAAATCCTTCTAGTTCGTAATTGATTTTTTATTTTTTTTTTTTAATTATGTAAAAGAAATTTACATCTCATATTTAAAAAAAAATTCACATTTCTCACATTACCTACTTTTTTTTTAATTAAATCTTTAGCTTAATCCTTGCTTTGAAACACAATTGGGGAGAGGGGGGGAATAACATTCTTGCATTTATTATTCTGCAATTCATACGGACTAGTGCATAAAACAAATCTCTATTACATCAATGTTTAACAAAATTAATCAGTGATTAATATTATTTCCAGACTTACAAAAATATTTTGTTTCGTATTTTTTAAATGTTTATTTACATTTTATAGTACATATTATTTGAATATTCTTAAATTATTTACCATCATATATGAATGTGATAGATTAATTTTATTAATATCGAAGAAACATTTTAGTCTAAAATTTATTAGAAATCGTCTTTCCGTTTTGATGTCTATTTTTGAATTAATAATAACTGACTTTGTATCTGCAAAAGAAAACTGTAAACAAAGGCAATGATCCCTAATTTGCAAATTCCTATAATCTGCACAACCTCTGGACAAAACTTTTGAGTGTTAGAGGGAGTTGACTGTAAAACGAATCAAAAGTTTTTTAATAGTTCAATACTACACTTCATTTTTCAACTTAAAATAGATAAATACAAACTATGTTTTTTTTTTTTTTTTTTTTTTTTTAATCCTAGAGAATTTGCAGGAGAGTTTAAAAGTAGGTATCTTACTTACTGATACAGTTCACTGGGTACCAGCTGCGAGTTTATACAAAAAAATTGTATCCTTAAATTGTAATTATTATCACTTGTACTGTTTGAACGTATAATAATATTATAAGGTAGTATCTACGCAAAAAGGTCTAAAAATATTAGCACTGAAAAGTAAAAACCCATCACCTGTATATATGTAGTGTTTGTTACCAAATAACATATATTTTTCTTAAAATATTTTTAATATAATTTGGATTATAGTTTAGATTTGACATTATATCTATTCTTTGAGTTTATATAGTTCATAAATTTTGATTTTGAACATCTGTTTTGTCTTTTGGTTGGTTTCTTCCATTTCTTCCAGTTTCTTCCGGTTTTTTCCAGTTTCTTCCACTGTCCTTGAAGAAACAGGTTTCTTCCGGAAGAAACCCAACCCTGCCTCAGGATGTCCTGTGGATAAAAGGGAAATCCTATGGTCCTCCGCAAGATATTCTAAGAACAAATGTGTTGTTAGGTGAGTACCACCCGGGAAGGTGGTGTGAAATTTTAATATGGATAACCTTCAAAAGAATTCCTCAAAATATTTAAAACAAATTATTGAACCATATATCTGCAGTAATTTAAAACAAAGTTATCATTTTTTTTTTTTTTTTCATTTTTAACGGGAAAAAAAATCTTATTTTTTTCTATATCGGCACAAAATTGGTTTTATTTCGGTATTTAGTGTTATACATCTCTGAGATAAAAATCGTCTGCATTTATCATGGGAAATAATTTAATAAAAAATAATTTTATAAATAATTTGGACTGGAGGAATTCGTATAAATGTTATAGAGGAAAGTCTTGCGGTGGCCACAAGATACTAGTTCATGCAGTTTCTGCATGATATATTTTGTATACTGTGTCTAGTATTTTGATTAGGAGAGAAAAATTCTAACAACCAAAGAATAAAATTTATAATAAATTGTTTTTTATTTTATTTTTTATTTTATATTATTATAGTAATAAATCCTGAGCAAAGATTTACATGAGGATGAAAAAATATTGCAGACTGATCTCAAAGTGGATTCCTATCCACTAACAAAATCCATACCTAAACGAGATTCGAATCAGACTCTTCGCAACAAATTCTATAGCGTTGATCATTCGGCTTCTAGATTTATTGGTTCAGAAGACACATAAATTTAAAGTGAAAAAAAAAAAAAAAAAAAAAAAAGATACATTTATTTTTTTAAAATTTCAACAACTACTGTTATTTCAGTTTTAATTTTTTAAAACATTATTTCTTATATAAAATAATCTTCAATTAAATTCCAATTACTTAAGACAATTTTGCTGCGATTTATTCACAAATAAAACAAAAAAGGAAATTTCATCCCCTATCTTATATATTTCACAGTTCAAAGTCTTATTTTAGATACTTTTTAACTATATTATTCGATTTTATATATGTTGTACGGTTTATATAAGAAAATGAAATGTAAATAATGTAATTCAGCTGGACAATAAACAAATGTAACCGTATTTGATGTATATCTTCTATAAGTTGCAGAAAAAA
Source organism: Salticus scenicus (assembly GCA_963930645.1). Lineage (NCBI taxonomy): Eukaryota > Metazoa > Arthropoda > Arachnida > Araneae > Salticidae > Salticus > Salticus scenicus. The sequence goes on along the minus strand of OZ005655.1, from coordinate 94,855,969 downwards.
TATATAACGTCATTCAGCAGTGAGGAATAATATCGTCATTGTGTCTGTCAATTATTTTTAGTGTTGTAGAGATGTCAAAAAATGTTTTTTACTTTTTCTATTACATGACAAGTAAAAATTAAACATTGTAATAAGTGAAATTACTCATCATTTTTCTTTCCAAATAAGCAGAAACTACACATATAAAAGTTTTTTTTAGAAGATATTTTCCTTAATTCCCAGTCTTTGGAAAATATTTGTTACCATATGTAAATTATGCGTATATCAAAATAAGTCATTTTTTTTTTATGTCTAATAATTAAGGTTTCTATAGCAATTCCTCAAACACAAAGAAAATTTTTAATATATTGTTTTAAAATCGTAAAGGTTCTGTAAATTATAATCTCATTTTAAATTAAGAGCATATTTCGATTAGCCATCTTATTATTTATATTCTTAACGAAATAACTTAATGAGATATAAACGTGAATTTTTCTGTATGTTACATATTACCGGAATATTCTGCTACATCCTCATTTTTTATTTTTTGAACCAATAGTTTGAGAGATAATTAAATTTGTTTTCCTAAAATAGTATTAAGTCCCTTATTTATCGTTTTGTAAAATTCGCATAAATATGAATTCTCCTCAAAAAATTCCACATGATTATTCTGCGCAGCACTAGTGCACTGTTAAAAATTTCTGTAAATTTAATGTAAATATTTATCCAGAGTCTCTGTAAATTTACAGTAATTCTTAGTTAAAAGTGCATAATCGAGATTCTCAATATTTATTCTGTATTTTTACCTAATTTTATTATTTAATTTTTTAATTAAAATTAAAAATGACTGTTTCTACTTTAGAAAAAAAGCATACCAAGTCCGAAATATACTCTCCCCAATAATTAATTAAATTAATATTAGTTATTAAATCGAATGTATAAAATAAGTTTTTTAACATCTCCGTTTATTTTCTCTGTAATTTTACGTAAGACTTAAAATAATAGATTACACAGAGTTTTCTGTTGAAATTTTTAACAGTGTGCGACGTAAAAACCCAACCATCCCACCATGCATCGGCATGATTATTTTTTTACTAATATCTTCTATTTTATTAACTTTAAATCTGACAAAGTCATATATTTTTAAGAATTTATTTCCCGAACAGAAAAAAAAAAGAAATATTAAAAGTCTGTGTAATCAGATGTGCATATATAGAAATAAAATACATCTAGAAAATGTTTACATATCAAATATATCATTTCCTTTTAAAATGTCAAATATCCTTTTTTATTAAAACATCTTGTTCTGTTTTTTCTGTGTAGTCAGACATGCGAATATAAAAATAACGTATAGTTAGACAGTGTTTAGTTATCAAATATAAATTATATTCTTTCAAAATGTAAAAAATCCTTTTTGTATTTAAACAACTATTTTAGAGTTAAAAATAAATAAAGAAATATCAACCTTTTGCAGTATAAACTACATATTTTATAATTAAATAAATATTTAATTACTCTATATTTATTTGGTGGTTTTTATGTACAAACATAAAAAAGAACGGAGTAGTGAAGTATATAAAAGTACATAAAGTATTTAAAAGTACTTGAGTAGGCACAATCTGTTAGCAAAGTTGGTAAGACAAATATATGTGGCTCTTGACATTTAAAATATAAAAATTGACAAAACGTATGATTTAAAAAATTGATCATAAATAATTTTAAACAAAATCTACTCAACTTTTTTTTTTTTTTTTTTTTTTTTTTTTTAAGAGTTAGAATTTTATATATAATTTTTATTAAACTAAACCTATTCAATTTTTGTAATCTGAAGGCATACTTTTTGTTATTATGCATTACTTTTCAAACATTAGTACACAGATATTGTTGACGATGTCAAAAGTATTTGGTTTTCCAATTTATGTCCATGGAAAAAATTCTTTTGAATGTATATGAAGAATCGAGTATGGTTCTGTTTAGTGTGGTTCAAATATTCTGCGATGAAGAGTTTCATTAGGAAATTCACCAACACTAACATCTATATCAAATAGTTTATGTATTAGAATCCCTGTTTCTTGAGCACAAAAAAAGATGCACTTTATTCTGAGGAAAATCAATAATTTTCCCAGCCAGTATTTAGTTCAAATATATATATATATATATATATATATATATATATATATATATATATATATATATATTAATTAATTAATAAAATGGTAGTTATTAGACAAAAAAGGAATTTAATAATCTTTAAAAATCTAATCTGTATCCTCATCTAATCTGTAAAACATACTACTGTGTGCGCCTGTTTTTATAGACGATCGCATGTTATTTGGACTAAACAGCCATTGGCTTCTGCACTCTTGATATGCACGTCTAGAATTTTCATAAATATTTCTTTGCGCTAATCTTAGTAGAAGAAAAAAAGAGATTTATACTTATATTTATTAGATTTAATAAACACACTTATAGTACCATATGTGATAATTACTTAGAAATACAGATTATTAAAAGAAACTTCATAATCACATGCTGCAACTACTACGTCGAAGCATTATTTTTTATAAGGTGCTTACGAATGTTTATTTTTTATGTTATTTGCCCACTTTTTGTCTTCGGTACAAATCTTCTCTGAAATGCATGTGGTATAAGATGTTTTATAAGCCCATGAAGTTCCAATATAATTCATAATGTAGAGGGTGGTCGGTAAGTCACAAGATTTTTTTTTTTAATAATCGTTATTTTTAAATGTAACTAATTCATAAAATGGTTCCAGCAAGATGGAGTACGCCTCCACTCAACTGAGGAGAATTGCTGTGTGTGTGTCTGAAATCTTCCAAGACCGAATTATCGGTCTAGGTGCTCCCCAGAAAACAAGAAGAGGCATAGATTGGCCTCCATATTCTCCAGACGTAAACGTCTGCGACTTCTTTCTGTGGGGTGCCGTAAAAGATAAAGTGTATGTGAACCTTGTAGAGGATTTGCATATGCTTAAAGATCGAATATGTGAGGTAATTCAAGCCATTCCGAAAGAAACAATTCATGCAGCAATTGAGAATTTTTGAGGGACGACATTTTGAAAACTTGGTATTGCCCGTATTAAACACTATTGCCCATCATTCCGTAATAAAATACTTTTAATTTGGATGTCCAATCTATTATGGTTGCTTTTTTAAAGAGAATTAAAAGAAAAAAAAAAACTTGTGACTTATCGACCACCCTGTATTTCTCAAAATGTTTGACAAAATTTTTAAATTGGACGATGTTCACATTATTTTATCACCCCTATGTATGTACATATAAATGCTTAATTTTTTGAATGTATGTATAGATGAAGAATTATATGTATCATAAATATACCGAAATTTTTAAAAGGATAATCATAACAATTATTTTACTGGACTTATTACTTTAGTTTGCTAATTATTTAAAAAGTGTAAGCTAAACGCATATTCTTAAAAAAAAGGTCTTCTTTTGCATCATTAATTCATATTCACATGAAGAGAGAAGTCAAACATTACTTTTTAAAATTTTATTATAAATGTGCATAAAAATATGCACAATTGCATAATTTCTTTTCTTGGTAATTCCGAACTAAATATATATATATATAATCATTTACAATAAATAGCATAAAAAAATTTCTTAGTTGTATGAATATGTGCATTTGATATATATATAAAAAGCTAAATAATAAATTGCCTGTATTAAAATAAGCAAATTTCTTAAAGTTTTTTCTTTTTAAAGAGCTTAAAAGCCTTTTATTTTACTCTGTAAATGTATGTAATCTAAATAAATATTAAAACATTTAAATTGATTTTTGAACAAGCTGCCGATTAAAAAAAAATATTGCTGGCTTAAAATTTAATCAAGGATGGTCTGTTATAGAAATATTTGCTGCCAAATCGCAGTGCTAAACTTTTAAAATATTGACAATGTTGACAAAATTTCTGAATAGATAATTTCACTTTCATTATCTTCAAATGAGCATCATACCTGTGGAAAATAATTAGAAAAAGATATTCATATTAACAAGTAATCCTTCACACATCCAAACAATTTAATATTATCTTTAAAATGCAATATTTAACTTCCGTACAGAATTTTCTCTCGTTCATAATGTATTTGCATGAAACTCTTTGCGTTTAACTGAATTAAATGTCAAATTATGTTTTGCAAGGTCATTTTAAGTAGCAAAATCTTAACATGGGATTTTCACCTTACTTAGTCATCAACATAATTTAACTGGAAATTTATTTCATAAACCTTTGAACTTTTTGATTATATATGAATTTAAAACTTATTAAAATGATACTAATCTAATAAAATACAAAATTTAACTTAAAATATTAATCGTGTAAAAATTTACCCATTAAGAATTTCACAATCTAAGAAATTTTGTAACTTTCAAGAAAATGAAAGTCTTTTTAACCCTTCCCAACAAGGTTAAAAAGTGTTAATGACTTTTTGTTTTTTGTCTGTCTGTCTGTCTGTCCGCACTCTAACTCCCGTAAATATTCATGGAAATTTTTGAAACTGATACATGATATTCAAGATCACTATCGAATGTTCCCTATTGAAAATGGAGTGAATACGTCTACTGGCTTGTGTACAGGAACACCCAGAAGTATTCCAAAACATTGTTTTTATTATAGGTATTTTTATGAACTATATTTTAATTCTTTTATTTTACACAAATCTCAATGAAATTGAAATATGTTATTCATATTCACTATCAGATGTTTGCTATTGAAAATGGAGTGAATACCTCTACTAATTTTTGTACATGGACACCCAAAAGTATTCCAAAGCATTGTATTCTATGAGACGTATTTCTATGAACCATATTTTAATACCGTTACCTTACACAAATCTTAATTAAATTGAAATGTGTTATTCAAGTTCACAATCGGAGGTTTCCCGCTGAAAATGGAGTAAATACCTTTACTGGTTTACATACAGGAACACCCGAAAGTATTCCAAAGCATTGCGTTCTATGAGAAGTATTTCCATAAACCAGATTTTAATAACTGTACTTTGAACAAATCTTAATGAAATTAAAGTATGTTATTCATATGCGCAAAAGAATGCTTCACATAGAATACAGTAGGATTAACATTAGATTTAAAAGTCCACTCAAAAATATTCAGTTACATTAAGGACTATTATTTGAAATTTGCTGGAATTGGATTTTCATTTATATTAAACGTATTTATCACTTTCTAAATGTTTTTAACACTTTCCAGCAAGGTTAAAAAGTATTAATTACTTCGGTATGTCTGTCTGCGATTTAACTCCTGTAAATATTCATGGGATTTCTTGAAACTAATATAAGTTATTCAAGTTTACTTTCGGATGTTTCCTATTGAAAATGGAATGAATACTTTTGGATTGTGTACAAGGACACCCGAAAGTAATCCAAAGCATATCGTTCTGTGAGAGGTATTTCTACAGACCAAATTTTCATAACTTTACTTTGAAGAAATCTTAATGAAATTAAAATATGTCATTCATATGCACAAAAGAATGCTTTCCGTAGAATATAGCATGCTTAGCATTAGATTTACAGTACCATACTAAAATTTTCAGTTACATTTAGGGTTATTATTGGACATTTGCTGGAATTGCAATTTCGTTTATGTTAAACGTTGTTAGCACATTCTAAAATTTTTTAACTGTGTATATGATTTCAATTTGTGTATCTGTCTCTCCGGCTGTCCGTCTGTCTATCTGTTCATCGGGCCGTTCCCATAGCCCTTAAATATTTTCAGAATTTTTAAAAAAATGATATATGTTATTAAAATTCACTATGGAACGTTTCCTACTTGAAATTGCTTTAATAAGTCCTGCACACTTGTATACAGGGACCCCTAAAAAAATTCCAATCCATTACGTTTTAAACAGACAGTTTTATATATCACATTTCAAGTACTTTCTATTGTAAAAATCATAAAGAAATTGACAATTATTGTTAATATGCTAAAATAATGTTTCGTGTAGAATATGATATGATTAACGTTTAAATTTACAGTGCTATGTTAAATTATTCTGAAACATTAAGGGCTGCAATTAGAATCTCAGGTCTGCAATTTCTTTTGCGTTAAGCAATTTTAACACTTTTCAACACTGTTTAAGAGTGATTATGAATACAATTAATCTATTTGCATGGTTTTCGGATCTCCTGTTTGTACTCTGTGTCAAATGTAGGCAAAGAACATTGAAAGTCATACAATTAGTATGTACTGTTGGAAAGTGTTAATAACCAATGCGTTACCGCATGAGTTTTCGTTCTTGTTTATTTATGTTTAATGGTCCTTCCCTGCAGTTTTTTGTTTGTTTGTTCGGTTTGAAGTGCGCGTTTAGTGCGCGTTTAGTTTGAAGTGCGCTTTCTTGGCGTTTCCCTTAATACCGCACATAATCTAAAGGGGAACAAAAATAAGGAACATACTGTTATTTTGCTTTGATTTACAGGTACTTTTTGAAAGAAAAACCTCTAATCTATAAAATATTATTATTTTCAAAGATAGCATAGCATAATTATTAGGTTTTATACATATAAAGCGATAGAGTCAAAAGCTGCAGTAACAAATATAAATATATATATATATATATATATATATATATATATATATATATATATATATATATATATATATATATGATTTTTTTTTTTTTTTTTTTTTAATACACTCGCATAGGCAACAAAAAATAGCGGCAACTAAAACAAGTTACATTAATTGTGAAATTGGACTCACTTTTATTCAACTTTTATGAAGTAAAAGAAAAAGAAAATTATCTTCAATTTCTGTTTCCCATATGCCGGCACCCAACCATAAAATTAATTTTTCATCCAAGATGTGCTTAGTTCCCGTGTAAAGATGTTTAATTTCCATTTCCGCAGTTTCCTTGAACACGTTAGTCATTTTTCCTTAAACGAATTTCTTTCTTGTAATTTTAATATAAAGTTAAAAGGAAATGAGTAAAAGAAGAAACTTTTTGGAAAAACCAAACAAGATGGAAGATTTTATGCTCTTTTTAATAATAAAAGCCCAAGTTTCTCAGAGAAAACGCTGTAAACGTCTGTTATAGCTGCAACAATGTATAAGAATAAAGAAAATCAATTTTATCCATAGTTTACATGCGCGCATTTCAAATGCATAAAATAAAGAAAAAAGGATAATTTAACGGAAAAAATTACAGCATAATTGTAACAATGTATTGAGATAAAAAAAAAGGTAAAATTTTATCCATGGTTTAAATGTTTTTGAAAGATTCGCCCATTATATGAATAAAGGAAGATTATGGGGTTTTTTATCAATATTTATTTGCATTCAGCGAACACTGTATTAACATTGGGCATTGATTGAATCAAAATAAAAATGGGAGTAAAACCCCTTATAGTTTAGCTTTTAATTTGTGAGAGACTGACATTCTTTTCCTTCTATCTCTGAAAAGTTTTTGAATTTTAACGATATTTGTTTGGAATTTTCATATAAGTAGCTCGATACTTTTGGCTATTAAATTATGCAAATGGATTTTTTTAAAAGCTTTCACATGCGTAGTTAAAAATCATTTAGTAAAAATGCTTACTTTTCGTAAGCTATTTAATATTTTTTGCATTCTAAATGCAGTATGCTGTGTCTAATGTAGTGTGCCATGTTTCCTAAGAATGACTTTACATTGGGGCTGATATCCTGCGTGTTATTATTGAATATATGTGGTAGCCTCGAAAAAAATTCATGCATATAATAAGAAAAATCCTCATAATCCCATGCTGAAAACAAAAAGCATTTCAAACATTATTTTTACTTTCCGAACACTATAGTGAGGAAAGTATTATAATCATGTCAAAAATCAGAATTGGAGATTTTGATGTTTCTATGCGTTTCGAGGTCCCCTGAGTCTGTTTTCACTATTTTTACGATGATGTATGTATGTGTGTATGTCTGTGAGTGAACACGCTAGCGTTTAAACGCTTTGTTCGAATAAGCTGAAAGTTGGTACGTATATTGTAAGTCACCATAGTACGAACCCTATAGATTTTGGTGATTCTAGCACTTATAGTGTTTTTACAGGGACACAAAGAAAAATTCTTTATCATTATGACCTATGGGACCAAAATTTTAAAAGTGCGATAGCATCTAAACGCCTTATTCAATTGAGCAAACAATTTATACACATATTATAGGTCACAGATACTCAATCTGTATAGATTTTGGAGAATCTAGCACTTATAATTTTTTATAGGGACACGAAGAGAAATTCTTTATCATTATGGCCTATGGGATCAAATTTTTAAAAGTGCGATAGCATCTAAATGCTTATTCAATTGAGCTGAAAATTTATATGAATATTATAAATCACTGTTGCACTAACTATAAGCCAGAGCTGCCAACCTTTTTAACTTTTAAATCAGAATTGACACCAATATTTTTAAATGGAATATGTTATAAATATTTTCGACAATTACTATTACCGAAAACAGATTTAAACATTTTCTAGTTTGAAGTCTCTCTTGAAAAACGGGAGACTTGGCATCTATGACTATAAGCATTTTGGTGGATCTAGCATTTATAGGTTTTTACAGGGAGACAACGAAAAATTCTTTATCATTATGATCTATGGGCTCAAGGTTCAGTAGCGTTAAATGAAGCATTGTGTACTATATGGAAAAAAATACTCAAACACTCTATTATCGTTTTCTCTCTTTTGTTTGTTTAACAACTCCTAATTCTTTACTTTATCTACAAAACTGAAAATTACTCAATGCTCGGAAAGTCGAGTGGAGTCACTCCAGATTTTTTACAGGGTGATCCAAAATATTTTGACTTTTTTAAACTTTTATTGGTCTTCTTTTTTCTTCAGGTCAAAACTTTTGCTGAAATATATGAAATATAGTATGTTCATTATACTCCCAAAGTTTCAAGGTCAGTCCTGCAGATTTTTTATAGACATTTGACAAAAAATTCGAAAGTGTCCTAATGCTTATTGGAGCATAGTGTAGGCCTTGGCACCATTTCTGTAAGTCAAACGCTAAAAGTAATTTATTTTTCTAAAATAATTGAAAAAAGTCAATAATATACTCATAAAAATTCACCATTCCCATAATATTTTAGAAAATAAGCCATATGCCTCTCTTCATAAATTATTTATGTGACAGCTTTATTAAAGTTCTAGTAATACCAAGCATGCCAGTACATCGCTCTTAAGAGTAATCATTTATTTTCCCTGTTCGAATTGACAACATATTTCACCTTTTTCAACACGCAATCGTTTCAATATTGTCTTATTTATCTACTTTTTATAAAAATATTTTAATCTAGTATTTGACAAGCATTATTTATGAACTACCTGTATAGTTAATACATTACATATTTCTTAAATTGGTAGTATGACGTATTAAAATGTTTTGTAGTGCAGAAGTTTAATATTTAAAGTGTCACTCTGTGTTTAATGCACTAAAAATTCGATTACTTTTTTTTTTTTTTTTCAATTTATATGATTAAAAAAAACCAATCTTTGTTCGATTGTTTTTCTGAATTTAAATATTTATCTTTTAAATTTATCAGACACAAAATTTAACATACATAATATTTATTAGTACAACAGGGCGTACTATTTCTCTCGGACAGCGATTTTCCGTGGTCGCCGATTTAACTTTACACATTGAAAAAGCGTGCTAACATTTTTGCTTTTACTTAAAATATATAAAGCTGAAAGTTTGTCTTTATATCTGTCCAGACTACTAGATTTTATCAAATATTGGTACACTTATTAATAAGGACAGAATCCAGCTAACGCTGTAATTTTTAGTTAAATCGGATAATTCATTCAAAGAAATATTAAATAAAAACCGTAAAAACTCTATTTTAATTTCAAAATAACATTAAAAGAGAAAGCAAATTGATGTCAAAAATAAATAAATAAATGAAAATAATTTTTTTATGCAAGAAAAAGAAGAAGAAAAAAAAGTGTATTTATTTATGTTTTTTTTTTTTTTTTTTTTAAATAATTAAAATAAAATTGAGAAAAATTGTGTTAAAGAAATTAAACGGTTTCTGTAAAGAAATCTTTTGCGAAATTTGAAATTTGGCACAGAATAAGCTCACAAGGAAACATTCAAAAGGTGTTGTCTTCAAAAAATATTGAAAAAAAAAATTATGTGATTCTACTCTTCATAAAACACCAGGAAGTGAAAAAAATTATCTGCTGAAATGAATTACAGCGACCACAAAAAACTATCAAAATTAAGCATATTTGGCAATCTAGCTCTGTTAGGCATTCAGTTCGCTAAGCACCTAGATTACCGTGTACGAACAGAACCGTGTTTTGTTTCTCCGCCAAGTACTCAAAATCAATCGCCTAACAATGTGAAATCGCCAAATATGCTTAATTTTGATAATTTTTTGTGGTCGATGTAATTAATTTCAGCCGATAATTTTTTCACTTTCCGGTGTTTAGGAAGAGTAGAATCACATATATTTTTTTCAATATTTTCTGAAGACGACACCTTTTGAATGTTTCCTTGTCAGACATTTCTCGCCAAAGTTTTTACTTACACAACTGCGATAGCCATTATAATACATCACCGAAATGACAATAAAAATTTAAAAGCCGCCAAGGGGCTCATAAGCAAAAGCAATACCAAAGAAATAATAATAATAAATAAAGTTTAATAATAATAACTACACTTTTACTTAATACATTCAACTTGTAGAATGTTTTATATATTCCAAAATCGATTGTTAACTATTTGGATTAACAATTGTCAAAATAAAAAGGTTGTTGTATTGGTTACCGTTTTGTGGTTTGACCATCTGTCACGTCTGTGAGGTAAGATTGTATTGTGAAATACTTTTCTCAGCGAAAGTAGTTGAACATAAAACTTAGAGTAATCGGGAAATGTAAATAAAAACATAAAAAGAAAAAAAAGAAAAAAATCATCTAATAAAAATTAAGGTTGTATTATGGTATGACGGGACTAATTCTTTCACACATCAATTTTGCGTTGTCACCATTCATTCTATAACACCTTGAATTTGCCAAAATACCCAACAATATCCAGTTTTACCATTTAATTTCTTAAACTACCTCAAAATATTATGTGAAATCTGTAATGCTTTTACATTTTTCAAAACCTACTGATAAGAGAGAAATTCATCCTTGATCGTATGTAAAAACCGATTGCCGATTTCAGTATTCGAGGCCATTACCATTCATATATTTGATAGCTTCTGGTAATATCTTCTGAATAAGTATTGATGATGGCATATGAATATTTTTTTACTATATCTTCTAGATATAACCAACAAATATCCGAAATTTGAAATTTGCCACCGAAATAGCTCGCTCGTATCTCCAACATGTTTACTTGCACATTTGCGATATCATCGCCAAAAGACAACAAAAATATAAAAACCTCCAAGAGGTTTTTATGCTAAAGCTATGCCAATGTAATTTAAAGAAATGAATATATAGTAAACGATGCTAGGGAATGAAATACAGTTACTGCATACTTTATACGGAAGAATAGATTAAAATAAGGCCTGTCGTACTAAATTAAATTCTGTTTACAAATAATGGAAGAAAAATGTTATTTTATATTCTAAATGAGAGATTTGATCTCACCAGACGGATATTTTCTAACTGTCTATTGCACAGTATATTTTGAAACGTGTATACATAAATCTATATTTATTATATACTTTAAAGTAAAAAAATTAAAAAAATTAAAATATTATAAAACTAAAATTCACGAATAAATAAAAGCAAACCAAACGTTAATAAGTTCGAAAAAGCATTTTTTCTCTTTTCTGTTTCTACTCATTTAACTGCTGTAGGGCTGAAAGTACTAGTCATAAATGTAGTGTCTGTAGAAATAATAAAGTGGCAAATAATAATTATGCAATATTATATGCGACTGCTTAAAGCTTTCTCAGTGGAAAACGACTTAGTGTTCCTGTCTCGAAAAAGTTACGAAATAATGAAATAAATAAATAAATAAAATAAAATACAAAGTTTCAAAGTATCACCGATTTTGTACAAAAATATACCTTGTAGGCATGATCGCTAAATACAGAACGCTTAAAACGTGCGTTTCTTTGTTCGCGATTTTTTGCCCGGTCACATGACGGAACAATATTAGGAGAAGAAAAACAGAAAGAATTTTTTTTTTTTATATCTAATTTTCTTTATTTTCGACTTTAAAACATTTTTCTGTCAGATAAAATGCACATTTGGACCCATGTTTGAAGTTAACATTTCTAACATTGTAGCTTAGGAGGTGACACGTATGCTAAGTAAAAGTCAAACAACAGTCCAGATGTGCATTGTAGCTGATGGATAGAAGATTAAACATTTAACGTCGAAGGTATTATATAATAACTAGTTTATCTTTCCTTTTTTCTTTTTTCTTTTTTTGTCTTTCTAAGATTGTTTTCTCGCGTTACATTATAAGAAATCACGAACAAACAAATACACGGTATACGCGGTCTCTTTTAGCGCTCATGACTATTAAGTATCGCTTTGTTATCAATCGATGATGCTCTACAATTTTGTAATTTCACATTTTTTCTATCTTGTATCATTTTCGATAAGAAACCACCTGTTGAGAGATTGATTCCCAAGAATCATCACCAGTTTAAGTTAAAGCCAAACTAAATATGAAAATTGGTTAAATTTCATCGATTAGTTCATAGATAAAGTATCTACAACATTTTTGTCACACATACATACGCACAAATCGTGTTCAGGCTATCTCAAAACGTATAAATTCACCGAAAATCAGAAGCTGAAAACTTTCACTAATCCAATACATTTTTCTTATACAGGGTGTTTCAAAATTCATGTGCAAACATTTAAGGGGTGGTAGAAATCATCTAAACAAGCCATTTTCACCATACAATGCATGAGTGGAGAGCAAACGGTGAAGCATGCGTTTTCTTACACACCATCATTTCTACCGTGTATTGCAGCAGGCATGGCGACATACAGTAATCAGGAAAAGGCAGACATGCATTTTATGTATCGTCTGGCGAATGGGAATGCTCTGGAAGCCGCAAGACTGTATAGGTAGCGTTTCTCATGAAGACACATGTCAGACCGAAAAATATTCGAACAATTGCATCGGTGCTTGTGTGAAGCATAATCCATTGTCTCCGGCATGCATGATACAGGACATGACAAGAGAGTGTGGATGGGACAAGTTGTAGACGCTATCGTTTGAACATTTTTCGGTCTGGCACGTGTCTTCTCGGGAAACGCTGCCTGTATTGTCTTGTAGCTTCCAGAGCACTCCCATTCGCCAGACGATACATAAAATGCATGTACGCCTTTTCCTGATTAACTGTATGTCGCCATTCCTGCTGAAATCCACGGTAGAAATGACGATGTGTAAGAAAACATGTGCTGTATACTTCCCATTAAAGTGCCCTTAAGCGGTCACCGCTTGCTCTCCACCCATGTATTGTATGGTGAAAATGGCTTGCTTGGATGATTTATACCACCCCTTAAATTTTTGCACATGAATTTTGAAACACCCTGTATAAGAAAAAAGCATTGGATTAGTGAAAGTTTTCAGTTTCTGATTTTCGGTGAATTTATACGTTTTGAGATAGCCTGAACACAATTTGAGCGTATGTATGTGTGACAAAAATGTTGTAAATACTTTATCTATGAACTAATCGATGAAATTTAACCAATTTTCATATTTAGTTTGACTTTAACCTAAACTGGTGATGATTCTTGGGAATCAATCTCTCAACAGGTGGTTTCTTTACGCCAGCTACATTGGTATGACAAAACGAGAAATTAAAGACCGGATCTCCGAACACCTCGCCGACCTAAAATATAATAAATAATCTACTGCATTTTCAAGAATTAACAATATTAAACCAATTAACACTAATTCCATTAACTATCAGAAAATAGCCCCTTATAACTCTCATCATTATGCCCTTAAAAGAGAAACCCTTGAAATATTAACCTCCAACAATTCAGTGAACGACATCGAACATAGTATTATTCCACCAGAATGACAGCCCCTGTTTCAGCAAACAAAGCGAAGTGAAGAGGAGGATGAAGAGGAGAAGAAGAGTAAACAAACCGCCCAGCAGTAATTTCTTGTCATTTCGAGCTTTGATGATGGGCGCCGAAATATGTAGGCTCAAACTTTCTAAGGATTTTAATAAGGTATATTTAATTTAATAAGTTACGAGATTTTATTTTTCCTGGCACGTTTATCATTTATCGATGTCTGTGATCAATGAATATTCGTCTAAATAACTTCCAGAACGGTGAGTGGTTAAAACGAGCACTTGTCTTGTGGTCACGTACATCTTCATCTTTGCTACCGCAAGTTATTTTGTAGACTTAAGCAAGCAAAAATAAATGGCTTTTTATATTTCCTTTAAGATATATTTTTATCTATGCATTCATGTAATATGTATTAATAATTTGAAAGCAATTACACAAAATTTCGAAAATGGTGTGAAATATTATAATAAGCAAGAAAAACTTTCCATCATATATTTTAAGTTATACAACCAGAAAACTAAGGAGTAAACGCATGCAAAATGTACGAGTATTTATATGAAACTGAATGACGTGCTTTAAATATTTCATTGTTGTAGAATGCTAATTAATAAAATCTGCATAATTTCACTAATATAAAATTAAAATAATATATTCAGTTAAAATATTATATTTAAATCATAACATTTATACATGTGTGTCTATGTATATGTAACATATAGATGTATATGCCTATATTTATATATATGAACAGGTGCAATTTTAAAAGAAAACTCATATTGTGTCACATAAATAATTTTTATACATGCTTAACGGAATACTTTCGATGGTTTAATCCTTTGAGTTCCAAGGAAATTTCGCTTGTTTAAATAAAATTGCCAGAATTTACAAATAAAATTAAAATAAAAGAAATAAATGAGATATAATTTATTATGAGAGTAAAAAAAAAAAAAAATCTCAAGATGAGTAGATCTAGTGCCATGAATCATTTTAAGAAGGTGGTCTCTTTCCTACTGCTGTTAAATTGTAAAGTGGTATATTTCACATAATAAGTAGTTTACATACCACAGCAAACAGGTTTGAATAGTGGTATTTTAAAATAAAAAAAACAATCGTCCTGAATATAGTATAAAACGAAATTACGAGTATTCAACGACTGGAAACTTTGAAATAACAAGGACAACAGAATCAAAAATAATTATTATTATAAGTACTGTCTATTATTATCTATATATTAATACGTGAAGCAAAAACTTTGTACCCCTTTTTACGAAAATTGCGCGGACGGAGGATTATGAAATTTCGCACACTTATAGTTTATATAGAGAAGAAGTGCAGAATGCTAATATTTTTTAAAAATACAACGACAAAGACGAGAAATTGGAACATTTGTGAAACGACAAAAGTGCAATTCAAAGCCTATATTATCGGGTTTTATTTCCAGATTAAAATTAGCATTTTCATTTTTTTATACTGTTGCCAAAATTTTGAAATTTCAATTAATAATAAAAAGTTAATATGTTAATAACAATAATAAAAGTTAATAACAATGAGTTATTTTTTAAATAGCCAGTTTCATCTGAAAGAGTTATCGCAGAATGCTAATATTTTTTAAAAACACACAAGTTTTGCATTATATATATACTAATTAATCAACTCAACTCAACTCAACTCATTCAATTTGTATAGATCAGTTTCTAAAGAAATCAACCTAAAATAAACTAGTATGTTGTGGCCACCACAAGACTTTCTTCTATATTTTCCTATACATATTCAATCAGTAACAATATTAAAAAAAAAAAAAAAAAAAAAAAAAAAAGATTTTTTTTTTTTTTCTTTTTCTTTTTTTTTTTTTTTTTTTTTTTTTTTTGTGAAAATTAATACATATTCAATCACTAACAATAATTAAAAAAAAAAAAAAAAAAAAAAAATCGAATTTTTTTTTTCTAAGTTTTTTTTTTTTTTTTTTTTTTTTTTTTTTTTTTTTGTTAAAAGTAAAAAAAATCGATAACTTTGTTTTAAATTATCACAGATTTATGGTTCAACCATTCGTTTTAAAGGTATTGACGAGATCTTTCGAATGATACCCATCTTCAAAATTTAACCCCCCCGGGGGGGTACTTCCCCCCCAGGGGGGGAACCGATGCCCCCCCATGCACAATTTTTTTTTCCTAGTTAACTACTACTATCATCAATAATTCAAATTAATTTTACAATCACAAGTTTAAAATAACTCTCATTATGCCCATTTATACGGAATTTTGTCCTATGCTGCCATGTTAAAAATTTGCATAAAATGCGATTACAGCGCCACCTGTTGAGCTATTGATCCCCAAATCTAATGGGCACCAGTTCATGTCAGGGTGCAACTAAATACCAAGTTTGGTTAAATTTCATTCATATGTTCGTGAGATACAACGTCCACAAAAAAATGATACAGACACACAGACAGACAGACAGACAGACAGACAGACAGACAGACATTTTCTAAAAACTATCAATTCGTGTTCAGGACATCCCAAAACGTGTAGATCCGTCAAAAAACGGAGGTCGAAAATTTTCGCGAATCCAATACTTTCTCTATATTACATATAGAAGAAAGTAAAAAGAATAACGATTTTTTCTACTGACGATGAAAGTTTTTTTCTACTTTTATTATGCCTCGACATAGAACATTAACGGGTCGGAGTGAGAGACAAAGAAGAAGGAATCTATATTTGCGGACACATAATAATAATAGTAATGAAAATACAAATAGTGTTAATATTATACAGAATGAAGAAGTGAATTTGACAGATAAATTTAAATGTGCACGAAATGTCATTCCAAAAGTTTTTTATAGTTATGATTGTGGATTAATGGATTTGGAATGCAGGTTTTGCAATGCGAAACATTTTGAATCTGAAGTCACTTTAGGTGACAGAACTGCATTCACTTCATGTTGTGATAAGGGTAAAGCAATATTACCGCCCTTAAGTCAAAATGAATATTTTAAATCATTGTATGATGGACTTATTTCAAATGAACCTTCAATAAAAGGTAAGTCAAAAAATTATTTTGAAAATATTCGCAAATACAATTCATCATTTGCTATGGTTAGCTCAGAAGCTCAAGTATCCGAGGCAGTTACAAGTGGAGTGTATCATTTCAAAATACATGATGTTTTTTATCACAGATCGGGTCCAATGACTGCTGCACATGGTCGTTCACCATGTTATGCGCAATTATATTTTTATGATGTTGACACTGCTATCAATTATAGATTACAAGAACGTTTTAATCAAACATGTAACAACAACATAATGCGCGAAATTTCTCTCGAATTGGAACGCAGTAATCCTTTTGTTCGGTCATTCATTGCAATGAAACATCATTGTCAAAGAGTTGAAAATCAAAATAAAGAAATTTGTATGCTCATTAAAGTAAATCATGATTTAGATCTACGCCGTTTCAATGATGCAGTTCAAACTGATGTAGCAGTAATATTTAGTACAGTTGATGGTGAGCCACCTTTTGAACAAAATATGATTTCATTTTCAAAAGTTAATGGTATCATTAAAAATATCTCAGTTTTGGATTCATCATTAGATCCTTTAGCGTATCCACTACTTTTTCCAAATGGTGATACTGGGTGGCATATGAATATGACTCATAATGCACCAACTATATCTAATTCAAGAGCGCCCAGAAATAAATTAACATTTAAACTTATAATTTTAATTAATTATGGTCGAATTTCGACCACTGGGCGACCACTAGTTATTATTATTAATTAATTTCCCTTTAACTTTTGCTATCGTAATTATTATCTCAAAATATAAAATTGTTTGTTTTTAATGATATTTCTTTCATAAAAGCGTAGTTACTAACCCATACACTTACTAAATACATTTTGCTACAAAGATGTTTAATATATACGTATGATATATTATTACATGATATATTATTTCTTTGCGATTTTATATAGTGAACTTATTATTATAAAACACCATTAGAAGTCCCTGTAAAAAAGTTGGTGATTATACTGCTATTTAAAAGCATAATGATAAATAGCATGCGTAATTAGTGTAATGTTATGAAAATTAAATGAAATTTCATGCAAAATTACGGGCGTTCAAAACTTAAGAGTTGCACTTGAAGAAAGTAGATCAAAACTATTTTATTGCCGAAACGTCAGTGGAAGCATCCCTGTTGAGACTCAAAAATATTTTTTGTTCCGTCTGTGTGTCTGTCTGTCTGTCTGTCGCGCGATAGCGGCTGCAAAAATCACGCTATTGACTTGAAATTTGGTAAACATGTTTATGAGCGCCACGGAATCAGTTGTATATTTTTGGGTGTGCATTCCATTTGTAGTTCGTGTACAGGGACACACCAAACTTTTTCTTATCTTTACTGCCTATGGGTAGAATTCGTATGTACCGCAATAGCGGCCTCAAATATCTTCCGATTGACTTACAAATTGGCACACACGTTCAGACTTTGTATAGAAATAGCTATATAATTTTTTATGTTGATATTTTTTATGAATTGTGCACAGAGATATGCCAAAATTCTTACCATTACGGCAGATGGGGTGAATTTCGTTTAAAAGTATTTTAACATAATTACTTTGCAATCAACAAAATGAAATTAGCGTACATTAGCGAGATGCTTAGATTTATGTTTTCTACAGAAAATATGTGCTCTTAACCTTCATAATTAATGTACAGGACCTTACAAAAGTGTTCTGACAATGTCACGTAATCATCCAAGTTACATGAAATTTCGAACAATTATTCATGAAAAACGTAGAATAAACTGAATAGTTTTTACTGGTGTATACAATGTTTATGGTTCGTTTACAGAGACACACAAAAGAATTTCGTGACATTAGAGCCTATGGATAATTTTTTATTTAAGCACACTCTAATGCGTTTATGCTGCATTGAACAAAATGGAATTAACATACATTGTAAAGGTGCTTAAAAGCATTTTTACTCATTAAAAAGGGTACGTATAGACTAAATATTTTATTTATGGGACCACACAAAAGAATTCCTATGACATGCTGTAATCATCCAAATGATGTCAAATTAGTTTGAAAAATTAATGTGTTATAATTAATTAGGTGCATTCTTATTATTGGCTTATGTAATGACTGTGGCTCCTTTTCCGGGATCTATAAAATAATTTCTTACTATTACGGTCTGTATTAGGTATTTCTTAAAAGTCTATTAAATATAATGGAATTTTATTAGAATTTTAAAAGCATGTTTTTCTGTTGAAAAGGGGGGGGGGCGTAGAATTGGTAATTTGTTTACAGAGTCACACAAAATAATTCCGATATGCTATGTAATCTTTTTACATGAATTTTGGTACAAATATTTATCAATTTCAGGGAAATAATACAAGATTAAGAATACTTATAATTAAGAATACATATATATCATATACAGTGTTATTAAGAATACATATATATGATATACAGAAATGTATAGAAAGAGAAATACAGCGGTGTGTTGTGGGGGGCTGCCGCCCCCGTCAGGAACGTATCTGTTTATGTAGTAAGTCAATCGAATCAATATATATATATATACATATATTACAAAATAAAGAATAAATAAAAATAACCTGTTGAATAATGTGTGATGCAAATAGGATGTTAAGGCTCCTGATCTGTAGATTTAGTTTAAAAGTGCATTACAAAACAATAGGACACTTTCTCTACGCATCTTCAACATTCTTAAAAAATTGTAAGTTTCAATAATCGTTATATGTCCTGATGATTAAAAACTCTCTACTTGGTTCTGAACCTAAGTTGGGTAGTAATTTCAGCGGATCAGACGGTGGAATGAGCACTGACAACAGATATTCTCAAATCTTGTGGATTGTATGCGATGCTAATTCTGCAGTTTTTAAAGATAATGTCTTCCACCACAGCTGTATTATGTTTATGGTGACTGCTAGTGTTGGGCGATGTTGACATTTCTTAAATCGATTTATCGTTCGTCTAAAATACCGATATAAGGATATATCGATTTAATACAGCGTTACCAATTGTAGGGTATAATCCCGACACGTAAGGACTTTTAGCAGTTTTCTTTAGAATGTAGAGACAACTTATAGTTTGTTGGGTTTAATGTCTCAGTAGTACAGCGTTACAATATAAAAAGTATGGTGTTAGTTTGAACCAAAACTTGGTACTGAAGTAGCTGCAACCACCTCATGGTTTAACTTTTTACCATCATTTGTTAATTTTAGATAAACCAAATATTGGTATTATGAAAAAAAAAAAAAAATTGCCGAGATGGGGATTGAACTGAAGATCTTCTTGTCTCAAGTCAAACACTCTGACACTGTGCCACGCTTTTTTGCTCACTTATTATATTTCGTTGATTTTCATAAAATGGATTAAATTTTCTAGGGTCTTATCTTAACCCATAAGTGAATTGTTGCTCAAAATTTGCCATTTAGCCTATGTTTTCGACCTCTCTTTTAATTTAATAGTGGTTTGGTTTCAATAGGAATTTTACTGATTTATACTTCCCTTGTGAGTGGATGTATGGTAGCGCCCAATTTTGGTTCAACTTAAATTCCATCGCAGGAAGTAGAAAACTTAAAAATGAGATTGAGCCATATAATGGTATTGCCTATAACATTAATCCGTATATAGTCGGATATAAAATGATTCGAGCGCTAGCAATATTTTCTATATAAAAAATGTACACTTAATATTGCTCTGTAAAATAAATTCTTGTCAAATCATGTTCTTAGTCCGTCTAAGAAACAGCCTTCTGATAAAGATATAATGCTTTAATACTAATTATTATAAAATTATTCATTATTTTCCACAGTTCAAAATATCAGTATAATTAATATAGCGCAGTTTTGTTTTATCACAAATTATATTATATAGACTCGTGACGTGACATTTCATGAGTAACATTCAGAACATTTAAAACACCCCAATTTATTATTATTATTTTAACTAATTGATAAATTCAGAATTTTACTATTTCGTACTACTTTTTAATGCACTAAAATATTTATATGCCCCACTTACATGCTAATAAATTGCAAAATTGCTAGTATCAGCAGAAAATTGCTAATTAAGAGAAGCGCTTCACACACGTTATTAAATTTCTAGTGCCTTGAATCTCCTAATAAATATAATTCTTAATTAAAATTTTCTAAAATATAATTCTTTTTAAAAAGTTTACGAGATTTACTTTTTTTTTATTGAAATTAAAAATTTTTTACTTATTTTAGATTAAATTACATGAAATATTACAAAAGACAAAAAGACTTAAATAGCTAATTTAGTATAGGGAAATAAATTTGATAGAAAGAACAATTTGGTGCATTTGAAGAGGAAAAAAAAAATAATTTTCACAGCATTTAAAATTATTTTTAAATACTCATACTGTTCGAAATACCCGTACCTTCGAGTACGCATACCCTTTAAATACGCATACCTTCCAAATAAATAAAAATTAGATATTAAAATAATCATATCTAAAATAACGCCATTGTTTGAATTAATTTATTTTTGACAATATGACAATGTCGTATTCTGTACTAATATTAATGAATTTAATGAAGAAATATCATTAATTACATAAAATATTAATAAAGAATAGTTAATTCACTTATCTAATAGACATAAACTGGGATTTCTTATTTATAAATTATAGGAACTGGCAGAAAATATAACAAAAAATAGCAGAAGAAAATACTAATATTGATAAAATAAATCTCTTGTAATCAAACGAATTTTGAATGAATGAATAATCCCATTTCATCTACTCAAACTTAACCGGAATGCTTGTATCAGAAATCAGAATCGGTTTTCATTTTGCTTCTGCACATGAGTTAAAACCGCAATCATGGCTCATCGAAAGAATGCATCTTTTAAACCGATATTCTCTTTTTCCCAGTGCACCTGCGTAACACTAAATCGAAACGGCATTTCAAATGAATATTATTCGCTTGATTTTTTGCGGTTTCATTCAGTCAAGATTTTTATGATTTAATTGTCTATGAGTGCGCATGCTTGACTAAATCGTTATCCCGTTGAATGAATATGACTAGCTATCTGGCATTATTCCATCATACAATCGCTTTAATCTGGCATTATTCCAGCATAGAATCGGTTTAGTCTGGAATCAGATTTTCCCGTGCTTTGATGTTTCTGCATCGATATTTTACGGAAGATAAAATTTTTAAATCGGATAAACGATATTAGCGTTAAATCGATTTTTATTTTACATCGATATAAAGCCCAGTCCTAGTGACTGCTATGTTTATGGTGCTGGCCTTAACTATTCACATTGGTTAAATCTGTGTGATCATCTTCTAACTGCATTCATTATTTCGTAATAGTTAAATATAACATTGCATGTAAGAAGTACATCTTTCACGATGGATATCCGTATTCGTGCAATTTTCTGCTCGCGAAAAACATACTGTTCCGCATACTTTAACGATACAGCGCATTTCCAGTTAACGTTAATGCTCCATTTATTTATTTAATTACGCAATAACACTTATAACTGATAACTGTTTTAATGAAACTGCTATTATTAAGAAGCCATGGAACACGGTCATTGTCTGCGAAAGTTTCGCTTTTTATTTATTTATTTATTTATTCTAAATGATACCATCTGTAGGAAAGAAAGTATAACTTAAGAAAGCTATAAATGTCTTTATTAAAAATTTTAGTTAAATAATAATGCAATAGTAACGACTTTATATAAATATTATACACAGCTTTATGATTTATTACCAGGAAACACATGTCCTGTACGAACATTGATTCTGTAAGAAGATTGCGAAAGCTTTTCACGCCAATTTCTATATGAAACATGTTTTGTGCTTTCAAAAAATATATGCTGATGTTATTATGCTTAGGATTTCAAACTCTTATGCTTAGGATGTCTAAGGATTACAAACTCTTTCGTTGAGAAATTTATTTCCCCGTTGTAATATATTTTAATTCACTTGAATATCTCTGTATACGAATCCTTTGTCCAATCTCAATTAAAAGTTTAAAGTTACATGATATTAATGTCGAAAAACTGAGTATGGACATACTGCTAATAAATGTTTTTAAACGAGGCTGATAAAACACACACTGACACACAGACACAGAGACAACCCGTTAAATATATATATATATATATATATATATATATATATATATATTAATTCAGGGAATCTCAAAACGTGCAATCGTATCAAAAAATTGACTCTAAAGCAACATTTTCTCTTCCATTTATGGATAAGAAAAAGAAAGCCAAAATGTATGAAAGTTGAATGAATACATCTGTAAAGAAGAAAAGAAGAAAAAAAAAAAAAACACTCCAAATTATTTTCCTAACATTTTAAAAAGAATTTATGTGTCCTTTAGATTTTTGCAATAAACATAAATTTTCTAGGTAATTTGTGGTTGTACGAACCATGAAAGGATCAAGAATAGTGTGAGAGGTTAATTTAGCGTGATATTAAGATTTTTCCTCTATAGTCCCTCGCCAAAAATGAAAAAAAGAAAAGATCTGCAGAGCTCAATGGAAAGGTTTGGTTTCATGTCTTTCCAGAAAATAAGATGGATTATTATAATGGAACTTTTAGTGTAATGTTAGGATGCAAATATATATTTTTCTAAACTTCAATTAAAAAAATAAAGAAATAAAGAAATAAAAATAAGTGACGTCACTAGCTGCATGATAACATGAAATGTAAAATATCCTTTTGTAATCCCTTGTACTCCTTTTCTTTTTATTTATGTTTGATGAGATTTTTTATTTGTTTTCATTCCTTTTAAACATACATTTGTCAGTTTAAAAAAGGTTGTTTTTTTTTTTTTTGTTGAACAGTTTAAACAAATTTAACTAATTAAAAAAAAAAAAAAAAAAAAAAACGTAACCTAAAACAAGGAAAAGCATTGTATAAGAAGTGCAATAATATGTTTAGTTAGAAAAGAAAAAAAAAACGATTAATTAATGTTTAGTGGTATAATATTAAACTTTATTTCAATAAAAGCTGATATACGTTTTTAATATAATTATTGTTACTATTGAATATCATTTCAATTTTTAGGACGGCAGGAATATTTCTTTCAATGTGCTGGTTGAGCGCTGTTACCATTTGTTGTTATACCATCTTGCCCTCTTGTAAAATTACCATTCGATCGTTCGAATAATAACTTTAAATAAATTTGAAAGTCAGGGATTGATGGCTCTGCGTGTGTAGTAATCATGACCAATGCGTGAAGTTTCTAACCCCAGGTTGACCATGCTAATTGCTTAGTTACTAAATTCAATTTTATTTGAGGCAAAATTTCTTAATCAGTTTATATTAAATGTTTAAAAAACCATTCTAAAATAAAATAATAATAATAATAATAAAGCAAATTGTAAAATTATATGTAATAACACACACATATATATATATATATATATTTGTCAAAATAATTCGAATCGTTTGGACATGAAAAAACTGCACCAACTGTTTGGCAGTTTGCTAAACTATTACTAGACATCGTCAAAACACTTTGGATGAAAAAATTTCGAATTCAGCATTTTCTGAGGGAAAAAAGCATATATTTTTTCTCTTTTTACTTTCTCTTACCCATAAGGTAGAGAAAGTATTGTTTTTGGGTCAAATTTGCGAACGCGAGATTTTGTCTTACACGTTTTGAGGTCCTCTGAATACGAAAATCATGTTTTAAGCAAATGGTCTGTGTGTATGTCTGTGTGTCTGTATGTCTGTGTGTCTGTGTGTGTGTGTGTGTCTGTTATGAGCATATCTCAAAAACAAATTATGGCAGAAAGTTCAAACTTGGTATTCTAAATGTGTATCATATAGGGATGCTACAGTAAGCTTTTCGTTAAGATCAAGCAAATGGTTCGTGTACAGGGACAATCAAGAGAATTGTAATACATTACGTCTATGGGGGAAATTGCAGGTAAGTAGAGTTCAACGTCTATAGACTGCACTAAACCAAATGAAACGAGTATATATTTTAGTTCCCCATCATACTACAGGTATGGGAAACTTAGGTAATCGTGAAAAATTTTAGTTCCCCATCATACTATAGGTATGGGGAACTTAGGTAATCGTGAAAAATTTCGACCTCGGTTTTTTGACTTTTTTATACGTTTTCCGGTGTGAGGAATTCGAAAATGACAAAATTTGTATGGTGTCTGTCTGTAGGGTGTCTGTTAGTGGGTCAGTGGGTCAGTCCGTTAGTGTGTTAGTCCGTTAGTTTGTTAGTCTGTTAACACGATATCTCACGAACAAATGATCGCAGAGAGGTCAGATCAGTTTTAAAATTTTACTTTCGATACTAGCAAGAACCCTTATCATTTGAAACATTCTAACTAAAAAACTTCGTAAGTTATGAGAAATTTACGATTTTCTTAACATGGGAGAATAGGACAAAAATTCACTTAAACGTGCATTAACTGGAAACTTTTTACTGTG
The DNA here is from genome assembly GCA_963930645.1 of Salticus scenicus. NCBI lineage: Eukaryota > Metazoa > Arthropoda > Arachnida > Araneae > Salticidae > Salticus > Salticus scenicus. The sequence goes on along the minus strand of OZ005655.1, from coordinate 94,830,496 downwards.
AAAATGTCAAACTAGTTTTAAAATATCGGTTTTGATGCCGGAATGAACATCAGTTACTATAAATATGGTACTTTGAAAATTTCGCACGTTATTGGAAATTTACGAATTTCTTAACATGGCAGTATAGGGCAAAATTTCACATAAACGTCAATTTTTAGAGAGATTTTCATCGTAGAGATGTCAGACTACTTTTGAAATATTATTTAGAACACTGGCATGAATATTAATGACTATGAATTTTCGAATATTAAAATTTCGTAAGTTATTGGAAATTTACGAATTTCTTAACATGGCAGAATAGAGCAAAATCTCACATAAACGTCAATCTTGAGGGATATTTTCATTGTAAAGATGTCAAACCACTTTCGAAATATTATTTAGGATATTGGCATGAATATCATAGACTATGATTTTTTCAATTTAAAAAATTCGTAAGTTATTTGGAATTTACGCTTTACTTAACATGTCAGAATGTGGCAAAATTGAGCATAAACTTCCATTTTGAGGATCATAAATACATTAGACAACTTTAAAATTACATTTATGATATTTGTTTGAACATGATTGAATAGATATATACTAACAGGAAATTTTCGTAAATTATTCGTAATTTACGATTTTATCAACATATCGAAATTGTAAATTTTTCATATAACCTGGAGGATATAACCTCATATAACCTGGAGGAATTTTGAGGATTATTGCATTGGAAACAGTAGAATGAAAACTAAACAACGGAATCGACCCTGATAAAATAAATTAATAGATTAGAATGAGATAAATGTATCGAAGTTAACGGTGGATAGCGTATTAGGCGGGGATTTCATTCTGTCACTGTATCAAGCTTTGGTCATGTAACATGATTATGTCTCGCACTAGAAATTTATGAGAACATAAATATGATGGGAAACTGAGCAGAGTCCACCTATGCCAACTAGTTTTGTAATACAGATAGCTAACTGAGAAAAAAAAAATTGTGTATGTAGGAGCCTCGCCTCCCCCCCGGGGGGGGGGGTTCCCCCTCGAGGGGAGTAAATTTTCATGATGGGTATCTTTCAAAAGAGCTCGCCAATACCTTTAAAACGAATGGTTGAACGATCGATGCGCGATAATTTTAACAAAGTTATCGATTTTTTTTTTTGCTTTTAACAAAAAAAAAAAAAAAAAAAAAAAAAAACTTGGAAAAAAAATCTTTTTTTTTTTTTTTTTTTTTTAATATTGAGAATAAAATGGACTGTTTTTGGATATTTGTGCTATACTACTTCTCTAACATGGAAATCGTCTGCATTATCATAAAAGATAATTTTTTTAAATAATAATTCTAATAAATTATTTTTAAAAAACAGAATTATTTTTTAATAACCGAATTGAATTCTATATAAATGTATGTGCATAATAGAAGCGGGGGGTTGAGGGGGCAATTATCATATAAAACTCTTCCGAGGCCTAATTTGAATTGTTTAGCATAGGTTTACATGACAGTTCTCGTTATCTTACCTCTTAATCTGCAACCTGTATTTATAGTATTAAATTTCAGGGTAAGAGAAAGTCGTGTGAGTGACACACCAGATTATTTTTAATGCAATTATCCATAGAATGACGGATTATATGAAGATCAAGATATGTCATCATCAGTACGGTTTGATTATTTTTAGAAAATGTTTTTTTCAAAATGTTTGTTTAGAAAATAATTTTTAACATGACAGTACAGGCCAAGATTTTGTATAAACGTACATACGAAGAAATATTTTTAGGTTTTGAGTGAGAAATTTAAACACATATAAATATTCGTAATAATATAAGTGAACCAGGAAAATAATTTTACATATGTAAGAACACAACTTCCCCATGAGTAAAGTGTCACCCCCCCCCCCCCCCAAAAAAAAAAAAAAAAAAAAAAAAAAAAGTAAAAATACTTTTATTTTAATAAATATTTTCATTTTAGACACGTGCAGTGCCAACATTTAGATTAATATGTAAAGATGCTTAGTACTGAAAAGGATAATTTATTATTCGTTCGTTGCCAACTTACCCTTCACAAATGTTACGACTCTTGAGACGGGGGGCAAGTAGATAGAAAAGTTCATAGGGATATGTATTATCAGAGGGAAAAGTGCTAATATTATTATTATTATTATTATTATTATTATTATTATTTTTATTATTATATTTTTTTAATGGATAGAGTAATTACTAAGAACGACTTTGTTTGTATGAATATTTATATTTTCTACATTTCTTATCTAAATTAAAAAAAAAAAAAAAAAAAAAAAAAAAAAAAATCGAAATTTATTTTTATTTCGACCAGTGAGCGATACTGGTCAAAATACAAATAAATAAAGGGGCGATACCAGTTGTTATTATTTTATATATTTCACTGCCAGTAGGCCATTTTAACATTGATTTCACATATTCATTACAGTACATTTAGTAGAATTATTTCAGGTGTTGATGCGTAAAATTTTGCATATTTTTCTTGAGTTTCAATTAGATTATGTTTGTTATGTCAATAAAGAAAAAAAAAAAAGTTATATCTATGCAGTTTTTATTTAAAAACCATAGTTGCTTAATAGCTTTAATAAATAGGAAATTCTTTCAAGTGCTAGCTTATTTATTTATTTTTTTGTTTTTTTGTTTTTTTTTTTGTTTTTTAAGATACTAGCATAATATTTATTCAAATAAAGTGTTTTTTAGAAATATTACTTGCTGAGTCACAGTAGGAAAGCTATTAAAAAAAAAAAAAAAAAAAAAAAAAAGCAAAATACGTTAATTTAAATATTAATATGAGACATATTTGCGTGCATTTTTTCATTTCACAACTTTTCAAACAATCAACCACTAAATATAATTTTTATTTTATTGTTTACTCTAAATCTAAATTTTAAATTTATCGTTTTGTATAACACCCCATATATCAAATTTTATATTATGCAAAAATCAAAAAGTTTGAAAATCCATTAACGTTTTCAAACTTTTTAAATTTTGTTGAAACCTTTAATCTCCATACTGAACCTAGAAGCCTCTTTATTCTATTTGTTGAAAAAAGAAAGCCCAAGTTTTCTTTCTGCTTTGAGAAAAATGCTTTGCCGCCGCACTTAAAAATAGAAAATATCAATGTTATTTTTCTATTCTTAAGCTGATTAAATTCTACTTTTAGATAACTTCTGAAAGAGTCTTGCAGGATAAACATCTACTGTTTAACATAAGTGATTGGGGCTTGGAATTTTTATCCTTACAATTCAGGATAAAAAGTAAAATTTCTAAATTATAAGTTTTTCGAAATGTACTAATTTTATAAATAAGTTGATTATTCGAATTTTATTTAAAACTAATCGTTTTGGTTCAGTCGGAACTTTATTTATTTATTTTGAAAAAGCCACCATTTTGATTAAAAAAAAAAAAAAAACGAGAGGATTTATAAGTTGGGTTAAGAGCCTCATATGGGCTATACACGGGCAGAGTTTCGTGCAAATAAGTTCATATATATGATCATTGTTGAGTATGGAAATTTTTAATATCACTTTTTTGAAAGACGAGGGTGGTTCAGTTTAATTAATAAACATTCTTTTCACATTGATATTATCGATATAGACATCGAGTTTCAAGGTTATCGATTAATAATTATGTTTTTTATATGAATTTGAAATTTTCATATTCGCACCGTTTCAAAATAGATGGCAGAGCAAGCTGAATTATAAACTTAGTTAAGAACTAGATACATGTTACGCATTTTAAATATATCGAATTTTAAGCAAATCGGTTCATGAATACGTTTTTATGCGAATTTCAAATTCTTAAAGACCGTTATTTTAAAATAAAAAGGCAAATCAAGCTGTCTAGCTCTTTGATTCCATATAGTTCAAAGATGAATTCACTGTACGATTTCGGTTCGAATTTATGCAATATTTCTCAAGATCACAAATTTTCCATTTTATATGTATTATGTGTATGTAAACTAAATAATTGCAATAAGTCGATACCTATAGGGACCTAAAAACCCTTTTTTTTAAATTAATAGTATAAATAAATAGACTGAAATCTATATATACTATACAGAATTATATGAAAAGTTATTTAGAAAGGTTATTTAGAAATCAAGATGGTATAATTATCTAAGACATAAAATTAAATAAAAAAAAGGAACAATTCTTTTTAGAAAATAATTTATGCTCGAACTATTTAATTCGAAAATAATAAAATGATTTTTAAAATTTTACAAATTTTGAAGTTGTCTAAGACTTTGTGAATCACCTCAAATTCACATATTAAACACAAAACTTAAAAGAAAAAAAAAAGTATCTTCAATCATTAAACAAAGAATTTAATAGTTTTTACTCACTTAAAAAAAAAAAAAAAAAAAAAAAAAAAAATCTGGAGTGACTCCACTCGACTTTCCGAACATTGAGTAATTAACAGTTTTGTAGATAAATTAAAGAAAGAGGAGTTCTTAAACAAACAAAACAGATAAAACCATAATAGAGTCTTTGAGTCTTTTTCTCCATATATTACAAGATGTTTTATTTAACGCTACTGAACTTTGAGCCCATAGATCATAATGATAAAGAATTTTCCTTGTGTTCCTGTAAAAAACCTATAAATGCTAGATTCACCAAAATGCTTATAGTTAGTGCAACAGTGATTTATAATATTCATATAAATTTTCAGCTCAATTGAATAAGGCGTTTAGAGGCTATCGCACTTTTAACTAGTATGTTGCGGCCACCACATGACTTTCTTCTATATTTTCCTATACAAATTCACTCAGTAAAAAAAATTTATTAAAATTATTATTTTGAAAAAATTATCTTCCATGATAATGCAGATGATTTCCATATTAGAGAAGTCGTATAACACCAAATATTCAAAAAATGTCCATTTTATTCTCCATATTTAAAAAAAAAAAAAAAAAAAAAAAAAAAAAAAAAAAAAAACGATTTTTTTTCAAAGTTTTTTTTTTTGTTAAAAGTAAAAAAAAAAATCGATAACTTCATTTTAAATTATCGCAGATCTATGGTTCAACCATTCGTTTTAAAGGTACTGGCGAGCTCTTTTGAAAGATACCCATCAGGAAAATTTACTCCCCTCGAGAGGGGACTTCCCCCCAGGGGGGGTGGCGAGGCTCCTACACATACAAAATTTTTTTCCCAGTTGACTATCTCTATTATAAATATTTCTGGTAAATTTCATAATGATTATTAAAAAATAATTCTCCTTATGCACATTTATACAAAATTTTGTACTATACCACCATGTTAAAAATTTAGAAAAAGCGGGATGGCAACGCAACCTCTAAGACAATTTTTACCATAAGTTGACAAGCACTAATTTATGTCATGGTGCAACTACATACCAATTTGTATGAAATTCTGTGAAGTAGTTCTTGAGATACAGTTGACACAAAAGTTTGTCACACACAAGCAGAGACTGACAGACAAACAGACAGACATTTTCTAAAAAATGTCAAATAGTGTTCTACAGCTCTCAAAACGTGTAAATCCATCAAAAACCCGAGGTCGAAAATTTTTACGAATCCAATACTTTCTTCTATTGAATATAGAAGAAAGTAAAAAGTTGCTCCCACAGGCCATAACGATAAAGAATTTTTCTTTAAAAATGTCCCTGTACGTGTCCCTGTAAAAAAACTGTAAAGGCTAAATTCACCAAAATCTATACAGTTCTTGCAACTGTGACCTATAGCATGTGTACAATTTTTTTGTTCAGATTAAATAAGCGTTTAGATGCTATCGCACTTTTAAAAATTTGGCCCCATAGGCCATAATGGTAAAGAATTTTTCTTTGTGCCCTGTAAAAAAACTGTAAGTGCCAGATTTTCCAAACTCTATACAGATTGAGTAACTGTTACCTATAATATGTGTATAAATTTTTTGCTCAATTGAAGGCGTTTAGATGCTATCGCACTTTTAAGATTTTGGTCCCATAGACCATAATGATAAAGGCCCCATAATGTTAAAGAATTTTTCTTTGTGTCCCTGTAAAAAAAACTATAAGTGCTAGATTCACCAAAATCAATAGGGTTCGTACTATGGTGACTTACAATATGCGTACCAACTTTCAGCTTATTCGAACAAAGCGTTTAGACGCTAGCGTGTTTACTCACACACATACACACATACATACACACATACATACATACATCATCGCAAAAATAGTGAAAACGGACTCATTGGACCTCGAAACGTACAAAAACATCAAAATCTCAAATTCGGATTTTTGACATGATTACAATACTTTCCTCACTATAGTGTTCGGAAAATAAAAAAAGAGTTTAGACAATTTTTAAAATGTATAACTGCTCTTTATTTCCGTCTTACTTTTTCTTTCTTTCTTTCTCTCTCTCTCTCTCTCTTTTTTTATGGATGTTTTGACTTTTTAAGTATTTTTTATTCGAAACCAATTTTTTTAGGATGGTTTCAATGTTTTTTTTTTTTTTTCGATTTAATAAAAATGCAATACTCTGGGATGAAAATTCAAAAACAAAGTAAAATTCCTCCAAAAAAAAAAAAAAAAAAAAAAAAAAATTTCTCATTAAAATATTAAAATGCCACATTATAAATATTTCCTTTGAGAATATTTTCTTTTTAAATACATCCACGATATTTTTTATACATAAATAAAGTATTACCATGCCTTCAATAGTAATAAATATTTTTTGAAGAATTAAAATTTCAAATAATTTTAATTGTAGTATGTCAAAGAACTTGAAAGTTTCTGACAAATCACTTATTCGATATTGAAAGAAGAGAAATTTTTCACTTAAAAAATGAACAATATATATATATATATATATATATATATATATATCTTGTCTGTTTATTTCATTTTCAGGAATACTGTAAAAGGCATGTTTTACGCTGAAAGTTTTTTTTTTTTTTTTCTTCATGAAAATACTAATGAAAAATAAATCAAAAGAAATATTAATTTTACTTTTTAAAAGTTTACGACATTGCATGTCTTACAAAAAAAAAAGTAAAAATTGAATTTTATTCTTATATAGCGCCTGTCATACCTTTTAGAATAACATGAATTTTGCATTTTTAAAGGTAGTATTTTTGAAAAAGAGCTATCTTAAGAGTGAATTACAGTGCCATACTGAATAACAGAGAATAATGACAAGCCATTATTGATAATTTCAAGCACGTTTTTGCTTACAGGTATCATCATTAATCTCGCTGAAGACATAAATTATAGAAAATAAAGTCTTAAATACTTGTACATTATTCACGAAATGAGATTTATAGTTTGCCATTTTTTTTTTTTTTTTAAATTTGTAATTGGAAATAAAATAAATATATTCATTATATTTATTTCGAACTGAAACACACGTTTCTGAATAAGTTTCATTTCACGGGAATGCTAATATATGTAATTAAAAACTAATTTATTTAATAAAATTTACTTTAACCCTCTATTTACTGACTGTATTTTGAAGTGTCATTCGTTTAAAAAGCATATGAAATCAAATTGATGTAAAAAATGTCAAAAGTATTTATGTAAGAATAGAGCACGTATACTATATTTTATTCTCGCTACGTGGTAGTAGACTAAGGTAACCAAATTCTTTTAATCCAAAATAGGGGCAGATAATACAAAGTCCTCATTTTAATGAAAAGAATGAGGGCATTTTACATTAAAAGTGAGGGCATATCTGAGGTCCAGAAGTTGCTTCAAAACTATTTTGTATCAGATTCGGTAATAATTTTATTCATTCTTAATACACAAGGACGAAATATTTACTTTATACATCAACATAGCGATTTCAAAGGGAAGTCATCCAACAAGGTAGAATGAATTACGACAAGGGCAGAATAGACTAGGCAAGAAATCTAACCTAGGTCTTTGGCCCAGCGTACTAGTATTGTGTCAATTGAACTATCTTGTAGACATCAGATCGGCAACATTACAAAGACTTAGGTTCGACTCAATGCCTGGTAAATTTTCACTTTTGTTAAAATAAATTTGATCTCTCCATTTTCCATATAAAATGTTTCATTTAAATTTAGTCTAAGTTATAAAACGTATTTAGTGATCCAATAGATTTTAGTTTAATGAAAAATATTCAGATAATCCTTTTATTTCTCTACTTTGATTGTTAATTCAGCCATTTTCAGCTTAGCATTTTAAAATATCGTTTTTGAGCGAATAAAATTTTCTGACAGAAAAGCAATATTACCGTTTCAATAGAAATGCATTTTCTATTAAAAGTATTATTAATTATTATGAAATTATATAACCACTGATTATTTCAGAAATTTCACTTCGGAAACTTTCCACTTCTAATATTTTTATTTTAACTCCACCTTCAACATTGAAATATCGTATGAGAATAGGGAATAATTTATGTGTCTGAGCTTGAAACATCCGGTATTAGTTGAAACAGACAATGCTTGATCAAGCACTTTTATTGGTTGTTCTTTTGCATATTTGTCTGACACATTCTCTACAATGGACACCTCACGAAAGAGTGAAAATGGCTGCGGGTATTTACCGATTTATGCAGTTGGCATTTACCGACACAGCAGTAAACAAAAGCTTCGAGCTTAGCGATTGGAGTAGAGAATTTTATATACACGCAATGTTGCGCGGTGTATAAATTGTTTGTGTACTAAAAATATTTAGATTTGACACTTTTTTTACTCTTTGAAGAGACAACATCGACATTAAACAGTTGTCGATATGGTTCAGTTTTCAAAGTTGGTAGACTAGAGCGGCTGTGTTTGAATCCAGGTTGCACTCGTAAACCTAGCCGTTTGGAGTTTTTAATAATTTATCCATAACCTTTGTATGTGATTCAAGTTACTGAACTGATGTAACATGATTTGTTATACTATGATGAGTTGCATAATAAGCATTAAAAATTGCAATAAGGCCTATAATATTACTGGTGTTCAACGTTTAGGTTAAAAAAAAATTAAATGAAGGCAAAAATCTCAAAAATGAGAACATATGAAACTTTCACCGAGTACTCGAGGACATAATTTGAAATCTGAGGACTGTCCTCAGAAAATGAAGACGCCTGATTACTTCATACTAGACGCTACATGTAGTCGTTTAATAAAGGAATTTATAGAATTTGGCACTGGTTTTGAATGACATTTTTCACGTTCTTAACATGTGTTATAATTTATAAACTATTTACCGAATCTACCAGAAATCTTAGAAAAAGTATATGGGACATAAAAAATATATCCTTTTTTTGCATTGTTTTTTTCAATATTTAGATCTCTTCTTTGACCTCTATGTAACAATGATACACTAAAATATACTCTTCACTAAATCCTCATTAAAATACTAAGATAGAAACAATTATAATGTCATTTCGTTTGTTCATAATTTTTGTTATAATTACTCTTTAAATTAACATTTTGTGTCACCCATTCTCACAAATACTTATTCTGTTGGCATATTTTCAAGACGGCATTTCAAATATGCTTTTTAAAAATGAAATTACATTAAACAGTTACTGAAATGAATGAAAATGACAAATAATTTATTTATTAAATTCAATTTAAGTTACATAATCCCTCTTATTCAAAAATGCAGTATAATAATATCCAAAAATTTTATTATCAAGCATTAAAAATTATTTAAATTACAGAAGAAAATGCATAAAGTTTTGCAGAAAGCTATCATAATCATTAAAGAAATTTAAAATAAGAATAATAATAATAATAATAAAACGAAGAATTTTATATTGATAAAATTTTATGTCGCATCATACATTGTGTGATCTTGAAAAGTTGGGGTATGACCGTAGAATCGTACATTTTGTAGTAGAGACTGTAGCAAATGCTAAACACAGATGATGCTTGGCGACAGTATTTTTCGCAAAACGATTCTTTTGTTTTATCCGACACTTTGCCACCTATAGGAAACATCTATAGCTGATAATTCAAAATTATGGTAGCTTTAAATATTGCTTACAATTTTCTGTTTTAATATTGTGTTTTAAATATTGTGTTTTTCTAATATTTAAATTATGGAATCGCCTGAAACCACGCGATTCTCACGCCAATTTATCGCAATTAAACAATACAGCATCTGTTGTAGAATAATTAAGTCACGTTTCATTAACTTTTCGACAGAAAGAAAATATTAATAATAGCTTTAAAACGTAATATTTCAAATAATGATTTAGCCTATGATTAAATGTTTTATAACGTTTGGAAGGAGATATATTACACAAGATAAAACAGTATATTTCTCCTCTCTAATTTCGTTCCTTCTTTGCTTAAATTAACTAGAAAATGAAAACTAATTCAATTACCGCTATTTTTTAGAAAGAATAATAATAATAACAAAAAAAAAAAAGAAGAAGAAGAAGGGATAATTTAGGCAAAAATTTCATATTCTATTACGTCATGCCCTTTGTATATTTACTATTTTAAACTGTACGTTAAATTTAAGCAATACAACAATAACAATAATTATAACCTTAAAATATAGTATTTTAAAAATGCACTTACCAATTTCTGCTTTTCACAGGCTTAATATAACGCCATTTCAAAGCATATACAAAAGAAATAGTTTGTTTTTTGCTCTTCAGTTTTATATCATAACTGTTTAAATAAACTTTATATTAAAAAAGAAAAAAAAATGACCATCATATTTATTAAAAATTCAAAAAAAGATTAAATATTCTCAATAATCATATCATTATGCAATAGCTTTTGTGAATAATATGTAATAATTTGTTTTTCTAAATAACTACACTTCAGTATTATATTGAATTTACTTGATTTAATGGTTTAAAGAACTCTTTGTTTAGCTGTAATATAATATTTATATGAATACAGTCGGTAACAAAAGTGTCCGAACACTAACAAAAATTCCTATGTAAAAAAAGTACACTTCATAGGGTTTTGTTAAATAAATCCTTGTCGAATCCTGTTCTTAATCAGTCTAAGAACATGATTCGATAAGGATTTATTTAACAGAACAGTATGAAGTGTACTTTTTTTACATAGGAATTTTTACTAGTGTTCGGACACTTTTGTTACTGACTGTACATTATAAAAAAGAGAGAAATAATTGTATTGTTTGCAACTTTTTACATTCATAAGAGGTTGTCTAAAATTAAAATACAAAGAATTATAAAACACATCTTATAAACATTTTCCCTTCAGCCTTATTGTGATAAAATAAAATTTGAAAATGCCGGAAAATAAAAATTTTCCCGTTAATATACTATTAATATTTGTTTGTTTTTTCCCTTGCATTAAATTTTTAAATACAATATTGAATAAGCTTCAATCCGCACAGATCCCTAAAACGAGTGTTTAAAACATGTATATTTGTGGCTAGTCATAACAAAAGTATGGTACTTTTATTAATTATTAATTTATGTAAATAGTTAATACATTTCGTTATTTTTCCATTAAGCTCGGTCTTGATGATAGATGATACAACTATTGTTTATCCAGTGTGCAATTGATTTTATAGGCGATAATTAATTTTCATCGAACATTCTTCATCGAATTACCGTGCAATTAAAGAGTCCCTCCAATCTGCCTTACTATTAAATATGAATATAATAAAAACTAATATCATGCAACTAAACAACCTTGTTACCCAAAATACATACTTTCCAAACACCACTATACAACTCAACAAGAGCAGCTGGTCCCTTGGACCCGGAGAGGGCTCCTTGCTTGAATTTATTAATACTAATGTTAACTTTGTCTCTTCTTCGGTTCTCCAGGCGATTTTTAGAGATGGGTGGAGAACCACTGAAGGCTTGGGTCAGCTCACTGCGTCCTAGCCGAAGGTGCCTCGATGCATCAGTGGGAATCTAGACTGGGAGATTGCAACTCCATATTCCAGTCAGAGATCTACGCAATTCTAAAAGCTCTGCACTGGGTTCAGCAATATCCACCTGGCACCGCAGTTTCAATTAACAGTAATAGTCTCTCTGCCCTGCAGGTCTATTGCCGCCACAGATCCCCTAAAACTGCGTTCAAACACTGGTAACAGCAAGGCGACAAGTGACGGCTCTATTCAAATCTCTTTGATGTGTGATGGAAGATTGTTTTCTCCTCTGACAAACCTCCTACTGCAATAATTGCATGGGAAACTTGGGTCTCTTTTGTAAAAAAGCAATAAAAAGTAATAATATTCATTGTAAACATGTGCAAAATTTCAAGAGTCACTTTCGGACAATGGATAATTAATAACTTTGTCGCTCTGCATTGTTGCCAGTGTTTGAACGCAGCTTTACCCTATTGTACAGGACATTGAATCTGCCTTCCTTACCCTCTCAATCAATGCCGCTTTCGCCCACGTCTCGGTTCATAGGGGGTCGCAGGTAACGAACTGGCCGAGAGGCTAGCAAAAGAAGCAACCACCTTTTCTACAATACAAATATCACTGCCAATTCCCCCCCTCCCTCTCACGTTAAGAAAACCTTTTTTCATGGTCTTATGAAGGAGTGGCAGTTTTACTGGAACGACTCGGAGAAAGGTCGTCACACCAATTCACTACTTCCAGAAGTTTTAAAATACAACTTCGACTTTACACCAGCAGTCACTGCCTTTCTCACGGGTCACGGTTTTTTTAAAACCTATCTGCATAAATTCCAACACACGCGATCAAACCAATGTGAGTGCGGGACCGTGGGCTCTTCCAACCATTACTACTACTCCTACCCACTAACCTTCGACTGTCGCATTCTATGCCATGTCAATAAACCCTCAGACTGGTTTTTTCATATAATTAACCGAAAAACTAACCAAAATTTTTAACCACCTTATCCATATCTCTAATTTAACTTCTTAAAATTTCAAAGACTTCAGTTACCAACCTGAATTTTAGAACTACACGTGAAATAAGAGAATTTTAAGCCTACAGGACAAGACCTTCAAACGAAACCAATATCATGCTATTCATGTTGTAATATAGCCGCCCTCTCCCGCATTCGAGTTTTCATTCAGGCAGCCCTCTGTAAATTAAAAATTTTTTTATTTATTTTATTTTAATTTATTTTTATATGCTTTGTTTTAAATAAAGACTACAGAGGTAAACCTAAGCCTCTGCCTAGAAACACTCTACAATGCCGCATGGCGGTGAATGGTGTTCTTTCGTCGGTCAATAGCACCCAAAACTCAATATGCATATTTTAAATCAATCCTGATATATATACATCGATAACGCAATTAAATTCTATTTTCTAAAATCCCATACATTTATTATTGTTTTTGTTTAAACATGATCTACTTTGCTATAAAGTATTAAAAATGATACAGATTACATAGAGAGATCGAAACACTCATAAATATCAACCGGGAAATTCATACTCAAAAGATTTACACACTTAACAGCCAAAAAATATATGCGCGTTTGTGTAAGATTAATCATTTAAATGGACTAAGGCTGTATAAAATGTCTGACTAATGTATAATTTTGGCTAACAGCAGAAATAATGGATACTTATTTCTAAAATGCTAAAAATGTTAACTTATTCGTTCATGATTAAAATAATAATAATAATAATTGTAATTTTCCTTCTATGATGTAACAAAATAATTTCTGCTTAAAAATTTTTAGACATAAAAATATTTTTATTTCAATTACTCTACTACCGTAGGCAATGAAAATATTGCAAAAATTTCGATATTGGATTTTCGCTTAATTTACATATTTTAAGGTCTTCTGAGTCCAAAATTTATGTTCTTTCGAAATAGGTACGTGTGTGTATAAAATTTTAACTAGCATATATATATATATATATATAAAAAAGATAGAGCGAGGAATTTTTATAATTATGGTACGTCCGATGGACAGAAAAATTTACGAACTTCTGGTAAAATTTGAAAAGCTGGAAGTGGGAGCGTAAGTCCTTATCCAAAAATTACTTGAATGACTTTCAATGAAAATTGTTGTATAATCCCTTTTTAGAAGTATTTTTGTATGTATTGGGTGAGGGCAATAGTTCTACCCGATTTTGGATATACAAATTTGCAATGGAATTGACGTCACAAATGACACTGTAATGACGTAAATCGTCGGCCAATCAAACGTGTGGATGCTTCCCATATAAATGAACCGTGTCTCTCAAAGTTAATCATCTCAAAAAAAAAAAAAAAAAAAAATCAGAGGGTGTAACATGGAAAGCGAAAAGGAGCATATAAGACATTGTCTGTTATACGAGTTCGATAAAAAGAGTACGGCAGCCGCTCAATGTCGCAATGTTTGTCAAGTTTATTGGGAGGATGCAATAACGAAAGCACATGTTGTCAATGGTTTCGTAAATTTAGGGAGGAGACAAAATCTGCCATGTAGGACTGAACGGCCATCACACGTTAGAAACGACGATATTGACCAAGCCATAAGGAACAACCCGAACCCAACCATTCAAGAATTAGCGGAGACCTTCAACGTACACCGGACAACGGTCTAGAGACGGCTGGTAAATTTGGGTTTTACTAGAAAGTTGGATCGTTCGGTTCCACATAACTGACAGCTAATCATCGGGATGACCAAATCGCCACCTGTGTTTCATTGCTTTCCCGGTAAAAAAATGACCCATTCTTGACACGAATTGTGACAGGAGATCAGAAGTGGGTTATGGACCGTAACGTAAAGCGTCGTAGGACTGTGTGTCGCCTTTCTGATCCGCCTGCATCGACTTCGAAGGCTGAACGTCATCCCAAGAAGGTGTTATTGAGTGTGTGGTGGGATGTGCTGGGAATAATTCACTGGGAGGTCCTGCCACTCAACCAAATCATCAATGCTGCCTTCTACCGCCTATAGTTAGACATGCTGCATTCAAATTTGGTAGCAAACCGGCCAGGTCTCATCAATCGTCGCGGTGTTATCCTTCATCGTGATAACGCCAGACCACATGCTGCTGTCATTACTTTTCAAAAGTTACTGGGCTTTGGTTGGAAGTTTTTACCGCACCCTCCCTATTCTTTTGACTTGACACCAACTGACTATCATCTATTTCGTGCGTTTAACAATTCCTTCAACCAGAAAATCTTTGATGATCTTGATGCTGTGAAATCTGCCATCCAAGATTTTTTTAACTCGAAACCGTCAGAATTTTACAGCCGTGGGATTCATGTCCTACCAGAAAGATGGCAAGAGGTTATAGATAGCAATGGGGATTATTTACAATAATAGGTACTGTTTATTTTGCATTTATTCGCTCTTATTTATGGGTAATAAAAACGGGTAGAACTTTTGCACTCACCTAATATTACAGTGGTTAGTTTAAGAAAATTGTTTAAGTAAGTCAGTTGTATGTCTAGCAAAATCGTTCCTTTAAAAACAATTTAACGGTTTTCAAACTCACCGTATTATCTCCCATTTAAATATCTTTCATGTGTATTATATTTGGCTTCCAGTAATTAGATGAGTTTGCCAAATTTCTGTGAAAATTGGGTGCGATCGAAAATCAGCATCTCGAAAACGGCTGAAATTATTTTCTTCAAATTCGCTACATGCAATAAACTCACGATTATCCTCGAGCGGATTATGCGCGTTTCGGACTATCCGCGGGCGAGAATAACGAGCGGATCAAGAAAGCGGAAGATCAATAAAAAGTTTTGTGGGAAGAAGAAGCATAAAACGATTGATTTAAATAAACAAGAGTAAACGTAAAAAACTATGTTGTTTTTGTTTATTTTTTGTACACTACATTACGGTACTTTACAGTACTTTTCAGTTTATTGTATAAATAAACTTAAAGATTAGATTTTACCTTCATAATATCTCTACTTTTTTGTTTATTGTTTTTACAACCTTTAGTATATAACATACAAATATTTTTATTGTACCTTGAATATTTTCAGCATTAATATTTTCTTCTATAGACAATACAATGAAGTTCTGAGCTAGAATAATTTATATCAGTTTGCAGCTCATTTTCATGCTTTTTGTGATTTATCCACGATTTGAATTATTCGCGGAACCCGTGCCATTCAATTCTTCGGATAATCGAATGTTTACTCTTAACCACTTTTTAGTGTCCTTTCGTATCTATTAATCGTTTACAACAGGAAAATTAACCCATACAGCCACTGGTATCCATTAGACCTCTAAATTACAACCAATGATTCGTAAAAGATACAAAATATCTAAAGAATGTCCATTAAAAGTCCTGGACATCCTGTACTAATTTTAGATATCTATTATATGTTTAAATATAGACGAAATTTAGACGTGCCTTTTTCCATGTCTAACAGATGTAAAATGGTATATTAAAGCAAAATTTAGATATTTTCAGTATGTATTAGATATAACAAGTTGGACATTTGAAGTTTTATTGGATATGTAACAGACACCTAATGGATGCAAAGAAAGAGTGATTTTTGTCGCGCTAATAGATATCTGTATGATATTTATAGAATTTTAATGGATCATTTTTTAACTTTTATACATGTTTATGGGTGTCTTATGGATGTATGTGGATGTGTGGAAATAGGTGTTACGATTAGTCATGCCACTTTTAGACCTCATAAATTGGTGTCTGAAAAAACAGATATATCTTTTTCCTTTAAACGCGCTCTATAAACTCTATTTTACACATTTTTGTGACGTACGTATTAGTTTGTTATTACAGGAAAATTTGAAGGCTTTTAATTAATCAAATGAAATTTATGTCTACTTACTATACTATATTCAAAAGGGAGTTATACTAAATTTAGGTAATAGAGTAAAGTGTAAATAGGAAGTGTCCAAGTGTCGTGTCTATTGTCGTGTGGTTGTGACACTCCATATTTTTGCGTATTACGAAGAATTTAGTCACTCCTCAAAACTGGTTGCAAATTTTTGCAAATTATTTAATGCATAAATAATTCTTTAAATACATACTTTAAAATTAAGAAATGCATTATTTAAATGGAATTTTTAATTTAATTTATTTATTATTTATGAGTTATTATGAAGTTTTTTATGTTTAATATCCATGCAATGTTTTATTTAGAATGTATTATATATTTAACATAAACCGCTGATACATTAACTAAAAGCACTGACTTTGTAACGTTATTAACAGCTCTATTTTAAATGCAAATTCATTCGAAATTTAATTTTAAACTGCATGAAAATTACTTTATTTCCGCTAAATTTTCTCTTAATATTTTTTAATTAAACAATGTTTTCTGTTTTCAGTCTATTTTAGGCATAAGTTTTGCATTCAACTATAAAATTAAGTTTTCATTAAATGCTTATTTAAACTTTGTTTAAAAGAAATTCAGTTATTATTCAGGTAGTTTTAATAAAAGAGATAATTTATTCCTCGCAGTATTGTTTAGAATTTTCCATTCAAATGAATTAAAGTGAATAAATATAGAATTTGAGAGTTATTAGTACCTTCATTTTAAACATTTTTATACATCAGGAAAATATGTATTTTCTGATTTTATTATAGAATAAAAATGACGTATGTAATAGTAAATAGTGCATCAATAGTAAAATTAAATCACATAAATGTTTTATATTTATCGTAGCATTTGTATATTAGGAAATTTCAAAAGGATTTTTTATATTTGTACTATCATATTATTTTATTATGTTCAATGTAAATCAGAATAAAGGGAAAGATAAATATAAAGGAACTAATTAGCTTTTCTGACGAATCAGAAAAGAAATGTCTCTAATTTGAATTGTTATAGAAATATCTTTTACAATAAAAGTAAATTTTTTCTAATATTTCTCTTTGTCATTATTAATGTAGTGAATAATAATGTATCTGTAACAGTTGTAAAAAATGTAATAAAAGTAGTTTTTTATAAACTAATTGTTTAAAATACAATGTAATGATAGTCTATTGCTTCTTTTCTATAAGTGATCCCATTACATATCTTACATTTATCAAACATTTTCAGTGTAAAATATCGGAAAGACAATTAATTTTTAATTTAAAATAGCTTTCAAGAACAATTTCTGTTGAAATTTACAACTTTGATAATTGAAATAAATAAAATTTCAAGAGTCAAGAAATTTCAAATTTAATGTAATTTTCAAATATTTGCAGGAAATAAAAGTTGAACATGTATGCACACATTAATAAAATATAGAGACTTTGGAATTTGCTTTAAACATGTATCAAAAACCATACCCTTTTACGCAGAATTAAAATTAAAATTTATTTGTTATTCAGTTTAAATCACGTTTGTTTTTTAAAAGGTCTAGTGCAAGATTAAAACACAATTAAATATATTTTTACAAATGGCTTGTGAATTAAAGCATTAAAATCAAACTTTCTTTTCAGTGATATTTTGAGAATTAGATTATCAAAGGGACACCAGGGTCACACTGAATCTTTTCAGTCAGACGTGTAAATTTTGTAACTCTTCTATGTCCACAGGCAATAATTTTCGGCAATAATAAAAAATTATCTTTTGTTGAAAAAAATTTAGAAAAACGTTAATGATGCAAGGACATATTTGTGCTATTATTTTTCTGTGAGTTTATTGCAGGGCTGAATAAAGAAGAATGTCTTCAAAATCTACAAATAGAATATTAAAATGAAGCACCTTTTCGTTCAATGTATTGCGAGGATTTAGAGAATTTCATAGAGTTAGAAATTCTTTTTTGGATAAAAATCAAATAGAAAAGCCTAAACCATTTATTTGTCTCAAAAAATGTCGGCTATATGTTAATTATTGTCCATTTTAAATGATACGGAAGGAATGCCATTAGATATACATAAAAGTTTTAATGAAGACCAATTTTTCAACGGATTCTTTGTAATCTAAAAGAACAAAAACATAAACAAAAAAATCGGGCGGATCCGAATCTACAAACAGTCCGTGCTATTACTTAAAGATGGTGTACATCTGTAAACATTGTTTTTTTTTTTTTTATCTAAAGGAAATTGGTTGCCCCCTCTCCCTCTTTTTTTCTTTACTGAAAATGCGATTCATGAATCTATAAAAGCGTATAGATTCCTAGAAATAGATGGATTAAATTATTTTAAAACATCGCCTACAAAAGTGCATTGTTGTTGAAGGAGACTTCTTTTAACAATCCCAAAATTTAACTTGCCCATTTAGCAGTATCCCAAAATTTTTTGAGATACCTTTGTAAAGCGACTCATGAACGACCATAAGTTAAGAGAGTACTAACCGACTTATTTAAAAAAATCCATGCATTTGTAAATTATTGAATTTTTACTTTAATAAAGCTCGGAACCCTAAAAGTGATCAAAATCCATATTTATTTTATCTTAAATCAAACATTTTCAAATGGAATAGTACAAACAGTATTTTCTATTGTGAATCGTTTATAAGATGTGGCATTGTTTACATTATGAGAGCTACGCAAACTACTGTCCCCTGTCAAGAATTAATAAATGCATTTATCACAGGATAAATTCTTTCATAATTTGTAAATTTAAAAAATATATTACTGAAATTCATTCTCTGATACATCGTTAACATTGTGCACGTAGCTTCTAAATTATATTTTAACAAATCGTTTTCAGAATTTTCGTTTATGAACAGAAAGTTGTAGGAGCAAAAAAGTAAATGCTATCACTAAGAAGAAAAAAAAGAATATTTTTATTTTTATTTGTCTAATTTTTTTTAATGAAAAATGGTATTTCAATTATTATAATCATAAACACTTAGATAAAATTAAATTAAAATAAATTATGTACATAGGGATGAAATAATACTGTTAATTGAATCCTTGTTTCAAAGTGTCATTAAACAGTATTTTTTTTTTTCAAATAACATTAAAGATTATTAGATCCAAACTTACGATTAGTAGTGGATTCCTGTATTCTAGTAGACACTTCTAATTCGATTCATACCTAAACCAGAATTCGAACCCTACCCCTGATGATTAGATGCAGAGTGTTGATTATTCGTCAGCCTGATTCATTGGTTCAAAACATATATCAAATTTTTAAAAGAAAATTTTAATATTTTAATTTCAGTTTCATTGTCTTTTTAAATATCATTTCTTGTATAAAATAATTTTCAAGTAAGTTCTAATTTCTCAATGAATAAATGAATAAATAAATGAAAAATAAATAATAAATAAACAATAAAAGTACCGTAATTTATCAATAAATAAAATAAATTAAAATTCAGTGCATCGGATCAACACAAAGCAATAATTTTTCATTGTCCAAATTCTATTAGAGAAATTTTCAAATAGTTAAATTAAATATATTATTCTATTTAAAACATATTGTCCGAATGTACATTATATGTAATGATTCTGGAGTAAATTACAATTGCTATAAAAAAATAATTCGATGGAAATTCCTTAAACATCTATAAAAAGATAATTGTATTACTATTTAAGAATTTGACAAGCTATGTAAATTGTAAATGCCATTTTAAATAAAAAGAAGACATATTTTGTTTAGTTGCATTATTATTAATCCCGTAAAAGAAATAAATGGTCGAGAAAAAAATGGGTTTTTTCTTGCTAGTCATTAACAGAATATTTTGATGTTTTCATGTATTTTATTTTTGAATAAATATTTTGAGAGCTAATCAAATTTATTACTTTAAAATAATTTTACACAATTTGTTTATCTTTTTGCAAAATTTGAATAAACACGAATTCTTTTTTAAAACCACTTACTTCTTTTTCTAATATATTTTATTTTAATAATTTTAAAACTAATAATATCATATTTCCCCCCCCCCCTTAATTTATTTTCAGAAAAAAAATGTAAAAATAAAATAAATAAATAAATCAGTGTAATGAGATAAAAATATAATATAGCTAGGCAATATTTGTTTAACAAATATCCATTATTTACTTTTAAAATGACAAATAAGATTTTTGTATTTAAACAACCATTTAAAAGGTAAAAAATAAATACAACGAAAATAAATCAGCTGCAGTATAAACTGAGTGCTTTAAAACTGAATAAAATATTTATTAATTTTACATTTATTTGGTGGTTTTCTTTTATTAAACTGTATGTTGAGTAGAAAAAGCAAATATATATGATGGAGCTTTAAAACTGAATAAAATATTTATTAATTTTACATTTATTTGGTGGTTTTCTTTTATTAAACTGTATGTTGAGTAGAAAAAGCAAATATATATGATGGAGCTTTAAAACTGAATAAAATATTTATTGATTTTATATCTATTTAGTTGTTTTCTTTTATTAAACTGTATATTGAGTAGAAAAAGCAAATATATATTTTTTTAAATATGTAATTTTTATATATTTAAACATTGAAAATACATAAAGCATGAAATTTATAAAAATGATCATAAATAATATTTAACAAATGTACCTACCTTCAGTTTTTTAAGAAATAGAAATCTGTATCAAAATTAGATTAAACTGAAAATATTCCATTTTTGGAATTTGAGGGTAAATATTGTAATTGTTGAATGATCACAGATCAACCATTAGTACATAGATATCAACTGCGATGTCGAGGATTTTTTTTTTTTTTTTTTTTTTTTTTTTTTTGTGACTTATTGTCATACTGAAAGTTCTTGGAATAGATATGGGCATTCTGGAACAGTTCATTGTGATTCAAACATTTTGTTTTGAGTTTCAGTTAAGAAATTTAGAATCATTAACAACTGTTTGAAATAGACAATGTGTTGGAATCCCTGCCTTTTTAAATCGAAATAAAAGACAATTTATTTTTGTATGAGGAAGACTAATTTAATTAAATAAAATTTTCAGATATTATGACCTCTGACACATGAAATTTTAATTAAAAATAAAACATAAACTATTTGGAAAAATGAGAAATTTAATGGTCTTGCATTTTTGAAACAATAATGAATTTTTGTATGAGGATATATTGATCTATAGTACATCAACTATGTTGACCTTGTATAAATATGTTTACTTGTAAAATAGATACGTCATATCTAAGTTCTTTTCTTTTCTTTTATTTAACGTAACACAACAATAACACTTGACACAGTTCACGACGCACTTTACATTGATAACTCATACTTCTATCAAACAATATTACAAACTTAAATTCATTAAAACGCAGTTTCATTCAACTCTAAGACGCCAACTATAATGGGCGACATAAACTCTTTAAATATCATGATAAAATATAAAAAATGCTTTCATAGTTGCCACCGACTAAAGGGCGAAAACTAAAGATAAACTTCTTTTCCTTTTAAAAATGGCAACCGAATTCTAAAAACTAAAAAATTCAACTCCAAAAACCCAGTATTGCCACTTTTGCAATTCTATAAATCAAACTTAAGTAGAAACTAAAGTATTTGTATAGGAACTAAACCTATTACTTAATGAAACATAAAAACATAAGCCAAATTACACTGAACAACCTAAATTCAAACTGCAGCAAAGAGAACGAGGGTATTTCCTACTTGTTCCTATTTTTACTGACACTAGAGAAGTACTTTTTTAATTGGACATAAACGCATGCTAACTAGTCTAAACAGCTAAGAACTTCTGAACTCTTCATATAGGAATAAATAATTTTATATATTTTTGTTTTGCGTTAACCTTTAAGAAACTTTAGAAGATCTAAAACTTCCATTTTAAAAATTTTAACCAAAAGTGATAGAGAATAATAATTAATATTGTAAGCTGAAATATCCTTTGCTGGACACAATCTCCTGAATATTCACGTAGGAAACCTATTGGGAGATATGAAGACGAAATTCTCATTTTCATATATCAGACCACGTATGAGTAGAGTGTCTACCCCACGTATGAGTGCTATTAATAGATAATTCACACAAACAAATGATAATACTCGACATTATCAATCCCGGATCTTTTAGGAATATCTTAAGAATAAGGATGTGGGATAAATTGTACGCTAGAAAAAAAATTCCTTATAAATAATAATAATAATAATAATAATAATAATAATAATAAATTAAGAATAAAATAAAACAATTAAAATCTGATGCATATTTATTTAATGTCACGGTATTTGCAAGTATAATGTTTTCTGTTCATTTAATAATAAAATAAATAAATAAATAAATCTATAATAATAAAAGAAGATGTCTGTCTGTCTGTCTGTCTGTCTCTCTGTCTGTCTGAGCATCTATACGTTCAGCCCCTACTGAACGCAGAAGTATAAAATTTGACATACGGGTACCTAGAAGCCTTCCCGAGGGGATAGTGAAAACAGAATTTAAAAATTTTAATTAGTTGCGGAGATATTAATTAAAATATAGACCTATGTCTAATCAAAAAGCGATCTCAATCACTGAGAATTCACCGCGATTGCATAAAAATAGATATTTTAACGGAGTTAAAAGCAGAAAAAATGGAAAATAAATTAGAAATATTAGTCCGATCGTTACAAATTTGGTACGAAATGAAAGGGGAATTTTTTCCGAATCTAAGAGTGCAAGCGGCTTATCGATACATCAATTAGATTTTTTAAAATTAACTAAAGTATGAAATTTAGTTACCAACAGGCAGACGACTTTCTGTGATGAAAACGGAAATGGTTGTAATCAATTAAGATACCACGTGCTTTACACTGGGGGGAAAAATTGCAATTTTCAAACTTTTTCAAATTTTCATTTACCTTACATTTGAATGAATATTCGGCTTAGACAGCATATTATAAAGCTACTGTTCAATTTTCATGAAAAAATATGAATAAATAAAAAATTACATATTTATTGGAAAAAGATTGTTTTCTTTTTCATTTTTTGAAAATTTGTAGTATTTGGTTTTAATGACCGATAATTCGATTGTGAATATTTTGGAAAGAGTATGATTATTAGGGAGGGCTTGAGGGAGGGGAAAAAGGAGCAAAAAAAAAAAAAAAGAGTTACAGCGTTTGAAATTGGTTGGTATATTTAGATTTTAAGGCAAGGTAAATCGATTGCGGATATTTTTGAGTGTAAAATTATTATTATCGACGGAAAGGAGGTGGGGAGGAGAGCGAAGAGGCAAAGATGTAGAAAAGGAACGGGAGTTTCGGAGAAAACCACGGAACACCCAAAACACAATTATTCTTTAATATTTTGCAGAGATTCGAATTCCAATTTCTGCTCACATATCGTACTAAGAATTTTTAACGTTATATTGACCGAAATTATGCAAGTTTCGGAGAAAGCCATGGATAAGTCGGGCACAAATCTTTTTATAAAAATGTCTATATTAGCTTTGTATCTCAACTTCTAATTAACATAATGTCATAAGTAATACATCATTTAAAAAGTTATTTGAATTACAATTGATGAGTATGTGTTGCAAATCTCTGTCGCCAGAGGGCGCTTTGATATTTTAATAATTGAATATCTAGAATTCTACTTATAACATATCATTTGAAATATTACGGAAGCTTTAAACTGATGTAAGCCGTTAAATTCCGTACGGGAGTTTCAGAGAAAACCACAGAAAAGCCAGAACACCTTTATTACAATATCTCCAATTATAATTATGATGCAGGCTTTCGAATTCCGATACTCCGTTCACATTTCGTATTAAGGATTTTTAACACGCAAGTTTCAAAGAAAAAATCAGACACAAATTTTGCTATAACAATGTTTATATTACCTTTGTATGTCAGCATCTAATTAACATAATTTCATAGGTAAAATATCATTTTAAGCCTTTTAAACTGAAATTGAGGAGTACATATTGCAAATCCCTGTCGCCAGAGGGCGCTTTCTCATTTTAATAATTCAATATCTCCAATTCTGGTTATCAGTAAATTACTTATAGGGAGAAGATTGGGAGGCCCCACCGGGTTCCGGATTTGCCACGATCAGAATTTTCAAGGTCCTTTATATGGTGAGCGAACAGGCTATTTCAAATCGTGAAACGTAAAGCGGCGCCTTAGTCGCCACAGAGCGAAAATTTGCTACGGTTAAAAATTTCAAATATGTTTGTGGTATGAGCGTAGAAGCTGTTGTAAGTTCTAAAACGGGGATAAGGCGCCGCAGGCACCACCGAGCTGGACTTTGCTGAAGTCAGAATTTTGAAAGATCGTAACACGGTGAGCCACCAGGCTGTTTCAGATATTGAAACGAGAAGAGGGCGCCGCAGCCGCTACAGAGTGGTAATTTACTGCGACTGAATTTTTCAATAAAGTTATTTTTACTATATGTCAATGAGCTATTGAAGGGCCTGAAATTGGAAAAAGGCGCCACCAAGCGGGAGTTTCGTAAAGTCGAACTTTTCAAGGATCGCGAACCAGCTGGTCGCCGAAGGCGACTAGTAAATAAATAATCGAGGAAAGTTTATTGAATATTTGTTAATTACTACTTTTAAAAATATCTTGATCCATTTTGTACAAAAATGTATTTGAAAAATTTATATATATATATATATATTTAATAAGTAAATGTTTAGGAAAAGATAGAACAATTTATTTTCGAAAACTATCCCTGTTGATTTCCAACATGCATTAAAAAATTGAAATGTGAGATTTTAAAGTAATTAATTATCCTTAAATTTCACTGACTGATTATCTATATCTATATCTATCTATCTATCTATCTATATCTATATATATATATATATATATATATATATATATATATATATATATATATATATAAGAGAGAGAGAGAGAAATGTTTCAAATTAATTATTTTCGTAGACTATATTTATTAACATCTAAAACATTCCACTTCATCTAATTAAAATTTATAAAGTGAAGGTTAAAATCGCTTCTGTCTTCATCTGTTTCTCAAAAATTTTTGGAAATATTTTATTTCATCGCAGACAGTTTGTTTGTACGTAAGTGTTCATAATTTATTAAGTATTTAATGACTTAAAAAACGGTAATTGGCAGTCACCATGGTCATAAATTTAAGCAAAAAGTCCATAACTAACAAAACTGACTCTGTATCTTAAAGCAAAATCAAAATTGCCTTGGTTTAATTAACAGCGTTTTCAATATTAAAAATTTTATCTTTAGGATGAAAAAATATATTTAAAATATATCATATGAATATAATTCAAACATTTTTTAGAAAAAAATTAACAGTCAAGATTATCGATAATTTAGCACTAAATTTTTAAACTAATAACTCAAATAAACAAAACAAAACTACGAAAATAAGTATTTTAAAACAAACTACTTTACAACAACTTTAAAACAAACTAACAAACTTTACAAACTATTCTTAATTTATATTAATCGAAAAGGTTTTCATGTGTGAACCACCCAGAAGGGAAAGTTTTTGCAATATCTTTACATTATTGTTAGGTTTAGGAATCTAAAATATTGGCGTGTTCTTGACACTCAATGTTTTATTCAGTTTCACTCCCTCTTTAGTTTAACTATTTTTCCTTTTTTTTTTTATTAAAACCGATGGTTATTAAAAATCTAAGTAATTTATCTTCTATTTACTTTTATAATTTTAAGTTAATAAATATTTAAAAACTCATAGTTTATTTAAAGTTTATTTTAGCATAAAATATTAATACGTTAGCCGAAGCTATCCTTATGCAAATGACATAAGCCTACGTCATCTGCCTGAATTGAATAAGTAGCGTAGCAGAAATGCAATCGTGGCTTTTTCCGTGTTGATGCCGATGTGAATCCCGGTAATAAAGAAGCTGGCATGAAACGTAGTTTGTATATTTCAGTTTAAATTTTTCCTTGATAACCTCGACAATATTAGCTTGTGTAGAAAGCTGTTGTTTTTCAGATGAGGTTTAAGTAAATATTTTTAGATTAATTCGAGGATGATAGTTATTTTAAAACTGCAAACTTTTAAGCTTCTTTCAGTAATAGTATAGGCTTCAGTAACTACTCTGTACTATTATATCTGCCCTGAAGAATATTAAACGAATCGTCTAAATGTATTATAATTTTTATTTTCGTTTGCCATATTTTTATTTCACTAGATAAATCAATCTAGTTTTTAAATAAATGATTTTATCTAAAAGAAAAACTTGTCATATTTCTTTTTACCTGCTCAATACAGTTTCCACTGGGCTCTATTATTTCAACTCTGCTTAACTTTGAAGCTTTAAGATAATCATGTCAGGGTTATAAACCTGACATATTTGGTTATGGGCTATTGCCCAGTATTGAGCAGTTTAAGTGAAAGTTTTAAACTGACAAAGTTTAATGAAGTAAAGTTTTCTTCCGGCGTATTGGTCACAAAGTTTTATAAGAATCTTTAAGAAGGGGGGGCCAATACAGTTAACGAAAATGGCAATGATACAGCATAGTATAGAAAAACTCAATGCTACGAATTATTGTAACTGGGCAGTTGATGTGAAGTTTTTATTATTTGAAAAGAATGCCTGGGATATCGTAATCGGAACTGAGGAAAAGCCGAGACCATCAGCTGATCCGAAAGAATTAAAAGATTATAATACGAGGTCAAAACTTGCTTTATCTATTTTATACCTCAATACTGAGAAGGACTTTCGTCGGATTATAGAGAAATTAACGGATCCAGCTGAGATATGGAAAAAATTAAAACAACATTTTTATCCTGATAACACATCACGCCATATGCAGTTGTGCAGCGAACTGTTTTCATGTAAAATAAAAAGTGGCGAGAAAATTGATATGTATGCTGCTAGACTCATGAGAATAGCTGAACTTTTAGAAGCAATTGATCAGCCAATGAAGGAAGTTTATCTATCATTCCAGTTGCTTCGTTATCTCCCAGAGAAATTCGATAGTATAGTTCAGAGCATACTTAGGTGGCCTGATGATAAATTTGTATATAAAGACATTTTAGTTGAATTAATTAGTGAAGAATCAAGGATTGAATTGCGTGATCAAGATAAGTGTGATGAACTTTTCATTGAGAGTTACAGCACACAGTACTCAAGATCTAATGTGATTTGTTTCCGCTGTGGAGTTCCGGGACACATCAGTCGTTTTTGTCAAAATTCAAGGAAAAACTTCGAGCCAAGATCAACATCGAAAGTGTATCAACGCCGAAAGTCTCCGTTTTTCCAGAGGCAAAGTGCTCAATCCCCTCACAGACCATGGCGAGCTAAACCTCCAGAGGCAACTGTATCCACTACCAGTGATTCCAGTCCTGAGAGATCTAACCAGAAAGAACCTGACCATTCCCAGAGAAGAGGCCGTTCCAGACTCCCGAGACGAACCAGAAAGGACTCTAACCAGGTTTTTTTTACTTTTGCTAATTTAAGTAAAAATGTGTGTGACAAAAGCAATTGGCTTTTTGATTCGGCTGCGAGTAATCACTTTTGTGGTGATAAAAATTTGTTTTCTAATTTTAAACCATTGTATAATGAAAGATTAGCTGTTGCAATAGATAATATAGATTTTCCTATTGAAGGAACTGGTGATGTTAAATTACGATTTGGTCAACAAAATATAACATTTACCAATGTAATGTATTGCTCTAAATTGAGAAAAAATTTAATATCTGCTCCAAAGATGGATATTTCAGGAGCTAAATTTAAGGGGGGGAATGGTAAAATTAAAGTAACTAACAAATATGATCAATTTTTATTTACTGCTAAATTGCATGATGGTATTTATTATTTATTTCCAAAAATTCCATCCAAAGAAATGAAAAATGTTAAATTTGAAGTTTCTAAAACTTCAAGTAAAAGAAACTCTCATGATACAAAAACTAAAGTTTTACATACTCAAAAGGACAGTTTTAATATGTGGCACAGACGTTTTGCTCATGCTAGTCCTAAACTAATTGACAGAACTTGTAAATATGATAGTGTGAGGGGGCTTCCTAAACTAAAAGTCAATGAAACCTCTTGTGAAATTTGTAAACTTAATAAACAAAGACGAATTTCTTTTAAACCCCATGGTCAAATAAGGTCTAGACATCCTCTTGAGTTATTACATATGGATGTATGGGGACCATGCAAAATAACTGGCCGAAACGGTCAAAGGTATTTCTTATCAATTATCGATGATTTTTCTCGTAAAGTAACAATATTTCCTATGAAAGCAAAAACTGAGGTATTTAAAAACTTTAGAAATTATGTAACAAGAGCGGAGAGATTTTTAAACTGTCAGGTAAAAGCTATTAGATCAGATAACGGGAAAGAGTTTCAAAATAATAATTTTAAATCTTTTTGTGAGCTGAAAGGCATAAAACATGAATTTACTAACATTTATTCACCGGAACAAAATTCTGTTGCAGAAAGATTTAACCAAACTATTGTTGACGGTATGAGGACAGTTTTAGACGAAAGTGGATTAAATAAAAGTTTTTGGCCAGACGCAGCTTTATACTTTGCGTATACCTGGAACAGAATTTGTCATACTGATTTAGAGAAAACACCGTTTGAGTTGTATGGTGGTTATAAACCTTCAGTAAAGCACTTAAAATCTTTTGGCTCAACAGCATACGTAGGGGTACCCAAACAACTTAGAAACAAACTCGACCGTAAAGCGGAAAAAGGAATTATGATAGGTTACGCCCTTAGTACAAAAGGTTACAGGATATGGCTCCCAGATGAAAATAAAACAATAGAAACAATTAATGTTAAAATTGAAGAACCGATAAATATTGGGGAGCGCAGTGGAGCAGTGATGGGCCGCGAAAATGAAAGTTGGTTAAGTTCAAATGAAGGGTCAGATTCAGAAGGCGTGAATAATGCTCATTCAGATGCTATTAATATATATCAGACTTACCCTGATCATTCTGAATCTTCCTCTGACGAGGAAATTAAATCAAGTCGAGATATAATTAAACGAGTCCCCCTCAGAGAAGCTGTATGGTTTAGAACTCTAGTACCCCGTAAAACTAGTGACAGAATCGACGTTTATTATTGTGAATTTGGAAAAACTGAACGTTTAAAATGTCATAAAGATGTTAAAAAATATTGTAAGAAAAATTGTATAATTTATGAACCAAACCTTTTTAATTTCAGTCCTAGAGAAAAATATGTAGGTAAAATTAATGAAAAATCTTGTTCTAGTGGAGAACAAACTTTAAATTCTGATGAAATTAATTCAGATAGTGAACTTGATTCAGATAATGAACTTAATTTGATTGAACCTGATTTAACTAAGAAAAACGATTGACTAGACGTAGATCAAATCCCAACGAGTTTTAAACAGGTCTTAAAATCTCCTTATAAAAATCAGTGGTTGCAGGCTATGAAAGAAGAAATGGATGTTATTCGGGAACGTAATGTATGGCACCTTACTAAATCACCTCCAAATTTAGGATGTAGATGGGTCTTCACTCTTAAACGTAATGAAAGGGGGGAAATAGCTCGTTTTAAAGCTAGACTGGTGGCGCAGGGATATAAACAGATAAAAGGAGAAAGTTATGACGATACTTTTAGCCCTGTCGTTAACTTTGGAGTAATACGCTTCTTCTTTTCATTGCTAGTTTCATGTAAAGGATGGACTCATTTACAACTGGATATTAAAGGTGCATATCTTTACGCACCACTCGATGAACATATTTATATGTCTCAACCACCGGGTTTCATCGAGATTGGAAAAGAAAAATTCGTTTGTAAATTAAATCGCGCTTTATACGGCCTTCACCAAAGTAGTAGAGCCTGGTTTTTCGAAATGAATAGAATTTTGATCAATATAGGTTTTAACAAATTTTCATGGTGTAACTGTGTTTATATTTTTAACAAGAAAGTAATTTTATTATTGTATGTCGATGACATTGTATTGTTTGCAAAATTTAAAAATCATATAGATGAAGTAGTGGACTTATTGAGTAAAAATTTTGATTTAAAAATCTTAGGAAAAACCCGTAAATTATTGGGTGTAGAATTCGAGGAAAATAATGGAAATTTAACTATTCATCAACATTCATATATTAGTGAAATATGTAACAGATTTAAAAATTTCAATTTTCCTATATCATCTCTCCCCATTAGTAAAGGGATAATTTACTCAAAATCTCAGTGTCCTCAAACTAACGCTGAAACAATAGAAATGTCAAAATATCCTTATAGAAGCATTTTAGGTTGCTTATCGTTTCTCTCTAATAGAACTACACCTGACATATCGTACGCGGTTAATATTTTTGCCCAATTCCAAAGTAATCCTGGCATAATGCATTGGAATGGCCTGTTAAAACTCTTAGGTTATGTTTGTTATACCAAAAATTTAAAGTTAAAACTTGAGTGCAGGAAACCACATATTACTGTTTATTCAGACGCTGATTTTGCGGCCAACAGAGACGATAGGACTTCAATGGGGGGACAGCTGATTTTACTCGATAATTCACCCGTAGCTTGGAGAACGTTTAAGGAAAAATGTATCAGTTTAAGTACTATGGAATCTGAATTCGTAGCCATGACCGAAGCTACAAAAGAACTATTATGGTTCGATAGAATTTTAGAAGAATGCTTTAATAAAAAACTAATACAGGGTACTAAAGAAAAATCTTTACTTTTAGTCGATAACATGGCTGCTATAGATTTCGTGAAGTCTCCCATTGAAAACTATCGTACAAAACACATCGACGTAAAATTATTTTTTATAAGGGATTTGATTTATAAAAACATATTTAATATTAAACATGTTAAAAGTGTAAATAATTGGTCAGATATTTTCACGAAACCGTTAACAAAATACGGGTTATCTCTTTTCATAAGTAGCCTATTTTCATCTACTGAGTAACATGTATATTTTAAGGAGTAAATTTTGAAGAGAAGAATTAAGGAAATAAGTTTCAATTTTTTAAAAGTTATTTATTTCTAAAGAGAACAGAATGTTTTTCTCTTTAATATGAAAATGCAAATGTATTTCTCAAAGTGTTTATTATATTGCAAAATGTATATACTTGTTTTATATCATATTAGTTAATTTATGTACATGTCAATGCTTAATTATTTATATTATATCTTCATAGCAAGAAGAATTTTCTGTATAACTTCAAAATGAAGCATTGCAAAAATTGGACTGCTTTGCTCTTGAAATACACTAAAGAAAGACGATTAGTAGCAAGTCGTTGTTGAATCTGTCAATTTATGTTTTTTTTTACATACAAGTTTTTTTTTGTTACTCAAATAATATGATGTGAACTTGTAAATTCAGGGCAGATATATGTATATATATATATATTCATGGTCTCGGTTGAGTGTCAAGAGGGGGGGCTTATTGTTAGGTTTAGGAATCTAAAATATTGGCGTGTTCTTGACACTCAATGTTTTATTCAGTTTCACTCCCTCTTTAGTTTAACTATTTTTCCTTTTTTTTTATTAAAACCGATGGTTATTAAAAATCTAAGTAATTTATCTTCTATTTACTTTTATAATTTTAAGTTAATAAATATTTAAAAACTCATAGTTTATTTAAAGTTTATTTTAGCATAAAATATTAATACGTTAGCCGAAGCTATCCTTATGCAAATGACATAAGCCTACGTCATCTGCCTGAATTGAATAAGTAGCGTAGCAGAAATGCAATCGTGGCTTTTTCCGTGTTGATGCCGATGTGAATCCCGGTAATAAAGAAGCTGGCATGAAACGTAGTTTGTATATTTCAGTTTAAATTTTTCCTTGATAACCTCGACAATATTAGCTTGTGTAGAAAGCTGTTGTTTTTCAGATGAGGTTTAAGTAAATATTTTTAGATTAATTCGAGGATGATAGTTATTTTAAAACTGCAAACTTTTAAGCTTCTTTCAGTAATAGTATAGGCTTCAGTAACTACTCTGTACTATTATATCTGCCCTGAAGAATATTAAACGAATCGTCTAAATGTATTATAATTTTTATTTTCGTTTGCCATATTTTTATTTCACTAGATAAATCAATCTAGTTTTTAAATAAATGATTTTATCTAAAAGAAAAACTTGTCATATTTCTTTTTACCTGCTCAATACAGTTTCCACTGGGCTCTATTATTTCAACTCTGCTTAACTTTGAAGCTTTAAGATAATCATGTCAGGGTTATAAACCTGACATATTTATATACCAAATAAGTTAAAGCTGTTTTTGTTTGAAAAATGCAGTGTGAAAAATACAGAAACAGAAATTTTTAGTAAAATATTATTTCTTTATTCTATTATATATCGCATGGAATGTAACAGTTTCAGTATACAACATTTTCTCTTTTAAAGTATTTACATATAAAGCTAATATTTATAATTTCATACAATAATAGTAACGATATAAACTATAAATAGGATCATTTGCACTAAGAAAACTTCCAGTTCAAGAAATAAATTATAACTAAAAATAAAAATGCAATATTTTAGATATGTATGCAATGTATAAAACTTAAAATATGAAATGACATTTGCAACTGTAATAAATACAAAACTTCAGAATTAAGATACGTCTTATGTACCAGAGGATTTTACCAATTTCTGGTGAAATTTTTCAAACCGGTTGTCGAAAAAGGAAAAGTGGCACCATGCGTCTATATTAAAAAAAAAAAAAGACTTTAATGGATTTCTTAAAAGTTGCTATATATATACCCGTTTGTACATGTTCTTTCGTATGAATTAGTTACTTCAGGAGAATTGGTAGGCGTTCTACGTAAGTAGCGAAAAATTAAATTTCATAAGTGCGATTACGGGTTGTAAAAATAAATAAATAAATAAATAAATAAATAAAAATAAATTAATAATAATAATAATAATAAGTTTTTTTTTTTTTTTTTTTTTTTGAAATATAAACTTTTTTGAGATGTTCTTTCGTATATAAATATTGGCTTCTGGTAAACACATGAATTTACTAAGCTTTGGTAATAATCGGAACTGGTACCGAAATTCGGTATCTCCAAATATGCTCTAACAATTTTCTTTAAATCTGATACATAAACTCCTTTTAGATTTTTTTTTTTTTACATGTATTGTTTCATAACTAAAGGAAAATTGAAAAACGTCTAAATTAGATAGGCTAGTTATAGACCTTTTGGAAAGGAGTGATTCTAAGAAGAGCTCTTTCTCTCTCTATTTTTTTTTAACTTGCTATGTAAACACCCATTTATATGCGTTTATGACGTGTGTATTAGTTTGCTCTTACAATAAAATTATTAGGTGTCTGTGTGATGAATGGTATTGTACGACCTCTTGAGTACCTTTTTCAACCAAAGTTAAGACTTCTATCCCAACTCGATTTCTTCCCCACTTCCGATATGGGAATTTCTTGCAAAAAGCCTCAGAATCCTTACATCTGATTTATTAGGTCAATTTTATGTCTTCTGATTACACTATCGGCAAAAAGCGTTTATAATATGTGTTGCGAATAATAGAAGTCGTGTACTTCTTGTTCTTACACATCATATTTTTATTCATTACCCGAAACCGCAGGCAATGGAAGCATTGTATTCGGACAAAAATTTTGATATCGAGTTGTTCTCACCTGATTTACATGTTTTAAAGCCTGCTTAGTCCAAAAAAGTGGTTTATGGTATTTAGTCTGCATGTACGTGTATATGTGAATATATGTAGCTTTGTGGGGAATATTTTGATTACCTTATCTCCAAAAAGAATGAAGGCAGATCGACGAAACTTCAGAATTAAGACAGCTCCGATGTACAGATAATTTTTCCATTTATTGGTGAAAACTAGAAAATCAGAACTGGGACCGAAAGTCTGAATCTCAAAAATGACTCTAACAATGTTCTTCAAAGCTGTTATATAAACTTATTTTTAAATGTCCTTTCACATGTATTACTTGGTTACTACAGGAAAAATGACTGGTGTCCTGATTGGTTTTAGAGTTCAGAAGTATGTGTTTCAAAAAATGGCTATACCGACTTTTTTTTTTCAAACTCGCTATGTATTCCATCTCTTATATGTCTCCATGGCGGCGTACGCATTAGTTTGTATTGCTTTGTATGCATTTTTTTTCTTTTTTTCTTTTCTTTTCTTTTCTTTTCTTTTTTTTTTTTTTTTAAGCAGCCGTTTAACTTAATCTATACAAGCCGATTGCCGAGCGGCAAATCTTTTCGGGATCCTTAACCCAAGAGATTATATAAACGCTGCATCGTAATATTTTGAATGGTTATATTAAATACAATTTCTTTCACTTATTACACGCAGTTTTAAAATAAAAATATTCATTAGGAAAGAAAAATTCTGGAAATACATTTCTTTAGTAAAATAGTTATTCCTACTTACATGAAAATAAAGTTTTGAACTAAAAGAAATTATTTAACATTTTTACACCTATGTAATCCTTCTCTCACTTATACCCGAAAATATAAGATTTCTAAATCCTTGTTAATCAAGTAATAATGTATGACAAATTTGTTGTACTCCTGGAAAATTCATCTTGATACGAAAAATAACTTTCACTATGCTATGAAATTAAACTTTGCAAAATTAATGAAAATGTTAGTATCTTATTCCATCCACCTCCACCTTCTTCTCTTTAATTATACGAGTAGAAGGAAAAATGAAATTATAAAATTTTCATGAAAAAAAGTGTGTTTTTTACATTTAATTTGCCATTTTCTAGAAATTCATGTAGTTAAAATTATTTTTAAATTTAATTTTAACTTTTATGTAGCTAGAAAAGCTATTAATTAGAAGTACGAAAATAATTTAGTTTATTAAAGGACGAATTATTCAAAAGTTATAAAAATATTCACTTTGTAATGTTTAAAAAGATTTTATCGCCCACGTCTCCTGTATAAATGCCTTTTTGAACTTATATAAATAAACTCTTTGAGTCATTATTACATAAGGATGAATTAGGATTTGAATAAATATATTGTGAATAATGACTGAATACCTTTTTATGTTAAAAAAAGGTGAAGATTAAAGCTAATAAATAAATATATAAATAAAACATAAAAATTCTGCCTACATTCTTTGTAAATATAGAATTTCATTTAGTACGACAGAAAACAAAACTTTTAATGTCAGTTGTTACTTAATATTTTTTTTAAATAGATGAAACATTTAAGATTTTTTTTATTACAAAACAAAACAAAACAAAAAGTTTAATTACTATATGTTATCGAAATTTCCTCTTTAACTTAAAATAAAGCCTGAACAAACATTTATAAGTTTAGATTTTGTAAAGTCATATAAAATTTGAAAACTTGAAAAAATATTTTTTATTATAAGGGTGTTAAATGTCACTTTATAAACATCAGTGCAAATTTTTAAAATGATAGTCAATCAATTCATAATAAGTATTTTCTTCTTGTTTGAAAAATTATTATCAGCAAACATTCCTATAATCCGAAATATAAAAGTAGAAATCATTAATTAAAATTTTGTATTTCGTATTTAATCAAAACTCCGTTCTAAAATACAGATTTGTAAGATTTTAAAATTCTTGTTTTATAGGACAATTAAATTTGACAAATTAATTGTTCTAGCTGTGAAACACTTTTTAAGAAAGTTAAAAATTAAATGTCATGTAATAAATCTTCGCAAAATTAATGAATAAATTCTTATCATTTCCACTGCATTCACTTCTTTTTGTGCTAAAAGAATTTTTAAAACGATTTCCTCTTCAAGAAGACTAGTTTGATTCATATTAAACATACCCTTTTGAAGATGATCATGCGTTCGAAATAATTTTTCATCTGTACAATTACTTTTATACTCAAAGGGAAAGGGACTGAATAATTCAAGAAAAAGTAGGAAAATAAGTTATTTAAAAAATACATATATATATTTAATCGTTGATAAATGTATTTAGCTTCCGATTAATTTTATTTTATTTTAAATGAAAATATGCTTGTTATTAATTATTATTTGGGTGTCGCTTGAGTGAAGGAAATATGATTTTATTTCACATGAGGTAAATAATGATTTCTTGTTCGAAATAGTAACCAAATTTTGATCCTATACGAAGGGTATGGTTTTCCCGCTTCGGTGAACCCCAGAGATGTAATCTGGATGTGAATACAGTGAATATTGCGGCCACGACTGAAGAAAAAATAGCTGTAAGTTATTGGCTATGAATATGTAAGTCGAATATAAATATAACAAAAGAAGAAAATTAAATGTGTCGAAAAATGTGGGTGAGTTGACTTGTAGGCAAATATTTTGTGTTCCTCCATTTTACTACGAACAATTTAAAAGCCTTCAAAATTATAACAAATAATTACTGAAGGTTTTCATATTAATTCCTGCTTAATACAATGTCTCCTCAAAGTGCTTTTATTTATTTATTTATTTATTTATTTTTTTCAGGAAAATAATCTATCCACTTGTTGATTTATCAGCTGACTGCATAATTAAACTTCTTTTTCATTTTTCGTAATCGGGCTGGCTCTGACTCCGATGGGAATGATACCGCAATATTAATTTCTTCTGAAAATGCCTCCTGTTTATCAAATCCGAAATTATTTTTACAGTTTCCAAGAAAAAAATTTTGTTTTTAGTAGTGCATTAGTAGTGGAGTTTGGGTCACATTTTCACCATAGGCGCGTCGTCTTTTGTTATGTACTGACGAAAACTTTCTTCACTTATTATAGGAAATTAACATTTTTTATACATGATCTGGCTTGTGTTCGTTGAGAATGGACAACTAGAACGAGGCGGAGCTTTCAATGTTTGTGGGGAAAAGCTGTGCTATGATAGGCTACATTCCACTGTTTGTGGGTTAAAAGAAGACTTCTACAGGTTAAATAAAAGAAAACCTTCAGGACTTTGAATGACGTCAGAGAGTCATGTCGTCTATTCGCTGCAGATTACCCATAGAATTTTCTCACATTGCAAGGATACACAAACTCAAAGTGAAACCGGACGCATTTTTCATGTTCTGTTTATCAAAGCCTCAATCTTTATTTCTATCATATCAAATTATTGTTTATTTACTAATTATTTTGGAAGATGAAGCAAGATTTTTGCTTATTCAGATTCAGGTGGAAAAATCTTTTGTTTTTCAAATTATGGACCTTATGCACGAGTGGCAACGGCTGCGGGTATTTACCTATCTCAGCGACTGGTATTGGCTAATACAGCAATAAACAAATATTTCAAGCTCAGCGATTGGCGTAGAGACTTTAAAATACCCGCAGTGACATATGATGCATAAAGTCCATTATCCTGATACTGTTTCTTTAGGATTCGGACGAAAATAACTTTTCAAATGAGCCTAATTTGCTTTGCTAATGATATTTTTTCTCTAATTTTCTCTTACAAAATTGTACCCCAATTTTTTTTTTCTGTTAACAGCTAGTCTCAAGTATCAACTGTACTGAAAACGAAATTTCACATTTTATTACTAAGTTGAGCTACTAGAAAAAGAAACTACAACAGAATCACTTTGTAAAATTCCAAAAAGCCCCCACGCATAGCCCCTACAAAATCACCTAGTCTAAGGAGCTAAAACTTCTTTCTAGTTCGAGCTCTAGCTTCCTTCAAATCTTATTATTATTATTATTATTTTCTTTTTATGTCAGTTCAAAATTATAAAATTAAAATATTTATAACTTTTCGTATATAAAGTAAATATAAAACAAAAAGTAATAAGATAAATAATAATGTAATACTTATACACATTCTTACTTTTATAATCTTTTTCGATCAATCATCTGCGTCAGACGTGTATACAAAGGTAATCTGAAGTAATCCTTTTTTCTTTCGATTGCTATACCCTGGTAAAATTGCTTTTCTACGAGCTGAGCAACTGAGAAAATTCGTATCAAAAAATATCTTTTGCGTGCAAAACACACTCAAAGTTAAAAAAAAAAAAAAAAAAAAAAAAAAAAAAGAAATTTCATCTTTTTTGTCATTAAACTCAACATTGTGCCAATACATTAAACCTCTTCGCTTCATAAAATGTGCTCTTGCAGCAAAAGCAAATTTACAGTTAAACTGGAAACAAAAATGACAGTCTATGTCGACCTTGACAAATTGATGAGTATTCAGTAAAAAATGGTAGTTTCGAGTTGCCAAAGTCTCAAAGTTCTAATTTGAATAGAAGCCGAGTTCTGGAATTTCGAGCTACATTTTAGCACAGAATTAACGCGATATTTTACTATTTGTAGTCAAGAATTTAAAAAGAGGCTGATTAATTCCCGAGAAGTCAATTGTATTCAGTAAATTGTTCTGAGCAATCGTCTCATAGAGATTGCGCTTCAATCAGTTAATTATCATTCCTGATCCTGAATAAATGAAATTCCTGCTCTATAGTGTAATGTAATTAATGCTCTTTACTTTACTTTTGTGATACAAGTGACTGCTTGCCCCAGAATTCGAAACTACTCTTAAAAATCCTAGTTTTACTTGTTTGTTTCGAGAATATTCATTGAATTGACAGTTTTGCTGGACTGTTTCGAGAATATGAGGTAAATAAAGCTCATTAATCAACTTGAACCTACGTGTGCATTTACAATCTTCTTTTCTTGAACAAGAAAGTCGCTGTTTCATAACATTTGATTTGGCACCTGATGTAAGGCAGATACACTTAATGATTTTGATTAGAAACATTGCAAAAGACATGAAAGAACTTGAAGCTTAGACTGTCTAGTTAAAAGAATTGAAATCTGGACAAAATCATATGATAGCAGCACAACATGAGATGAAAATCGGACATGAAGAGATGAAGGATTGATAAAAGAAGATAAAAGCTAGACAACATGAATTGAGAGAATAGCTGAAACCCTGACAAGAGGAGTTAAGGATAAAACAGAAGCCATGTAAGAAGAGATTCGTTGAAAAGTTAAAGTAATTCAAGAGAAAATGCAAGAGCGAGAGAAATTTTTGAGGAAAAAATAAAATTTACGAAAATTAAAGTTGAAAAGACAATTCATGCAAAGTTTCTAGAAATTAAAGGTTCCAACTGCCCATATGTAGCACTAGTGCGACATAAAACTCACTTTCCTACCCTCCAGAAATAAAAGAAGGGGAAAGTATTTAAAAATAAGAAAAGATGTACAAAGGAAAGACCGAAACATAAAAGATGTGCAAGGGATGATTCATGAGATGAAACATGATGTACAATTTAGAACCTTGAATGGAAATTCAAAACTTTATAGTTCCAATAAAGTACAGCCCCATTAAATAATGACTCGGTGACTTTTATTAGATATAGTGTAAAACTGTTAACAATTAAATGGACAGATTTAATGACGGACTGTTTTCAAAACTCAATTCGACGTTGTAAGTTTTTGAAATAAATAGATCGTTATTATGGTAAAATGAAGCCAGTTTTTTTGTGACTCTTTCTCTAGCGCTTCTCATTAGATAAATTAGATTGACTTTGATGCCCTGAAAAGTCAATTCGAGGATTATCCACTTACTTCATTTTTACACGTCCAATTGAAAACACGCCAAGAAAATCTCAGTAAATGTTTCCAAGCCATAGCAGCAGACTTGTACCTTTTAGTCCTTTCTAGACAAAGATTGTAAGTGTTTAAAATTTTCCCACAACATGAATGCTGTGTTTCCAAGACTATATTTTATCTATTCTAAAGTGCCGTTAGATAGAAATAAATAAAATAGATCTTGTTGTCTGGATTGTGCCGCCCTCTACATTTGAGCGCCCTAGGCCATCGCCTAGTTTGCCTATATGGTCGAGCCGGCCCTGTAGATGACTTATGCTTAGGTTTTCCGTCATACATATATATGTTCTCATAAATTTGTATTACGCATGCTATATTCTTGTTAACTGGAATGAATCTAACAGATCACTCGACAAGGACAGACTGAAATGCCCCCACCTATTAGGCTACCCACAGTACGGGTTAACACATTTACCTTATCCTGATTTGTAAATTTATTTTATTGTGATCAATTTCGTAGTTTAGTTTGTTGAATAATTTGTAATATGAACTTAGACTGTGCCAAGTATATTTTAACAGGCGTTGAAAACTTTATTTTTCTTTTAAAACGAACTCTAAATCAGATAAACTTTCGACATCTGCACATGCCGCTAAATTTCATCTCTCGCGCAACTAGTGCACCTACTCTGTTTCACGTCAAATAATGTATATGCTTTTCTTAGTTTTTCTGTTGTAAGCGGAACTATCATTACCTGCTCCGTATTACTATTTTATTTTATTTTTCTTCTCATATTAACTCATATTAAAGCAAAGGATCTACAAAGATGTATTCATTAATTAGACCATTGTTTTTTCTTAACTAATAAGAATTTCCATTGCAGAAGTTTAATTGAAAAAGGAAAATTAAAATTAAATAAATGGTATTCTATAGAAAACAAAACCATAAGAACGGATGCGAGAAAAGAATTACAGGTAAGAAGAATTTCTTCTATTTTTAACTTGTATAAATGATAAATTAATTTTAATGAAGCATTTTATTTATATATTTATCTGTGACATTCACGTTAAAATAAATATAATTAGTATATACGCTACCATTTTTATAATATAGTTTTTATTCAGTTTCATACTACTTCGAATGCAACACTCCCCAAAATGCAAATTTATATGAAATATTGCACTATTCTGCTATGTTAAGGAAATCTTAAATCTTGAATAGCTTACTAAATTTCCTATTAGAATGTTTTTAGTCAATAACATTCAAGTCAGTATCATAAAAATAAAATAAAATAAAATAAAATAAAAGTGGCCTGAAATCTTCACGATGGAAATATAGCTAAAAATGTATGTCTATGAGAATATTTACTCAATTCTGTCATGTTAGAAAATAGTGAGTTTCAATTTATTGATAAATTTTTAATTTTTTTTTATATTCAATAGAAGAAAGTATTGAATTTGTAAAAATTTTCGACCTCGGGTTTTTGATGGATATACACGTTTTGAAAGCTGTAGAACACGATTTGACCATTTTTAGAAAATGTCTGTCTAGTCTGTCTGTGTGACAAAATTTTGTGGCGACTGTATCTCAGGTACTACTGCACAGAATTTCATACAAATTGGTATGTAGTTATACATTCACATAAATTAGTGCCTATCAACTTTTGGCAAAAATTGTCGAAAAGCTTGCGTTGCCATCCCTCTTTTTCTAAATTTTTAACATGGTGGTATAGGACAAAATTTTGTATAAATGTGCATAAAGAGAATTACCTTTAATGATTATTATGAACTTTAAAGAAATATTTGTAATATAGAAAGTCAACTGAAAAAAAATATGTATGTAAGAGGCTAGCCTCTCCCACTGAGGAGGGGGGGGGGTCTCCCCTCGAGGAGATAAAATTTCCATGATGGATATCTTTCAAAATAGCTCTCCAATACCTTTAAAACGAATGGTTGTACCATCGATCTGCGACAATTTAAAATAAAGTTATCGATTTTTTTCCTTTTTAACATTTTTATTTTATTTTTTTTATGTAATATTGAGAATAAAATTGACATTTTTTGGATATTTAGTGTTATACTACTTCTCTAATAAGGAAATCGTCTGCATTATCATGGAAGATAAGTTGCTTAAATAGTAATTTTAATAAATTATTTTTACCGAATGAATTTGTATAGGAAAATATCAGAAGAAAGTCATGTGGTGGCCACAACATACTTGTTTTAATTAGAAAATTCATAGTTAATGGTTTTCCAGCATGATAACGGATATATTAAAATTTGTCTGACGTCTTCTTGGTTCCTTTTGATGCACGTTTATGCGAAAATTTGCTCTATTCTTCCTTGTTAAGAAAATCGTAAATTTCAAACAACTTACGAAAATTTTAAATTAGATTGTTGCAAATCATTTAAAGTTTTTTAAGTAATGCTTTAAAACTGATTCCACCTTTTTTAAGATCATTTGTTTCTGCGATATCATGTTTTTGAATTAACAAACTAACACACTAGCATACTTAGAGACACACTCTACAGACGTACACCATATCAAATTTGTTAATTTCAGATTTCCTGTAAACGTGTAAAAGTGGTCGAAAATTTTCACGAATACTTAAGTTCTTCCTAAATACAGTATGATGGGGAACTAATAATGATAATACACCTTATCTAGAATACGTATATTTTGACAGCTATGGCAATTTAACGTGTCTGGTTAGTGAGAGTCAGGATAAATTTCATTGTTCAATATGAATGTATTTTATGTACTCTTTATAAATAAGAATATTTTTCATTTTCTATATTCGTAGAAGATGTCAAATAAGCTCATTTATAAGCTCATTTTTAACCCTATAATGACTTTTTAACGGTTGTCAGATGTGGTGCTAAAATTCTATTTATTATCAAATATTTAATGAATACTTAATAATAGAATAATACTTAATGGACTATTTTTTTCTTCAGAAATCAAACCACATGTTTACAACACTGTGAGTCAAAAATATGAATGGGATTCACTCGGTCATTTCTGCATAGGAACTGCCTAAAATCCTAGTATAATATTGTATACCAGCCTGCGTACCAGCGTTTTTAATATAATACAAATTTGAAGGAGATATTGTTTAAAAAATTATAAAAAAAGTGTACATAGAAAATTTATTTACATTTCTTTCTTTACTGGGGGAAAAAAAGAAAAAAGAGAAATAAATAAATGATTTACAAATAAATATAAATAAGAATTGTACATATTTCCATCATTTCCAAAATATTATGCATAAAACAATAGAGTAAAAATATTTCCTAACATTCTAACAATATTTTGTTCGAGAAATTCCTTTTTACATAAAGAACGCAATAAAGTGTTTTTTTTTTTTTTTTTTTTTTTTTTTAATAACATGAATGTAATTTTTAGGTATTCAATTTTTTTTTCTCTCAGAAAAAATGCAGACGAAAGATAAAAATCGTTCCATCAAACAAGTGATTTCTAAAAACTTCAAATTTATTTGTTTCAATAGAAACACATTATGATTATTTTAATAAACATATTTCGTCATTAAAATAGTTACTGCTTCGGATTCTTCTTTTCTTTTTCTTTTTTCTGTGCGAGAATTATTAAATTTGTTGAAACTGTTATAGTTAAAAGTACAAGATAAACAGAAACTTCCAAAA
Organism: Salticus scenicus; assembly: GCA_963930645.1. Classification (NCBI taxonomy): domain Eukaryota; kingdom Metazoa; phylum Arthropoda; class Arachnida; order Araneae; family Salticidae; genus Salticus; species Salticus scenicus. The sequence goes on along the minus strand of OZ005655.1, from coordinate 94,786,829 downwards.
ACTATTGGAAATCTGAAAAACAATTACGGTTCTAAAACAATGTACAAAATCTGATTTTAAAATTCAGAACAACAAATTTTTTATAAATATACTGTCTAGATTAAAAGAATATTTAATCATTTAAATAACGAAGAAGCCGATAATTAAACGCATTGTATTCTCTGTATATATTTAAGAAGTTATATGAAAATAAAATATGTGTGCGTGTATGTTCTAAACAAACATATTTAGAAACTCTATTAAATATTATAAAACTTCATTTAACTATGTTATAACATTTGTTTATTGTGTTTATAATTGTATTAATACGATTTATAAAGTACCTGCGATTTAAGTTGGTACTCAAAAATGAAAAGTAAATTTAATGTAAATTATAAAGGGCTATTTTATTGAAAAATGTCACAATATTATGAAACGAGAACAAGAGAAAATTATAATGAAAGGAAAAAAAAAAGCTTTACTTAAACTCGTTGTTATATGCTTGTAAATGAAAATAAATATTTCAAATAAGAAACTTCATTAAATTTTAGTTTTATTCAAAATGCTCTATTACCACTTTCACATCCGCATATTTTCCCAATTTGGACAGTGGAATTGGGGACTCATAGACAAAGAAAATTTTAAATTACTAATTAGAAAACTTTATTATATATATTTTATATTATTATTATTATTATTATTATTATTATTTAGTCGAAAGGCCTATTTATTTGAGACAAAATAGTCCAAATACTTTTTTCTTATTTCCCCCTAGCATGAAGGTACATACACACACCACACACATATGTATATAAGTATACATTGTGCTGCATATTTTTTATCCCATATTAAATTCTGTTTAAAACATAATTGATATATATATATGTATAATATATTTAATTTACTTTTTCTCTTTAAATTATATTTTGTTCAAAAATTAGAACATTAATAAACTTAAATGATAAAATCTTTATAAATATGTACATCTTTTATAAATAATGTTGCATAGTCACTATAATCGTTACCTAAAATGCGTGTTGTTTCTTCATTTTGATGAAAGAAAATTGCTCGTGAATATAATTAAAATTATTGCCTTTGGATTTAAATTGCTTTTTCATAATATATATATATATATATATATATTAAATTCTGGATAGAAACAGATTTTAAGGTAGACCACTTTCAGTAAAGCAGCATGTTCTTATCTGACAACACCCAGAGAAAATATCTGGTGTAAAACAACCACACGACTTCCGTTACCCACTAATGTGCACATAACAAAGTAGAAACCTAAAACTTTTCCGGTAAGAGAAAGCTGATACACGCGTAAAAACATTAAAGCAGATTTACATAGTGAGTTAAAAAAAAAAAAAAAAAAAAAAAAAAACTGTAAAGCCATTTTTTGAAGCACCAATTTTCGAAATCTAAAATTGACATACCTAATCAGGATGACTGTTAATTTTCTTGGAATAACAATGTAATACACAAAAAAGGATATCTAAAATAGCTTTATGTAACAATTTAAAAAAAAAAAAAAAAAATCGTTAGAACCTTTTTTGAGATACAAACTTTCACTAAAACTTCGCATACTCAGTTTTTCACTGGAAAACAACAATTACACATAAAAGAATATTTAAAAGGGGGATAATATGGTGAGTTAAAAAAAAAAATGTACAGCCGTTCTTAAAGGAAAGCACTTGCGAGACTTGAAATTGAGGTACTTATACTACTCCGATTCAAAAAATTAGAATAATGTAAAAAAGAATGAGTTTGATGTTGCTAACGCGTCAATTTGCATACTGCGTCCAGGAAAAAATATATTAAAAGTATCTAATTATCTTCAGAGCATTTATAAATATAACATAAATATTTATTTTTATCTGATATATTAATAATTAACTATTTAAAAAATATTAGAATAATTCAAAGAAATAGAATACCTCGATAGCATGGTTCAAAAAATTAGAATATTCAAATTTTTCTTATAAGTTGAGAGAACGGCTGCGGGATTAACATCTGTGGGACTATAAAATGTGCTCCGTTGAAAATGAAAAGTCGTTTGGCATTTGATTGTAGCGTAGTATTTGCTTAATATGGGACGAAAGAGCGATTTATCTGAGGCTGTGAAATATCGTATTGTGTACTTGCACGAAATAGGAAAAACACAACTTTTTATAGCAAAAGAAGTGAAATGCTCTCAAGCAAGTGTGAGTAGAGTTTTGAGAGAATATTCTAATAATAAGTGTTTTCAAAATAAACACTTTAAAAGTGGTCGAAAGCCAGTAACTTCAAGAAGAGATGAAAGGCAATTGAAAAAGATTGTGAAGAAACATCGTTTTCGGAGTGTGAGATATGTGCATAGAAAATGGAAAGAAATGGGTATAAATGTCTCCAAATCTACAACACTACGACGACTTCTCAAATTAGGTTTTAGATCACGTGTGCCTAAGATAAAGCCATTCTTATCATCTAAGCAAAGGGCTGCTAGAGTTAAATGGTGTAAACAAAGGCTATTTTGGGATCACGACGATTGGAAAAAGATACTTTTCAGCGATGAAAGTGTGTTTTGTGTGTCTCACGGAAATCAAGGTATACGTGTCTGGAGACTCAAACATGAAGCTTATAAGAAAGAATGTTTAAAACGTTCGTTTAAATTTGCGACCTCTGTTATGGTATGGGGCTGCATGACTGCTGAAGGCCCAGGCAGGTTGTGTATTGTTTCCACAACAGTCAATTGTTTCCACAACAGTCCCAGAAGTCTATCAAGAAATTCTTGAACATTTCATGATTCCTTCAGCTGAGGATTTATGTGATGACGATTTCTTGTTTCAGCAAGATTCAGCTTCTCCCCACACTTCCAAATCAACAACTAAATGGCTCAAAGAGAAGGACATACCTGTACTCCCTTGGCCTGCAAACTCACCCGATCTAAATCCTATCGAGAATTTGTGGGGAATTATGAAGAAACGACTTCAAGAAGTTGCGCCTAGAGACAAAAAAGAACTTATTTCTAGTATAAAGAGCATATGGGCGAATTTGGATAAAAAAGATTGTGAACCTTTAGTTAAAAACATGCCAAAACGTTTAAGAGCTGTCATTAAAGCTAAGGGTGATGCAACAAAGTACTGATTAGCAAGTAAAAATACTTAGAGTTTAAATTATGTTCAATATATTTTCATTATTCTAATTTTTTGAACCATGTTAGAAAGTATTCTAATATTTTGAATTTTTTGTTGTTAGCTGCTTTAATAATATATTTTCTATTTCATTGTAATGTGTTTACATTTTTATAATCTGCAAAATATGCAGATTCATATTATAGTACTTTATATTTGATATTGTTGATTATTTATTTGATAAATTCGATTTTCATTTCCCTTGACCATATTTCTTTTCATTATTCTAATTTTTTGAATCGGAGTAGTACAAAGAAAATCGTTTCAACCGTTTTTGAGATATAGACTTACGGTCCACTTTAATTTTCACCAAAATTTGAAAAATTCATCTGTACCCCAGACATGTTTCAATTCTGAAGTTTCCCTTTTCTACCTTTATCAGTTTCGGAGATATCATAGTCAGCAGATTTTACACACAGACATACGCACATAATGGCCAATTGCTAAAAACAACATGTTTGGAATCAGGAGACCTTAAAACATGTAAATCAGGTGAAAACCCGACATCGAATTTCTGAACCTAATACAATACTTCCATTATCTATGTTAGTCGGGCAGTGGAAGTAAAAAAAAAAAAAAAAAAAGGACTCTCGTAAAGAAATAAGTTATATTTAGGAATTCTGTTTAGGAGAGAACTTTAATCTTTTAATCTTTTAATTGTGAGAGACAAGAAATTTTTAGACGTTTTGCACCCCACCCACCAAGCCTCATATTTGGTCCTCAGTTCATTTATTTTATATTATTTCACTTTTGAAGGATGAAGTAATAAATTTCTCTGAACAGATATATTTGGTTATTTTTGCATTTAAAATTTAATTATTTGATTATATATTTTTTATTTGACAGACTGTAATTTGATATAAGATATTTAAAATAAATCCTTTTTGAAAAGCTAAATTAAAGCTTATATATATAAATACGAGGTGTGGCTATTAAATAACGAGACTATTGCTGTAAAATATTTTATTTTAAATTTACACATATTTAGTTATTATCACCTTCAATATACACCCCTCTTCTATCCGTACAACGCTCCATGCGAATTTTCCATTGTTTGAAACAGTGCTGGAAGTCCTCTTCTGTGAGCTCTTGCCTGAGAATACCGCGTTTTCTTTCACAACTTCAACTGACTCAAATCTTGCTCCTTTTAATGCAGGTTTGACTTTGGGTAGCAGGTAAAAGTTACATGGGGCCAGGTCAGGCGAATAAGACGGATGGTCTAAAACTGGGATGTAGTTATTTGGCTAGAAACGTCTTGACAGACAATGCAGTGTGAGCCGGCGCGTTGTCTTGATGGAAAACCCACGACTCGTTTTTCCACAGTTCGGGTCTTTTTTCCTTACTCTTACACGGAGTTGAGCAAGCACCTCAAGACAGTAATGTTGATTAATAGCTTGACCTTCAGGAACCCAGTGAAGGTACACAATTCCATGAATGTCGAAAAAAAAAATGATCATCAACTTCAACGTCTTCTCGGCCATCTTGGAAATGCATGAAATTCAAAAACTCGCGCATGTGATAAACATTCATTGCCATAAACTTGTTTTAGTAAAAGATAAGTTTTACTAGCGGTTTTAACAAGTTTCACGCGAAATTTCTGGACAATTCGTTGCCATTGTTTCAAAACGAAACAAACACCTCTTACACAAACGAAGGTTACGGCCAGACTGATTTCTCTACAAACACAGGAGGCACTGAAATCGAAAGAGAAGGCTTTACGCTGCACAGTTGTCGGTCGTTCGGATTTGGTGCATATGTAGTTCATCTGCAGCAGCATTAGTCTCGTTTATTTAATAGCCACACCTCGTATATATATATATATATATATATATATATATATATACATACATACATAGTCCTTCAAAAGTTCCATCTACTAAAATAAAACAATCACTATTTTTTTTTATTCCGGAAATGAGAATGCTATGTTTTGTAAAAGTATAAATAGTGCGTGAACACTAAAAAAATTAACAGTATTTGTTAAACATTTGCATAGTTAAGATGGAGTGGGGGAAAAAAAATCGTAGAAATTGCTTTACAGAAGTGTGACAAGAAACCGAAGGAGATTTTCAACTTGCTAAACTTACTGAAAATTTGAACGAAGTTCATTCAGTGAGCTGTTAAGAGGTATAATGAAACGCCCTCTACCGACAACAGGCCACGAATTGGCCGTCCTCGCACGAGCAGAACACCAGCAGCTGTTAAAGTCATGAAAGAAAGGATTAGCAGAAATTCGCTAGAATATCCCTACTAAGATGATGTTCCACATTATGAAACAAGACCTGGGGCTTGGTGCTTACCATAGAATTACTGGCCATCGGCTTACGTACGGCTGTTCTTAAGGATAGTCGCAAGATCTGAGCGATAGTTCTGTTACAGTAGCACGAGGATAGCAAATATTGGCGAACTTTTATTTTAAATGGAAAAATCTTCACTGTAGAGAAAAATTTCAAGAAGCAAAATTTCAGAGTTCTAAAAAAGCTGTAGAAAAAATTTCAGTAATAGTTTGGTGGGAGGTTTTGTATGCAGGTGTAACCAGGTTACATTTTTGTGGAAAAGGTGTAAAAACGTCAACTGAAAACAACCAAAGCGACATCCTGGAGCAAGTTGTGGTACTTTGTTTGTAGTAAAACACTGGACATTCCAGCAGGATTTAGCTCCAGCGCACAAGGCCAGAACGACACAGCGATGGTGTGAGAACAACTTGCCAGAGTTAATTCAAGCTGATTATTGGTCATCGGGAAGCCCATATTCGAATCCAGTGGTTTACCGTCTTTGGAACATTTTAGAGGAGAAGGCCTGCGCTAAGCCTCATCTAACCGTCAGACCGTCGCCAATTACCCATAGCGCAGTACTAGTGAGACATTAAACCCAACCTACCTACCTACCAATATATTGTGGTGTGAACTGGCGTATAAGTGACCGATTACGCATGTATTTCAGTGTGGAATGGCTTTCTTAGTAGGAAAAATCTGTTTGGATTTTCACAAATATATATGATTTTAAGTTTATTTAAAATTTGCTTTGGAAGAAGATGATGACTCCTCATTTAAATGCTAATGCTGAAGGTCACATGTGGATAGCGGTAAAAAATAAATTTATCTTTAAAAAAAAAAAAAAAAAAAAAAAAAAAGGAATAACAGTGGGCTAAAAATACCCCGGAATAAATTAAAATGTTGTTTATCCTTTTGAAGGGGCTGTGACAGCATCTGTCACGCTTCAACATAGGATTTCGTAAGAGCCCCTCTCAAAAGGTTATTCTGTTTTTAGTCAGGTGATATCACTTGTGCTAAATAGCTGGATCCGCCCTCTCTTAAGCTCAGGTTCAGCTCATCATTAAAATATTGTTTTTAATATCTGCCGCACCAAAATGTTCAAAACACAAATGCCAAATTTATATATTTTGAAATCTTCCCGTTACAACTTTAAAAGCATTTAGATTAATTTATTTTATTTTGAATTTTTTAATTTAGACGATTAAAGTCTTTTAAATAAAATTTCAGGATTCTGTAAGATCAATATCTATATATTTGAAAGTAATAAGACTATTCCTTTGTTTTAAATTTTTATTCCATAATAACTGTGACTTTGATTTCGTGATTAGGAAATTGAAAATAAATACTATTGAGCTATGTTCCAATAATAGATCTTATAAACTTAAAAAAAAAAAAAAAAAAAAAGCAATTTTTCGCTATTTGATTCTGTATTAAAAAACTTTTAATAGATATTTGATATTTTATTATGTTACATTATGGGATAAGCTTTAAATAACACAAAGCTTACAAACGGTACTGTAACCAAATGCAAATATGTCACAACAAAATTTAAACAGAAAATTCATGGTAAAAAATCTTTTTAAAAATATTAAATATTTATAATAATAATAATAAAACGATTATCGAAAGCATAATTGCTGTTTCATGCAATCAGTTTCGCTGTACCGTCTTTTCTAAAACATGATATTTAACTAGAGGTGTACAGTCGGTCAAAAAAAAAAAAAAAAAAAAAAAAAAAGAAACACCCCCATCTATCTCATTACCTAATCATCGCAGAAATATGCAGTAGGCACCAATCGTCAGGAATTTATGTCTACTTTTATTGTATGTAGGAAAAAATGGCATAGGGGATCGTCTACATATTAAAAATGGGTCCAACTTCGAAAATTCGAATATTAACCCACTAATTTGACGACAGAAAACGATTCTAGAGCACCAAAATAGCCTAGATACAAATTTGCACGAAGATATCAACATTAGTTCCTGAGATATTTAAGGTTTTTCTTTAGGGGGTTATCTCCAAGTTTAATTTTTTTTTTTTTAGGTCAGATTCAACGAGTTTATTTATAGCTCTCTTCTATTATTCAATGCGTTTCATTCATCTACAAATCTCTAAATACATCAAAAGGAATATAATTTCAATGAGTATATTCATGTGGAAATTTCGAACTATAAAAAATATTCTGTCCAAAAAGAAGGGTCTGATAACACCTGTGTGTGTGAGGGGGGGGATTGAAAATTGATGTTTTATTATCGTATTTTCAGAAGCTTTTTATTGACATTAGATTTCTGTTATCATGCTTCTTTCCCCCTAGGTATGAGACTAAAAACGAACGCGTCTCTAGTTTATTGAAGTGTGTGTATATATGTCTGTGTGGGTGTGTGTATGTGGGTATGGGTGCGCATGTTTGTTAGTGAGAGTTTATTTATACTTGTGACAAGTGTAATTTGAATTCAAAATGAGACATTTTTGTAAAAATGAAATAATGTGAGTGTGAGGTAAAATTTAAAGAAGCAGAATTATTTTAAACACTGAATGACATTCTTGTGAAAGTTGCCGACATATCTGCATGTAGAATGTAATTCGTGAAATCATAAGCAGGTTCTAGTCGACGAATTCATCCTCCTCTTATAGAAAACTAATAAATCAGGTGATTTGATTTATATATTTGTTTTCGGGATCTTTGAAACGGCTGTAAAGATGTTGAAACAAATTTGGAGTTAGGAGTCTTTTAGTGTTTAAAAACGATTGGACATATTCTCATCTTCTGAATAATTCGTTTTCGCTGTTAACCCTTTATTGCCCATTGTGTCAAATCGCAGAAATTGAGTTTACTCAAAAATAGATAGAACGATTTTCAAAAAAGTTTGGAGTTACATGTTTTTCGGGATGTTTGGACTTACCCTCATCTTCGGAAAAATTTGCGTTAATTGTTAACCCATTATTGGCCAATAGCAACATATAGCAGAAATTGGATTTGGGTTTAAACGGAAATGATTATTAGGATTTTGATGAAAGTTTGGGGTTAAGTGTTTTCGGGATATTAGACATACCACAATCTTCAGAAAAATTTGCGTTCGCTGTTAACCCCTTATCGGCCAATGGCAACAAATGAAATAAATTGGGTTTATTTGGAAACTGATATAAGGATTTTGACGAATGCTTTGCTTTAACTGCTTTTGGGGATGCTTAAACGAATAGAATTATCCCCATCGTTATAAAAATTCGTTGTTGCTGTTAACCCTTTAAAGATCAATTGCAACGTATGTCAGAAATTGGCTTTACACGGAAATGGACTGAGCAATTTTTATGAAAGTTTGAAATCATGATTTTTTCATGAGAAAAAACGATTGGATTTCATCTTCTGACAAATTAGCGTTTACAGTTAACCCTTTAACGGCAAATTGCAACACATAGCAGAAGTTGAGTTTACTCGAAAATGATTATAGGGATTTTGATGAAAGTTTGTGGTTAAGTGTTTTCGGGATATTAGACATACCACAATCTTCAGAAAAATTTGCGTTTCCTGTTAACCCCTTATCGGCTAATGACACAAATGAAATAAATTGGGTTTATTTGGAAACTGATATAAGGATTTTGATGAAAGTTTTGCTTTAAGTGCTTTTGGGGATGCTTAAACAAATAGAATTATCCCCGTCGTCATAAAAATTCGTTGTCTCTGTTAACCCTTTAAAGGCCAATTGCAACATATGTCAGAAATTTGCTTTACACGGAAATGGACTAAGCGATTTTTATGAAAAGTTGAAGACAGGGCCTTTTTCATGAGAAAAAACAATTGGATTTCATCTTCAGATAAATTAGCGTTTACAGTTAACCCTTTAACGGCCCCTTTAACTTTAACCCAACACATAGCAGAACTTGGGTTTACTCGAGAATTGGTAGAATTGAACGAAACGTTATTCTCATTAAGGGGAAAGGTAAAGAAAAGAAGTTTTTTTTTAATAAAGAAAAAGAAATAATTACATTTTTTGTCGATAGAGGGCACTGCAAGGATATTTAACAAGAAATATGCTAGTCAGAGTCATATAAACTGCACTTTTTTACGATTAACACAGCTTCTTTCTTATTTTTCTTCTTATTTGTGCATACATGAAGTTTTAAATGCGATTCTTACTTGGTGGATAAAGCGTTATTGATAAAGGCTTTCCCTGAGCTATGAACCGCCGACTGAAGTTGTAATTAGTGGTGTTGTAACTCGTTTCCAAACTCTGATTCGTGGTGATAGCAAACACACAGAATAGGACTTGTAAGAATATAATAATTTGTATGGAAATAGATATTGTTTTGCATGAAAATTTGTGTTTATCTCACGAAAATTTTGACTATTATTTTTTTAAACCAAAATAATAATAATAATAATCCCTCTTCTTGAGAATAATTTTTTTGCAAACCGCGTTCAAATCAATCAATTCTTTCAATTTTTATGAATTTTTAAAATATTTAAGAACTTATGGGACACCCAGTATATATATAAATAGATACAGATATATTCAAATATACATATATATATATATATAGGGTATTTCAAATGTTTGGAGCAAATGTAAAAGGCGATTAAAAAAAAAAAAAATCTATGGGACAGAGAACTATGGTGTTTGCAGATTAACAATCACATTAGTATGAGACTTTGTATGATAATAAAAGAATATTAGTGAGGAAACTCAACACTAGAGGGCACTGCTGCAGTTAAAGTTTTGGAGGGGACGTTTTCATATCTTTAACCAAACTCAAAATAAAAATCAGATAAAAACATTACTGAATACTGCATGCATATTTTTAATGTGAAATGGTAATTCTCCATCGTTAAGTAAGTGTCATAGAAGTCTGTTCCGACTTCTCTGTGATAATTTGTTCTACAGATATTCGTGCACACAGACTAAAAACTAACTGACTAACAGACTAATACACTGATATCCTATATACATGAACCATATCAATTTTGTGTCATACATACACCATATCAGTTATCCAATTCTGCGCACATCAAATCATGTAAAACACTCAAAAAACTGAGGTTGCAAAATTTCACGATTACCTAAGTTCTCCATACGTATAGTATGATGAGGAAATGAAAGAAAAAAATGAAAATTATTATTGCATAAATCGTTAATTTAAATCTATTAACCAGAAAAATGTTAATTATTAATAATTTAAAAAATAATTAAAATAAAATTATGCTTATCTTACGGATGCCGCTTATTACATATGCATAAAATGTAAAACTTAATTAATTTGAAGTTTTAAATTTAAGTGCAGAAAATATAATGAAAAACACTGCATTAAGACTATAAAAACTTTAATTGTATTTTAAAAATAATGATAACAGATAAAGAACAAGATAAAGTTGTATTTTTATCTAGCAATTTTTTTGCTGCAAGGAAAATCAATTTTTTCAATTATAATTATAAGACACTGTAATTTATAAAGTACCTAACCATAAATATAAATCGTATAAAACAAAGTATGGTCACAAATATTTGAAATAAATATAGGAAATTAAATTATAACAACAAAAAAGTACTTCATCAAATGCAACTTACATAAACGGTAAATAGACATAATAGTTTCTCATAAAGGTTAATACACTAGTTTGGAAAGAAATACATGCGCCATCATAATGTACTAAGATTTTCAGAATTCCCGATAGTACATAAGAAAAGCTAATGAAAAACAATTCAGAGGATTAATTTACCATGGAACAGAAATTTATCTTTTAACAATTCTATACTACGTCAAGATTGAAACTACAACAAAGTGTTATTTAAATATATCACATGATATTCTATAGGGAATTAAGAGAAATTAATGCAGAGAAATATTCAAAGGTGAATACTTAACGGAAACATTTTTCGTGAAATACTGTGATTAAAAATACGTTGTCATGACAAAACTTCATTCATTCATAACATTCATTTATCATTCTTCTATTCTTCTATTTTTCTATTCTCCTATTCTTCACTTATTCTTTTTCCCGTTTTCGACTTATTACTCTTTTCTGAATTTATAAGAATGAAATATTGAATTTATAAAAATTTTAGACTTTATAAGTTACATACGTTTTAAGAAGTCATAAATACATTTTAAGAATTTTTTAAAGCATATCTCTCTGTATATGTGTGAATAAATTTTGTGACAGTTCTAGATCAAACTAGTTGGCATAGGTGGACTCTGCTCAGTTCCCCATCATATTTATGTTCTCAGAAATTTCTAGTGCGAGACATATTACTAGTGGATCTGCAGATCAGGAGCCTCAACGTCCTATTTGCATCAGACATTATTCAATAGGTCATTTTTATTTATTCCTTATTATATAATAGTATATATTGATTCGATCGACTTATTACCAAAATCAAATACATTCCTGAGGGGGGCGGCAGCCCCCCTCAACCCCCCGCTGTATCTCTCTTTGTATACCTATTTGTATATGATATAAAGTGTTACGAAATTGTAAATAATTGCATTTATTTTTGTATAAATTCTTTCAAAGAGGTTTAGTAAGTTGATAAAATGCTAATTTTGTGCCTTTATAGTCGTTTTAGCGTTAAAATAGCCAAATTTTCCTTTAAAAACGCATTAAAAAGCTCCTATAAGGGAAGACATAAATTTGGCGCCAAATTTGACGACTATTTCCCTCCTTGGCGATTTTTTTGGCGATATTGGCGAGAAAATCCTTATTAGGGATATACCAAATATGGAAGCTCTAATCTCATTGGCTGATGTGATATGAGAATTTTCCAGAACAGTCTGTTTTCGATAGAAAAGTATAAAAGGAGCATTATTTTCGCCAAGGCGGTCAGTCTCAGATCTATATCAGTTTCGTCAAATGCTTGCTCAATGGGCTCATGAATATGTGTACCAAATTGCAAGTCAATAGCGTTATTTTGGGGGCCGCTATCGCGGTACATACAAATTCTTCCCATAGGCCATAATGGTAAAAGAAACTTTGGCGTGTCCCTGTACACGAACTTACAAATGGAATGCACACCGAAAACTAAACAGCTAATTTCGTGGGCATCATGAACATGTGTACAAAATTTCAAGTCAATAGCGTGTTTTTTGCGGCCGCTATCGCATGACAGACAGACAGACAGACGGAATCCAAAATCCTTTTGAGTCTCAACAGAGGGCCTCCATTCACATTTCGGCAAAAATTGAAAGTCAATAACTTGATTTTTTGCGGTGGCTATCGCGGTACATACAGATTCTTCCCATAGGCCCTAATCATAAAAAATCTTTGGCGTGTCCCTGTACATGAACTACAAATGGAATACACACCTAAAACTATACAGCTGATTCCGTTGGGCTCATGAACACGTGTACCAAATTGCAAGTCAATAGCGTGATTTTTGTGGCCGCTATCGCGATACATACAAATTCCTCCCATAGGCCGTAATGATAAGAAAAACTTTGGCGTGTCCCTGTACACAAATTACAAATGGAATACACACCCAAAACTATACAGCAGATTTCGCGGGGCACATGAACACGTGTACCAAATAGCAAGTCAATAGCGTGATTTTTGTGGCCGCTATCGTGATACATATAAATTTCTCCCATAGGCCGTAATGATAAGAAAAACTTTGGCGTGTCCCTGTATACGAACTACAAATGGAATACATACCAAAAACTATACAGCTGATTTCGTGGGGCTCATGAACATGTGTACCAAATTTCAAGTAAATAGCGCTTTTTTGGCGGCCGCTATCGCGCGACAGACAGACAGACAGACACAGCCCAAAACCGTTTTGAGTCTCAACAGAGGGTCTCCACTGACGTTTCGGCAATAATGTTAAAAGAAATCAATTTGACCAAAGCTTCATACAGTGACAGAATGAAATCCCCGCCTAATAGGCTATCCACCGTTCATTTCGATATATTTATCTTATTCTAATCTATTAATTTATTTTATCAGGGTCAATTTCGTTGTTTAGTATTCATGCTACTATTTCCAATGCAATAATCCTCAAATTCATATTTATATGAAAAATTTACAATTTCGCTATGTTGATAAAATCGTAAATTACGAATAATTTACGAAATTTTCCTATTAGAATATTTGTATTCAATCATGTTCAAACAAATATCATAAACGTAATTTTGAAGTTGTCTAACGTATTTAGGATCCTCAAAATGGAAGTTTATGCTCAATTTTGCTTTATTCTGACATGTTAAATAAATCGTGAATTCCAAATAACTTACGAATTTTTTAAATTGGAAAAATCATAGTCTATGATATCCATGCCAGTATCCTAAATATTATTTCGAAAATGGTTTGACATCTTTACGATGAAAATATCCCTCAAGATTGACGTTTATGTGAAATTTTGCTCTTATTCAGCCATGTTAAGAAATTCGTAAATTTCCAATAACTTACGAAATCTTTATATTGGAAAATTCATAGTCATTAATATTCATGCCAGTGTCCTAAATAATGTTTCAAAAGTAGTCTGACATCTTTACGATGAAAATATCTCTCAAAATTGACGTTTATGTGAAATTTTCCCCTATACTGCCATGTTAAGAAATTCGTAAATTTCCAGTAACTTGCGAAATTTTCAAAGTAGCATATTTATAGTTACTGATGTTCATTCCGGCATCAAAACTGATATTTTAAAACTGGTCTGACATTTTTACAATAAAAAGTTTTCATTTAATGCACGTTTAAGTGATTTTTTGTCCTATTCTCCCATGTTAAGAAAATCGTAAATTTCGAATAACTTACGAATTTTTTAAAATCGAATGTTGCAAATGAATAGGGTTATTGCCAGTGTCGAAATTAATATTTTAAAACTGATCTGACCTCTCTGCGACAATTTGTTCTTGAGATATCGTGTACACAGACTAACAAACTAACGGACTGACCCACTAACACACTAACATACAAACAGACACCCTACAGACAGACACCATAGAAATTTTGTCATTTTCGGATTCCTCACACCTGAAAACGTGTAGAAAAGTCAAAAAACCGAGGTCGAAATTTCTCACGATTACCTAAGTTCCCCATACCTATAGTATGATGGGGAACTAAAACTATTGCTGAGAATTTCATGACATTTTATATTTACTTAAAACTTAACATAAACTATTGTTTATGGTACCTTGGAGCATATTGTTAAAAAGGTGGGACTATCTCCCCGGTATTTTATAATTTTCAATATTACAGAACAGGACAAAATTTTGTATAAATAAACACATTAAAGATTACTTTTAGCCAACCAGTAATAGTAGACGAGAATAAAATTTTTGTATATGTTGGAGCAACGCGTGACTCTTCCCTCCCCCCCCCCCTCCGTATAGGAAAGTACCCTTCCTGGAGTATTTTTCAAAAAGATAATAAATATTAGTTCCCTATCATACTATAGGTATGGGGAATTTAGGTAATCGTGAAAATTTTCGACCTCGGTTTTTTGACTTTTTTATACATTTTCAGGTGTGATGAATCCGAAAATGACAAAATTTATATGGTGTCTGTCTGTACGGTGTCTGTTAGTGTGTTAGTGTGTTAGTCCGTTAGTCCGTTAGTTTGTTAGTCTGTGTACACGATATCTCAAGAACAAATTGTCGCAGAGAGGTCAGACCAGTTTTAAAATATTACTTTCGACACTGGCAAGAGCCCTATTCATTTGTAACATTCGAATTAAAAAACTTCAGCAGTTATTCGAAATTTACGATTTTCTTAACATGGGAGAATAGGACAAAAATTCACTTAAACGCGCATTAAATGAAAACGTTTTACTGTAAAAATGTCAGACCAGTTTTAAAATATCAGTTTTGATGCCGGAATGAACATCAGTAACTATAAATATGTTACTTTGAAAATTTCGCAAGTTATTGTATATTTACGAATTTCTTAACAAGGCAGTATAGGGCAAAATTTCACATAAACGTCAATTTGGAGAGATATTTTCATCGTAAAGATGTCAGACTACTTTCGAAATATTATTTAGGACACTGGCATGAGTATTAATGACTATGAATTTTCCAATATAAAAATTTCGTAAGTTATTGGAAATTTACGAATTTCTTAACATGGCAGAGAATAGAGCAAAATTTCACATAAACGTCAATCTTGAGAGATATTTTCCTCGTAAAAATGTCAATCCACTTCTGAAGTATTATTTAGGATACTGACATGAATACCATAGAGTATGATTTTTCTAATTTAAAAAAATTCGTAAGTTATTTGGAATTTACGATTTATTTAAAATGGCAGAATAAGGCAAAATCGAGCATAAACGTCCATGTTAAGGATCATAAATATATCAGACAATTTCAAAATAACATTTATGTTACTTGTATGAACATGATTGACCTCAAATATTCTAATAGGAAAATTTCGTAAGTTATTCGAAATTTAAGATTTTATCAACATAGCAAAATGTGGAGATATTTCATAAAAATACGCATTTTTAGGAAAGTTGCATTGGAAATAGTTGCATGAAAATAAACTACGAAATTGATCCCAATAACATAAATTAATAGATTAGAATAAGATATCGAACTGAATGGTGGGTAGCCTATTAGGCGAGGATTTCGTTCTGCCACTGTGTCAAGCGTTTGGTCAAATTCATTTCTCTTAACATGTATATATGTATATAACATGTATAAATATAATAAGTCCTGTACAAGAAATTTATGAGAACATACATATGATGGGGAACTGAACAGGGTCCACCTATGCCAACTAGTTATTAAAAGGTAAAGGAGTGATTCAAATATATCTATCTGTTATAATTTGAAATAAAGTTATTGATATTTTCTCTTCGAGCAATAATTAAATAAAGAATGATACAACATGAAAAATAAATAATTCTTAAAAATCTGCTTAATATGTCTCTAACGTGAATCAGTTACGATTAAATCTTCCAAATGATACTGTAGTAACACTATTATCTGATTGGTCAATACAGATCGGATTCATCAAACCATAAATTCGGCTGCAGAAATTTATTTTAATACATTTGATACGCACATTTAGTCTTACATTTTAAAGTATATTTGGAAGAATTTAAAGCAAATTAAGCCTCGTTTTTCATTGTTGACTATTCGGCAGTAGATGGTGGTGGTGCCATCTACTGATTGAAATTCATTGTTATGCATGGTGATATGGTAATTTATTTCCATGAAAATTTCGGAAGTAATTGATTTTTAATATAACAATAATTTAATTTATTTCTAAAATTGAAATCATAATGTAAATGTTAAAGATTTAAATTTCATTTAATGAAAAAAAAAAAAGAAAGAAAAATAAAAATAAAAAATAAAAAATAAAAAAGAGAGAAAAAAAGCTGAACATTTCCAGTGATTTTATTTACGAAATTTTTCTGAAAATCATATTAAATATATAGAATGTAGGTGCTATCACTCAGATGTTCTGTAGGGAAAAAGCTAGTAAGAAATATTGGTGCAAAATGTTATTCTAAATTCGAAAGCAAACATGTCAAATAATGAATTCATAACACTGCATGACAATGTTTTTGTCTAAATTACAGGAATTTGTACACGAAAATACAACAAAAAGCCTTTGTTGGCAACAACATACTAGTTTTTCTGTGCCATTATGTGGTGAAAACTATTTTCTAAATTTATTCGTAAATCTAAAAATTTTTAATCTCATTAATGATTTAAATAATTATAAGATAAAAAACTTTTTATATACCACGTTTTTAAATTTTCTGTTGAATCATAGCTATAGAACAACATTAGCACTTTATCAATGCGTTTAAAATTTAATTGATAATGAGGTGAGAACTTTTTACAATTTTTTAATGTTCACGTTTAATTAAATGTATATATTTTTATGTCGGAAGAAAACGAACTTGTAAACTTTATTTGGCAACAATTAAATTATAGATAATATTTTAATGGCTTTTTTAAAGCTATTACGATGTTATTATTTTCATATTTTAATTAATTAAAAGAAAACTAATCAAAAATTCAGAAATCGGACTTCGAAGTATTGTGTTGTCATCGGGTTCTGACCTATTGTGAAAGTTTCAAATGTCTAGCTAGTAGGGAAATTAGTTAAAAATCGATTGCAAGATTTGTACCAGACAAACAAATACACAAAAAAACAAACAAGAATCGAAGATAATAAAAGTATGGTAAAATGTTGCAAAATCTCTTAGTATATCATGTTAAAATAAATTTATTTAATTCATTTATAATTACAAAATGTAATGTTTGGAGCAAAACGAACAAAATACATACATATATACAGAGAAAACAAATATTAAATATACAACACTGTTTAAATTGTTTGAATTTGTTCGAGTCATTTTATTTAAATTTATTCCAGTCGTTATTATTGGTACTAGTCGTTTGCCTTTCACAAGCTTCGTCCATTCATTTAAATATTAAAGCACTCTGAAAAGTTATCTTTTCTAGCTTAAATGTGAGAAATCAAATATGTTTCGAATACAAACTTTTCATTAAATAAAAAAGAATTATGGTGTTAGATATATTCTTTCCCCACTATAATTAACGCTAAAAAGAAAGCAAAACAAAATCCAACAGTAAAATGTCGTAACTTATGAAAATGCAAAAATTTTTATCCATATATATTACTTTTACTCACTTATGCATGTATTAGATCTTGAGGATAAATTATTCTTTCGAAATATAGTTACAAACAAATTATACAAGGAAAGTTTTAAAAATTGGTTATTACTCAAGTTACCTATTCATTTTTGTTTAAATTTTCTGTGTACATTTACATGTTTAAATTGTTATGCGGACTAAAGAACTTTTGTTTGAATAGAGAAATAAAGAAATTACAATGCACCTTTGATATTTTTAAGCATTTTTAAACATTCTTAAACTATTTTTTTTTTTTTTTTCATTATTTATTTAGATTTTAAAAGATTTGATACTTTTCAGGAATTATAGCTTACATTATTTTTCAGCTGTAAAAAGCATTATCTTTGGAACTTCATTTATTTCTCTGATTTCTTTTTATATTTAGTGGATGTAATTCCTTATTTTACATTTATACATACTATTTACATAAGGGTTAAATATCAATAATATAGAACAGAAAAAAAGAGTAAATAAATAAAACAAAATTAATTAATATTTAATTACAGTTCTGTCTTCAAAATCTACTTATAAAAAGGCTAAATGAATTAAATAATCACTTTCTATAAAATATATTGTCTATTCTTTTATGATAGTAAATTCAAAATTTAGTTAAATTTCTATTGAAATTTTCACTTTATAGTGTGATATTTGCATATAATAACGTCAAATAAATTTCAAAATGCTCCTGTAATTATGAATATATATAGGGTGTGTCGGCACAAGAACTCGTATGAGATGTATGAGCATACACACTCTTACAATATTTTTTTTTTTAACGCTCCAGGTATCGCAAAAGAGAAGAAAAGTGCACGTACGCAAGCCAACTCTATGCACGTGTAACTTTATTTAGAATTGAATTGAAGTATATAAATAGGTATGTTTTCCGAACCGTTTTGATCTCAGAAATCTGAATATGAAGTCAAAAATAGGGGTTGTCGTAAAAAAAATGAAGTTTATGCCTGTTTTATTATGTAGATGACTCCTTAAGCAAAATCTAACTATACCATTAAAAACTAGACGTTATTATAGATCGATAGGTACCAGCCGCATGTTTCTACGATAATTTACTGCAAAATTAGGGGGGGGGGGAGGGGATTTTTTTCCTCTTTCTTTTCTGTCTGTACATTATATAACTTCAAGCAACATGAAATCGCACAAAATATGCATACGTTCAATTTATTTTATTATTCAGTAATGGGATTTGGTAACGTATAGATGACGTTTCAGGTTGTTGTTTTAAGCATTGCGGAAGATCTTAATTATGAAATACAATTATCAAAGTCTTATATTACATGCTTTCGTGATACCGCGTGTTCGAAGATTGCTAATATGTATAATGCAATGCATACAAATGTATTTTTTACGAAAAGACGAACCCTCTGATTTCGCTGGTATTATAAGCAGCGCTTACCTTACCCAACAGAAGTTTTATATTATTGTGTATACTGACAGTTGTAACTCAATAAATTAAAAATGTATATATGCTATGAGTTAGAATAATAATATAGCGCAGAAACCTTTACCACAGGCGATTTTTACTGTTCAAGTTTTACATATTCAAGTTTTATTGAAGTTTTACATATATTGCACGCTAACAATAATTAATGTATAGTTAACTGTACATTGGCTATTTATTATAAGACGTAACCCTATTATGCAAAGAAATTTTGTTATTCTGTAACTTTCTACCCCATTAAGTGCACAACATATGTTCAAAAAGAGTGCGAACTATTTTAATACTTTCTTGGAAAAGGATGAAACCGCAACGTCACGTCGTTGCTTGCACTGCTGCAGATGGTCAGATTATTCTCCCAACAAGAAAGTAACAGCCCGCTTTCCAATACCATTTTATTCCCAGTTTCATTGTCTAAATGTCAGATAGTTTTTATGACAATAGCGAGAACAGTACGCTCACAGTAGAGCTCCTTCAATACTGGCTGGCTCATCAGGCATTTTGTTTCCCACTCAGCGATTGTTGCCCACGTAGTCTGAATTTCAAGTGTTATCAAATCACATAAAATGGAGGTTTTGCAGCCGAAAATTGCTCAGATCATACCAGAACTGCTTTTAGAACGTTTAGATTTCCAACAGATGAAGAAAGGCGAAAGAAATGGGCTATTAATTGTCCAAAAGAAAAATGTACGCTTAGCTTTCAATCACAAATAAGAAGTGTAATTATGATATGTTTTCTTGCACTTTTTGTATCAATTATTTGTTTTTATTGCTGTTTGATTATCTAAATGTTGTATTTTACAAACTACGCTACTTTTCAACGTGTATAAATATTTAAAATTAACTAATTTAACATCAACAGTGATGGCTACTTTTTACAAGGGTTATAAGAAAATTTCTCCAAATATTACCGCCAAACTTATCAAGTACAAACAATAATTCGCTCTTCTGTTTAAGCAAACTCGTCATTTTAAGAGATAAAGACGCCAAGTAATAGGTCTGCAACTAAACGTCGCCAAGCTATATTTCCGATGGGCAACAATGATCAGCAATGAGTCAGATCGTATTATAGGAGTCTTAGCTCACACCAGTCTATCACACACTGTCATGTGATAATCGGGGCATTTTCTTTTTCTCCCAGTTTGTATTTAAAGAAATCCAGAAAAAGATAGAAAACGTCATGAGTCTATGATTGTAACTGCACAGGAGCAGCGTAAATCTGTTGTGAGAGACTGAAACGCTCCAAGAGCAAGAAAATTGTCAAATGTAGGCACCTGTATCATGAACCTTTGATGTAGGACTTTTGGCGTCTGAGAACAAATACTTAATCAACGATCTCATAAAACTCTGTGATTTTTGGATCGTCTAATTCTATTCGAATGATCACAGAGAGAAATAGGGAAATGAGTGCGAAACTTGTGGTATTGCTTTATGTAGGTGCCCATTTTTCCCACATACCCATGTTCCCCGTATTTTGTGCCACACAGGCACTCTATAGATATTTAATAGTATTTTTGAATCTTTCTTTGTTTGGTATAGACGTTAAATACCTTGTATAGCAATTAGAATGCACATATTATCAATTCAGCAAGTACACTGGTTGTTTATATTTTTAATATGTTACTTTTTATGAAAATTGTTCATTATGCCTATATTCCCCCCAATCATTCTATACCATTTTTTAAAGCATTAATAAAATATTAGTTTAAAATTTTCCTTAAAATATGTATATATATTTTCAATTTCAGGTAAAATGCATGAAACGCTTTGAGATAAATTGAAATAGACATTTTGAAATCATACCGAATATTGAACTTTGAGCTCAAGCTGAAATTCTCTGCAATAAATATTGCGAACAAAAAAAATTTTGTTTACATAATCAATCTTTTATTCTAAGCGAAAATCATACGAAACGTCGTCTTCTGAATACTAGTCATATGTTTCCAAGAAAATTTACAATTTTCTTGTTGTTATAAAAAGTTTAAAGTAAAAATAGAAGGAAATAATTGGAAGAAGAATTTAATTGAAAATTTCGAAAAACGGAAAAAACTTTAAATAATTATCACACAGATACGTCAGTATAATGCAATTTAAAAAAATGTTTAAAATAAAAATTAATGCTGATATTGAATATATATTTTACTTTATAACACACACACACACATATATAATCTCGATCAATATTTTTGAGTCTTGGAAAGTTTTGCCAAAGATTTAAAATAAATTAAATTAAAAAATATAATTGACGTGATAATACAGTCGTATTTCATAACTAGCAGGCTGCCCGCTTCGCTGGATAATATTTTTAAATGAATAACTAAAATTAATGAATTCACAAAATTGCATTAATTTTTATCATGTGAAAAAAAAAAAAGAACAAAAATTCTGATCGGAAAAAATGTCGCACCGGGTCCCCACTGCCTTCGGCAGCGCAGGCCATTGTGCGCTGCGCGCGCGCATTTATGTTTGACACTCTTGATGAACCACTATATTATCTTAATAAAAATCTTAGGAAAAATATAAAAATAAAATACAAAAATTTTTTATCTCATAGGTGAAATAATCGGTCTGTGTCCCCACTGCCTATGGCAGCGTTTACACGCGCGCACGGCGTGCATGTTTCTTCGTTCACAATTCCCGTCTTTAATAATTATTTTACACTTTCAAAAACATCCGCAATTGTTTTTTCGGGCTAATTGCTAAAGGACGGATGAGAATAGCTTAGCTATCCAGCATTTGATGTCCTATTAATACATTACTAATTACTGTACTTTATTCTCGTTCACACACTTTTACACTTGATTTAATCTTTTTGCTTCAGTTCTTCGTATTTTGTATAGATCTTGTCTTCTTAGTTCTTAATGCTTCGACTTATTCTTTTAACAAAGCGTATACGTATTTATCTTCATTGTCTTGAAAATAAATATTAATTACACACTCACTCACACACACACACACACACACACACACACACACACACATATATATATATAAATATAAATTGAATTAAAAATTAACTTTGGCATTTATTCCCTTAAAGTATTACTAAATGAGTAAATGGAAGACATATATTCAGTAATTTCAGATTAATATTTTAAAAGGTCAAATCTTTTAGGTGTGATGGGATGTAATATTCCTACATAATTTTAATTCCCAAATTCAATTATTCATACTAGAATTTTTCAAAAGAATTTTACTTTTGTAACATATTGGGAAAAAATCAATTATTATTTTCTCTAGCTTTGGTCGGAAATTCTGTTGTTTTTTGATATTAAATGTCAGCGACTAAACTGGTCATGAAGGGGGTAAAAGAATTTAATTTTTATGCAAGAAAAAGTACTTACATTTTCTATACATTCACGAATTTCTGAAAAAAACTATTTCAGACATATAATTGAAATTGCTTACTTGGCTATAGAAAAAATATCTCATTTTATGAACTAGCAGGCCTGTGCTCACTATATTTAAAAGAATTTCCAAAATTCCATATCATTGTTAATAAACATCTCAAAAAAAAAAAAAAAAAAAAAAAAAAAGATACCGGAATCAGTCGAAACCTTAGTTCACGTTGCGTTCGGTAGCGGTTTTCCCGCTTGCAATCCGGGACCCCACTGCCTTCGGCAGTGATTTATCTGCTTTTAATTCTCTTCTTTCTCGCGGGTAATTTAGAAGCTTCGCGAAATCTCACCAAAGTACCTATTGCGTACACTTAATCAACACCCACACACCAAAATTCGCCATTCAAAGGAAATTTGAAAGAGATTCAAGCTTGAAACCGCGTTATTTGCCCCGCCCACCCCAAGGGGATGCGTAATTTCGAAAATCCATTTAGAGTGCGTGTTGCATACGTTTTACAAACCGAAATACGAAAAATCGATTTCCTGAGACAATTTGGAGCAGAGTTAGGTTTCAAAACGTGTTTTTGTGCATGTATTTTCTCTTTAAAGTGCGTGCAAGGTACGTAAACCAAACCACACGTAAAAATTAATCTTACTGAGATAATTTTGAGCAAGGTTACGCTTGGTAAAGCGTATATTGCCCCTCCGATTCCAAGGGCAAAAGGAGGGAATTCCGTAAAATCCCGTTACATCATGTTTCGGATACAAATAAACAATTTATACACTAAAATTAGTGACCGCAGCTCCTATAGATTTCCCAGGACAAATTTAGCACTAAAAGGGTGGTCTCAAATTTCCCCCTCATAACGCTTTCTCTTATAAAACGGAAAATACACACACACACACACACACACACAAAAAAAAAAAAGTCGGTTTATGGAAATATCCAAAAGAAGACCCACGGTTGATTTCAACGTTTTTGTACAATTAGCATTTTACTCAAAAATCCGGAGTTTGCGAAAATTTTCCCAGAAAATTGATTGTTCTCTCCCTCTCACTTCTTTAAAATAAGAACATTCCAAAATCGCAGGAAGAGCTTTTTTTTTTTTTCCCCTTTAAAACTAAATTCTAGTCTCCGCATGAGAAATTTCTTCACTGTGAAGTAATTTTAAGCCAAGTTATGTTTCCAATCGTGTTTTTGCCTCCTTCTCTAAGAGGGGAAGGAAGGGAAATTTCGTAAAATCCCATTGCTATATGTGTCGGACATATAAAATCAATTCACGTACCGGGGTTATCTAATTTGTTCCCTTTTAGCCCCCCTCACACCCCTCCTCAGAAATCGAAAATTACAAAAATTAAAAATGTGTTTTTGGAAATATTCTAAAGAAGACGCGTGGCTGTTTTCAATATATTTGTACCATTTTTATAAGAGTTCACAAAAATTCGGAAATTGCGAAATTTCCCCCGAAAATCGATTTTATCATTCTCACCCCCTTAAAAACGACACTTCAAAAAATGCAGTAAAAGGTTTTTTGTACTAATTTCTAGTCACCCCATGTGCAATTTCATGGTTGGGAAGTACAATGGGTGATAAAAATAATTAGTTTTTTTTTTTCTTTTTTTGACATTTTTCGATTTTCTGAAACAATACTAGGCGGAATTGCCTGGATTTTCAGACATGCAAAGAACATATAAAAACTCACATTTTTCACTACTGATTTAGTCTAGAAAAAAATTATAACATCAACCACAAATTAAAGAAAAGCGTAAATACTTTGGATCATCCTGTATCATAAAAAATTACAAATAAATTGTAACTCTAAAACATTGTTTCAAATTTTATGTAATTTTTTTTTGTGTGTGTGTGAGAGAGAGAAATACATAATTATGTACGCAGATATAATCTTTTTTAAAAATTATTAATTTTACTGTCAAGTTTTTTGTTTTTGACTAGAGCGGATTTCTGTAGAATTTTACAAAATTTACAGAAAAATAAACAAACATTAGAGAAACATTATTCTGAAATATAAAACTCGCACGTATGACATTCGCTGAGATATGCGCATTTATAGTAAATATGTTTTTACTGCGCATGCGAAAAAACTAGAACAATTTTCATTACTTAAATTGAAAGCTATATTCGTGTATATATATATATATATATATATATATATATATATATATATATATGTACATATATAGCAAATTTTGTCAAAAAATCAATTTAATAGATTAAAAATGAAGAAAATTTTTGGTAAAGGACCGAGCTAGATTTTAGGTACTTTCCAGAACTGAAATTTCATAAGGGGTTTTTCCCATGTTGCATATTAAATTTCAAGATCCAATTATTTCAACAACGTTGCAAAAGTTCTTTTTTGTTAGAAACCCCTTACGAACTCTAAAAAATCTTTGTAAATCAATAAAAATAGATTAGAGTTACAAGCCTACAAAAAGTTATAAAATCAAGGCAAACTACAACATCTAGAATGTCCAATAGAGATAGTAATAGGAAAGCAGACAGCTTTTTTGGTAGCATTTATCGTACCATCTTCAGTGAATAAAAGAAATGATTGAGAAGTGCTCCTATATATAGGAAAGCGATCGAATTCAGGTCAGGATGATCGACCAATAGGATTACGTTCAAGTTGATCAGCCAATAAGATTATATTCGCTTACCTATGATCACACATATGCAGACATTTATCTTCACGTATTAGCTTAAATGCAGAAAGTTTTAGATATTTTTGTCAATTTTCCTACATATATAAGACAATCTAAAAAAAATTAACATTTTGTATTAAGAATTTTTGTTTTTGTATAAGAAAATTGTTTTTATTAAATAAAATTTACTGAAACAAAATTAAATATGTCACAGAAAGAAAGTTAATAAAAATTAAACTTCACGAATTTGTGCTTAAAAAAAAAAAAAAAAAAAAAGATCTTTTTATACCATGTTTAAATTAAAAAACATTCATGAGCTACGCATTTTTAAATATTTAAATGTTTTTTGGAAAAAAAAAGTATTAAAATACTTGAAAAGAAAAAAAAAATGCATACTACACTGGAAAAAAATAAATAAAATAAAGTAAATAAATCCACTGGCATCTAGAAAAAAAAATTGTTGCTCTATTAAAAATAGTTCCATGCCATCCTTATTAATTTTTGTCCATTTTGCTAGTGAGTTATAGACATTCCTATTAAAATTCTAGGTTTTTAAATTTTTATTTTATCGCAGTCAAACTTGCTGAAAAATCTCTGCAAATAAATGCGAACACAAGAGACGAGTTATTGTATCTATACTAATTCTAGATTATGAATGTATTCTGGAAATCAAGGCTGAAATTTCTAACAATACAAACGATTCAAAATATACTATATTGTTTCGTCATTTAGAAAAGTATACACTAGAAGTTTTCGACCATTTCATCCACTGAGCTTGTTTGTATATACCTTATACACGTAACGCAAAAATCTATATTTCTAATTTAGCGATTCAGCAAATGAATTCTTATTTGTTCTAGATGAAAGCAGTATAGTTTCTTTTTCAGTGTGCATGCTTAAATATTATTGCTAATGTAAATGAAATAACTGGAAGATTTCAACAAAAGGATAGTAAAAAACGTTATCATCTTGTCATTCTTTCAATACATTACTTATTCACGCGAACCGAAAATACATTTCTCTCGAAAGCGCGTAGGTTATAGCTAAGCGTTCTGTAACTTTGAGTTGAGTGTACTTAAATAAACTCCCTATGTAAGGGAAAGTTACATATTGACTTCTACAGCATATAAATGCACTAGACGTGGTACGTGATAGGACCAATATTAATTTGAAAAAATATTAAATTTATGTGCATATCTGCTGGTAGGTGATAATGATATTACTCTCTTTCTGTGATATTTCTTCCCACACAGCCACTTACACCCATAAGACATGTATGAAAGTTAAAATATGATCCATTAAACTTCTATAAATGTCCTACTGATATCAATTAGCATAACAAATCTCACTCTCTTTTTATATCTATTATATATCTGTTAAATATCCCAAAAATCTTCAAATATCCAATAATCGGACTTGTTATACATAATAGATATTGAAAATATCTAAATCTTGTTTCGATATAACATGTTAGATCTATTAGATATTGAAAAAGGCACGTCTGAATTTTATTTATATCTAAACATCGAGTAGATATCTGTAATTAGTACAGGATATCCAGGACTTTTAATAGATATTCTTAAGATATTTTGTACCATTTATGGATCATTGGATGTAATTTAGATATATAATATATATAAGTGGCGATGTGAGTTATGATTACATCTCAGCATATGTTAGTTAAAATTATATCAAACTATATATGTAAAATATTTATTGTGAGAAGTTATGATTAAATATTTATATATTTTCAACGGTATAGGTGGTGCTGTTGTAATCGTTATCCCAATGAATGACATAATAGAAAATATTTTGTGGTGGCAACAATATACTCTTTTCTTATATATATATGTGATAGTCAAAATGTTCCCCACGGATTTACAAAAATGTATGCGCGCACACTTACGCATGCCAGTTTTCAATAATAATAATAATAAATATAAATAAATAAATAAATAAAATAAAACCATAAGTCTGTTTTTGTGTTTTAAAAGTAATCTACAGGGCGATCATAATTAAAGTTACGATTTCAAAACTGCCCATGACAACGATTTCACATTTCTCCAGACCAATCGTGAGGCAATGAAATTTTATTTCTCAAAAAAAAAAAAAAAAAAAAAAAAAAAAAAAAGTTCCAAAATGCGCCGTTAATTATCCGTAAAGTTTTTCTTTCTTGAAGCTCCTCGTTTTATCTTTTGACTATGGCTGTTTCTGCTGTAAACACGTAATTTTGTCTTTTTGCAAAAAAAAAAAAAAAATTGTAGTAAACACTTGAAGTCTATTGCTTTCTGCTATTTTTTATTGTGTTGCTAACAGCATTCCTGTGTTTAATGAGTCCATTTAGGCATTTCCCCTGGCATTACCCTCACAGCACGATCTATAGAAACATGTTGGAACTACTTTTTTCTACCCCAAACAAAATTTCATTGCCTCACGATTGCTCTGGTAAAATACCAAATCGCTCTGATGGGTAGTTTTAAAATTATAGCGTTTTGAAATCGTAACTTTAATAATAATTACACTGTATATGAAAGTCTGCACAAAACATAATTTTGTACGACAGGACTTACTTTAATCTATTCTCCCAAATAAGGCCATACAGTAGCTGTATTTAATTCGCTAACATCGGTTATTATCTTCATTTCTTAAAATTTCTTTGGTATAGCTTTGGCATAGAAATTCCTTAGCGGCTTTTAAAAATATCAATCGCAATTGTGTGAGTAATCTTGGAGAGAAACATCCAAACTAGTTCGATGACAAATTTAAAATTTCGCCCAGGGGATCTATGCTGAAGCTATTCAATTTCTTTAGCACAACTTATCTCAATTTTATTTCATTAAAACAAATCATTTTTTTAAAAAATAATTTTAAAGTTAAAATGAGGTTTTCCCTCACTAAAAATAATCTCAAAATTTTCTCTAACAGTATCTGCAGTTATTTGGCCCATTCTTAAGAAAGTCTGCAAAATTTCTTTATAATGTCCTCAAAATTTCTGAAGATATTTTACAAAAAAAGGTAAATTTCCAAAATATTTTAAAATATTTGAAGAATACCTTAAGAAAATACTATTTTCTAAGGAATATCTTAGATTATTTTTAGTGGGGTTATTTCATACCTTTTGATCCAATTATCCGATTTAAAAAAAAGTGCTGCATTAGCTTCATTTTATCCTGATTAATAAGTATATCAATTTTTGAGAAAAATCTACTAAGCCAAATAGATACAAAGACTAAATTTCAGCTGTATATATTTAGATAAATATAAAAGTGTTTGCATAGTTATTCATAGCAAATTCACGGTGTAATACAATAAAACGCAACAACGGAAAATCACTATCTGAAAGAAATATTACAACCTGTCGTACTTAAAAATAAAATAAAATAAAATAAAATACACTCACGCGACCTTAAAAGTTGTAAATGAAATAAAGTTTCTATATTTATATTTTTCACTGAATACAATATCGCCAATACCTACAATAGTCGGATAATAGAAATAATGTTTATTTTAATACTGCAAAAGAAAGAATCCATAATGTTTTAAAAATATTTTTAAATAAACACACTGAAAAATGTTATTATAAATTATTATTTTTAATCTGACAAATAAATTATTTCTTTAAAGACATAACACTTGTGAAAATTTTGAGTTTTTATCTTAACAACTATTCAACATTTTAAAAATTCACGATGTCGTAATTCGCAAAAATGGGGATACGAAAACAAGAGAGATTCCATTTTTGACATCTTATTTATTTCAAAACAATCACTGTATGATTATTTTAACAATGTTTCTTTTCAGATAAAAAATATTTTCGCTTAATTCTTTGCGCATGATTTATTTGTTTAGAAAAGGTATTGCAAAAATAAGTGCATAAATAATTGTAATTTCTAAAACTATTGGAAAAGTGGGATGCAGTTATAATCTGTAAAGAATGTACAAAATGCATGTGAAAAATATTAAGATCTTAAATAATTTATCAAACTTACCACATCATTTACAGTATATTTAAACATTCAATTAAAGAGTTCTAATTTAAAAACATAATCTTTTATTGTATCTAAATTTACCAAGTATTCAAAAATAATTTTCAAAAATTTTTAACATTCCGATTTTTTTTAAATTACTAATTTATTTTTATTATCATAAATGAATATTTATGGTAAATAATTAATTGTAGAAACTGAGATCAAATAAAGGGGAGAATGATTTAAATAAATTTTAGGAAAATACTCTTTTTAATGTGGAAAAAAATGATTACAAGGCTAAGTAGGTGTATAACTTTGCCTTGTAACTCAACTTATAGAATGAATCTAGAACTAATAGTCATCATATATGTTTATCTGAACCTTTCTTTGTTAGCTTTAATAGGGGATAGTTTTCAGACTCCTCCTTCTCCATTACCATATAATACAAATGAATTTTTGTTACTTTGTATTATAAGTAATCCTCGTTCATATATATATACTAGCAGGCTTTGCCCGCCTTGCTGGACACGATACTGAAATGAATTGTCAAAATTCCATATCATTATTAATTAACCTGAGTCAAAGTTCCCGCTGTGCTCGGTAGAGATTTTTCTCGCTTGCAACGTGAGGAGTCCGTGTTCCCACTGCTTTCGGCAGCAACTTATCCGCTTCTTACTCCCCCTTTTCCAGTGGTTAAGTTTGAAGTTTTGCGAAATCTCGACAAAGTACATAATGCATACACCTAATCAACATCCACACACCGAAGTTCGCCAATCCAAGATAATTTAAGGCGAATGCAAAAGGGCAAAATGTGTTTTTACACGTTTTTATAGCCCTCTCGACACCAAGGGGGTAAGGGGGGGATTTCGTAAAATCCCGTTACAATAAGAGTCGGATACATATAAACAATTTACGTACCAAATTTCGTTACCGCAGATCTCATAGATTTCTCAGGACAAATTGAGCGCTAAAAGGTGTGTCTCGAGTTTGCCCCCTCGTGACCCCCCCCCCAAAAAAAAAAATAAAAAATAAAATAAAAAAAAATGTGTTTTTGGAAATATCCTAAGGAAGTCGCATATATTTTTTTCAATATATTTATTCCATTTTTGGTAGTCCACTCAAAAATCAGGAATTTTCAATATTTCCCCCCCTCACTTCCCTTAAAAATCGAAAATTCCTAAATGTAGAGACTGTATTATTTGTACTCATGTCTAGTCTCCCCATGTGCAATTTTTGTGAAGTAATTAGGAGTCGAGTTATGCTTATAAACGTGTTTTTGCTTTTGCTTTCCCCAGAGAGGAAAGGGGAGTAATTTCGGAAAAGTTGATAGATATAATTTTAAGTTGAGTAAAGACCTAAGTTCTTGCGAAGCGCCATTGAATTCTGTCCAGCCGTTCTCAAGTGATACCCGGACAAACGTGTTTTTGTATTTGTCCCTCAGGGAGGAACGTGGGGGAATTTCTGAAAAGTTGATAAATGTATTTTAAGTTGGGTAAAGACCTAAATTTCTGAGAAGCGCCGTTGAATTCCGTCCAGCCGTTCTCAAGTGATAACCGGACAAACGTGTTTTAGTCAACATATATTAGTATCAACAGAAACAACATAAGTATCATAAACTATATTAGCGCTTTATCAATATGTAAAGTGACGCCAATTTTTGTGAGATGCATAATTTAATTTTTAGGTTGATTTCTTTAGAAATCGACCTATTGCAATCGCTTCGTTTATCTAGCTATCTAGCTATCTATATATATGTAATGAAAATTTTGTCATCACGATAATTGCCGAAATAACACTCCAAATCGAACCAAATTTGGACAGCAATCTTATCTTGTAAATATCTTGGATGAGTTTGTCAACCAAGTTACTCCGCAATTTTGTTTTCAAGAGGAGACCACTTGAAAATTTCAAATTCACATTGTAAAAAGTGAATTCCGGATTTGTTTGAGTTTTGATGTACACAGAGACCATATAAGGGTCACAACCAACTGTATTAATGAATTTTATCGGCAATTTTTTACGAAGTACGGATGTTATAAACAAACCAAGGCAACTTTAAGTCAGGCTACCGTTTAAAAAATTATAAATATGATAGGGTTCTTAAATTCTGATTCAATTTGAACCAAAGTTGGACAGTGAAATTATCATATAAATATCTTTGATGAATCAAGTAGCCGTAATTTTGTTTCAAAATGGCTGTTACTTGATAAGGAAAAAGAAATCAATCTACCCTCCCGAATGAGCCGGAAGAACTTGTTTATAATTTTTTATTGTTCATGTTTAATAAAATGCATAGAAGGACCATCTGAGGGACTTTTTGACAATTATCTTGATCGTATGGTAGGCCAAATTTTGACTGCTAATCTGTAAAACAAAAGCCTCCTTCTTCGCCAGGAAGTTAGCGGCCTCGTTCCCCTCTATTCCGCAATAGGCCGGGATCCTATGCAAGATATCCACTGCAAGACAAATGTTTTATTGTGGTCCGACATTCGTTTCAAAACGTTAACACAGTCATCAATATCTTTGAATCGAGAAGGGCATGGAGAATCAATAGCCTGGAGAGCTGCTCTCGAATCTGAGAGAATCACCCCTCTTGAAAATCGCTCCAATCGGCTGTGAAGCTGTAAAAGGGAGCCGAGATTTCACAGTCAAAAGCTGACACAAGAGTACCAACCGGAGAGTAGAAGGAGAACAACTGGCAATGAACACCGGCCCCAACGTTGACGCTGTCATTCGTTCTAGAGCCATCTTTATAAACCCTGAGCCACTGTGAAACGGGGTAGAGAGTATTTAAAGTTTCGTATGTCACTGATTTTAAAATTTTATGATTGTCCTCTCCTTTTAACACACTTTGACTTAAACTGAGTCGGATGGAAAAGGCCTTGGCTTCGGTTGATTTACGTGGTAATAAATATTGTTGAGCACCAAAATCAATGTTTGGACGAGAAATTAGTGCGATAACACCCTGTACAAATCCTCTTTGAGTCTTTAGGTTACGCTCTGTCTCAATAGAGATAGGTTTCCATAGGGACATACAACAGGGAATTCTAAGTATTTCCTACCATAACAATAGAGCACGTTCCTCAATCATTATACTGACAAGGGAAGTATGAATCAGTAAAATTGCCATTGGAACCACACCAACATCAATTAAAGGGCATGGTCGAAAACATTGGGTACAGCACAAATTTGCTGCAACAACCCCCATGGGGTCAAGATATAACCCCCTAAAAGTTTTAGGTATTTCTATAAAAGAAAACAAAACACACATCGTAACAAGAACGAATGATGCTGTGGTAGCGTGCTTGACTTCTCATGCGAAGATCTTCGGATCGAGTCCACGCAAAGGCGTCTTATTTCAACTAAAATATCCGTTTTTTAGATTTTTAATTAAATTAAATCATCACTTTAAGAGAAAATATTAATTATATTAAAACAAGTTT
Organism: Salticus scenicus; assembly: GCA_963930645.1. Classification (NCBI taxonomy): domain Eukaryota; kingdom Metazoa; phylum Arthropoda; class Arachnida; order Araneae; family Salticidae; genus Salticus; species Salticus scenicus. The sequence continues at coordinate 94,753,932 of OZ005655.1, read as the reverse complement.
TTTTTTTTTTGTTGTTGTTTTTTGTTCTTCAGCGCGGGCAATTTAATATATTTTTTTTTTAACCAATTTATTTATTTATTTATTAAATTTAAAGAAATTAATAATTTAATGGGAAATACTTAAGATTTTGTTGATGATTATATTACGATAAAATTTTGTTAATGATTATGTTTTATGTAAATTTCTATTTACTATTTTTTAACGACGACATTAGTATCTAGAGTTAATCGTCTGCTCTCAATTGTATTATTTATTCATGCAACTTTTTGTATGAAAAATCCTGACGGAACAACAGCTGTTGCTTAACTATTCGATGTCGCATTTAACTTTTATTTCAAATGTTTCATTAAACAACTGTCAAATTTAGTGTTGTCGGAAGAACTGATATGTAACATTATTGAACACAATATATTGAACACGATATATATTGAACACGATGACAAATTTTCTCAAAATGATTTTACTAATTTATAATTAGTTTACATCTCAAAAAATTCAAAATCTGGGTAAATATGGATTTTACAAATCTAGTAATCTCGACGAAAAGCCAAATATTTAACAAAATGTTCGTGATGAACAATTATTGACGAATAACAAAATTGTAATTCAAATAATTGTGATCAATCTTTTTGTATTTCTTGTTCTAATTGTGAAAAATACTTATAGTTTCATGAATTTTCTACATTTAATCATAACTCTTATAAGTTAGAAACTATATTTGTAGCTTTAAACATTATTTCTTTTTTATAAATAAAAACAATAAATTTATATATTTCGTAAATTCATCGTCAATACTTTATTAACTGGAATACTTAAAAAAAAAAAAAAAAAAAAAGATCTTCTTAATATAATTAACATTTTCTCTTAAAATAATGATTCAATTAAATTAAAAATGTAAAAAATAAATATTTTATTTAAAATAAAAAAATAAAAAAACAAAACGCCTTTGCGGGGACTCGATCCGAGGACCTCCGTATCAGAAGTTAAGTACGCTACCACAGCACCATTCGTTCCTATTACGATTAGCGTTTTGTTCGCTTTTACAGAAATAACTAAAACTATTAGTGGGTCATATGTCGCCACCATCGAGATTGTTGCAGCAAATTTCTACTGTACTCTATGTTTTTGACCATGCACTTTAATTGAAGCTTGGTTTGGTTTCAATAGCAATTTTACTGATTCATACTTCCCTTGTGAGAGGTCTGTTATTTGTACACAACAACATTTAATCAATTGGGGTCGATTTTACTGCGCCAGTAATAAGACGTAATGCCTGTTTTTGGAATTTTTCGAGGGAGTCCATTATTTTCTTTGAAGATGCAACCAGCGGTTCATATCAGTAAGTAAGAATATGTAAAACAAAAGCATTATAAGTTTGATTTAAAGTTGATCTAGAGCAACCTCATTTCGAACCCGCCAAAATCTTCAGTAGTGACAGTCTCTTCTACGCCCGACTAGTGACGTCCTCAATATGAGGGTTCCAGGAAAGTTTTCTGTCAAAGGTTACACCTAGATACTTAAAATTTTCAGACGGCTGGATAATATGTTCCTTATAAGATATCGTTGGTTGAAAAGGTTGGTGGGTAAGGAAAAAGATTACACCAAAGTTTTGTCCATATTGACTTTCATGTTGTTCACATCAAACCAGCTTTCCAAAATATGCATTGCTTTATTTAATGTTGGTTCTATGGACTGTTCGGCTACTGACTTTGGAGATTCGGTCCAAAAACTAGGTCAACAGCAAAAAGCAAGCATTTTATGCCGTCGATAGATTTTAGTTTGCTAACTAGATCATTAATATATATATTAAACAGAGTGCAGCTAGACAAACCACCCTGTGGTAATTCAGTCTTAAGAGATCTAAACTTCGAATAACAGTTATTATACCAAACCCTACAAATACGGTTATTAAGAAAATCACGATACCATTTTAACATATTCGAATGAACACTCATATCAGAGAACTTCAGAAGGAGATTTTCTCTCCAGACCAGGTCGTAAGCCGATTTGAAATCCACAAAGACAGCTGATAGAATATGCTTATTGTTGAGAGCGTCTTTAATAGTCTGACTAAGGAGGGCAACATGCTGATTAGTGGACCTGAATTTTCGAAATCCATCCTGCTCCTCTTCGAAGACACCTCTTGTCTCCAGAAACCAGTTTAATCCGCTGACAATGATTCTTTCAAGGCTCTTACAAAAGATGCTAGTCAGAGAAATCGGCCTGTAACTTTGAAGAGTCTCTGGGTCTTTACCTTTTTTGAAAATTGGGATAACTGTAGATTTACTCTAGTAAGAGGGAAGATATCCCGTTGACCGAATTATATTGAAGAGCCTCAATGTGGATTCAAAGGCTCTAGGGCCTACGTGCATGAGGAAATTTGAGAATATATCATCCTCTCCTGGGGACTTGCGTGGTTTGAGGCATTTAAGTGAATTTTTTAATTCATTTGAGTTAATAGGCACATTAAAGACAGTTAAGTTATTTTCCAAATTGATCTCAGCGTTCAATTTATTTTTTAATTTTTTAATAACTTTCCTAGTTTAGCTTCTTGCAAAATGTCCTTTCTGTTGCGAGTCAGCAAAAAACTGCACAGTTAAGTTAGCAACTTTATGAACGGAAGTAATAACTCTGTTTTTGAAAAGGAAAAATCGTTTAGGGCCTTTGGAGTGATCGTTATTAAGCCTTGCTAGAAATCTGAAAGCTCTTTTTCCGTCCCTTTGAAAATCTAAATTTGAAATAAATTCACTAAAAGTGTAACGTTTCTTCCGCAGGAGAGTTTTCTTGAAAAGAGCAGCCTGACGTCTCCAGGCTTGAACGTCTTGAGATCGTCTGGTCAGTTCAGCACGACGTCTGAATCTGCCACGCTTCAATTTCAGTTCCTTTAGATTAGTCGACCAGTAGCATTTATACTTTGCGACCTTGCCTCTTGTAATACTTTTCTTTGCACTTTTCTTCTTTTGGGTGCAACGTAGATCTACCTCCCCGTGCTACACCCTGGGCAACGGCTAGTACGACAAAATGATCTACAATCAAAGCATTCAGTTTGGCGCTCAATATGAGTTAGGATTCTACAGCGAAAAAAAACACAATAAACTCGTTATTTTTTTTCAACAATTAAATGATAGCTAAAATTTAAATCGCTAATTTTAAAGCTATTATGAGGTTATTATTTACATATTTTAATTAATTAAAAGGAAACTAATCAAAAATTCGAAAATCGGGTTTCGAGGTGCACCCGGGTCCTTCGTGTCGAATTACGTGATTGTCCGAGCTACTGCCTTTGTGCTACGCTGTCCGCGCACACACACACACTCAAAGACATTGCCTTTTATATACATAACGATATATATATAAAGATTAAATTTTGGAAAAACAATAAGAGATTTAATTTGCATGAAACAGGCGCATAAAGCAGCACTGAATTTATATACAAATGGATAATTTATTTAATTTAAATTATGATAAGTGAAAAGTAGAATGTATAAACAACCAAAACAAATTCTTATAACAGTGTTAATAATTAATAAAATGTTAATTTCAAAACTATTCAAGCCAAAATTACAATAAAGCCTTGTCTTCGTCGTCAGCAGGTGGGAACACAGCCATTAAAAAACTATGTAATCCTAAGAGGTTTCTGAAGACATGCCAAGTTAGCATATTCCAAATAGTAATTCAAACAACAATGTACACTGTTAAAAATTTTCTCCTAGGTTGAACCAAAACATGGTACATTTTTGCTGCCACCATGCGATGGTGAAACCTTTTACCATTATTTGGTGCTTTACTAAACCAAGTCTTGGTACTTCAATAGCTACATCCATAAGACGGAGAAATGTTTTACCGTAATTTGGTGCTTTTTTTAAACAAGAAACGCCAAATCATAGTAGAATGTTTCACCATCGCATGGTGGCAGCAAAAATGTACCATGTTTTGGTTTCTGAAGCTACTGTAGTACCAACATTTGGTTCAACCTTGAACTGAAATTTTTAACAGTGTAGTATAATAAATAAACTTGATATTATAACAACTGAAATGTGATTTATCTGATAAACAATTGAAATACGATTTATTTGATTGATAAACAGCAATGTATATTTAAGATTTGATTTTCAATAAAAGATAAGAAAACTTTGTATTGATAATTTTAGTTATTTATATAAATTCATGAACTGACATGCTAACAAGGACATACCCCCACCTGTACCTGTTGAGGAAAAAGAAACTAAAAAAATTCACCACCTGCTTAAGTCGAAGTTGGCAAAATTGGAGTCCCAACTTGAAAACATTATGAAAATTGAAAACTTTTGGATGCTTTCTCCATGTCCGTGGATGCCCAGTTCAAATTAAAGTCTGTCAGTACGTCATGTATATCCAAAAATCAGTCAGACGACCTTCCTAAAAATTAGGCTTTAAGTTGTTAATATCAAATAGGACATCTACGAAGACTACTAATCAATGCAAAGTCCAAAGCTGCGGAGCTGTCACATAAAACAAACTAAAAATTTACAATACTAGTATAATATAAAACAAACTTTAAAGGATATATTTTTTTATAAATAGAAGTTCTTGAAAGTTATATATTTGCTTGCTGAAATTTAAATTAGAACTGCACAACCTTTTGATTCTTAAAAGTTGATTAATTATGATATTTATATAAATTTTATGACTCAAACTAGAATGCCAGTATGGAATACAGTTAGTGTTGAAGTTGAACTTTTTTCTTTTATCATATAAATTAGTGCATAAAATATTATTATTTTTTAAACAAAAGAAATATCTAAAAAAATCAGTTTTAAAATTATTTATATCAACTTTATTCAATTTTAAAATATCTGGAAAGATCAAATTTTAAATATTATTGAAATTTGTATTAAATTCAATGTCAATCAGTGTAACGATAAGTATGTAAATTAATAATATGAATTACAGTAAAATTATATTCGAAAAAGAATAAGAAAAGATTTGCCGCGCTGGAAGAATAATTTGCCCCACGCAATACAGGTAATTGTTTAAAAATCCTACATTGAAAAACAGTATAATTATCATTTAAACAAAAATGATATAAGTTAAGAAAATAAATTTTAGGAATATTTAATTCATGTTCAACATAAAACTTATCAAAAATCTTTTTCACGATACCATAAAACTGATTTATAGGAATATTACAAAATAAATTTTCAAAATCGAAGGTTTGAACAAACGAAGGAGTAAAAGTAATTATATTAATTAAATATGTACCAAAATCAATGGACCAAAAAATAACTTATTTGAATTTTAAAAAATCACACATATATACATATATATATATATATATATATATATATATATTAATCATAATATTTTTCAAAAAGATTTGTAACTTGACATTGAAATATTTACCAATACTATTTGTAGTACAAAATATAAAACTGAATTAAACTGGATTTTTATGAGATTTAGATAAAATAGAATATTACTACAATATCTACCAATCAGTATTTGTACATATTCGAATTTAGACATTTTGTAAAATGTATATAGAAAAGTTTTTTAGGAATCATCTTGGAAATTTGGTAGCGTAAAGAACATGTTATACCTTATATTTTTCTGCAAAAGTTGTGTCCTGAAAAGAGAAAGGGGAACAGTAAAAAATTAAACAAAAATAAAAATATTTTGGATCACCCTGTAAAAGGGTTATAGTTAAGCTTTAAATGCGTTTTGGCTGTAGCTTGTGATTAAGAAGATTTTTCTCATTATCTGTATAAAAGTTTATGAGGCTGCCGCCTATATTCATAAAGATAAAACTGTTTCTTTAAAAAATTGCAAAAAGAATTTCCACATTTTTAACATAACACGTAGGGTATTAGACATTAGACCCAGTGCAAAGGAAATATGGTAGTTTTTTTTGGAAACATGGTATACTAAATTTGACACAGCATACAGCATACAGCAATCAGAATGCAAAAATGCTAAATACTTTGCGAAATACGAGCACTTTTACTAAATAATTTTTAAATACGCGTGCGCAAGGTTTATAAAAATTTTATTTGCATAATTTAATAGCCAAAGGTATTGAGCAACATATATGGAAACTCCAAACAAATATCATGTAAATTCAAAACGTTGCAAGAATTGAAGTTCTTCCCAAAAAAAAAGAAATATGTTAGGGGGTTTTATTAATATTTATTTACAATCAGCGAAAACTTTGTATTACAACTGGGCATTGTTGAATCAAAATAAAAATGTGAGTAAAACCCATTATAGTTTAGCTTTTGTTAAAAAAAAATCCCTTAAATTTTAAGAAGGTAATGAGGAAACATTAAAACTTATTCAATTAAAATATGGCCTGTTTAACAGTGGTACAAAGGATGATGTGTTTTGGTGCTGTTACTTTAATATTAAAGGTATTCTAAATTTACAGGGATGATTCTTCAGAAACCTAACAATATCATACCCGAGAAAAATGTCCTAAGAATGGGTAAATAGAGAAAATTATTATTATTATTATTATTATTATTATTATTATTATTATTTAAATTTTTGACACATATTTCCCAGTGTACTTCAATGCATACAAAAAAGATTACCAATTTACTATCTCCTGTAAAAATTTAAAAATGACTGGGATGTCACTCTCCTGGCCTGCCAAATCTCTCTCTTTCTCTCTCTTATTAAACTTTATTTAATTTATTTATTTAAAAAATTCGGATCAACATTTCATAAATTAAATTTGTAGTACCAAACTATATATATTTAAAGGTATAAATTAGTATTTTTTGAATCCATTTAATCACTAACTTATTAAGGTATATCACTTTAAATTTTGTCTCAAAGTTTTCCTGTCACTCTCCTAGCTTCGCGAAATTTATAATAATTTTAGAGAAAATGAGTAAATTTTCTTCCTGATGCATAATAACGCTATTTATTTCAAAATTGTGTTGGATTTATAGAATGATTTGAAGATGTGAATCATCAAGCATTCTTATCATAGTTTTGAAATTTTAAACGCGGTTATGTAACAGTTTAGATTGTCGCTCTCCTGTGCAATATTTCAATTATACATAAAATAATTTTTCACAAATAATACCTGTTATTATATGCAATTAAGCGAAATTAATTATATGTAATTAAGCTCCACTGACGTTTCGGCCTCCACTGCCGAAACGTCAGTGGAGGCCTCCATGTAGAGACTCAAAAATATTTTGGATTCTGTCTGTTTGTGTGTCTGTCTGTTTATTTTGTCAGTTTGTCTGTCACGCGATAGCGGCCGCAAACATCACGCTGTTGACTTGCAGTTTGGTACACAAGTTCATCAGCCATACGTAATTAGCTGTATAGTTATATACTAGCTGTTATAACTATATATATTTCGTGTACAGGGACACACCAAAATTTGTCTTGTCACTACGACCTACGGACAGAAATTGTATGTACCCCAATTGCAGCCGTAAAAACTCCTACTGATTTGCAAATTGGTACACACATTCAGTTTCTGTAAAGAAATAGCCGTATAGATTTTTATGTCTATATTTTTCATGGATCGTGTACAGGGACATACCAAAGTTCTTCTTATTATTACGGCCTATGGAGTGAATTTCGTTCAAACGAATTTCAACTTCTTTATTCTCCACTCAACAAAATAAAATTAGTGTGCATTGTTGAGGTGCTTAAACTCATATTTTCTATAGAAAACATGTGTGTTTAGGCTTCATAATTAATGTATGGAACCTTAAAAAGTGTTCCGACAATGTAACGCAATCATTCAAATTTTATTATATCTCGAACAATCATTCATGGAAAACGTACAATAAGTTGAACAGTTTTTACTGGTATAAACAATATGTATGTTTCGTTTACAGAGATACACAAAAGAATTTCGTGACATTAGTGCCTGTGGATAAATTTTTAATTAAGCATAATTTATCATGTTTATGCTGCACTCAACATACATTAACATACATTATTAACATACATTAACATATATTATAACGCAATTAACATACATTATAGAGACGCTTAAAAGCCTGTTTTCTCTAAAAAAAGGAATGTATAGACTAAATAATTTATTTACAAGATCACACAGAAGAATTCCAATGACATTATGTAATCATCCAAATGATTCCAAATTTGATTCAAATATTAATGAGTTATGATTAATTAGGTGTAATTTTTTTTTTATTGGTGTCTATAATTGTGGCCATTTTCAAGGTCATACAACAAAAGAATTTCGTACTCTTACGGTCTGTAGACGGTTATTTCTTAAAAGCGTATTTTAAAAAGGTCACACCCCATTAAATATAATAAAATTTTATTAGAATGTTTAAAAGCTTTTTTTTCTTTTTGTGGAATAGAATAGTGGGCATAGAATTGGAAATTAGTTTACAGGGTTACGCACAATATTTCGATATGTCATACAATCATTCTGCATGAATTTTAGTACAAGTATTTATGAGTTACAAGGTATTAATAGAAGGCTGTTATTAGGAAAATATATAAATATACATATATGTGTAGATAGATATAGGCAGAGAGATACAACGGGAGATTATTTATATATATATATATATATATACATATAATAATGTTTTAACTTATGCTTCAGAAACGTAGACATTAACGTGTAAAACTATGCAAAAACTTCAAACAACCCAGAGAAGCATGGAGATATCCATGTTAGGACTCCCCCGAAAAGACAGAAAGCGAAACACTTGGATTAGGAAGCAAACAAAAGTTACTGATGTTATTTCTAGATAAGAAGTTAAAATGGAGCTGGGCTTGCTATTTTGCCAGAAGAAATTATGATAGTTGGACCAACAAAATTCTATTTTGGATACCGAGGTATACGAGGAGATCGAGGAAGAGACCACTGTGTCATTGGATGGATGAAATTGTGAAGTTTGGAAGAGCAGAATGCAGAAGAATTACTGAAAACAGAGAGATTAGAATCACCTATGAGAGGCCTTTATTGTGCGGTGGATTGATAAAGGCTAAAATTGATGATGACGATGATAATGATATTTATATAATATAAAATAAATAAAAATGATCAATGATGTGTTGAAACAATGAGTGATGAAAATAGTACGTTGAGGTTCCTGTTCTGCAGATCCACTAGCAGATTAAACTTCTTAAACCTAAATTTGCTTCTAGGTCTAAGTATCAGACGTAAAAAAAAAAAACATTCAGTTAAGCGGAGCATGGTTAGATACTTAGGAATATATAATTTGTTTAAGTGATTTTTTTTTTTTTTTCCTTGATTATGTGTCTTATTAAAAAAAAGTATAATTTTTCATATATATATATTTTTAAGCATTTTTTTTTTTTTTTAAGAATTCATGATTTAAAAATGTTCAGCCTTGTGAGAATTACCCATGGAAAAGATACGGGTATTCTATTTTCCAAATATGTCTTAAAATATTTAAAAATGTTCCTTTAAAGTATTTTTATTGTATTTTACAGACAATTTTTTTTTTAACCCATGGTTCCAATGCTATATTACACGTTGTATAAGTTATACATACATAGATTTTATGCTCATTTTCATCTATTATACCTTTTGATACCTTTATGCACATTTTTTGTAGTTTATATATATATATATATATATATATATATATATATATATATATATATATATATCTGCGATATTATGGTAAAATAGTTTTCTTATTAAATTACGATATTTTCCTGAAATGCATCATTATGACACAGCGATATTTAAAAAGATTACATAGAATTTAACATTATTTTGTAAAAAAAAAAAAAAAAAAAAAAAAAAAAATGTACATACGAGAAATGATTAAATATTGTTTAAGTAACAAAATTATTAAAGACATTTTCAAAGATGCTATCTCGGAAAATGGATGATGATAAGTGCGGCAATATGGTGTCATTCTAAATAAGAGCAGATAATGATTACCCTTCACATCTTTTTTTGAACATGACTCGTTTACCGAGAAACCTCATTAATTTAGATGAATATGTAAATCTTTCAAAAATGATGGATAGCATATGACTACGCATTAATCATTAAACAATCTTTTATTTTTCTATGAATAAAACTTTCTTTTTCAAAAAAAAAAAAAAAAAACATTTATTGCATTTAGCAAACTAAATTTTTCCTCATTACATTTTTGAATTAAATTTGTTATTTTTATTTTTGTATGTTATACAAATTTACGTACAAATATTCTGTAAAACCTTTTATGCATGGTTTTTTTTTTTTTTTTTTTTTTTTTAATACATATTTTTATGAATTTATTCCTTTAATATTTGTGGTGAATTAGGTAAAAAATAGCATTATTAAAAACAGACAGTATTTTAGAATGTATTATAGTGGCTTAATAATATATTTACGTGCAATGAACAATGGGGAAATTTGGATTTTAGACGTTGTCTCAAATATATGAATTATCTAGAATCTTCGAGAGCGTAGAGAATATGATATACCTCGAATATTTAAAAGCATTTTTTTTTTTCAGGAATCAAAAGAAGGCCAGTAAAAAATTAAAGAAATACTTGAATTATTTGGATCGTCTGTAAAAAGGAAAGCTTTAAATTAATTGTAGCTGCAGCATGTAATTATGAAGGTTCTTTTTAAGTATCTGCGTTCATTTATACCGGATTAGCGCATAAATTCAAGAGAATATTAAGTTATTTCTTTAAATTTAAAAGCTAATTACCCGTATTTTGAGAAAAGGAAAGCTTTAAATAAATTAAAGCTGCATCATGTAATTATAAAGTTTTTTTTTTTTAATATCTGCGTTCATTTATACCTTATTAGCGCATAAATTCATGAGAATATTAAGTTTCTTTAAATTTAAAAGTAAATTACCCGTATTTTGAGAAAAGGAAAGCTTGAAAGGAATTGTAGCGGCAGCATGTGATTATGAAGGTTTTTTTTTTTTTTTTTTTTTTTAATTTCTGCGTTCATTTATACCTGATTGGCGCATAAATTAATGAGAATATTAAGTTTCTTTAAATTTAAAAGTAAATTACCCGTATTTTGAGAAAAGGAAAGCTTGAAAGGAATTATAGCGGCAGCATGTGATTATGAAGGGTTTTTTTAAATATCTGCGTTCATTTATACCTGATTAGCGCATAAATTAATGAGAATATTAAGTTTCTTTAAATTTAAAAGTAAATTACCCGTATTTTGAGAAAAGAAAAGCTTGAAATGAATTATAGCTGCAGTATGTGATTAAGAGAGTTCTTTTAAATATCTGCATTCATCTATACCGGATTAGTGCATAAATTCATGAGAATATTAAGGTTCTTTAAATTTAAAAGTAAATTGCTCGTGTTTTCATTATAATAAGCATTGTATTTAACCCAATGAACCTTTTAGGAAACTTGGCATACAACAATAGAGACAATAAATACATAAAAAAAATATAAAAATATATAAAAAAATATAAAAAAATAAAAATATTAATAAATATCGAATGAAATACGACCCTTTTAAAAAATATTTATAAATGTACATGGGAAAGCGTTGTTAAATTCATAATTTATTAGCAAAGCCAATTTAACTACTTAAATACAAATTCCAAGCAAATCTTGCGAAAATTTAAAAAGTTACCGTCAACAAGATAAACTGAATATCAGTTCTTACTTATACGCATTTGTACTCTATTAAAAATTTTGTGCTTGATTTAACCAAAGCTTATTACCTGAAATCGTAAGGTTGTGAAAGTTTTTACTATAATTTGGTGCTTGTTCACAATAAGAGGTTCCAAATCATAATAGAAGTTTTCACCACTTTATTGTCGCACTATTGTAGTACCACCATGTTTCGGTTCAACATAACACGTTGTAGCTACTGTAACACCAAGATTTGTTTCAAACTAACACGTAAATATATAAGAGTATTTATTACATTAAACATATAAAATGTAGCTTAAAAATTATCTGCCGTGCAACTTCACTCGTTGAATAAAATATAAATAATTACTCATTAAATTTTGAACTTTTTACTGCTTTAAAATATAGTTTGTTATAGAGTTAAATTAAATCTAAAAACTTGTAAATATTTTAATGTAAAATATTTTAAGTTAAGGAATTTCCAAGCATTACAATTTAGTTGATTTCAAAATTACTGTGCACTTATATTTAAAAATAGTTTTGTTCTAACTTGTACCTTTTTTATGAATTTCTTTGAAATAGTTTACCCAAGAGCTTTTATGTAAAATCTTTTATTATAAAGTTATTTCGAGAACTTTTACGTCAAAACTTTTAAGATAAATGTTCTTACAAAAATTGTTTGTTCAGAAGTTTTATAATAAAATTTCTTACAAAAAATTGTTTGATCACAACTATATACGTTCTTTATTAAAAAAAAAAATTAAAAATTGTAAAGTTCCTCTGTCAGTGAAAATCTCCTACGAAGTCCTCCTGTTTCTAAATGTGGGGTATAGAATGTAAAAATGCAAAGATTAAAAATAATTCGTTTTATTGACTATTTAGAAAAAAGGTGAGACGTTAAAACGTGCTAAATGAAGTATGTGATATTAGGTAAAAATGAATTTAAATGTGTTGATGTCATTACCTCTAACTTCGATAAGCTACCGAGTCAAAGATGAATATGGTCAAAGGTTTGTGCTGGCCTACTTTTTCTTCCTATCCTTATTAACACGGTTTCCCCCCCTTTATTTCTATTGTTAAGTATCTCTAAATGTAGCTTTATAAAAAACTAAGAGTTTACAAGCGTTAGCAATTTTCCTATTTGTTTTCCTATTTGTTTTACAGTGTTATTAAAAAATGAAAGTTTGATTATGTTAAGAACGATATAAGTGAATAAATATTTCATTGTTTATTTAAAATATTGCATTTAATTACCTTTCTCACATAATTTGTATATGTTTCAATATGTTTGTATGTGTCATTTGCATGTCACAATGTGCCCCAAGCACGTCACTACTATCTCCGCTACTGGGAAAGTTGCGACAAATTTCGAGCTTACGCAGAATTCCTTTTATGGTATGAAAAACGTTAATAATATTAATAGTTGTTTTATAAATATATTACACAAGGCTTACTCTATGGTATGATATACTAAATGTTTCACTTCAGTTCAAATCTTACAGTTAATATAAAAAAGGACGAATACGTCACTACTAGCTGCGGTATCCCCTATGTTAAATAGTAAATTAAAAATAGTGCTTTAAAAACTATTTGTTGTTGTATTTGTGTTACTTTAACCTTACCGTCATTAGTAATGGCGGCTACCTGACAATCCTTTGCGTATTAGTTTTTATTTCTATTTGCTTGTTTATTTATTTTTGGTGGGAGTTTATTAATAAAAGAACTGGATACGAACGCTTTTCGAACATATAAGGATATACTTTCATGTTGTTTAAATAAAAGGTAGAAATTGTCTTTAAATTCTAAGAAAATGTCTGCATTTTTTACTGTTGCCGATTGAGTTAGTTTACAAATACAGAAATTATACCGAAAAGCTTCAATACCAACTGTGTCCATACTAGAATAGTAAAATTAATAAAAGGCTTTCATGATCCTTGTTACAATTTAAGAAAGTCTTATAGCAGAGACAAAGCAGAAAGTAGCTTTAAAAAATTGGTGAGTGCTTCATCGCTGATGCTAAATCAAAGTTGTTGAATGTTACAGCATGTAAAAGCAAAATCACTTTTTCTTGCTTTCGTTTGGAAAACCAGAGTTCCTGTGACTGTCCTGTAAACACTGATTGCAAATGTGAAAAAGAGAAAAAAAATATCTCGTATAGAACTAAAATTTTTGTATGACCAACGAAATACTAGAAACACTTAAATTAGTATTCTAGACAGGAAATAAATATAAAGTGTGAAATAGAAGGAATTTAGAGACTTATTAGATCAATATTAAAAGAAAAAAAGAAAAAAAGAAAAAGAAAAATGTTAAATAGTTTTTCCGACGATTCCGTTGTAAATATACATCTTTAGAAGACATTTAAAAAGTAACAATAAAAGAAGGTGGTGCATCTGTTGCTTCGACATCTAAAAGTCAAATGAAAATTATTTTATTTGCTACCACTGTAATGAGTGACAGTTTTAGAACTTTTGACAGAAAAATGGCTGTTCTGTTGCGTTTGCCAATCTTAAAATCATGTTGTACTGACTAGTGACGAAATGCCTTTTTTACTAACTCTGAGATTTTGTTTTTGACCATAGCAGTGGACGACAGACAACATATGAAGGAGTTAGCCTACTGAAGAATACTCAAGGTAACAGATCAACCGTCAAGACACAGTTCTGTATCTACAATGTAAAATATTTTGCGTAAGAATACACAACATTATTGAGAAAACTTATTTTCCTGACCCATGTTGAGGAATGTTATCAGCTATAGCTGTATGACAGAGGCATACAGTGGAATGTTACGCAATTACAACTGGTAACATGCCACTGTAGGCCTCTGTTACACAGATATAGCTGATAGCATTCCTCAACATGTTTGAGGAAAATAAGTTCCCTCAATAATGTTGTGTATTCTTACACAAGACGTTTTACAGTGTATAAGAGAACTTCTTCAACTAATATCAAGTTTTGAAATTTTGTTGATCAGCTGGTCAACGTGCTTATTTTCTCTCTCTTTCTCTATGCCTCCAATGAAGGAAAATGTGACAAACAAGGATCTTTTATCATTTCTATAAACTAAACAACTGCCAAAGTTCAAAATAATAAAATTCATATATCACATTCAAGCTGTTGAAAGGATTGTGAAGTTGGTCAATGAATCTGCAAAAAAGGTATTTAGGGAAGACTCAAGAGATAGATTTATAATAACAAATTTATACTCGCAATTATCAATGCCAAAAATGAGTAATAAATCTAATTTCTAACATTAATCCAAAAATAGAAACTTGTTTAAAATCATATAACAAATGTAAATGTAAATGCACTGTAAATATGTTGTAAATAACTATCCATCATGATAATAATAACAGGAGACTTGGCGTTGGAATATTAAAACTCGAATAAACGACTACGTCAGAAACGCCAAAGAAAAATTGTGATTTCGCTATTCCCTATTTGTCTGACTGTTGGAAATTTTATATTCAGTCCACACTTTCTTAATTTTTCTACTGTTTACACAGCTAACTTTAATAAATTCCTATTGGCCACTCTCCCCACCTTTCCCGTAATTCTATTGGTTGAACTAAATTCGGCCCCTCTCCTATATATACGAGCACTTCTGCAGATTCAGAATCCTTTTTGCACTGATGACGGCACGCTCCGAAACAGCTGTATGCATTTCCAATATTTTTCTTTGGCGTTTCTGACGTAGTCGTTTATTCGAGTTTTAATATCCATCATGGTTGCTTGGATGGTAAGAGCAGGGTAGAAATTGAAGTGCAACCATCTATCTCCTCGTGGTCAGGCCTGGGTTGTTAATATAATAAATTATAATTGCATAACAAACGAAAAGCTGCACAGTGCACATTTATTTTGAAAAGTGCAAAACTGCATTTCAAAAAACAAAATACTGCATTTTGTAAAAAAAAGCTAAAAGTGTTCAAATTTTGATTAATTTCACGAAACATTACGGCTTATACGCGATCTGATAATTATAAAATAATATAAATATTTGTAAAGACATATGAAAAGAGTGTTAAAAAAGCATTTGAATTCTATTACCAGAACAAAAAAAAAAAAAAAAAAAAAACATTTGTATATCAATACATTTTTTTTTTAATTTGAGCTTTTTTCATGATTTTTTCCAACTTTGAAGGTCATGCGCGAAATAAAGATAGAAATATTTTTATTATTATTATTATTATTTTTCCCGAATTCAGGATGACAAAATACAACTTTTTTTCTTTATTAGAAATCGCTTATCTGAAATATTCCGTTTTCGGCCCACCCTAATATATATACAAATAATAAAAGCACTTGACGGATTTGTATGTTAAATTTTAATCTTAACTTTTTTTATGAACCAGATAAACTGGAACTTTTTGAAGTTCTTCAAGAACTTTTTTGAAATCTGCAATTTTTTAACACTTTATCTTTTTTAACAACATATAATAATGCATTTATATAATTTTCAAATGCAAGTTACATAAAGAAAATAAGTAATACGCTGTGACTACCAGAAAACTTACTTCTATGTTATTCTGTATAGTAGTGTCACCTACCGATTGATAATGCATAGAAAAAGGTCATCTTATATTCTTATAATTATTCTCTTTGTATATATAATTTGGTATAGTTTTCAGCAGTAGATGCTAAAATAAAACCATCTAGAAAATCGAAAAAAATAGTATAAAAAGCCATTGCCGTCTTAATCGCGCTCGTAATGAATTACTAATGTTTTACATAATGTCCGCCAATATCGGTGCATTTATATATCATAGAAGCTAATATATTGTCTTCCCGTAAACAGAAATATATTTCTGCATAGCAGCGACACTTGTCGACCGATAGCACTGAAGTTCTATCAGCATGATCAAATACAAAAATTATTGGTAGTATGTATTATAGAAACTGAGATATAGGAGTATCGAGTGTATAAACATTTTATTCCAAACACTAATTCGTCTCAATTTAAGACAATATATATTCAAACAACTATTAATTTGATTAAATGTCGTCTAATGATTCACTAAATATAGCTTGTACAATACTTTGCTAAAACACTAGCGGGGTCGGATATTTTCTAAAAAATCTCGAATCGTGTTTATGACATCTGAAAACGTGTAAATTCATTGAAAAATGGAAAATAAAAACTTTTCATCGCTTCCTTCTTATGAATATACAGAAAAAAAGAAAATAAATAACAAAATGTAAAACAAATAATACAATGGAACAATTATTTTCTAAAAAAAGTTTACTTGTAACTTTGAAGAAAAAATATATCATCTTAACTCTGTATGTAAAGACTTAAATACATATCATATTAGAAACATGAAAATAATGAAAAATATCTCAGAACAATAACTTAGCATAAGACGGAAATTTATCTTTTCACAAACATATATAAAAATCGAAATAGGAGTTATAACTTGCTATTATGCAAATGTTTCATTTTGTTGTCTTTAGGGAATCAGAGAATTTAAGGTAACAGCACTTTTTAAATACAGTATAATATGACAGAACCATTTTTCGTAAAAATCTGTAATTAAAAAATTCGTTGCCATGACAATATTTCATGCATTGTTTGTTGCATAGCATTCTTTTAAACAATATTCTTTTATCTCATTTATATCTTTATTTCTTTGAAAATGAATTTCTCTGCCGTTCTGTTAGAAACATCTTTCCGAGAAAAAAAAAAAAAAAGTTAAGTGTAAGCTTATAGTATTTTTTTTCTTTTTCTTTAATTTATGATATCGTTAATGCAATCTTAAGGAATATAGTTATGAAACGAAATTATTGGATATTGCCTTAAGCGCAATAATTTGTAACGAAAATTAACTCAGTGAATCTGCAGATCAGGATCCTCAACGTCCTATTTGCCTCAATCATTATTCAGCAGATCATTTATATTTATTTAATATTATTTAGAAGGCTGAAATGGGCTGCCACCCCCTCAACACCCACATTGCATCCACCTGCCTGTATCTATCTGTATCTCTCTCTCTCTCTGTATATTTATTTATTTATATATATACATATATCTTTTTAACTCGTAGTATTGTGTTAATTCTTTGCAACTCATAAATACCTGTGCCAAATTTGATGCCAAATTATCACATAACGTATCAGAATTACTTTGCATAACCCTGTTAATCAATTACGAATTCTATGTCTATCTTTTTCCTCAGAAAACAGGATTTTAAATATTCTAATCACGTTTATTTCATTATATTTAATGGAGTGTAACCATGTGAAAATGCACTTATAAGAAATATCATCTATAAACTACAATAATACGAAATTCTTTTATGGGTCCCTGTATTCAAGTCCCAGACATAATATACACCAATAACAATATGCAACTAATTCCTAATTACGCATTAATATTTGATAAATATTTAACATCATTTGGGGGATTGCAGACTGTTATGGCAATTCTTTTGTATGGTCCTGCAAAAAAAAATTATTTAGTCTATAAATATAGTTTGGGACGAAAAAGAAAGAAAGAAAAAAAAAGGCCGCGCTTGGATATTTTCCACACTGTTAAAAAAAAAAAAAAAAAAAAAAAAAAAAAAAAAAGAAGCATTTAAGCAAATTATGCTGGCACCGATATTGCCAGTACATTCTGCTGTTAAACAAGGCAATTTACAGCGGAAACATCTGTAAAGAAATACTGTTTTACGGTTGTTTCTGTTGTAAATTACTTCTTTTTAACTGACCCCCCCCCTCCATGCACCCATATTGCCAGCATATTATGCTGTAATTCTATTATTTTTCTTTTTCTTTTACAGTGCAATTCTCTTTCTACAATAACTAATTTTATTCTTTTAAAAGCAAATTTTCGAACAGATTCCATTACGCTGTGTTCCACGTACAATCGTACAATTTAGGATTGAGCCAAGTGTTAAAAACAAAGTGCAAGTGTTAGGAAAATTGTAATTTTGAAAGTATTTCGAAAATGGAAAGAACAAGGCAAATAACGTTCTAACAAGAAATATTAATTTTAGAATAAAAAACAAAAAATATTTTAATACGCGGGATGTCAAAATGGTTAAATGTTGACGAAATGTAGGTGAGATGGTTTTTAGCAAGATCTAATATTTTTTGTCTGTATAAACTGGTAATTTCTCTGTAGGCGGCTACGTTGCTCATACAAGCGAGATGACCCCAACTTAAAATGCCAGTGCTTAAAAAATTGGATTTTATTACATTTAGAATATAGAAGGGATTCAGAAAAAGTGTTTAGCAACATAATTTCTATAAATACAGTGCAAAAACTATTAAAACAAGCAGGTTTAACTGTCAGAAAATTTGTAAATAAAGATGCATTCTTAACGACAAGAATTAGGAAAGCAAGACTTCAGAGAGTTAAAAAAAAAATTAAAAAATGGTAAGTTAGTTATTGAGCTGAAGTGGCTCTCTCTGATGCGTCAAGTTTAACTTATTTCGAACTCACGGAAACAAACAAGTCTGATGACGAAAATATGACCGACTTAATGAAAAACACGCTTTTAAAACAGTGACACATTTTCCGTACATTATGATACTTAGGTGCATAAATTTTCAAGGAGTTGGGTAAATTTTTATGCTCAGGTGATCAATTGACCCAAAATGAGCACGACCACTAAAACTTTATGCCAGACCGACAATTTTGGGGACATCGCAGGCATTTCATAAACAGCATTTCAATATGACAATGCACCTTGTTATACAGCGCCTGTTGTACGTTTATTTGTTTCAAAAATTGTTAAAATTACCTATCCATTAAAATAATAAGTACCTATAATTCTGTAAGTAATCATAACTTTTTTCACTTCAAGTTAAATTTCACAAAGAATATCGTAGAATTTCTTCTTTATTGCACCTGGAAATAGTCCTAATCTCAATCCACTCGAAAATGTTTAGTCTATAAAAGGAGGTGGGGATTCGAACTTTGCAGCCCACAACTTTGCCGTAACTAGAAAAAATTATTTAAGATACTTGACACAGTGAAATTCCCGAGTTTCATGTTAAAAAATTGTATAATAATATGCCATATATCGCATTAAAGCAGTAATTTCATATAAAGGTGAAATTATCGAATGCAGAATACATATTTTGATTAAGTAATTGTTTAGATCTACTAAATAAATAGTTTCATTTCATACATTAAAATATCACGTGTTTATTTCGTATAATAAATCATAATATAATATCAAATATATATTTATTATATTACGTTTGAAAGGAAAATTTTATGAAAATTTTTATTAAATACTTAGTAGAGTGTAATAAAGCAAATTTTTATATCGAAAATGTACATAGGTATCATTTTATGTCTCTCGTATTACGGAAATGTGACAGCTTTATTTGCTTCAATCATTAGTTTTGAAGTTATAACAAACACAAAAGGTATAAGTTATTTTTCTGCTGTGTGGTCTTTTTTTTTTTTTTTTTTTTTTTTTTTTTGTCCCACGCTGTATTTTATTGTGTAGAAAAAAAAAACGTTTTTAAGCATCTTAATAATATGTGTTAATTCCATTATATTGAATGTAGTATAAACGCATTAAAATGCACCTAATTAACATTCTGTCCATAAGTTTTAATGACATGAAATTCTGCTGTGTTTTTCTGTCAATGAGTCATGAACATATGTACTTTGATAAAATGTAACTCTTGAATAAGTGTTCGAAATTTGACATAATTTCGATGATTACGTGACATTGTCTGAACATTATTTTAAAGTAATATACATATATTACTAAATCTAACCTCACATTTTTTCTACAGAAAAAATGTTTATGCGCATCTCAATAGCAAATGTAAATTTCATTTTTTAATGCAGTGTAATTACATTAAAATGCGGTTAAACGAATAAATAGTATTTTCTGTATTATATATATGGATCAATGAAAGTAATTAAAATGTGATTTTTTGTGAGGAAACAATTTTTTAAAAGATTTAAACAATCATTATTAAGGCTTTTTTTTAAGTCTAATAACAAAATTAATAAACAAACAAACAACAACAGTAACAACAAAAACTATGCGTTTTATACCCATAATTTTATGAATTAAATAAAAAAAATAACTCTCTATATCTCAGTTCATAAAGTATTTGAATCATTATATGTTACTGTTACTAGTTTTACACTGTTGAAAAAAAACTTTGCTGCGAGAAATTCTCTGTAATTACAGAAAAATACGTTTTGTCAACGTAATTTTTCCGTAATTTACGGCTTTTATCTCAAATTACAGAGAATTTCTGGCAGTAAAGTTGCCTTTTTTTAACAGTGTAGTGTATGGAAACTTCCATAACAGTTGTTTTTAGTCATCCAGTTTTACACAAATTGGAGAAACTTCGGAAAGTAATTTTCTGTATTTAAATATCAAATATAATGCAGAAGTTTAAATAAAAGGTTTCCATTTACGTTTCTGTCTTTATAAGTTTATATCAATTTAAACTTAATAGGCATGGAATTCAATGTTTTCATTTCAAAATAAATCCAAGGAACTTTTATGTTTTGTTGTAAATAAAAATTATTCTGATTGATAAATACGGAATGTAATTACTTAACGTGTTTCATGGCATTAATGACTTGATTATCTGGTGTAAAAAGTTACGAAAATTTTCTTTAAACATAGGGATTATTTTTCATGGAATATTTAATAAAAGTATTTTTGTTTAGTACTAAATGTATTTAACATAAGTGTCAAATACATTTTAGGAGTAAATTTTGTTCATCTAATTTTCATGATTTATATACTGCACTGAAATATTTAAGTTTAATATTTAAAAACTTTGGAAAATTATAATTATTCTGCAGCGACATATTACTATAATGTAGTAATCGAAATTAGTCACGCTATCCAATTATATTATAGGAAGTAAATGTTGTATTCGTCTATCGGTTTATTTTCACATCTGTTTCTGAAATATTTAAAAGATTTTTGTGATTAAGTATACTATTCAAATTTTCAGTTCAAACTTGAACCACTATATGCAGTAAAATTATAAGCAATAGTACAATATAGCTCAACCTCACGTTTTAGTTTTCTACTTTTTGCGATTGAATTTCAGATGCACCAAAACTTGGAGAAGTTTTTCGTGAAATTGTAATTCCCTTTTATTCAGGGGATGGCGCCACTAGTTCGCTGAAAATGGCCGGCTGTAAGCTGGAGGGTGAAAATAAAATGTGTGAAGTGATATCGCGTGTGATTATGTCATTCAAAACCAACATTCATTACAAGAAAAAAAGAGTTCTTTATTATAATGATCATTAACCAGATGTTACTATAAGAAAGTTTATTGAAGTATATCCTTTTAAGAAAAGAGAAAAATCTATTATATACAGTCCAGAAAGTATGATTCAGTAAAATTCTTTTTGAAACTAAACGAAGCTTAAAATAAAGAGAGTGGTCGAAAACATGGGGTAAAGTGAAAATTTTGGTGCAACAACTCATCCATGGGTCAAGATAAGACACTAGAAAATTTAGCCCCTTTTATCATAATCAACGAAACAGATTTAGTGAACAAGAAAGCGTAGCAGAGTGCCAGAGTGTTAGACTTGAAGCACGTAGGTCTTTAGTTCGATCCTGGCTTCAGTCGAGTGTTATTTTATTTATTTTTTTATTCTTAACATAATACCAATATTCGGTTTAACATAAAATTAACAAATCATGGTAAAATGTTAAACCATAGGGTTGTTGCAGCTACTTCAGTACCAAGTTTTGGTTCAAACTAACACGAAATTTTTAACAGTGTAGCAGAAGGTACATTTTGGCTAATCACAGAACTTTGCGCAGGTATATAATCTTTAATGTTATAAATTCAGATAATATATCGCTACAAAATTATAAATTCAATTGTTTTGTATCAAAAAATGATCATAATACTAATAATAATAATAATAAGACTCTTATATAATAATGTCCTGCGTTTGCATAAGTTTTTTAAGCATTTCAAGCATATTTTTGAAGGATTAAGGGAAAGTAGACTTGAAATAATTATATATAGTATTTAAGTTATATTTGAAATTTTCATAAATATAGAATTAAAACATGTTTCATTCTTTACGAAATAATAATAATTAACCGAAAAAAAGTCCTTTATGTGTTATGATTTACATTCACGTTTCAAATACAACAATTTTACCTTCACATAGACCCTTTACAACTTATTCTTGTACGCGTCATTACCAATAGAAGGGCTAGAAACCCTGCCCCTTAGTATTTTGAAACATAAAATAGTATGTAGTTTCAAAGAGAATAGACTTTAAAACTACGTACTTTATTTTTTATAATAGTCACAAGTACAGAAAAATATTTTTTTTTTTTAGAATCATATTTATCAGTTCTGGAGTACTTACTCCATAAACTGATTCATCCCCAAACCCAAGAAATATAATAAGCTGTATGTAGTGTTAATTCTGTGCATGTAAATCAAGCATCAACATTTCTGGTAAAGCATTGTTGTAGATAGGACAGAAATATCACAGATAAATATATTAATTATTTTTTTATTTAAAAATTTAATTTTCAATGTTTAATTAATTTATAATATGTGTCTTTTTACCTTGAACATTAATTAATTTTTCTAAACATTTTTTATAGGAGATATTACTATTAAATAGAACAATGGGAAATCATTTCTTGTTTTCATCCACTGATGCTGAATTTAATGTTTAATTTGTTATACCCGTATTTGTTTGTGAAATCTGTTTTTTTTTTTTTTTTTTTTTTTTTGCTATCTTGTCTGTCTACTTTTGTGGAGAAAATTACTCAGATAAGTACATTACTTTCCAATAATTAATTATTGCTATAATATATAATTATATGGTTTAATTTTAAATTGAATTTATCTTGTATCTGACAGTATTCCTTTACTTGTTAATAAAAAAGTTTGCTTTTTTTTCCCTGTGTTCTACAATTGGTGGACGAAACACTTTCTCGGATTGGACATAAGTCTACATAATGGATGCTTTTAATTATTTTATTAAATTATCATTGGAATACGATAGCACGGTTGATAGAGCGTCAGAATAGTAATAATTATTATAATAATTATTAATGATTTTAGGTTCGATAATTAAGACAACTAAACCCCGTCGTGTACATTATTGGTTAATGGTGCAAGTAAAATTCGTTTTGTTTTTCCGTGAAATGTTCCGCAAAAATAATATTCGGTGTAAATGGATTTTCCCTTCCCCTGAGGATCTGAACTGTTATCGTACACTGAGAAAAAATACATACCACCTTCGTCAAAAACGAATAGGTAGTCATTTTCTGAATCTTAAAGCAGAAATAAAGATTTCCGAGTTATTCGTATAAGGTAAACAAATAAACTAAATAAAAGAAATGATGGAGAATTACTAGTCTATACCTTTTTAAATGGTAAAACCTTACATTATATTTTTGAACAATTTGTAGTTCTCGTTCTCAATTTAGAAGTTCTCGTTTCTATTTTTAGAATTGTTTCATAAACTAGAATTATAACTACTAAAACTCAATGTTCGTATTTGTCTGCAAAGATTTTTAAATATGTTTAAACACGATAATATAGGAACATGATCTATAAGAACTTATAAGGAGAACATGGAACAATTTTTAACAAAGCCGCAATTTATTTTTTAATAGTCAATCGCATTTTTTTTTTTTTTTTTTAACCATTTTATGTCTATGGTCCAATGTTTAAAGGGAGAGAGAGTATTCCAAACCATCGTCAATTGCTCACTGCGTTGCTCTATTGCAATGTTGAAAACATTCAACTTTAGCATCAAACTTAACAGGACACATTTGAAGTAAAATTTAAAGGCGCTTGCCAATAATAAATCTTGTCCATTTCTTCTATTATTTTTTCACTGCTGAAGGAACATTAATTCATTTTTACGGCTTTTAAATTATTCTATATTCTGTAGTTTAATAAGTTTCACTCTGTAAAACAATAATTTTATTCCATAGTGTTTAATGTTCATTACGTTGAAAAATTAATTTTGAAAATATTTAATTGTTGGCTAAAAAATAT
Organism: Salticus scenicus; assembly: GCA_963930645.1. NCBI lineage: Eukaryota > Metazoa > Arthropoda > Arachnida > Araneae > Salticidae > Salticus > Salticus scenicus. The sequence goes on along the minus strand of OZ005655.1, from coordinate 94,729,378 downwards.
CGATTTCGGATAGCACTAAAAGTAGTGCATTGAAGGTTGTTAAGAGGAATCTCAGGAATAAAATTTTTAAATGTTATTATTATTATTTTTTTTCTTTTAATTTTACTATCTTAAGATAGGAATTACTTCATGCCTTTTTATTAAATTTATACTTTGTGTTTAAACTATGAAAAAACAAAACAAAACAAAAAAAAAAAAAACATAATTTAAGTGTTGTTATACGTTGTACAATTAGTTTACCAAATTCGAATAATTTTTTACGATTACTTATATTTTTAGTTACTCTATATTAATAAAAAAAATCGAATGTGAAACATTTTTTTAAAAATATTTTTATTATTTAATGAAAAAAAAAATAATAATAATGAAAAATGGTATTTAATGGCGAATTTTACATTTAACGCTATTAAACAAAATTAAATATATAAAACTTTATAAGAATAAAATAATTCCTTGCTGTTACATTTATTTTATAATAAATAAGATATGAAAAATTTTGTGTTTAATAATTTTAAATTAAGCTGAAATTTAATAACTCATAGGCAAACATGAATTTAGATAAATAATCTTAAGTATAAAACTTAAGTTTTATAACGTTTTATCATTAGATTAGAAAATTAATTATAAATATGAATGTTTTTATTTTTATTTTTTTAACTTTGAAAATACAAAATAATAGTGTTTCAAAAATTCATAGTTAATTTTTTTCTTTTTTTTGTGTCTGTTATTTGTTTGTTTGTTTTATTTTACTTTTTCATAAATTCATATAAAAAGTCCAATTGTTATATGTATATATATAAAGAAACGTTTTCAAGATCAAATTAAGCCTTTTAAAATTATTTAAGCATCTTTATTCATATTTTCATTTATAATCTAGAAACAAAAACAATTTGCGAATTGTAAAAAGAAACGCATAATTTCATGAAATGATGACATATAAGATATATTTAATTTTATGAAATATTTACATTATAATATGTCAGAGTTATAAGCGTATGAAACCTTTTATAAAATTTCTTTAAAGACTTCTAGGCTCACACAAAGAGAACAATTTTTAGAAATTAATTTTCTGCATTTAACGATCAAGTGTTTTACAAAGGAGTTTAAAAATTATAGTTTACTATTTACTTTTCGTCTTTATATGTTTAAAATTATTTAAACTTACCAGGCGTATATTTCTATCTTTTTCTATTTTTGACTATATTCTAAGAGAATATTTTCTTCTCAAAGAAAAATATTCTGAGATTTTAATGCTGTATGTAATTATTTTAAATTATATAATTCAGGAAATTTGTGACTTGCTTAATTATACAAACTCTTAAACTTTTTACTCTAACATGAGAATTCGTCATTTCAGAATATTTTTGTGAAATATTTTGTCTGTATATAAATGCTAAAACTATTAGATATATTTAAAGTAAATGTCAAAATGTATTCCAGAAACATTTGCTAACTAATTTATATTTTTCACTGAAATTTTCAAATCTGATAGTTTGAAACTTTGATAAATGAATTTTGTTGCTAAAGCTATTTGTATAGCTCATTATTGAAAATTAGCCATGCAACCTAATTAAAAATATAGAAATTAAATATTTGTATTCATTTACTGATTTATCTTCACATCTGCTTCTGAAATGTTTAAAAGATGTTTGAGATTAATTAAAATACGATACACTCTGGAACTAATTATAAAATTTTGCACAGGTATATAATCTTAAAACATAGAATTTCAGGTTCGTTTATTTTCTTATCAAACAGCCACAACAACACCAACAACAATATTAATAATGATTCTAATAATAACAAATCTTTCCTACAATAATGACACACAATCTCATCAGTTTTTCTAACGTTTCAAAGATATTTGTGGATCAAAAGAAAATAAATTTAAAATATTTACAGGACTTAAAGCTACCTAAAATTATTTAAAATTGCAGTGTTAAATCTACCGGTTGTCGCATACGCCTGTATATAATTTAAATTTTTGTTAAAGTTGAAGGCATTGATAGAATTAAACGCGGTTTGCGAAAAAATATTCTAATGAAAGAAATATTTTTCTGTTTTGGTTTAAAAAAAATTGTTGATAGAATGCTGCACAGGCGAAATAACATGAAATATGCAAATCAAAGTCCTAAAAATTACACGGTATAACGATAATGACCATTTTTGTTTTGTGATTTTTTTCCTACTTACTCATGCAAAAAATTTTTAGTTAACACATCTTCTTTTATGCTGTCAATCGATACCATTCGCCATGAGAGCTTCTGAATTCAATCGTATATTGTATAAGTTGCAGTTAAGGGTATTGTAACTTGCTTATAATCTGTATTTTGTGGTAATGGCGGATATATAGAATAAGAGTAACTATTTATGAACATTTGCATTTGTCCAAATACTTATAATTTGCGATAGAAATGTAGGATTTGCCCAGTACAAAGAAAATTCTAACTTTTCCGTTTTCTTAAAAAAAAAAAAAAAAAAAAAAAAAAAACTTCTTTACGTGAATAATTTTTTCGCAAAACAATTTCAATTCTCCCATTCCCTTGAAGCCTTGAAGTTAAGTGTTTCTATACGTTGTATAATGAGTTTTTAAATTTCGAATATGGTCTTGTAAGAACAAAGTCAATTTCTATACACATATATATACATTAGCTATCCCATATTGCAATAAATAAATTCAATGCAAAAAATTTCTTTTTAGTAGTAAGCAGCATAAAGAAAAGTGGAATTTATAAACAAAAAAGAAGGAAATATCCTATTTGTTGATATTCGTTTTTCTGACTTATTTTGATATATTAATATACAAATCCTCCCCTTTCTTCTCCAAACTCCACAGTACTTTTCATGGAGCTGATTTTTTATTTATTTTTTTTATTTTTATTTTATTTTATTTTTTTTATTTAACAGAAAATACTATTTACATTGGTCTTCTACACTGAGAAAAAAAACATACCGCCTTCCTCTTGAATGAATAAGTGGCCATTTTCGAAATCCCTTAACTAGAAATATAGATTTCCGAACTATGCGCATAAGGCACGCCAATAAACTGAATAGACCAAATGGTCAAGAATTTCTTGTTTAGCGGACTCTCTTGCAAAATCAGCAACAGAATCTAGTGACATAGAATATTCACTCCCAGCTCCCCCTTCCTACATAAAATATCACCTAAATCAAAAACTAATTAATGACTGGCAGAGTCTCTGGAGTGTGTCTCCAAAAGGGAGATACACTCACGAGCTAATACCAAATGTCTCACTCAATATTTGGGACCTCTCTCCAGAAATCTCTGCCTTTCTGTCAGGTCATGGCCCCTTCCCCAAATACCTCCACAGATTTCATTGCCGACGATCACCCTTATGCTCATGCGGTGAGGAGAGGACTGCACAGCATTACTACTTTCACTGTCAACTTACAATACCTTAACATTTAAGGAACCCTAACCCTAGACCAGCAACCTGGCTGAACAATATAATAACTAGAAAGCCCCTACGGCTCAAATTAAAGCGCATCTATGCCTTCCTTTAAGATTTATCAAATTCAACAAACTAAATTCCTTCTCTATCTTTCCTTAATTTTTCCTCCTCTCCTACTTGGCGAATACTGGTCATGTCTGATGCTACAGAATTCCACAGAAGTGCTCTCGGAAAGCAATCATCCTGCGCATGATGCTGCTTTAACCAACATTGTTCTTAGGGTGTTTGGGCTTGATATAAAGACTGCGAGAACATTGTATAAAGACTGTGAAATTTGTACATTACCTGAATGAACTTTGTAATTAGACTTCCACTTGGCTCCGGTCCTCTTCACTTTCATGCAACTTTGTCGCCTTTTGTCGCGGGAGAGCTCTGCTCTGGCGATATTTGTAATTTTTTTTTTTTTTTTTTTTTTTTTGTTAGTTGCTATGCAATAAACAACGGGGGAGGCTTAACCTTTGGAGACGGGCTCTTCTGAATCTCCACAGTGGCTTTGGAGCCCCTCTCTAAAGGTTAAAAACGCTCAAAACCACTGCATAGTGGTGAGCGGCTTCTTTCCGTCTTAGAATCTTAGAATCTTAGAAGAATTTCTTGTTTACACATTTCTAGATGGCAAAACAAGATTCTGGATATTCCAAATATTCTGAATCTCTTGTATTGCGAGAAATTCTCGCTTGATTTTCTAGAATTGGTCATACACCAAGATTATAGTTGATGAAATCCGACTCTTGTAGTCTCATTTATTTGCAGAAATTTTTAAATAACTTTGCCCTCGAGAATATAGGCAAACACTCTAGAATTCTAATAGGGGCTTTTAGAACTCGCTTTCCAAGGGGACTAGAATTTATAAGGATGACATGGAACTATTTTTTCTAGAGCCACAATTTAGATTCTAGATGTCAGTTACAGAATTTTTTCTCAGTGTATTTATGATCATATACATTCAGTTCAGTAGATACATTTATTAATTGTATATACTTACTAGAATATTTCCGCGATTTTACGAGTATATCGCTACACTTATTAATATATCATATAACCAGCTCAAAGTTGTTCGTTTTTTTTTTTTTTTTTTTTTTTTTTTTTTTTTTTTTAACTTTAAAACCTCTGCAATGAAAAGATACATTTGAGAAATCATTAATTAATAATACATGCTATAAAATTTAGAAAATGTCGGAATGTAAAATCGACGATAACAGTTAAATTAAATTCCAATTAATCGGAGAGTAAATATTCCTAGTAGCACAAAAATTAAAATGATTAAATTAAATATTAATGATTCAATTAAATATTTATTTATTTATTAATTTATTTATTGAAATGATATATGTTTAGCTCTTTAAGGTTTTTCCATAATTATATATTGAAGGATACTAATAAAAAATATATACATATAACTTTATAAGATTTATACAGTTTTACGTGACTATATTTGTTTTATAATAAAAAGAGACAGAAAATAGTGTGTTTAATAATTTCAGACTGAGAAGAAAGTTAATAAATCATTGAAATGTATGAAAATATGACTGACTTCATGTTATTTTCTAAAGTATAAAATAAGTATTTTATAATGTTATTTTCTTAGATCAGAAAACTAAAACTAAATTATGAATAACTTTTAATTTTTTTAAGTTATTATTATTAATGTATATTTTGATATTAACTGAAAATTTTGTTCTGTAAAATTGTAAGTCATTTTTCGATTAATCTCAAAAGTTGCAACTTAAAAACGTCCGTCTTATAAACTTTCGAAATCATTTATGTCAGTGAAAACGCCTTTTTACTTTCTCTTACCCATAAGGTAGAGAAAGTATTGTTTTTGGGTCAAATTTTCGAAAGCGAGATTTTGTTATATTTACACGTTTTGAGGTCCAATGAATAAGAAAATCATGTTTTTAGCAAATGGTCTGTGTGTCTGTGTGTGTGTCTGTGTGTGTGTGTCTGTGTGTCTGTCTGTTATCAGCATATCTCAAAAACAAATTATGGCAGAAAGTTCAAACTTGGTATTCTAAATGTGTATCATATAGGGATGCTACAGTAAGCTTTTCGTTAAGATCAAGCAAATCGTTCGTGTACAGGGACAATCAAGAGAATTTTAATACATTACGTCTATGGGGGAAATTGCAGGAAAATAGAGTTTAACGTCTATAGACTGCACTAAACCAAATGAAATAAATATATATTTTTTGTAATAGAGACAGTTAACTGGGAAAATTTTTTTAGGAGCCTTGCCTCCCCCCCCCCCCCTCGAGGGGAGTAAATTTTCATGATGGGTATCTTTCGAAAGAGCTCGCCAATACCTTTAAAACGAATGTTTGAACCATCGATCTGCGATAATTTAAAACAAAGTTATGGATTTTTTTTTACTTTTAATGAAAAAAAAAAAAACTTTGAAAAAAATATCGTACTTTTTTTTTTTTTTTTTTTTTTTTTTTAATATTGAGAATAAAATGGACTTTTTTTTTGGATATTTGGTGTTATACTACTTCTCTAATATGGAAATCGTCTGCCTTATCATAAAAGATAATTTTTTAAAATAATAATTTTAATAAATTATTTTTTAAAAAGAGAAATATTTTTTAATAACCGAATTAAATTCTATATAAATGTAGGTGCATTAATGAAACGGGGAAGCCCCCCTCACACAGAACTAATTATCATATAAAACTCTTGAGAAGCCTAATATGAATTGTTTAACATAGGTTTACATAACAGTACTGGTTATCTTACCTATTAATCTGCAACCTGTATTTATAGTATTAAATTTCAGGGTAAGAGAAAGTCGTGTGAGTGACACACCAGATTATTTCTTTTTCTTTTTTTAATGGCTTTGAAGAACACTCTTAATTCAGAAACATCATTTGTTTCCGAATTCAGAAACGGTAGTGTTTTATAAATGTATGGAAGAAGGACGGAAGTACTCACACAAAAGGTATAACAGAATCGAAACTATCTGTGTATAAATACAGTAAAACATACTGTGATTTACAAATCATGAAAAGTTTTCTGTTCCATTACATCGAGGGCCGCGGTAGCCCAGTCAGTAGAGCGCCGGCCACGTAATTGGAATATTGCGGGTTCGGTACTCGAGCCGGCCGAAGACCGTCGTGTACAGTAATGGTGGTTCGTGCACGTAAAATCTGTCGTGGTCGCAATGTCCTCCATGTTCCCATCAAAAATTATACCACTGGGGGTCACCGAAGCGGGAGAGCCATCCCTTCCGTGGAGGATCAAAATTGTGATGGCATGTCTCCGGACCACCTCTAGGGGTGTGTCCCAGACCGTCGCCAATTGCCCATCTGCGGAGCACTTGTGCAACGTTAAACCCAACCATCCATCAATCCATCCGTTACATCGACACTCCATTTAAAACTTTTTTCTTGAGCACAGCTTGTGAACACATACTCTATAATAATATGCTAATATGTTAACATTCCATCTACCACAATACTTCCTTTCCGTTTCTCCGATTACTTGATGAAATCCCACTCCTTTTTATTTACCCACATCTTCATCATCTAGATTTTCCGGGAAATAACTGAAATTAGAGTTGAAAAAGTACAGTTTTAAGTTTATTTATATAAAAAAAAAGGTCACATTTTCTACCAACGCCGTGTGTCATGGAAATTTTTGAATATTTTGTTTCGAATCGGCATTAAAAATTACATCAGAAAAAGCATATCACCTTGAAGGGGAAAAAAATCATCGCAGACTTGTGTTATATTTTATGACTGTTTTCCATTAAATTCGATATGTCTTCCTGTTATGAAAAATAGATAAATAAATAAATAAAACTTTTTTTTTGTTGGTAAATTTTTCAAAGTACTTAAATATCTGTATTAAGGCTTTGGTTTAAATCAATTAATATTAATAATAATAACAATAACAATAATAATGATGATAATAATAATAATAATAATAATAATAATTAGAGAAATGTAGTAAGAAACACAGAATTCCGTTAAAAGAAATAAAATAAAATATTTATCTAATTTCAGTAAGTATTTAGAGTTATTAGTGTTATTATAAGTGCATGAAAATTTTTACAGTAATTCTTTATATTGTTTAATATTAAATATAGCGGACAAACTTCAAAAATTAGTTTTCTTAATTTAACAATCAAATGACTTTAAAAAAAAAAAATCATAGTTTAAAAGTCAGTTTTCTTTTAACTTTTCGTCTTTACAAGTTTATATTACTTTGAAATTACGAGACGGATATTTCTACCTTTTCAATTCTATACCAACTTCAAAGAGTTTTATATATTCTTCTAAAAAGAAAATTTTTGTGAGTAATAAACGCGGAATTTAATTACTTGAAATGAAATGTTTCGGAAAATTAAAGATTTGCTTATTTGTGCAAATACTTGAAATTTTTATTTAAACATAAGATTTTGTCATTATATTTATTACTATTATTATTATTATTATTATTATTATTAATTATTATTTATTTTATTTTTAATCTTTTGTCTATATACAAATCTTAAAAATTTTAGATATATTTAAAATAAATGTCGAGAAACTATTTGAGAAACTTTTGGTAACTAATTTATATTTTGCACTAAAATATTCAAATGTGATAATATAAAACTTTGACAAATTAATTGTTTGTTGAAGCATATTTCTATAGCTTAATAATAAGAATTTATCGCACAACATAATTAAGGGCATAGGATTTGTTGCTGTATTTGTTTATAAGTTTATATCTTTCCATCTGTTTCTGAAATATAATTTCGGTTTGGGGGTCGTACATCAAAATACAAAAAAGTATATAAATTTCAATGTATCAATACAAATATCTTTATTTATTACTATTTAGTACTAGCTGGCTTTGTCCGCGTTACTGGTTACTAAGTGTAAATGATTCCTTTTTATAATAATAAGTCTCCCTTTTTTAATTCCTATACTATTTATTAATAAAGCTTCAAAAATGTGAACAACTATGGTTTGCTACAGTCGGTAACAAAAGTGTCCGAACACTAGCAAAAATTCCTATGTAAAAAAAGTACACTTCATACGGTTTTGTTAAATAAAACCTTGTCGGATCCTGCTCTTAGTCAGTGGAGGAACATGATTTGATAAGGTTTTATTTAACAAAACATTATGAAGTGTACATTTTTTACATAGGAATTTTTGCTAGTGTTCGGACACTTTTGTTACCGACTGTACAAGGAAAAAGTTTCAAAAATAATTTCTTTGTCAAACATAACTCTCGAATGGCAACACACTTAAAGACGGAAAATTGTTGTTCTAAAAAAAAAATATAGCAATTGTAATTCAGGCGAATAAAATATTCATCTGTAATGTGGAAAAGCCTTCTCATATCTCTATAGATAATGGCACAATATCGCACTGATTCACCCATTCACCAACCAACGTCGCGTCAAATCACCAAAGCTAAAAACATGCCGTTTTGGGCAGTTGATTTTTTTCATGACGTAGGGTCTCATTATAAACGGATTTAATGAAATTTAACCCTTAAAGGATTAAAAGAGAAATTCTAAGGTTTTAACCTTTTCACCATATTTACCGCATTAGTTTCCATAGAAGCTTAAAATTTAACAAAATGTCTTCTCTTATGCCCTAATTAAGACAAAAGATAATTTTTTTCTCAAATTTAGACCTTAAGGTATAGTAAGGGGACGTAAAACATTTCTGTCTGTGTTTACATGTGAAAATTCTCACTTCTTTCCAATAAAGGTTTCAAATTTAGCAAAATATTTCTTTTTAGGCCCTAATTAAAGTAAAAGAAGAGAATAATAACAGGAGACTTTGCGTTGGAATATTAAAACCCGAATAAACTACTACGTCAGAAACGCCAAAGAAAAATATTTGAGGTGCATACAGCTGTTTCGGTAGCCTTAAGCTTACCGTCTTCAGTGCAAAAAGAATTATTTTTGCACTGAAGACGGTACGCTTAAGGCTACCGAAACAGCTGTATCCACTCAAATATTTTTCTTTGGCGTTTCTGACGTAGTAGTTTATTCGGGTTTTAATAAAAGAAGAGAATCTTACGAAATTTAACCCTTAATGTTGTTAGTGGAGTGTCTAGGAGTGTCTAGCATTTCTACCCGTTCTTCTCACGGGCAAAATCGCAGTGGTTTTTAGTAGATTCATGAAATTTATAGAAAAATGTTTTCTCTTGGGCTCTAATCAAGGTAAAATATAAAAATATTCTAAAATATAACACTGAAAGGGATAAGATGGGAGTGTCTAGCATTTTTACCCGTTCTTTACACGTGAAAAGTCGCAAGAGTTTCCAATAGAATTTTTCTACAGATTTTCACAAATCTTGGTATTCATCAGAATAAACAATCTCTATTCAAAATGCTAAATTAATTAGTTTTGCTTTCAGTTTTTGTTTTATAATTTTTTCCCGTGCAAAAAACGTGCAGAACTGCTAGTTGTGTTATAATTTGGAGTTAAGATTACTATTTTTTACTACTTATTCTAACGCTAGTGAATAAAAGCCCCACAATCGTAGTAAAGCGTAGCAGTTTTCTGCATTAAAATGTACTTTTTCAAACGAATAACTTAATGACGTTATTTTGAAAGACGATTGGCTTTCAATTCGGATATTTTGGGAATGTGACGTCCAAAAATGTAGTTTTTGGGAATTGCTCAGTGTGTGTGTGTATGTATGTGTGGAATATTCTGGCTATCATATCTCCGAAAATAATAAAGAAAGAACTACGAAACTTCAGAATTGAGACAGGACTGGTGTACAGATGAATTGTCTAAATTTTGGTAAAAATTGGAAAATCGGAAGTGGGTCATCGGAAACCGGAAGTAAGTCCTTATGTCAAAAATGGCTCTAACGATTTTCTTCAAAATTTCTATATAAACACTCTATTTGATGCCTTTTCGAATTATATAGTTGGTTGGTTCAAGAAAATTGATAGGCGCTCTGTATAAATAGTTCAATTTCAGGTCTCGCAAGTACGTTCCATTAAAAACGGCTGTACGGAGTTTTTTCAAACTTGTCATATTAACTCCCTTTTAAATATCCTTTTGTATGTATTTATTGTGTTACGGTCAATAATTGAGTATACCAAGTTTTGGTAACAGTTGGTATCTCAAAAACGGCTCTAACGATTTTCTTGAAATTTGTCCCATAAATCCATTTTAGATATCCTTTCTCATGTATTAGGTGGTTATTACAGGAAATTTAGCAATCATCTTGATTAGGTAGGTCAGTGTTAGATCTCGTAACTTGGTGTTTCAAAAAATAACTCTACCATTTTTTTTTTTTTCACTCGCTGTGTAAACTCATCATCATCATCATCATCACGTTCTTAAGAAGTGTCTACGGCTTTCGAGACAGCCGCTTACCTTCACCAGAGGAAGACAAAATACAGATGGAGGGCTTGCATAATCTAGAGAGTCTGTACTAGGTCTGTGTGGGTTCCCTGTTTTATATGTCTTTATGGGTGTATCAAGTTTCTTTTACTCAAACATTTTTAAGTATCTATTTCGTAAGGTCAATTTTATGTCTTATGATCACATTGTTCCTAAATACAAATAATACGTGTAATAGTAGGTAAAGGAAGACGTGTAGTTGTCTCAAACCAGATTTATTTTTCTTTTATTAGTCTTTCTTAATAGAGTAAAAAGTAAATACCATAGTTAACAAAAGAAGATAAGAAAAGAAAAAAAAAAAAAAAAAAAAAGATTGCAACCCACTTAAAAAAGCTAATATTTACACAAGAATTTTGAATTAACTAAGTGTATAATGTATAAATTCAGCACCTAATTTTTATGCATCATTAAAATTGCGAGGAATTTTATATAAATTACGTATAAAAATTCTTCATGTAAAATTTGAATTATTCTTCTATGAAGATAATTCAGATACTTTTCATTCCGATGAAAATGTATTTTTAATCTTCAGCAAAATTTGATATCTAAGAAAATATTAATGTTAATTATTTAGATATTCTCTTGTTATTACTGCATTCTTTTTTATCACTCAAAACACGAAAGCAAAAAAATATCCATAATTTTGGAAGAGTATGAATAATATTTATTCTTTAAAATTTTTTAATAATACTTAAAATTCAATGTTTTGTACCGTGCTTTTCATAACATATTTTAATTAAAAGATAAACCTTTTCCAGAATTCCATCAGAAAAAACAAATATTCATAGCACAAATAGAAAATATTTTACATAAATAAAAGCTAATTAAAATAAAAAATATTTAGTGTGAGGCTTTTCTTTTAGTATTCTTAGGTTTTTCTTATTCATTATTTCATTTTCCTAAACTTAAAGAGAATTTCTGAATTAATACATAAAGAATTCGATAATCTGCATTAGCCTTTTAATTATTTTTTATTATACTATGCTTTAAAACTTATTATCATTGGAAAAATTAAAAAGTTTAAAGATATTGATTTAATTTTTAAAGAAATATACCAAAGAATCAAAAAATGTCTTCTAGGATATTTCTGCCTTGATCGCATTTTTCAGTATCTTATTAAGGATTTATCATTATTATAACAATTAAGAAAAATAAATATAAAACTCTATGTGGAAAATTATTGTAAATAATCTTTTTAACGTTATAAAATTTGAATTGTGTAAACATGCTATCTCATTAAAATCTAAAACTGAGAAATAACAGGCACAGTTTTTATTTTTTTACGTCGTTAGTTAGCACAGACGGTTTGTTAGTTAAGCACAGAAACTCCAGTAAACGAATTTTGATTATTTTTGGAATTTTAAACATTAATAATATTTTACTGTTAATTACAGTTATCCATTTTTTAGTATCACCTGTTTCTACTACCTCTAAAATTCTCACCGGACCAAACTTCCACTGAGTGGCAGCCTCATTCTGATATATATATATATATATATATTTAAAAATCTGACTCCTGACTACGACAACTTCCTGCTCATAGACGACACCTACTTGTACCATGGGCACCCCCATGGACCCGGGGGTGTCCAGGGCAAATACCATCAAATTGTTTGCTTCGCATAAAAATCTGATAGAGCAATCTCTCCTTTACTGGCGTTGCTGAACCCGACGAACTGCATTAAACACCGGTCTTACTTACAATCCTAATTACCACCTAAAAAAACGTGTTAAATAAAAATGATTCACTTATTATAAGTAAAGTTTCAATAAAGTAAATTACGTGAAGTAAAATTTAAACTAAAATTAAAGTAAGTGAACTATTAATAACAATTTACGAAAAATACTATCGGCCATATTTTAATAATTTATAGTTTTTATTTAAAATTATTTTTTAATCACAAAAACGGTCCGTTAAATAACACACCATTCAAACTTTAATGAATTTTGATTAATAATAATTATAGTAATAACTATGGTTCATCTAATTAATGATTTTCGTGTTTTTTGAATTAAATTCTCGATTATTTTTTATCATTGCATTAACGCATTTCAAACAAATTTTATTTTGCTTCCTTATTGGAAATAGGATAATTATAGTAATTCTAAAAAACATTTAGAATTAAACATAACTTGATTTATATGCAGAAATTAATAATTTTCTGTAACTATTCGCTATTAATAATTTCCTTTTATTGCACTTAAACACTCAGTTGCGAGATTATTATTATTATTATTATTACTATTACTATTATTATTTAAATATTAACTAAATTAGATTGTCTTTTAAAATAAATTAATTACTTGATAAAACAAAACAAAAACATAGTTGTTTTAAGCGATTTGAGTGATGTGAAAAAACAAAAGCTGCGATTACCTTTTTCTTTATCGTTCAGTAAACTCTTTTAAAATCAATTTATATCCATGTCAATTCCCGTAATTAATGTTCTAAAAAGCATTAAAAGTACTGAACATGAGTAGAAAGAATGATAGTTTCTGCATTTCTCATTTAAATAAAAAAGATGTGAAATAATTGAAAAGCATTTTTAAGATGTTAAAATCTGTTATGTCGTAAAAATACTCTATTGCCTTCAAGTGCTTTTATACAAAATAAAATAATAATAATAAATAAATAAATAAATAAATAAAATTATATACATATATCATAAAGGAATGAATAAATATACTTAACATATGAACTAAATCTATGTAAAAAAAGAGGAAAACAAAACACATGAAACTGAAATAACAAAGAGAAGGAGCAGAAGCAATCCCGGCGGGTTAAACCGGTTTCTAAGTCGCCCAACTTTGTCCAAATTCTCTACATAACCATATGATTAAAAAAAAAAAAATCAAATAGAATGGAGATTTTTTCATTTGTAGGCCAAAAAAATAAATTTATAATTTATAATTATATTAAAAACAATTTAGAAGCACGTAAAATGAAATTTTATTTAAACGATGTTAAAAATTTTATCCGAAGCTTTTCGCTTTTAAATAGTAAAGCATCATCAGGGATTTTTATTACTCGTTTCCAATAAGCAGTTTTTAAATATTTTTCCTTTCACAGTCAGCAGTTAAGTCTTTTAATAACGGGAATAGCAGAAAAGTCATTTTAAAGTCTCGTGAAGGTGGATCAATGAGCTAAGAAATATAAGAGAAGCTAGAACTATTGAAAAATCACACGAGACTATTGTAGGAGAAAAAACATAATGAACTATCTTTATTGTATTTTTGCATTTAATTACACTGCAAAAAAAGCTGCAGTAAAACTACGGGCAAAGCCCGGCAGTGAGATTCCAGACAAAGCCCATAAAAAAACATTTAGATGTATCGCCAGTAATTTTACGTTGTGATGAAACATACAACCAACCTGTAAAAAAAGTAGAATTGACCGTAAAATTAAAAGTTTGAGTTTCTCGAATGCTTTAAAAATGTTACCTGCAAATATTACACATGCGTGCAGGGAGAAATCCACAACACTAAGCAACTTATTTATTTTTTTACACATATAATTTACTTTTTCATGCGAAGCAAACAGTCTTGGGTAGACCGAGATTTGAACTCACAATCTCCATTTCTAGTGGCCAGCACTTTGCCAACCGCACCGTTGAGCTCACGATGAGTTTTCTTTACAAAAACAGCTAAGGTCAACATCAGCACCGATTGGCTGGTAAATCATGTCATACGCACCAAAAGACTTCTGCAAAAATTTTGATACCAATTTACTACACAATGTGAAGTTACCAATGTTCAATTATTTTTACAGAACTAGCTGAAAAATATACAGCAACCTATGTTGTATTTGTGTTAAAAAAATGCTTTACTTTTACAGAAATGTTTTACAGTGATTGGATATTGTTAACGTTCAAATTATGCATCAAAATTATTTTATTTTAAGAAAGACTATTTTAGAATCTAAATTTGCGATTTTTGACAAAATTAAGAAGTCAGTCAATTCTCATATTGAAAAAGCAAAAGCCCCCCTGCCCCCTTTTTTTTCTATGAAGACTATGATATTGATTTTTGAGAAAGAAAATCTAACATATTTTTCGAAATCATTTTTATTCGTAAATACTAGCACTAAAGAGGTAGCCTTATTTCAAGGTTCTCATTAGAGGAAAATGATGGGTGAAAATTTCTCACCCTTTTTCAAAAACAAAACGAAAGTTTTGAATATTATGTGAGATCTCTGAAAATTAATCGAGATCCTAAATAAACTTTGAATAATAATAATAAATCTTTTACATGGACACAGAGAATTTGTATCTCCAATTAATACGATTTTTTATTCCTGGTTTTCGATCTTTATGGTTTCTGTAGTGAGTGCAAAGCAGAAATAACTCGAGCCTAATTCTTACTCACCCAAACAGGTTTTCATTATAGGACCGATTTCAAACTGTGTTTATGAAGCGTTAGCTCTATTTGCACATTTTAGAATAGCAGAATATTTATTTTTATTTATTTATTTATTTATTTATTTATTTTATGTATTCTGTTGAGTTGAGGAAGGACTGAAGTATTTCGAGAGCAGAACCTGTTATATATTATGTACATGCACATATCTGATAGTCAGATAAAACAGCTTTGTTTTTTAACAGTGAAGATCGTACACAATAATCATAAGAATTATCTTCGAATGGCTAATTGCATATTCATCTCATATTGAAATAAACTTTATTTTAGCATATTGTAAAAATTGTATTGTGGAAATAACACTAAATTTTTTCGTTTTCTAAGGCTTAGCTAAAGGTTTAGAAGCAATTAGAATACTGAATGTTAAAAAAAATAAAAAAAAAAAAATAAAAATAAAATAAAATGCGTTTAGTGGATAAAACAACTATTAGGTTTTAGTTTGTGTTTTACAAATCTGGATTCAACTCAAGAAAAAATTTTTGCTTTCTTGTTTTCGTGTCAATACACAAAGAAAATCAAATTCACCAATATCAATTATTCAGTTTCAGTCAAATGGAAATTCTTTGAATTAAATTAAGAAAACAATAGCTTATTATAACCAAATCATGTTTCTATGCTTAATGCGTTCATAATTAAACACATTCAATCAGTATAAATAACAACTATAGTTTCAGTTTGAAAATGGAAGTTTTCTCTCATGACGTTACAGAAAGAAAAGAACATTTGAAGGATTTTCCAGTAAGAAAATGGTTTGGTAGAAGATAAGAGCAATTTGCGTAGATTAACGGCTTTTTCTCGTAAAAATTCCAAAATTGTACTTTCAAAACATCAATTTACGGGCTACGATCATTTAGATAGCTAAACGGTCATCTACCGTAGAATTATACGATCATTTCCTAAATTATGCTTTCAAAACGTTAATTTACAAATTATGACCGTTTAGGTAGCAAAACGGTCATTTCCCCTAAAATTGTACGGTCAAATACGGTGATTTTACTTTTTTTTTTTTTTTTTTTTCTTTTTTTTCAGTGCATATTAATAGCTTCCGAAATGTAAAGTTCTTGGACTACAAATGACTACAAATGACACGTGTTCAATATAATCCTTTTTTTAGGGATAATTTATATTAATTTATAATTATTGATATTTATAAACCAAACTTATATAAACTAAATCAATCAAATATATTACAATCTAAAATATATTTTAATCAGTAAATATAGCTATCAAATATATATTATAACCTAAAATAATCATTGCTATTTATAATTCAATTTTTATAAACTAAATTAGTTATATATATTATATTTTAAATTATTATCCACGCTGTGCAGCTGTACTTAATGATAACAAAGTACTACAAAGATACAGTGAAACTTGATTATTTCGAACTTGTTTAATTCGAAATTCTGGATAATTCGAATATTTTACTCGGTCCCTCGAATTTTGTATTAAAATAATGTTAAAAAATCGTGGATAATTCGAATTCTGTTTTGGATAATTCGAATTTTTACTACGATTACCTTTAAAATATTAGAGTAAAATCTGTTCTCGAGATTTTTCTCAGCTAAAGTGCATTATTTTTTTTAACAGTCTTTCAAAAGAAGGATAAGGCAATACAAGAATATTTCCTACCTAGTGCATCAGAAGATGTGGTACATATACATGAGCTTCGAGGGTTTTTTTTTTTTAATTTGAAAGCCATGTCTAATGTAGAAGATTCTATTTTTATATCAATTGATAGGTTGAAGTCATATGATATGACACAAAGATTGTACTTAAACAAGCAATCAAAAATATCTGACTATTTTTTAAAAAGTGTTGAATAATTGAGCTCGTAAAAAAATATTGATTTAATGGGATGTAGCAGTACTCTTAGATATAAAGTTTATGTGTTAAATCTTTGATCGTAGAGTTTTATTTTTTTAATTTATCTCTTCTTTTTGACAAAATAGTATATGTAATTCGAATTTTTGTATATTTCGAACTTTTCTCTGGTGCCTTCCACTTCGAATTATCCAAGTTCTACTGTATTTAAAAAATGCTAGAATAATCAGTAACCAAACAGCACGATATAACAGTAAGAAATATACATGTATGTGTGTGTGTATCCATTTTTGTGTTTGGAAATTTTTTAGAGTACGTTTTCAATGGTTTAATAAGTAAATAAGTATAATTAAATAAATGATATGCAAATTATGAATGTGTAAATTCGTAAATAAATACTACAAATTAATAAAGAGTAATATATGTTTTGAATTTTCGAAGAGTAATATATGTTTCAACTGCTGAAACACGAAGAAATAGTATAGTTCTATGATGATTATCGATTATTCGATTTTTTTTAAAAAACAAAAGATAATATAATTATTTAACTACTTTAAAGTGAATAATTAAGAATACTCTTATATTTTTAAAGATAAATTATTTTTCGAGTAGTTTTATGATAACTTTAGATACAATTACAGAAAATGAAACCAAGGTAAGCTCTTATTATGAGAGACTAAAGCCATCTCGTGAGAAAAATTAATATTAAAGAAAGAGAAACATTAATAAATTGTCTGAATACTTTCATGTTTCTTAAACCATTATTTAGTAAACCGCATTAAAGGTATGTATGTATATATTAGAAAATAATACTTATATATTTTTAATACAAAAACTAAATTAAAGTAAGCAATATCACCTTACAGATAAGACAGACTGATAAAGTAAAATGTTTAATATATTTTTAGAAATTTAATGTGAATTTAAGATTTTATTAGCATAAAGGTTTTAATTTAGATGTTATTTGCACAAATATTTGTTATGCATTCTTAAATTAGAACTATACAATAGTCATCAATTTAATAAAAACTGAAATTCTAAACTTTATTACTCAATTGTTTTGATAGACTTTTCACAAAGTTGAAAAACTTTCTCTCTTACCAACAGCAAACAAACAAACAAACAACAACAACAACAACAACAACAAAAATCAGAACGGAAAAGGGAAGAAATGAAAAGAAACCTTTTACGATACATCAATAACAAATATGTATTTGTGCTAGGTATTTACTTAAATTACACGTAAACGGTTATTTTTTTTATATTAGTGAGTGTCTAAAAGATTGCAAATCTTCCGAATTTAATTTCAGCATTATTTTTATAATATAACTTTTCTACTGAGCATAAACTAGGAAATTTTTAAACTATAATTGTCAAATAACGCATTTTTCACATATATATATATATATATATATATATATATATATATCATAATTACTTTTTAATAAAAATGTATTTGTATAAAGAAGGCGCCAAAGGCAGCACTAAAAATTATACAAAAATATATAATTTTGAAAATATGTAGAGACTTGAAGACAGGTGGGCGTGGTCAGCAAGAAGGAAAAACGTTAATAAAAACAAAGAAATAACGAATTAAAGTAGTTTTCCATATGTAGTGTTGTTTTTACAATTGTTCTTCGTTACTTTAATTCGTTATTTCTTTGTTCTTATTAACGTTTTTCCTTCTTGTTGACCACGCCCACTTGTCTTCAAGTCTCTATATATTTTCAAAAATATATATATATATATATATATATATATATATATTAATTATAATAATAATAGTAAACCTAATTTAAATATTCATATATATATATATATATATATATATATATATATATATATATATATATATATATATATACAAATTGTTTCAATTTTGCATTTTTTATTTCTTTTACCCATATATATGGTAGAGAAAGAATTGTTTATGGGTCACATTTTCGAAGTGGAGTTTTTGCTATCGTTACACGTTTTGAAGTCCTCTGACTCCAAAAATCATGTTTTTAGCGGTTGGTCTGTGTGTCTAACTCTGCATGTGTGTGTGTGTTGTGTGTCTGTCTGCTATCCGTATATCTCAAGAACAAATAATAGCAGACAGCCCAAACTTAGTATCTTATATGTGTATCATACAGGAATGCTACACTGAATTTTCGTTGAGATCAAGCAAACGGTTTGTGTACAGGGACACCCAAAACAATTCAAATACATTATGTATATGGGGTAAATTGCAGGTAAGTAGAGTTTAACACCGATAGACTGCATCAAACCAAATTAAACGAAGATATATTTTCTATATGCGTTTCTATATATTCTATTCGTTTATATACTCTACATGTTTCATGTAGAATATGGAAATAATTCGTTGTTCGTTTTCAGGGCTGCACAAAAGAACTAGATTATAGTATGGCAATACTTGAAAATTGATGGAAGTTTAATACAGGTTGTGCCGTGTGTTATAAATATATGATTACATTTATGTGCACCATGTGGTGTGCACATGAACTTCAGAAGATATACAGGGCTGCCAATATTTAAGCCACAACATTCTTTTTCAATGTTAGTGGAAGTGCTTTAGTATAATATTTTAGCATGTCAGGAAAGCTGTTCAGAATGAAAATTAATTCCTCATAAACATATAATAAATAATATATTTTTTTAAAACTAAACATTTATTGCTTTTTTTTTATTATTATTATTAATTAATTAATTTATTATTATAATTTTTTTTTGTATATTTACACATTTTGAGGCTTTCTGAATGCCGAAATTAATTTTTAAAGTCTGATCTTTGTCTGAGAGTAATTAAAAAATAAATAATTTCAGGGGATCCAAATGCTGTATTTTGAAGTTAATACTTTTGTCATTAGAAAGGTTTGATCAAGATTGATAAATTTCAATTAATGTTGTGTGTGAAAGCTTTCTGAATAATTTTAAATGAAGTTTTAGATTTAAATAAATGTAGGTACAGTAATAGAATGGGGGGGGGGGGGGTTGAGGCGGCGAAAATCCCCTCACTCAGAAATATTTGTCAAATAATGCTGTTCAGAAACCTAATTTGAATTGTTTTGACATATATTTACATACCAGTACTCATTATTTTATCCTTTATTTTCCAATCTGTATTTTTAGTATTAAATTTCAGGGTAAGAGAAAGTTGTGTCAGTGACACACCAGATAATTTTTTTATTGTGATGACTTTCATATCGAAAAAAAATTTTGAAGAGTATTAAAAGACTTGCGAATAAAAAACAAACAAACAAACAATGTAATAACTTTTCGTTCCGTTTCTTGCAACATTGTTTATTTATGAATGGCTTTAAAAGGTTTTCATTCGCTGACTAAATGAAAGTTTAATGAAATCCAGAAAGTTTCATCTCGCACGTAAAGCAAATCGATTAAGAGTGTCCTATGCTTTCATTTTTATTCATTTATTTTTTCTTTTGAAACGAAATGTTTCATAAAATATAAAAACCATGACAGAATATAAAACTTGAAAATCTATTAAACTTTAGAATATTTGAAAATATTTTTTATTTCTTTAGAAGTTGAGTGTCTTTGAATGAAAAATAAATAAGAAGAAACAAATTTACATTTATGATAACAATTTATAAACTTGTTAATATATTTTAAGTTTTCCTCTAACTTTTGATAAAAAATATTTAGAAAAATACTAAACTTAAGATAAATATTAAACTTGATTATTTATTCATTAAATTTCACTGAACTTTCCGTTTAGGCCGCGTCAACCACAGTTGGCTGATAGTGTAAAATATAATATCAAACTAAAAAAATTAGATTGTTTTAAGTAATTACTGAAAATTTATTTAAAATGTATTTATTACAGGATTATATCATTAAGACATTTTAATAGATTTTATTGAAACTCTGTGAACTTCTAACACACCGAACTTCTAACAAAGAAAGTCTCCATAGGCACATACGAAAAAAAAAAAAAATATAAATACTTATTACAGAAATGCTTTTTCCATACTATTCTTACTAAACTAGTTTAATAAAGTTTACTGTAAGTAAATACACTTTTATAACTACAATTTTGTCATATATATTTATAAGTAAACCTAACGATCGAATTATACAAATTTAGTTTAACGTGAAATACTTAAATAAAGCTTAAATTTTACTTGAGCTTTAAATATTATGGCTTAAAGTAAAACAGTATACGCACATTTATTTATATTGCATAATAAATAAAAAATAGGTGCGTAACTGTTTAAAAATGAAGCAATGGTAATCTCATTTACTTATCAGTGCGCTATTTTGTGTTTTCGAATAATAACGATTTTACAACCAGTAATTTAAACCAAAATTTAAATTGATAAAAATTATTTCAAACTTAAATTTAACTCTCAAATATAGCATAGATTGCACATATCTAGTATAGATTATACATTAATATTGGAAAATTACACCTTTCTTAAAATTATAATTTACTTTTTGATACATTGGTTAGATAAAATATACCAAATAACTTTTTTAACTCTACGTACCAAATTAAATTCAATAAGTTTAACTTAAGAAGAAATGCATTTGTATAACAGCATTTTTGCAACCATGTATCTTTTGTTAATTTATTCAAATTTTTAACCAAATTTTAATTAAAAATTATAAATAATTAACATTTTTTAAGCTATTTATGAATTTATATAATAATCATAGATTAAGAGGGAGAGTAAAACAGGTCTTTGGATGAGCAAAAATGCACAAAATCAAATTTATTTGTATGAGCATACGCTTTGTTATTGAAAGATGCTTCATTAGAAGATTTTTTTCTACTCCCCACCTTACTCAAAAAAAAAAAAAAATGCTTTCTATTTCTTTCGTTTTTTTTTTTCTCTACGATTAGTTGCATTCCCTATTTCTTTCTTCCAATGATACAATTCACATTTTTTTTTTTTTTTTTTTGCATTTTTGCATTTTTGCAACAGTAAAATCGTTTGAAAATTTTCGCTTTATTTAGTTTTTTTCCCCCTTCAGATATTTAAACTGTGACATGAATTTCCAGACTTCACATTATGCAAGCAATTTACAGCCCTCTTCTTATAGTCCCCTGGGCCCTGATACACACACACACACACACATATACATATATATATATATATATATATATATATATATATATATATATATAATTTTGATGTTTTACATATTTAAAAGACAATTAGGTAGTATACTCATCGGAAATGTCATCAGAATTTGGCGATATTTCATTAGACGAAGGATATGCATCATTAGAAATGCTTTCAAAATTTTCATAACTTACATATTACACACTCATATATATATATATATATATATTTAATATTTCAATAATGCTATGTTTTAATTTAATTTCTTCTTCTGTAACATTTGTGAGTGTCATATTTTCTTCTATGTATTGTTTATACAGCATCCAAACAACACTGTACGAGATAATTTACAAATGCATTTTCTTCAATAAAAAAATAAATTATATTTTTCTAGTTGTAAATTTATTAACGCTAAATAATATTTAAAATAAATATTTGCAAGTTGCAAAAAATTACAGAAGTTTTTTTTTTTCAATTAAAATAATAATTGAAGGTAGGTATAACTTAAACGTGTATTTCACATGCAATTTAAATATTTGCAAGTCGCAAGATACATTTTTTTTCAAAGCTAAAATGAAATACTTTTAATAAAAGGCCACATGCATGTACTATACAAGCTTGTACTAGAAGCAGGCAACTCTTCCATCGATTATTTTCAAACTATATTTACTATAAAGCTATTCAGAAAGATTTGTTTCCTAAGAAATTCTTAAACGCATTAAAATGACTTGCATTTGGAGGGAAAGGATGTTGTTCGCCAAATCGCGTGCACTTTTTTCGTTTTGCGCCAAATATTCGAAGGTATTTCAATTTTTGGAGATTTTTTTACTGGGATTCCGTCGATAAATTTGGCTGATCTTGTATTACCTGTGTAAGTAGTATCTCTGTATTTTTTTTTTTTTTTTCACATTATTTTGAGTACGCGCTTTAAGGCGACCTTCTTTGTAAGCAGCGCGCGTGGCCCGACGGGGATTTCCTTAAGGATTCGCGTGGTGCTCAGCGTGTTAAGCAAAAAGAATTAGTTTCCAGCGCATTTTTACTTCATTCTGTATTCACTAGTTGAAAGTAATGATCTCGTAAAAATTTTCGACCTCGGGTTTCAATGGGTTTACACGTTTTGAGAGATCTAGAACATAATTTGATCATTTTTAGAAAATGTCTGACCATTTGTGTGCGTATGATAAAATTTTACAGCAACTATATCTCAAGAACTACTGCACAGGATTCCATACAAATTTACGCATAGTTGCATCTAGACTTAAATTAGAGCCTATCATTTTTCGGGGAAAATCCTCCTACAGGTGGCGTCATCATCCCGTTTTTCTAAATTCTTTAACATGGTGGTATAGAACAAAAATTCGTATAAATCTGCATAAAGAGAATTATTTTTTTAAGTCATTATGCAATAAAAATAATTATTTGTATCACTGATAATCAACTGGTGAAAATTTATGTAGGTGGAGGCAAATTTTCATCATGAGTGTCTTTCAAAAGAGCTCGTCAATATCTTTAAGAAGAATGATTGAACCATCGATGTGTGATAACTTAAAATATGGTTATAAACTTTTTTCATTATTTAAAAAAAAAAAAAAAAAAACTAGTTTGCATAGGTGGACTCTGCTCAGTTCCCCATCATATTTATGTTCTGATAAATTTCTAGTGCGAGACATATTATAATCATGTTTTAAAAAAAATGAATTTGACGAAAGCTTGACACAGTGACAGAATGAAATCCACGCCTAATAGGCTATCCACCGTTCACTTCGATATATTTATCTTATTCTAATGTATTAATTTATTTTATCAGGGTCAATTCTGTTGTTTAGTTTTCATGCTCTACTATTTCCAATGCAATAATCTTCAAAATTCATATTAATATGAAAAATGTACAATTTCGCTATGTTGATGAAATCGTAAGTTACGAATAATTTACGAAATTTTCCTAGTAGAATATTTGTATTCAATCATGTTCAAACAAATATCATAAACGTAATTTTGAAGTTGTCTACTGTATTTAGGATTCTCAAAATGGAAGTTTATGCTCAATTTTGCCTTATTCTCACATGTTAAGTAAATCGTAAATTCCAAATAACTTACGAATTTTTTAAATTGGAAAAATCATAGTCTATGATATTCAGGCCAGTATCCTAAATAATATTTCGAAAGTGGTTTGACATCCTTACGATGAAAATATCCCTCAAGATTGACGTTTATGTGAAATTTTGCTCTACTCTGCCATGTTAAGAAATTCGTAAATTTCCAATAACTTACGAAATCTTTATATTGGAAAATTCATAGTCATTAATATTCATGCCAGTGTCCTAAATAATATTTTAAAAGTAGTCTGACATCTTTACGATGAAAATATCTCTCAAAATTGACGATTATGTGAAATTTTGCCCTATGGTGCCATGTTAAGAAATTCGTAAATTTCCAATAACTTGCGAAATTTTCAAAGTAGCATATTTATAGTTACTGATGTTCCTTCCGGCATCAGAAATATATTTTTAAACTGATCTGACATTTTTACAGTAAAAAGTTTCCATTTAATGCTCGTTTAAGTGAATTTTTGTCTTATTCTCCCATGTTAAGAAAATCGTAAATTTCTAATAACTTACGAAGTTTTTAAATTCGAATGTTGCAAATGAATAGGGTTCTTGCCAGTGTCGAAAGTAATATTTTAAAACTGATCTGACCTCTCTGCGACAAATTGTTCTTGAGATATCGTGTACACAGACTAACAAACTAACGGACTAACAGACTAACAGACTAACAAACTAACAGACACCCTACAGACAGACACCATAGAAATTCTGTCATTTTCGGATTCCTCAGACCTGAAAACGTGTAGAAAAGTCAAAAAACCGAGGTCGAAAATTTTCACGATTACCTAAGTTCCCCATACCTATAGTATGATGGGGAACTAAAAAACTCATTTTTTAAGGTGTTATATAGAGAATAAAGTTGATTTCCATTAGATATTTAATGTTATACTACTTCTCTACAATGAAAATCGTCTGCATTTATTATAGAAGGTAATTTTAGTAAGTTATTTGTGCTGAGTGTATTTGTATCGGAAAATATAAAAGAAAGTCCTGCGGTGGCTCCAACATATTAATTTTAAATAGAATTATGATAAAACATCCATGTCTAAAAATATTACGTGCAATTATATATATATATAAAGTATTGATTTGTTAAAAAAGTCTATTTTCTAATTGTTTGAATGTCAAACGTTGTACAAAATATATAAAAATAAAAGTATTCAATAAATATTTTACTAGAAATTTAAAAAATTTTATATTAGTTGATAATTAAAAAATTTTTTTTTGCAAAATTTACTAAAGATTTATTCTCCATTACAATGTTTTTTTTTTTTTTTTGTATTCTCTATCCCTAAATTTAGTAGTTTTCTCAAAAACTCTCAAAAATGCGGAATTGGATTCTTTAGAAAGACCCACGCGGAAGACAACCCACTTAAGAGTGTGGGTGTAGAACTCACGTGTAGACAATTCGCTTTAAAGTCTCACCACCTGTAATCCCTTTTACAAACATACAACATAACTTACACGTTAACAAACTTATGAAAAAAAAAAAAAAAAAAAAAAAAAACATTTTTTTTTTTTTTTTTTTATCGAATAAAAATATTCTGTAAACATTTTGCATTTTAGAGAACTCTGCAATAATGTTTTTTATTACTCGCTTATAAAAATTTAAATTATAGTAATTTGCACAAATATCATTATCTTAGTATATACTTATCAAATTAGTATTATTTCAATATAAAATTATTTGACATAATTTTACAATAATGGCAATGATAGTTACATTAATGCGTATCAAATCGCAATTAAAGAAGCTAAGGGGTTTAGGGGTAAGCGGAAGCTAAGTATGGTTAATGGTTTGGATCTCACCTTAGATTTTCTTTATACCCATTCTAAATTTCCATATCAATTAAATATTTTAATGAAATCAACTAATTGTTTTCATTAATAATTAAAATTTATTAAAATAGAATTTTTAATGCACTCTAGATTTGTAGATTTTTATAATAAAATGTATCTTTTTAAATATACAATGTAATCTTTTTAAATATAAAATGTATCTTTTTAATTTATCTTTTTATAAATAATATAAATAATTTACAATTTACTTACATGTTTTCTTAAAAGTTTGATCCGGACGCGCGTCAAGATTCATTTTCAAAACTAAATTCTTTTTAACTAAATGTTTTCTCTGCTGAAGCATTTATTTTCATTGTTTACATGCTTTCAATTAGGGTAAGTAAATATAATTTAACTTAATTTGACAATACATGTACTATTTATTTATTTTAATTACTTCTAAAAATTTCGAAAAGAAATATTTTACAATGAATTTCTCAGCTTAATTTTTAAATGTTTAGGTTTGAGATGAAATAAAAGAGGCTTTCTCTTTCAAATTAGCATTAACCTTAAAAGTTACTGGGACATGTCTTTTAAAAGCATTTGAAATTTAAAAAGTAATTGGGGCACGTTGAATTTCTTTTAGCATAGTTTTGAATAAGAGACAAAGTCTTATGATTATGACACCTTGTGCAATAATGATACCAGAAGCGCATGATATATGACTCATATCCGAGTGATCTAGCTTGAGTGTGAATTGTCATAGTACCTAACGAGGTGGAGATGAAATATTATCAATTGGCCCAGATCCAGAATTATGTGAAACGTGAAAGTTAAATATTACCCAAGGATCTAATAAAAAAATTAGTATTTTCTTTTACAGAAGATCTAAAAGAGCGACAAAAAAGCAAAAAGAGATTAAAAAACTTGGGAATGCATCTGTTTAAATTGCCCAAATAATTCATTTATTTAATTGCTTAGTCAATCAACACATTTTTTAAGCTATGCATTTTGAATTATAAATCTTCAAAATGAAAGCAATTCAATTTAGATTTAACTTTATTATATAAGTTCACTTGTATATCAGTACAAGTTATTTTACAATCAGTAAACGGTATCCTCATTTATGACTTTCAATAAAATATTTTTTTCTGTAGTTCCCAATCATTAAAACGAGTCTGATTTTACATTTGGAATTATTTCGTTACAAATATATCATATATTATTAGTTAGCATCCATCCGTGCAATGGTCTATTTTTCCAATAAAACAAGTGACATCATACATATCAATAAAATATTGATGTAAAAATATTTAAAGTTCAAAATCTCAGAGAAATTTAAAATTTGTATCTGTTGTCTGTTTAAACGAATTGTACATATATAAAAAAAAAAAAAAATAAATAAAACTCGCCCTAAGTAACAGGAACGATATGTTTACCCTACACTTAATGTATATTATTTTTCGATTAACATATTCTCTTTATTTTATTAATTTCAAATCCAAAATGAAACACATTTTTTGTTGATGTGTTGTCATTTTACAATGCGGAAGCGTGATTCCGTCAAATGGACTCTATTATTATTATTAAGAAAAAATTAAAGTAACTTCTTATTTTTCTATATGAAATTAGTAATACCATAAAAGATGTTAATTAAAAAATAGTAAACAAAATGAAAATAGTTAATAAGCAGAGTATTTTTAGCTATTAAATATACTTAAATTTAAATGTCTTATTTGTATTTTTTTTTATTCAAATTTAATATAAAATATTTTACTAGCTTCTATTATTGAAATAACACCAAAATTAAAACTAGTATGTTGTGGCCACCACGAGACTTTCTTCTATATTTTCCTATACAAATTCACTCAGTAACAATATTTAAAAAAAAAAAGAAAAAAAAAAAAAAATCCAAGTTTTTTTTTTTTCCATTAAAAGTAAAAAAAAACGATAACTTTGTTTTAAATTACCACATATTTATAGTTCAACCATTCGTTTTAAAGGTATTGACGTGATCTTTCGAAAGATACCCATCTTGAAAATTTACCCCACACCAGGGGGGGGGGGGAAGCGATGCCCCCACAGGCAAATTTTTTTCCCCTAATTAATTACTACTATTAGCAATAATTCATATTAATTTTACAATCACAGGTTAAGAATAGTTCTCATTATGTACATTTATACGAAATTTTGTCCTATATTACAATGTTAAAAATTTAGAAGAAATACGATCACAGCGCCTCCTGTTGTGCGATTGATCCCCAAATTTAATCAGCACCAGTTTACGTCAGGAGCCAACTAAATACCAAGTTTTGATAATTTCGTTAAAAAAAAAAAATAATAAGATTTATTTTCGTAAAAGGTAAAAAAAAATCGATAACTGTGTTTTAAATTATCACAGATTTATAGTTCAACCATTCGTTTTAAAGGTACTGACGAGACCTTTCGAAAGATACCCATCTTGAAAATTTTTGCCTTATATCACCATGTTAAAAATTTAGAAAAAGTGCGATGGCAACGCAACCTGTAAGACGATTTTTACCAAAAGTTGATAGGCACTAATTTATGTCAAGGTGCAACTACATACCAATTTGTATGAAATTCTGTCCAGTAGTTCCTGAGGTACAGTTGCTACAAAATTTTGTCACACACACACAGACAGACAGACAGACAGACATTTTCTAAAAATGGTCAAATCGTGTTCTACAGCTCTCAAAACGTGTAAATCCATCAAAAACCCGAAATCGAAAATTTTTACGAATCCAATACTTTCTTCTATTGAAGATAGAAGAAAGTAATAAATAAAATATAAATTAATTAATAAATTAATAAATATGAATAGCAACTCACTTAAAGTGTAAGGGAATATTTTCATTATAACATATAATTAAACTAGCAGACCCGGCCACGCGTTGCTGTGACTAAGTTATACGTTGAATTATACGGCTGTAAACTATTTAGTACAGTCAAATTATTATTTACGAACAAAGACGAAAACATTGTAGCCGATGTAAAAACCCACAGGGTTGAGATTTGAAACTTAGGTAAAAATTTGGAAGCGATTGATAAAAATTTTCGTAGTGTTGATATTAAGCACAAATTAATTTTATTGTAGGGTCCTAAAATTTTAATGGAGAAGTGATATATATTATTTCTAATGCTACTTTGGATAAAATTGCTAAAATGACTAATATATAAATTAAATTCTATTAAAATTCTATTAAAATAAAAGTATAAAAGAAACAGACGATTTTAAAATCAATTTTTATAGAGGAGTGAAATATAATATACGCTATAATGGATAATTTTACTATAAAATGACCTCATCATTTTAAATATTTTAAAGAGGGCAACAGCTGTAGTTATAAAAAGGAAAACAATAAGGCAAAACCAGAAAAATAAGTAAATTTGATAAATATTTTAAAACTTTAAAATTGGAAATCTTATGAAATATTGGACATTTAAAGTAAATACATGTATCATTTTAAATAGAAAAAGATTTTGGAAAAGTTTAGTGTATTTTAACGAAGTGATGAGAAGTTTTTGAGTATGTTAAAATTTTAATAGTAAATTCAAGTTAATAAAGATGGGAAACATTGAGGATTAAGATAGGAATAATTATAAGATAAAAAGAAAAAAAAAAAAACTTTTTATATACCATGCTTTTAAATTTTAATATACTAATAATATACTAATTAAAAGGAAAATGATAAATATTCCATCATAGTTTGAAGTCAAATTTGTTTTCAAATGTCTAAATAAAATATCTGATGTAAGATACTAATATTTTGCAGCGGAATAGATTTCATTTCTGTCATCCTTGGCGAAAAAAAAAAGAATATCGCCAAATTATCTGGAGAAAATATTTAATTCCTTTCAAAAATCATGGTTATTTTAACAACTTATATTAAAAGAGTAATGAATAATATGAAACAATATTTCGTACAATACATATTACATGTCATACATACGTACAATGAATAATACATATTACATTTCGTACAATGCATACATCTGGCATGTATATTTTCGTGTTACGCTTTTGATCGCCAAATAATAATAATAATAAAAAAAAAGGCCAAGGGCGACAGAGTTTTGAAATTTAAAATTAAAATTTTGTCAATTTGACAGCAATATAATTCAATCTAACACCCGCGATAACTAATACATATCTATACCCAAATATAAGGATTAAAATCGGGAAATAAATTTCCTCGATTTTTAATAATTTCTTACAAAAAATCCAGTGGGCAATTAACATAGGAAATCTTTTTCTTGGCTGCACAGACGGTCAGTGAGTCACACTTCGCTTGCGTATAGAACTCATAGATATAGTATAGCATATATAGAATAGAGTGATCATTGGGGAGAAAAAAGTTATTCCTTTTCATTTGGGAAAAGACGTTTTTACCAAAATATGGCCGTCTTTCCCCGAGTGAATACACACGGGAATACATACTAATATTTTAGCAAATAAAATTTATGAATAGTTTATTTGCTAAAGGGGAATGGAAGACTCCAGATACAGTTTCAAATTCATATTTCTTTCTTTCTTTTCTTTTCTTTTTTTTTTTTTTTTTTCAATACCACTTAATGGCTGTTTCCAAAGCTTTTATTTTTTTTTTTTTTTCGGCATAAAAAATCTTTGTACGATAACATGGGGATGAGAGATCTATATATATTACTATATCTATGATAGAACTACATTAGCACTTTATCAATGTGTAAAAAATCTATGAAGATGATTCGTAAATAAATATTAATAATATTATTTAAATTTAACATTTTTCTACATTGCTTTTCATTATACATTTTAATTAAAAGGTAAGACATTTTGAAAATTCTCCGAAAAAAATTAGTATTTATGGAAGAAAACGTAAAAATGCATAGATGAATAAAACTTAATTATAATGGAAAATATTTAACATCAGATTATATTTTCGGTATTTTTTTTTTCTTTTCTTTCCTAAATTTTAGAACGGAATTCTCTATTAATACATAAACTACAGAACCCACATTAATGTTTTGAATAGTTTTCCTATTTACTGTAACACAAAAAATTATTATTAATAAAAATATTTAAAAGTTTAAAGAAAATTTATTCCTTTTTTTTTTTTTTTTTTTTTCTTTTTTTAAGGAATACAGTAACTAAGTAAAACAAATGTGTGCTTGGATTTTTCTGCCTCATTTGCAATTTTCGGAATCTATTTAAGAAAGTATCATTTTGTAAGAAATAAAGAAATACATATAATTTTAAATATAAAATTTTACATAGAAATTATTTTAAATAATACTGTTATAGTTGTGAATTCATACAATCTTGCTTTTACAATAAAAGCAGGTAAAACTGCAAAATTAGGACAACCAAATTTTTGTTCTATTTTGCGCAAGAGATTTGAAGTCATTTTTAAGAGATTTGATAAAAATATGAAGTCAAATAGGAATTTAATTTCACAAAAAATTTCTTTCACATTATTTTTTCACACGGAAATATATAATTCATTTTAGCAATAACATCATCTTCTACAAGTTTTGGAAAATGTAGTCAAACTCAAAATAAAATTCAAAAATGTAGGAAAACTCGAAATAAAGTTCAAAAATCGAAAAACAGCCTCCGTCTACAATCAGGTCTTTTAAAGATACACTTGTGTAACCAATTTATTAAGCAGATTTACTTTGTACACGAAATCTTAATCCAAAGCATGCACAAAGGCATTTTTTTTTAACTAGAAGAATACATTAAT
The DNA here is from genome assembly GCA_963930645.1 of Salticus scenicus. NCBI lineage: Eukaryota > Metazoa > Arthropoda > Arachnida > Araneae > Salticidae > Salticus > Salticus scenicus. The sequence goes on along the minus strand of OZ005655.1, from coordinate 94,697,583 downwards.
GCACTCATTTTTGTGAAAAGTGCAACACCATGAAAGAACTGTCAGAAATTAATTAAATTTATTCCACATATTATTGATAGTGGTACAAATAAACGATAAAATGAACAAGACAAAAAAAAAAAAAAAAAAAAGAACGTCTGAAATCAATACTTCGTTTGTCCGCCACGCTGAGAGATGAGAGCCTGTACATATCGTGGAATCGAATCATACAGGCTCTGAATGTAATCTTGGGGAATGACATTCCAGATGGCTTCGAATTGACAACGAAGTTCAATCTTACTGTGCGCCCCCCTTCAGTTTTACTAGCGAGCCGTTGACCAATGAAATCCCAGACATGCTCGATGGGCGACATATCCGGGGAATAAGCAGGTCATGGAAGAAGCGAAACCCGTTGTGCACTGAAGAAGGTTTGTGCAGTCTGAGAAACATGTGCACGGGCATTATCCTGCTGAAATACAGCACCCGTAATGCGTCGAAGAATAGGAAGGACCTCTGGCTCCTAATTTTCCCTTATGCAGCGATCACTGTTGAGGTTGCCCGCAATATACATTAGATGGGATCGACAGTTATACGACCCACACCATGATGCTAGGCGTTTGCGCAGTATGACGCTGGATAACACACTGTGGAAGCCCCCTGTAACGTCTGACGCATACTCTTCCATCATTGTACTACAGACTGTAGCGAGATTCATCGGAGAAAACAAGTTGTTGCCACCGGGCACGTCACGTGCTGTGTTGCTGAGCCCGTTGAAATCGGAGGCGTTTGTATTTCAGGCAGAGGGGAATCCTACGTAGAGGAACCCTTGCACGCAGTTCATGCTGCAGCAAACGGCGACGAGTCGTGGGGCTGGAAACAAAACGCATGTAGCCGTTCATCAACATTGTGCTAACACACGAGAGTACGCTGTACGGTCCGTCATAGCCATGCGGATGAGGTGTCTGTCGTCTCGTGCGTTGTTCTACTGCGTGCTCCACTGCCAGGTTTTCGGCTTGTTTGATTCTCCTCTGTCCAATTTTTCCAGACACGCATCACTGTTGTGGCATTACGCTGAGTGCGGGCTGCGATTTCTCGATACGAAAATCCACCCTCTCGCATAACAACGATGCGGGCTCGTACGAACACCGTTAGTTTTTTGTATGCTACGCTTTTGACAAGGCGTTTTGACCACCAATGAAACGTTCACCGCAGACAGAGGACGATAAACAGATTTCAACGCGCCTTTACAGTCCTTTATATACCTGGAACAAGCGACTGATAAGGAGTAGTTTCTTGTTCCACGCATGCGCAATCGCTTTGTAATTCTAATAATTTGCATGCCTTACTTCACTTTATATTTCCTGTAAGTTTAGTTCAATTTGCATAATCCCTTCCCGGTGTTCCAATTTTCACAAACATGAGTGCATAATACTTATTTTAAAACAAGATTAACTCATATTTATTCCTATTCAACATATTAAGATATTACTATAGCATGTATTTCAAACCTTTAAAAAGGTTGATCTTACATAATTTTCAAAACATTTATCGTGATTGATTGATTTTGTAATTAGTAAACTTAAAAAATAATAATAATAATAATAATAATATAACATTGAATTAATTTAACATAAAAATACTAAAAATAAAACATATGTTTTGTCTTTTCTCAAAGATAAAGAAGAGAAAAAAAGCCTATTGAAACATTTGCATCATGATAATGTTTAATAAACACTTTTAGCAGAAATGCGCTTGCATAGTTTCGAAACAAACAACTATTTCTATTATAGCCTCCAAAATTACTAAAATTAGTTGTAAGTCTCAATTTGCGTAAAATATTGTTAACTTTGCGTAATAATTTAATAATTTATAATACGTATTTAAAATTATATTTCAACACAAGAATGGCTCATTAAATGATAAAATATTCAAACATTAATTAAATATGCTTAGATATAATAATTATAGTAAATAGTATGATTCATTTACGAATTTTCAAAATGAAATTTTATTTTTTCCTTTATTTTATTTTATTTTTTTCTATTTATTTTTTTAAATCATTACAACAAATCAATACAAAGAAGATTTATTTTATTTTCCTAATGAAATTATGGTAATTATAGTAATTATAAAAATATTTAGTATAAAACAAGACTTAATTTTTATACTGAAATTAATCATTTATTATAATTATTTACTGTTTACAATTTTATTTTTTGTTCTTAAACAGTCAATTGAGAGATCCTTATCCATTTTTTTTTTTTTTTTTTTTTTTTTTTTTTTTTTTGACAGTGAGTAAATTAATTTTATGTCAAAAGAAATAATTTAAATAGAAAAATGAAGGAAATGACAGTATGTTATGTGTTTTAAAAAAATAAAAAATAAAATCTGCAATTGTCTTTCAATTTATCTGTCAGCAAACTTTTTAAAAATCATTTTCTCTCCATGTCAAATAGTATAATTAATGTTTTAATCAGAGTTAAAAATACTGAACAGCTTTAGAAAGAAAATTGATTTCTATATTTATGAGTTTTCTAACGATGTAAAACAGCGGCAAAAATATTTTAAAGACATTGAAAACTATTATCTGACAAAAACCATTTTTTTTTTTTTTTTTTTTCATTTAGAAAAATCACTTTTTATTTTTTTTCAACATTTTTTTAGCAAGATAGTTTTTAAGTATAATTGATTTAAGATTCAGAAAATAATCACGATTCACTATATGAAAAAAAAAAAAAATCATCATTAAAATTATTTTTTTATTAGAAAAATGTAACATGTATTTCACAATTTTGGCACAACAGCCTATATTAATATTACTTTTGCATGATATAAAAAATAGTGCTGACTGAATGGTTAAAAAATTATTTTATTTTGCAAAATACATTTTAAAATATTGTTGACGAAATAACATTGTCATTCTAATTTGTAAATATGTTTTCTTCAAAATATTCAAATTTTTACTGTCACTTTTAAGAAATATATATATATATATATATATTACAGAGAAGTAAAATAAAGAAAAATGCTTTCTTAGCATATGAATTGTATTATATCGGTTATATTTTTCCAGTAACTGTATTATTATTTTTGGCATTTTTAAAATGTTAAGATCAGGGTTGCACTTTGGCAACATTTTAGTCACCCCCCCCTTTTTTTTTCTGTTCATGTCTTTTTAAACTGACTTTTACAATTTAATAAAGTAGAATTTAATATTAGCAGATAATTCTATTGAATTTTACAGTTAACCACACCAACAACTAAAACCACTTATATTCTCGAAACACAAAACACATATAATATACTTTTACAACCCACAAAATGCAAATTTACGTTTCCGGTGCCAATCTGTTAATAGATAAATTCTTAATAAAGTATGTGATATATGATTTTATTTATTTATTTATTTATTTATTTATTTTTTTTTTGAGTTAAAGATGTTTTATATGACGCGGTTTATAATTGTTAGATTAAAACTCATTTACAATGAAATATTTTCAAAACTTATAAATAGATTTATGAATTATATTTACAAATATGTATATATATAGTGAAAATACGATTATATTTCTTTCAATGCATTCACAAAAAAATTGTTTGTTTTCATTGAATAGATTTCTTTCAACTGTAATCAAAAAACTATTTTTAACATAAATTCTATGTATAATTTTTAACAAAAATCTTTCGGTCACATTTTATATAATTACACTTAAAAATAGAAACCTTGGGTAGCATTTAAATAACAAATATGCATTCATGCTAAATATTTCTTTAAATTACGTATAAACAAATAAATTCATATTAGTAGGTGTCTGAGGAAAATTGAAAAATTAATTTCTATCTCTTTAAAATATAAACTTCTTTTGTGCATAACATATAAAATCATTAAACATGATTTTTAAATAAAGCATTTTTTACGAAAACATGTTTAACTAAGATAATGTTATTGCATCTAATTTACCTATACAAAAGTAAATTATTGCAATTTTATTTATTTATGGTTTTTACATCGAAAATTTTTTCTAAAAAATATAAAAAGACTTGCGAAAAAAAAAAAATAAATAAATAGAAATAAAAATTGCATTAACTTTCCGTTCCTTTTCTTGCGACATAGTTTATTTATGAATGTCTTTAGAAGATTCCGTCGCTGACTAAATGAAAATTTAATGAAATACAGAAAGTTTCGTCTCGCACGTAAAGCAAATTGATTAAGAGGCACTTGCGTGTTTATTCGTATTTATTATTTTTTTTCTCCTAAAGAAAAAATATATTTTGTGAAATATAAAAACTATGACAGGATATAAAATTTGTATCTGCATTAAACATGAAAAGTGTTTGAAAATATTTATTCTTTGTTACAAATTGAACATCTTTGCACGAAAATCTTTGCAAGTTAGAGCAAAAAATTCACACAAACATCAATGATTCACAAATCAATTTCGTTTAATCTGCGTTATATTTTGCAACAACTTTCAGTGATATAGCTCAACTTAATTACTCGGAGGTAGAACTTTACACAATGTGCTTCATTTCCCTATATCCATTCGGAAAATTCTGTCGCGAATATTACCGTAAATAGTAACTATGAGCTTTTATTTTTTTCCGACTGAGTGAAAATAATGCCTGGACCGGGAGTTGAACCCCGGAACTTTGACTTACAAAGTCAAGGCTCTACCAATTAAGCTATCCTGGCCGACAACCGGTCAGCAGTACTCACTCAGACAACCTTTAGGCAGAAACCATCTACTCGTAGTCTATCATTTAGATAGCTCAACAGAAATAAGCCGCAGGTAAAGGAAAACACCATTAAACAATGGGAGAAAGAAATACAATTTTTATTAAAATCGCAATCAACTGATTGGAAGAAAATTATATTTTAATGAAATTTTATTTTTCCGACTGAGTCGGCCTGGATAGCTCAATTAGTAGAGCCTTGACCTTGTAAGTCAAAGTTCCTGGGTTCGACTCCCGGAACCAGGCATTATTTTCACTCAGTCGGAAAAATAAAATTTCATTAAAATATGATTTTCTTCCAATCAGTTGATTGTGATTTTAATTCAAAATTGTATTTCTTTCTCCCATTGTTCAATGGTGTTTTCCTTTACCTGCGGCTTATTTCTGTTGAGCTATCTAAATGATAGACCAGATGTTTTCTGCCTAAAGGTTGTCTGGTGAGTAATGCTGACCGGTTGTCGACTTGGATAGCTCAATTGGTAGAGCCTTGACCTTGTAAGTCAAAGTTCCGGGTTCGACTCCCGGTCCAGGCATTATTTTCTTCCAATCAGTTGATTGTGATTTTAATAAAAAAAAGTAGCTATGAGCGTTACAAAAATTCATCATCATTGATAATTATTGATGGAGTTCCTATGTGCCCACTGCAAGTGTTGAAAATCACGGTTAAATTATTACAGGATCTGTACAATCAAAATGAAAACATAAACCATTTGGAGGGAAAAAAATATTTCTATGCGGTGATTTTTGACAATTTTTACCAGTTATTACACGTGGATCACGTGCTACTTTAATTGAAAATTGTGTCACCACGAGTTGGCATAAATTTGCTTACCTTCATAAAGTTAGGTTTACTCAAAATATGAAAAACTTAACAAGTGAAATAGAATTTGTCGAATTCTTGAAAAAATTTGTAATGATGAAGCCCCACAATTCTCTCATTTTATTTAAAATATTAATAAAATACCTCAACAATTCATAGGAGGTGAAACTAATATTATTAATGAGGTCTATGGAAATGCTTTCGAAAACATAGTCACAGATAACGTACTGAAATCAGTTATTTTAGCATCAAAATGATTATTGTACTTTTAGTAATACTGTTATACTCAGTAGAATACCTAGTAAACAGAGAACATACCATAGCTACGATAAAATAATATATGATGGTTACAATGAAATCAATAACAATTCAGTAGAATTTTTGAATTATTTGGCTATTAGTTATTTGTCACCACATAAATTGGTACTGAAAGTTAATTTCATCGTTTAACTGATCAGAAACTTAAATACAGAGGAAGCATTAGTCAATAAAACAAGAATGTGCATCAAATTTATGCATCGTAATGCTATTAATTGCGACATTTTAACTGGAACAGCACGCAATAACAGAATTTTCAATCCACGTATAAATTTAACATATTTCGGTACTATTTTACCATTTAATTTTTATAGAAATCAATTTCCAAATAAATCACCATTTGCAATGAATATAATTAAGTACCAAGAACAAATATTTGGAAAAATTAGAATTTTATTGAGACAGCTAGTTTTTATCCATGGTCATTTCTACATCACAGCAAATAGTGTTCGATAATTCGATGGTTGAAGATTTTATATTTCCGAATATAACTGTCAAGTGCATTTAGCAGAAAATGAAAGACTTTTTTTACAAAAAACATCGTCAACACAGAAGTTTGAAACATTAAATTCATTTTCATATTGTTTCAATTTCAATGGATGAAGCACATATTCTTTATTTCCTTTTTCCTTTTTTTGTATTAATATTTTATTTAAATTTTATATAATTCGAAAAAGATAGACAAATTAACTGTGTAACCTTGGCGAAATTTGGCCAGTATATATATATATATATATATATATATATATATATATATATATATATATATATATATATATATCGCGTTATTGTGTTTTAATTATGGCTTAGCTAAGCTATACTTCATTCTTCCTATTGTTCACATTTTTTCAAATAACTCGAAAATTAATGCATAATGACGTTTTTGTACACCCTCACAGTTGACGTAATATCATAATATATATGCAATAGAACTTCATTAATAAGCTGACGCATCCTCATTTTCTGCCCCACAAGACGGGCTGACGATTTATTATTGGTGGTTTTTCGGCAATAAATTGCAGGAATAACTCCAGAAAAGAGCACCGCCTGTTTATATTTTCTTCTAATCCAGAGAGAAGGAAAAAGTGGATTACAAATTGCAGATGTAACTCATGGATACCCGGAGCAGGAGTACAACTTTGTAGCGTAATTTTTCCCTTATTTTCAACTTATTTAATTTTATTTTCAAAGTTGTTTCACAAATTTAATATGAATGTACTTTTTTTAGGTTATTGTTTTTAAATTCTTTTAAAATTAACTTTAAATTTTCATTTCTTTTAACGTGAAGGGTTGCAGTTTTGAGAACGTTGACGATGTTCTTAAAATTGCCAACGTGTTTGTTTCGTGATAAGAAGTTCTCGCTCACATGATCTGTATGGAAGTTTAAAATCGATAACTACGCTAATCAGGTACCCTAGCTTTTTCACGGCCAACATTTTCCCTGATGGACTAGACAATGGCGGACAATGCGCCAGCTTGTATCATATAAGAGCCTTAATATGCAATGAATATAGAGGTACACTGCTTGATGAAAGAACCTCAACAAGGTTCAAACTTAAAAATTTAATGAATCACGGTCGAATTTCGATTACTGGGCACTCACTAGTTCTATTAATTATGTAGCGATCCTATCAAAAATCCTGTTTGATCTGTTCTTTAGCACATATTTGAGAGATATTTTTAAATTGAAGGAGTATCTCTAATGATATTTGGTACTCACAAAAGTACGGAAATGAAATTAAAGGTTAAAAAGTACGTGGATAAAAATATAAAAGTAAAAGAAATGTACATTTTCTTAAAATTTCTATGTTAAAATATTTTGTTGCAGACGATAACTATGTAAAAGAATTTTTTTAAGAATATTTTTTCTTTTTTTTTTACTTTTATGTTCCTGGAATAGAACAGCCGTATTATGTTCGATTTAATTTTAATTTAAAACAATCCTTCAAATCCTCAATGAATGTACATGGACACTTAAATATTAACATTAAATTTGTTTTTAAAGTCATGAAATGTTTCTTTTATTTCTTTTTTTTTTTTTTTTTAATTTAATCCCTTATTCACTCGAGTAATAATTAGAAGTCAATCTATATTATTATTACGAGAAATATTTATGGAAACATTTCAAGCTGATTTATTGTCAGAATTTTTTTTTAAATGAATCCATATTGTAATACTTACAATAAGAAATGTGTTTCTTAAAATGTTTAGCAAAATAGATTTTCCGCAATTAACCATCATTCTGTCTTTCATTTTTAAAGTATATACAAAAAAAAAAAAAAAAAAAAACCTCTAAAGCTGCTAACCTTCATTCTAACAAGTCAAAAAGATGAATTAATGCAAGGAAACAATCAATTCTCCCTAAAATCTTTAGGGAAAATCGCAACAAATTCCCAGATTAACATGACGTTGAACATTGTATCAGTTGCTGTCAAAACAATTTTTTTTCTTTATTGTTTATATTTAGAAAATGTTTTTTTTTTCTTTCTTAGGCGAAAAACTTTATTCTAGATGCTAAATATTGTGAAAGTACATTATCGAAAATTTATCAGTAAAAATATTTTCATCGAAAAAAGTTTTTAAAAAACTGAAAGAAAGAAAGGAACGTGTGCATCTGAAGGAATGGCGCGTAAAAGAATAATCATACGAATACATTGACAGTAGAAAAAGTACAAAAAAATATTTCTAAATTTACTTGTACATTTTAATTCATTTATTTTGTTTTCCTGGTTCTTGCCTATGAGACCAAGGGATAGTTGTGCTTTTAATCAATATGGAGTACCAGAGTAAAAATTAAAAATAAATCTGATAACCATGTTCCATAGCTGTTATATTATTTCAAAATCTACCGTTTATATTCCTAGATTTTTTTTTTATTTTTTTTTTAGTAAATATATGATTTTTAGGTAAATATGTAATGTTTTTTCAAAAGCCGTAATATACATGTTAATGCTCGGTGAAAATATTAACAATTACAGTGAAAATCACCGAACTTAAATAACTATAACACCACACACACACACACACACACACACACTCGATGTAGATGGAAAATTGTCTCCAAATTACAAAAGATAAATAATATATATATACGAGTATATACCCATTTTCTATTTCTAATGCTCCCGTTTTCACCACTCCCATAAAATCAGCCAATTATTTTAATCATCATTATACAGCACAGAAGTCAGACATTCTTAATCGTAAAATTTTGAGACAAAAGTTTTTCAAAAATCTTTGAGAATGTTATACCGAAGATCGATCGTTTAAAAAGCGAACATATCTGAGCAGGAGATTTTCCGAATTTTCTTTGTTTGGAAAAATTTTTAAACTAAAAATTTTAAAGTGGCGGCCACCATGTTTATTTGTATTTTTAAAAGTAAACAAGTTGAATGATTCTTTTAACATTTAACGCGATTCTTTGAAAAAATCTAAAGCTAACGATGTTGAAAAATGTTATGTATTTCAAATTTAACGAGTTTTAGGCAAAGATTTTACAATACGAGGTTTGTCCGGAAAATACGTATAAAAGTTGAATAATAACTTTATTTTAGAATTATTCATGTATTACAATATGGTCTCCTTCAAAGTACTCTCCCTGAGACAAGATACACTTCTGCCAACGCCGTTTCCACTGTTGATAACATTGCTGAAAGTCTTCAGTTATGATGCTGTTCAGTTGCCGTGTCGTTTCTGTCTTGATGGCTTCCACATCTCCCAAGTGCCGCCCCCGAAGCACCATTTTGCATTTCGGGAACAAGAAGAAGTCACAAGGGGCTAAATCGGGTGAATAAGGCGGGTGGTCTGTCACGGTGATTGAGCTTCGGGCCAAAAACTTACGCACAACGAGCGACGTGTGTGCGAGCGCATTGTCGTGATGAAGGATCCACCTGCCCCCTTGTGACAAATCCGGTCGAACTCGGGCCACACGAGCTCTGAGACGTCTAAAAACTTCAACGTAAAAATTTGATGCGCTGTTCCTCAATCAGAGAGAGCTCCATGCCGACGCCAGGTGAAAAAGGGTAACTTTCAACAAGCAGCCGCACACTCCTACTTACACGCTGAGCACTCTGACTCGAACTGAGCGTTGATGGGATTGGCTACAGCAGTAGGGCCACCTGGCGGTGACTGCAAACTGTAAAATAAAGTTGTTATTCAACTTTTATACGTATTTTCCGGACAAACCTCGTATATCATACAATATAAAATAAAATAATATATATATATATCATACAAAATAAAATAAAAACGAAAAATACCATGTATTTCGAAATATTTGAGTTTTTGCATATTATAAGACTAATCCAAATACTCTGCACATGCGCAATAGATTGAAACTTATTCTACTTATGAGGCCAAGGGTACAGTATGTTTCGATACTTCAGCCAGCCAATCAATTGGTGGAGAATTGATGTACAACTTTTTAAGAAAACGTTGTCAAAGAAAATCAGCTTACCATGCCCTTGATGATGGCTGCAGACTACCACTAAAGTGTTAACAGTTAAAGTTCCTATTAAAATTCATGAACGAGTTTTTTCAACGAATGTGATATTCCTCCTAGAAGCGTACACTTCTAGGTATAGACTTTTTGAAGAAATCTGGTATTGTAATAGACATTCGTAACTCTTGACGGTACTTCTATGACAAAAGAAGTCATACATTTCCTTTTGCCAAAAATGGCCTCATACGAAATAACCCTAAGTAAAAGGTGGAAAATTATTTTCCCTTGCTTAAAGAAGGCGGCGAAACTCTAAGTGAAACTCACAAAAAGGGAACTCAACACTTTATATAACGAAAATGGTAGGGTCTTCCGACTAGTGGGGAGAAACATCCCCTTCTGTTAAATGTACTAAGCAAATCAAGGAAATCGTAGAAAAGTATCAAGCAAAGACTAAGGTCTACTCTTTAGTTCTCTCGAGAAGATCATGTCTATGTAACATGCATTCTCTAAGTAATGTGTCACGTGGTAAGAATGAAAGATTCATGCCGAGACGAGATTGACTGTATGTTGTTCTTTCTTAGAAGTCGCTATCCTTGTACGAAGTTGCCAATTCAGGCAATTCCGATGTACCAGTTGGTGTCTACCATTCATCTGACTTGAAAGCATTTAGCCAAGGAAATGTATGACCAAGGCATCCCTTGCAGAAGCGTTGGCGAACACGAAAAACTTTAACTGCTGTTCCCTCCTCGCGACGTACAGTTGGGAACAGGAGGGGGGGGGTCTGTAGTAACATTAATACAAATAAGCATGCTTACGTAAAATAATGGAAAAAAAAACGAACCAACCACAAACAAATGATTTCTCTCTCGTCTACTCTGATTGGCAGATACCTTTTGTATTTACTTTATTCGAGCAGTCGACGTTTGATTCTCGAAGAGAGAAGAGGTGTTTTTCTTTGTGCTATGTTAATAAAAATATATTTGTTTTCGTCGTCATACTCGACTATTGATCTTAAAAGAGAACTGAGGTGTTCTCGAGACTACATTATTTAAAATGTATTTCACGGAATAGTTTGTTTTTACTGTTAAGTAATCAACGTTTGGCTCTCTGTACGAATTTTTACAGTGTCCATGCCCACTGTAATCTTTAAATGTTCTTCAGTTAAACTATTTTGTTACACAGAGTTCCTTGTTTCGTCTTATCTCAGTATTTATTTTAAGTTACAATGAAAGTTTTGAAGCTTTAAACAATATCGTGCTCTACCAACTGATTAAGTCATGGCAATATGTTATAAACTAAATTAGAACCAAAAATCGAAAAAGAAAACAGTTAAAACGACTATTATAAATAATAATTTTTTTTTAAATATTTGGAAAAATCGATGGCTAAGCGAGCGAAAACCGACTAGTATATAACAGTTTGAATGTAAAATTACTTAAAAAAGTAAAATAAAATAAAACTAGTATGTTGTGGCCACCATAAGACTTTCTTCTATATTTTCCTATACAAATTCACTCAGTATCAAAAAAAAAAAAAAAAAAAAAAAAAAAAAAAAAAAAAAAAAAATCCAAGTTTTTTTTCGATAAAAGTAAAAAAAAAATCGGTAACTTTGTTTTAAATTATCATATATTTATAGTTCAACCATTCGTTTTAAAGGTATTGACGAGACCTTTCGAAAGATACCCATCTCGAAAATTTACCCCACCCCGGGGGGTACTTCCCCGCAGGGGGGGGGGGGAAGCGATGCCCCCGCATGCACAAAACTTTTTCCTAATTAACTACTACTATTATCAATAATTCATATTAATTTTACAATTACAGGTTAAGAATAACTCTCATTATGTAGATTTATACGAAATTTTGTCCTATACTGCCATGTCAAAAATTTAGAAAAAATACGATCACAGCGCCTTCTGTTGTGCGATTGATCCCCAAATATAATCAGCACCAGTTTATGTCAGGAGCCAACTAAATACCAAGTTTGGTTAAATTTCGTTTAAAGAAAAAAAAAAATTACGATTTTTTTCGTAAGTTTTTTTTCGTAAAAAGTAAAAATAATCGCTAACTTTGTTTTAAATTATCACAGATTTATAGTTCAACCATTCGTTTTAAAGGTATTGACGAGACCTTTCGAAAGATACCCATCTTGAAAATTTACTCCCCTCGTTTGGGGACTTCCCCCCCCCCCAGGGGGGTTGACGAGGCTCCCACACATGCAAAAATATTTTCCTAGTTGACTGTCTCTATTATAAATAATTCTTGTAAATTTCATAATGATTACTAAAAAATAATTCTCTTTATGCTCATTTATACAAAGTCTTGTCCTATATACCATGTTAAAAATTTAGAAAAAGCGGGATGGCAACGCAACCTGTAAGACGATTTTTACCAAAAGTTGATAGGCACTAATTTATGTCAAGATGCAGCTACATACCAGTTTGTATGAAATTTTGTGCAGTACTTTCTGAGATACAGTTGCCACAAAACTTTGCACACACACACACACAGACTGACAGACAGACAGACAGACATTTTCTAAAAATGGCCAGATCGAGTTCTACAGCTCTCAAAACGTGTAAATCCATCAAAAACTCGAGGTCGAAAATTTTTACGAATCCAATACTTTCTTCTATTGAATATAGAAGAAAGTAATAAATAAACAAAAAAAATATTATTTAATCGCAACAATTTATTTATTAAAACTACCGAAATTCAATTCCATAAAAATAATTAATTAATCTGCAAAAGCATTTCCACACCTATACTTTGTATTTAAAATAATCCAGCATAAAATACTATTTAGAATAAAGGAACTGGTTCGAACTGAATTTAAAAGCAAAAAACTGAAAACTCACACGGTTTTTCCTATATTATAAGTACTTTCCAACTGCACATACCTGTTCGTACGCTTAAATTTCAATGCATTTTGCCTCCACCTTAAAAAACAATTTAATTTATATAATACTAACAGGCTTTGCCCACTTCGCTCGTCACTATATTTAAATGAATTTAAAGAAGAATCAATATTTATTATACCGTTCTACAAATTAAAACTAAAAAGAAAATACATTGAAATGGCTTTAAAATTTCACTACGTGCCCTCGCTGCCTTTGGGAGAGACTTCCTCACCGCAACGTCTCGGAATTGGATAATTTAATTTAATTTAATTTATAGAGATAGGAATAATATAGAAAAAACTGCAATAGGCATTTTCTTTCTAATAATAAACAGAACGGAAAACGCATAATATTTTACATGGAGACATTTTGTAAAGTTATACCAATCAAAAATAATGCTTTCCCTTTTTTCCCTCTCGCATTAAAAATAAAATAAAATAAGATTGAGAAAAATTGTGAAAGCAATGAAACAGCTTAGATCTTTTGGCGAAATTTGAAATTTGGCTCTGAAGTAGCTCGGATGTTTCTCGGCAAAATGTTTACTTACGCATTTGCGATACCCATGTCAAATCATCGCCGAAATGACAACAAAATTATAAAAATAGTCAAGGGTTACTAGCCTAGGATCTATTTTTTTTTATATATATATATATATATATATAAAAAAGGGGGGGGATTTTTTCAGTACCTATTTTCCTAATACTTTTATCGGTTGTTCCTTTTCGTTAAATTTTAAGAATCCTTCAGATTCTGTTTACATCTTTAATGTTTTTTAGGTTTAAAAAGTGCTTGTTGAAATAAATTTTCTATTTTTAAAACTGCATTATTTTCCATAAAATTATCTACTCGGAAAAATTAGATCATTTATGAGACTATTATTTCTGTTTCAATATTATTTCTCCTTTATTTTATAATTTATTTACATTTTTAAAGAGCTACTTGGCTTAAAATGGCTATTCATAAACTAAAATTCTGTGTATTTCAGCGCCAAAATTTAAAAAAATCGTCCTGGAAGATCTATAAATAAAACTGATAAAATAAACTTATGATCCACAGCGCTTAAAATAGTAATGAAACGCTATGCATTAAAATATGACGTCATGAGCAATTTTCTTTGATTAACAACTTTATAGTAAAAATGCAAAAAAATTTTTTTTTTTTTTTTAAATAAAATGTTAATCATTTTAGAACAATATATATTAGTATCATGAACTACATTAGCAATTTATCAATGTGTAGAAAATTTTAAAATTATAATGACGCAAATTTTTGTGAGATGCCTGATTTAACTTTTTATAATTTTTTAATGTTCACGTTTAATTAAATGTATTTATTTTTATGTAGGAAGAAAAGGAACTCGTAATTTTTTATATTATAGCCAATATTTTATTATTATAGCCAATATTTAAATGGCTAATTTTAAAGCTATTAGGAGGTTATTACACTCCTTCTCATAATTATAAGGACACCCGTTTTTCTACATTAACTAAACGCTGAACACTATTATTTAAACAAATATATTTTTTATTAATATGAATTTCATTAATAGACGATATTTAAAAAGTTTTATCGTTTTTCTATCTTAAAAAACTTCAAGTAAGGGCAAAAAAAGGATTTTTCAGGTGTTCACAATTATAAGGATAGCTCGAATCATAGGATTTTTTTTTCAATTATTCTTTAAATTAATATTTTATGGGGTCTCTTTTTAGGGTGAAACAGTCAGACATTCTCTTTGGTAATATATATATCATATATATATGTGTGTTCTTTAATATTCAGTTTCAATACCATTTCATACAGCATAGATGATATTCTGAATACATTTAAACTATTTAAAATTGCTTTCCACCTGCATGCACTTTTCTAATATGATAAATTAAGTTTTTTTTTTCAACTTTTAGGCCACGGGAAAGGCAACAATACAGAAGTTTCTTTCTTCAAACTATTTCCTATTGCTCTAGAAGTAGAGCAAAAATGTAAGTCTTGATGAAAAAAATATTATTAGCCTCCAAAAATCTAACAAAAATCTGAAAATTCCAAGTTTAAAATTTGCGGATATTCTCTTGATGTTCAAAATAATAGAAAAAAAATACTAAATTTATTCTGCCTTCAGTAGAAACAGCTCCCCTGTCTTTCGCTATCTTCAGATCGTGCCAGTAACTGTTAAAGCCATTTGGTTAATCAAGAATAAAATCATATTTATTGAAATTTTATTATTGAAATTTTATTAATAATAAATAATCAATATAATAAAATTATATATAATAATTATATTATATTTAAATATATATTATATATATATAATAATATTAAACTAATATAAAATAATTTATTATTAACAATAATAAATTGTAATAAAATTTCAATAAAAATGATTTTCTTCCAATCAGTTGATTGTGTGATTTTAATTAAAACAAGAATAAAATGTTTTTCATCCGAAAATGCAACATTTTACCATTTAATATTGTCTTTATTCAACTTTAACACATACGTTCTTTCCCCCATTAAATGCTTATTGATTATTACAGGTTTTTTTATTCATTTTAACATATTAATTATTTTAAACATGCATAAATGTGGACCCCAACCTTTCGTTAAAAATTACGAGCAAATTCAGCAGCAGTCATTATGAGTAGATCAGTAAGAGGAATTATGAGTCTTCGATCTCTGTAAAACAAATCTGATTTTGCATCAGATCTCTCTCCTATCGAACCAGCAGTTCAACGTTTGATCGCATTTCCTTCAGCAATTTTAGATCTTCGAATTTCATTAGAAATTCGGCGGATTGAAACTATCCTTCCACTGAAAAAACACATTTATCATACTTCACAACATGAACGTTCTTTTCATCAAAGAATTATCAGTAATGTCCGTCCAAGAAAAATGGAAGGCTTATATATGAATTAATCTAGCCCAATAGTTAACGAATTCGCATGTCAACTGTAATTTATCAGCTTGTAAGTTAAATAAAACGAAAAAATCTTGATTGTCCCTATATTTATGAACATCTAAAAACGTGGAGAAAAAAATATTTTGCATTATTTTTTATTGATTTTGTTTCATATTAAAAAAATTATAGCAGTTTTGGTTTTTAGAATACTAGATATATTAAGTGCACTTAGTATAATCTTGTTCACAATTATTTTTACATTAGTTATTTCAAAATATAAAGTGTCCTTATAAATTTGAGAAGGTGTGTATTTTCATATTTTAATTAATTAAAAGCAAACTAATCCAAAATTCTAAAATCGGGCTTCGAGGTGCACAAGAACCTTTCCGGGGGTACCATCGTGTCAAATCGCGTGACTGTCCGAGCTACCGTCTTTGCACTACGCTGTCCACAGATAAATAAATAACCTTATTTGTATATTCTAACGTTTTGGTCTGAATTTTAATAATATATATAGAATAGCTAATAATATTTCTAATTTATTCTACATCATTGTTAGTACCCATCTTTTTATGACACTAATTTTTTATTATTTATTTATTTATTTAATTTTTAAAAATAAATTTCATATTATTTAATCATAAATAAATATTAGGGTAAGGTGGGGTAAGTGGCCCATTGGGGTAAGTGGGCCACCCCCCCTGGCATTTCCCCAGTTATTGACTCAAAAAAAATCTGTTATAATAATTTTATGTACCTACCCCAATAGATGTAGAAAACATTATGGCACCGTTTTCATTTATGTGTGTGATAAGTTACAAGCCTTTTTGTGACGATTTTTAAATTTGCAGTCCTATCGTAATTCGCGCCATCGTACTAATTATTTTTTTTTCTTCCAAACCGTTCACGATACAAGCCAAAACTTTATATATTTTGAAAGTGTATAAAACACAGAATCTTTTTGCAGTATTGTGTACTTATGATGTTAATAAGGTTGATAAAAAAATTGGGGGGCCCACTTGCCCCGTGTTTGGGGTAAGTGGGCCACCACAATGGCGGGGTAAGTGGGCCACCCACCCCAACTCTTTAATATAGTTAAAAAATAGTCATATGCACTGATTTATAGGGTTTACCTCTGGATGACTCCACCAGTAGTTATTCAAGTTCCGAAGATGAACTATCAGTTATTACCCAGTACCACTGTACTTAAAAATGGGGATTATGCCTTTGTCCAGTTTGAAGGCAAAAAACAAAAAAAAAAAAAAAGAAATAGCATGTTGGCTTGGTATTAAATGACAGTCAAAACGATGAAGATACAGTTGTCATGTAATACATGCACAAAGACACGACTATGCGTAATAACTGCCCCCCCCCTGAAGCTAATGATATTCATGATGTATTCCTAGAAGATGTTGTGCTGAAACTAAATGAACCAACACTTTCCAAGAGACTTTCAAAATACATGTTTACCAACGATTTATCAAGATATAATGTTCACTAGCATGTAATACTGCCATAGGCTAGTTTAAACTTTGTAAAGTAAAAAGTTGAAAAGTTGACATTTTTTTCTTTTAGCAGGCTTGTGTGCAGAAAAAGTTGCTATGGGTGAACTAATGGAGATACTTCAGTGATTTTTTTTTCAAAGATTCAGAAAACCATGTAGATTGTCCCACTTGCCCCACCAAATCTCTACCAGTTATGTGTAAATATATATTCAGGGGGGTCCCACTTACCCCACCTTGCGGGGCAAGTGGGCCACCCCGATGACTACCCAAAATATATATATATTTTTTTTAAATTCATCATTTGCCAATTTGGTTAGAGATTGCCATGGGTACAGTAACAACATATGAGAGAATGAACCACAAAACAAATTAAGTTGTTAGGCCTATTACATCCGGTGCTATGTTGAGCTAAAGTCGAATTATGCCGAAAAGGGGTCCCACTTACCCCACCTTACCCTACAGAAAATGGAACTGTAAAAATAAGGAGTTAAAAAAAAAGAAGTGTACTAAAGATGTTTTCGAATAAATTAAAATGTTGGCATGCTTGTACGTAATGAAATAAGTGTGATATTTTTATATGGGTAGTCAGGGCTCCAGGAATTTGAAAACATCTGGTCGCCAGCAAAAATTTCTGGTAGCCAGTAATATATATATCCCACTCCCTCGCCTTTCTTTTCTTTTTTTTTTCAACTTAATTGAATACAGAAAATCAAATTCTGTACATAAAAACCAAAGATTTACTATGACAGAATGTTACATCAATTTAAACACCTGTTTAAATTTAAAATCATGAAACTGGTTTCATTACTTTCACTAAACTGACACAACATCCGCATCGATATATCATTACACCAGCAAAACGATTTAGTACCAGATCGTAAAGCACGAGAAAGACAGGAGTAGTGTAACCAATTCCGTGAAACGGCGTACTAATTTCCCACCGTGTTGTGAAACATCTATGGAGAAAAGTGGTGTAAACTCCCTAATGGTATGTTGATTCAACACAGTGTCTCTAACGTGGTGAGAGAAGCAGGAATCAAAACTATGTGGGTTAGCCTAGAGCCCTCGATTTACAGAGTAGCGGCACTCTTTTCTCTTCGCCGCTCCCCCTCGGATTGGTCAAGAAGGGTAAGTGACGTCACGACCGCACTTTTGTGGATGAAACTGATTCTTAGCCATTGAATGTGTATTGAAGAGATCACTATCATCTTTCGATAATTACTGTTTAAAAGAAAAATATGCCTACTTGTTGTGCAGTATTCTGCACTAACAGTAAAGGCCAGTATCTACTTGGGCTCAAGATCAACGCTCAAAATGTCATTAATCACGCTTCCGACACAAAGAGCCAAATGTCTTGTCATCAGTTGTAGCCCTTTTTTGTCAGATTGGGCAGTTACCTCAAAGGAAAGCATGCAAAATTGACAAAGATATCTACCCCCAAGCCCCGCAATTATCTCAGCAGGGGACCCCGTTAATGGGTTTTGAGCAGGAGTGAGCTAGAGTGAGCTGGCGTGACCACATCAAAGGATTCTGAATAGAAAGCGCCCAATGAGCCCAAGTGGAAACCGGACTTAATATAACTGGTTTCCGTTTATTTCGATTACCTTCTGAAAAGCGTAATTCAGAGAGAAGAAAAATTTGGTTCCCGATTGCAAAGAGTTCAAAAGAAATCTAAGAATTGTTATTTTAGCTCAGTTTTTTTTATGGTGGTGTGAAGGGAAGTTGTGGCTTTGATGAAAATTCTGAAAAAGATATAATGTCGATATTTTCCGAATTTAAATTTGAGAAGGAAAATAAAAAAATATATAGAAGAAGAAAATACTTTGGAAAGAAAACTTTCCTTTGATATAAGTTTCGAAAACACAAACATAGAAAAATTTTCCGATACTTTACAAATAAATGATATTCCAGAAAATATGTTTGAAAAAAATCTATGCTTCGACATCAGTTTAGATAGAAATTATGTGCAAATAATACCTGGTGGCGTATCAAATCGTCGAGAATTGAAAATAAATAAAACCCAAAATGATGCTTTATATAACCTTGCTGGTTGTATCATTTATAGAATTGTGAAAAAACACAAAATTTGTTCTTTATGTATAAACTATATAACTACTAATCAACTAGATGAAGAAAATGAATCATCAATGCTAATACATTTGAAAAGTTTCAAAAATAAATCAAAATCTATATTTAAATTCTTTCTCTACCTTGAAATTATTTTTCAAGATAAAAAAAAATATATATATATTGTCCTCTAAACTAAACATGACATCCCTATGTAAATATATACAAGAATTTTTATTTATTTATTTATTTATTTATTTATTTATTGAATTTCCAACTTGTTCCATTTTTGACTTAATTACTTTTAATTTTTTTAAACATCGTATATATATTTTCATTAAATGGAACAACAATTATCATCAACCAAATCATTCCAAAAAGTGCTCTAGGAAAAGCTTGGGAATGAGAATTGCAGCTTCAGATATTTTTTAACATATATTTATTTTCCCTTTTTTAGTACGACAGGATTATTGCTTTCAATATGACATTTCGCTTCGTCATCATTTGCCATGTTTCACTTTGAATATATAAGGATGTTTTCTCATTTGGCAACAATTAAAAAAATATATTAAATTTAAATTGGTATAAAACCTGCAATAGAAATTTTAAGAAATTTCTATAGTAATCGTTGCTGTAAAACGCAACCCCCCCCACCCCCCCCCCTTTTTTTTTTTTTTTTTTTTTTTTTTTGTCCTAAAATATAAAGTCAGTTATTTAATATTTTTTTATTTACTTATTTTTACACTTCTTGTATATCTAGACCAGTTGATTTTTCTTTTTTTCTTTTCTTATATATATATATATTTATATATATATATATATATATATATAGATAGATAGATTTCTTTGTCAGTTAAACAAATTGAAATTATTCTTTTCAGTCTTACCTTATTTTAATCATATATATATATATATATATATACTGTATTTATATTATAAAATTAAGAAATAAATTAAGAAATAAATTCAGTAATCGTTGATAAAGAACGCAACACAGATACCTCGTGACTTTATGTGGAAGTATAAACGAAAAAAAAAAAAAAAAAAAAAAAATCCTGTCGCACTAAATTAAATTTTGTTTTGTTCTGAATTTTTTATCTATTACTTATAAAACAAAACCATGCTTCTGTTTATTTATTATTATTATGATTTATTTATTTGAAACAAATATCCAAAAAGCATCTCATTGTAAATATGCAACTAAATTTATGTTCTATATTAATGAAGGAAGACATCATATGCTTATCATATTTTAATCAAGTTTTATTTATAAATTTAAATACTTTGTTTCTCATTATTATTATTATGTATGTAATACAAACTGATATTTTTTTATAATATTAGTTTTGTGTTTTACCCTTTCTCTATAATTCATGACTATACTGAATGAAAACGCTATTTTCTATGTATAAACAAATAATACTATTGCAATTAACTGTAAAAATGTAATATTAATATTCTGTTATAGTGTTATTGCTATACAAGCACTTTAAAAATATTGTTTATGTATATATATATAATAAACCAGTCTATTTGTGCTTGAAAGAGGTTTTTTTTTTTTTTTTTTACTGAAGTCGATCTTTTAATTTCAGTAGCTTGATCGAATAAATATTTTTATCTTTTAAAGAAAGTTGTGCAAATCTTACCAGCGATAAAATAGAAATAGTAATAATAATATATATATAGTATAAATGTAATTTTTCAATTAAATCATTTATGGATTTTATTTTTTATACTTTAAAAAATTGAAGGGTACTTAAAAAATAACATATATTTAAATGTATGCGATCTGCAAAAGTCCTTGTTTTCAACCGTTTAATCTCTTTCTCTTTCCTATTAAAACACGAAGAGAGTGGAGGGAGCTTATCCACAAAATGGCGTCCGTTTCTCCCGTGTCGCTACTCTGTAAATCGAGGGCTCTAGGTTAGCCTACATCAGGAGTGGAATCAGATCCCGATTCTAGGACCAGTTTTTTCACCAGATTAATAATTAAAAGAAAAAAAAGGTTGAGTTTCTTTAAAGTTGAAATATAGTCGCGAGTTAAAATATACTGGTCGCCAATGGTGACCAGGCGACCGTATTTCGCGGGAGGTGGGGTACATTTTTAGGGGTTTACATTTCAAATTTCAAAGCTGCACCCAGCCTATTGTAAAATTGGAAAGATTTGAATAATAATTTGAAAAATACTATAATTTTTTTCTTTTTTGTCCTGTGTGTGCTTCGCGAAGTTTTTAACTAGTACTATGATTTTGTTACACCTAGAAGATATATATGTATATAACCAGTAACAAAATGTGTACAAAAACTTTATGCACAATATATAGATGGATAAAATAAATGAAAACTTAATTAAGATTTATTGAAACCTTATTAATAGAAATTAAACTCATAGCATGATTATAAGATGGTTACTTGTTTACCGACGTATGCTGTCTTATGGAAATATAACGCTGATCACATTGCCTTCATTAAAAATTTATTTATATAACATATTACATTCTGACTGGAAGTTCTACATGATCACTGTAGCTTAAATTTTTATTCAATTAATTTTTTTTTATCTTACGAAAATGCATTTCAAAATTTTTTTTTTACATTTACCGTAATCTTTAATCAGAATGTCTGTAAATTTACAATAGTTTTCAGTTAAAAATAAACGAGATTCTTAATAATTATTGTGTATTTTATTTATTTTAAATGTTTAATTAAAAAAAAATGAAAATGAATGATTTTACTTCTAAAAATGCATTTGTAGATCCTTATATAATATCACCAACAATTGATTACAATAATTTGTACCCTAATGTAATGTAAATACATTTTTTAACATCTCAGTTAATATTTTACTATAATTTAACATAAAACATAAACCAAATATCTTATGATATTGTTTTCGTATTATTATTTATAATATTTTATGTATTGTGTTAAAATATTTCATTTATATGTTTAATTTCATACGTTTCTGTTAAATAGTACTTACAGTAGAATTCATGCAAACATGAAATTTTTTTGATATATATTACATCACTTTACGAATTTAAATTCTCTGTGATGTAAACAGAAAAAGAGAGAAATAAAAAATATGATTTAAATAAAACTAATGCCTGATTAACTTTTTTTTTATTATCATTATTTTCATGATAATAATATAATTATTTAAAGGCAATTTGAAAGAATAAAAGTTTACAGTCGAATAAAATTTAAAATTATTTTATGCATAGCTTGTTTTTCTGTTCCATACTGATAAAAGAATTTATACAGACGCATATATATCTATATGTTTAAGAAATATTTTATTCCCTTTCCTCGAAGAGTAATAAAGAGAAACTGGTTCTAATCTATAAGTAGCTTGAATTTTGCTACGTAGGTCATTCGACCGATTGTACTACATTTATTTTTTTTTCCTAATCGGAATTAAATTTATTTATATCATGTTTTGTAAAAATCGTAATAACAGTGATATTTTTAAAGGCTTTTTTTTTTTTTTTTTTTTTAAATCTTCAATGGTGAATGGAAAACTATTACATTTAAATAGAAAAAAATATTTATAAAATAATTTTATTTAAATAATAATGAAAATATTTTATATCTTGGGATAAAATTTTTATGTGAATAGAGCCTTCATATGCATTCAGGCTTTATTCAGAACTTCGGAACTACTTCATATCATTTTCGGAATATACTGCATGTAAAGGCATCTTAAAGTAAGACATAAAAACAGCTGAAAAGTTATTCAAGGCGAGCAAATATTTTAATATAGAGCTTATACAGTCAAGGAAAAAATTATAAGGATACGTTGAAAAATGAGTATTATATATTAAAGTAATCATCAACTGAAAACAAAATCAAACATAATTTACTACTTGTAATTAGGAAACATTAGAAGCATATTAGTATGAAATCGAATTACAATAAAATTGATAAATCACATATTAAGACAAATATTTTATGTGAAATATGGAAAAAATATAAGGACGTTATCAAATATGCCCTGAAATAAATTAATACTCTACAAAATCGCCTTATTATATATATTTTTTTAATTACCCTTATTAATCGTCCAGTCATTGGCCCAGAACGTCCAGTTTATGTTTGTTTAGAAATGTTTTCCCACGGCAATTCAATGGATGATGTCAGATCGTTTTTATTTGCATATTGTTGTCACTGCTATACGCTTCTCTAGCTACAATGCCCTACAGATTCTCTATGGGGTGTAAATCAGGGCTTCTTGCCTGTCAGTTCAGAAGTTTCACAGAATTGTCTTTGAACCATGACCGTGATGCACAAGACACATGACAAATTGTATTGTCTTGTTGAAACAAATAATCACCGCCTGTGATACGGGGTGCTTAAGGTAATAAATTTTCAGCTAGCATATCAATATATGATTCTGAATTCATGCTACCTTGAATGGGAGCTATTGGTATTGTTCTATTGGCTGCAAAAACTGCCTACACTATCACAGAACCTCCTCCAAATTGTCGTTTGGAAAAAATAAAGTTTTGTCTTTTCGCAAATCATACCAAGAACGGCGAAACCCATCTGGTCCGTCCAAATTATTATTATTATTTCTTTCATCAGAAAATACGGCATCTTTCCATCGAGACCCAAAAAGAAACGTTTTTCTTAGCGAATTCCACAATCTAAGCTTCTTTTGAAGTTTTGTAAGTGGTGGGCGTAACCGTAGTTTAGCATATCTGACATTGGAATTATTTTGCAGAACATTACGCACTGTTCGGCTAGTGCGTGGTAAATTCATTTCGGTTTTAATTTGAGTATAACTATGTTTTTATAAGCAAGTTCGACGGTCAGTTGCACGTTTCTGGTGCATAGTAAGAGTGTGAGGCTTACCTGTACGCTTTTTCTTGCCATATTCTCTTGGATTCTGCAAAAAAAATCATAAACTACTGTTTTAGATCTTTATATTTTTTACGATTTCACGTCCACTCATTCCACATTTTCTGTAAGCAATAATTTGTCCCTTTTCAAATTCAGAGAGTTGTGTGCTGTTCGGCCTGATGAAGAACGGCATAAAATGAACAATCTTACTGCGTAACAGTTTTGGGTTATTGTAAACAATCATATGATAGACTAAATATGCAAACTTTTGTTTGCGATTTCAAAAGAAATGCGTGTCCTTATAATTTTTTTTCAAGTAGCAAACTATTAAAACCTTAAAAATCCATGTATTTTAATGATTTTCAAATTTTTTGAAGTAAAGTTTGTTTGAAAATGTTTCGTTTCACGTATTTTTATCATAAAAAATATTTGCACAATTTTCTAGCCAAGCGGCTCCTAGAATTGGCAACTTTTCGCTTGTCCTTATAATTTTTTCCATGGCTGTACGTAACACATATCGTATTTTAAAACACTTGTGTGTCTTAATGGATTCACTGTAAATATAGAAACGTTTTAATTTCAGACATAAATGTGTTTGAAATATCAATCTCACAAAAATGTCTAAAACACGCAAGTAAGCGAAATTTTAGACAACAAGTGTGTCTGAATTTTCAGACACTTTAAAAATTCAGATTCTTGCATTACTTACTTAGCAAATATTCCATAAAGAATCTTCTTTACAATATACTTAAAGTTTAAACTTCCTTACACATTCAATAATATAATAATATTTTATATAAGTATTTAAGCTCTTTAAACTATGTTAGCTTTATGAAATAATATTTTCAAGTAATAATACTCTGGATATGTGCATGATATTTGCATGCAATTATATTATATTTAATATACTTTATAAAACAACATATTTAGACGCAATACTTACTTGGTTAAAAAAGAAAAAAAGGTTTTTGTCCAATATTAAAAGAAAAAGTAGTAAGACGAACGTAGTAACTTGTAGCGAAGAAAGCGAATTTATAATTGAACAATCTTGAAAATATTTTACGTAACTGCTTTTCCTTCTATTTCGTTTTATTATTATTATTATTATTATATATATATATATATATATATATATATATATATATATATATATATAAACGGTTTCCTTTCTTATATTTAGCCACACCTAAATATAAAACAACAAATTTCCTGCCATTAATGTTTATAGTTTGTTTTCTATTTAATAATAGTTTGAGGAAAGAAACCATTACCAAACATCGAGGGCTGCAATTTTTACATATTTTTTATGCATTTTGGAAAATTCGAAAACCTTTGCACATAAAATTTGATACAAACCTTTAGATCATATATTAACGATAGTTTTATGGCAAAAAATATTGATTAAACCCATGTCTTGGTTAAAACATAAAACTGTGATTTTTGCTTCGTGAATTTTGGAGTATATTATCATACAAACTAACTTTCCGTTGGTACAGTGGTTAAGACCCTACACTTTGATACCTTTGGAAAGGGATTCGTTTCAAGCGTAGGGAAATATAAATGAATATATATTTAATTATTGATATTTTATTTATGCTTTAGAAATTCTAAAACAAATTTCTAACAGGAAAACAGAATCAGATGCCAGCTTTATTTATTTATTTATTTAAAAGCCGAAAAATTGAAAATTTAGAAAATTTAGAAAATTATTTAAATTTAGAAAAAGCGGGATGGCAACGCAATCCGTTAGAAAATTTTTACCAAAAATTGATAGGCACTAATTTATGTCAAGGTGCAACAAAAATACCAATTTGTATGAAATTTTGTGCAGTAGTTCCTGAGATACAGTTGCCACAAAATTTTGCCACACACACACAGAGAGACTGACAGACAGTCATTTTTTAAAAATGGCCAAATCGTGTTCTACAGCTCTCAAAACGTGTAAATCCATAAAAAACCCGGGGTCGAAAATTTTTACGAATTCAATACTTTCTTCTATTGAATATAGAAGAAAGTAACAACAACAATAAACATAATTAATAACATATTGATAAAACGTTAAAAAACATTTAAATTCAATCATATATATATATATATATACTAGCAGGCTTTGCCCGCTTCGCTGGACGTTAAACTTAAATCATTTGTCAAAATGCCATATCTTTATTAATAACCTAAGTTCTCGCTGTGATTGGTAGAGGTTTTCTCGCTCCCAATGTTAGGAGTCTGGGTCCCCACTGTCTTCGGCACAACTTACCCACTTCTTACTTCCCCACCCTCAGCGGGTGAGTTCGAAGTTTTGCAAAATCCCACTAATGTACATAATGCGTACACTTAATCAATATCCACACACCAAAATTCGCCATTCTAAGATAATTCAAAGCGAATTCAAACGGAAAAAAATGTTTTTACACATGTTTATTGCCATCCGACTCCGAGAAGGGGGGGGGGGGGATTTCGAATTTCGTTGAAATGCAGTTACAATAAGTGCCGGATGCATACAATCTACGCACCAAATTTCGTGACCACAGAAGTCTTTAATAGACAGTATTATAAATAATAAAAAAAATAATAATAAAAAATAAAAATTATACAGACACGACATTATTTCATTATTTAAAACATGAAAATCTGACATTGACAGATTTTAATTTAGTGCCAGAGGCCTACTGCTAAACTTGTTAATATCGACAAATTCTTCTTTAGTTAATTCGTGACGATCTAAATTCCATGATAAAGTTTTCATTAAATCAAACCAATGTGTTTCAGCTGCAGATATTGTAACAAATAACGTTGGAAGTCCAAACTGTCTTATAGCCGCAAAACAACGTTTTTTCTCTTTTTCCCAATGAGGGGGAGGTGTGCCTTGTGGGGGACTCATGTCAAAGGTGTGCCTTGGGGGGGGGACTCATGTGAAAGTTGTACCTTGGGGGGACTCATGTCAAAGTTGGGCCTTGGGGGGACTCATGTCAAAGTTGGGCCTGGGGGGACTCATGTCAAAGTTGGGCCTGGGGGGGGACTCATGTCAAAGGTGTGCCTTGGGGGGGACTCATGTCAAAGTTGTACCTTGGGGGGACTCATGTCAAAGTTGGGCCTGGGGGGGACTCATGTCAAAGTTGTGCCTTGGGGGGACTTCATTCAATAAATCCCCATTCAATAAACCGACTGAAATAGGCCCTTAGCACTATTAAGAGTGTATTATAAAAATTCGACAACGCTGTACCGACTGAAATAGGGGTACCTTGGGGGGGACTCATGTCAAAGTTGTGCCTGGGGGGGACTCATGTCAAAGTTGTGCCTTGGGGGGGACTTCATTCAATAAATCCCCATTCAATAAACCGACCGAAATAGGCCCTTAGCATTATTAAGAGTGTATTATAAAAATTCGACAACGCTGTACCGACTGAAATAGGGGTACCTTGGGGGGGACTCATGTCAAAGTTGTGCCTGGGGGGGACTCATGTCAAAGTTGTGCCTTGGGGGGACTTCATTCAATAAATCCCCATTCAATAAACCGGCTGAAATAGGCCTCTAGCACTAATTAAGAGTGACCTATAAAAATTCGACAACTGTACCGACTGAAATAGGCCTCTAGCACTAATAAATACAAAAAGCACAGCTTAAGTATCGGAACCCTTTGGTGACTTTAAATATTTTAAGCCATTTTTGCGATGAACTGAATTGGCTATCTCAATTGTGCAATTAAAGATCTTGGCGAGAAACGTCCGAGCTACTTCGGTGCCGAATTTCAAATTTTGCCAAAGGGATCCAATACTAAAGCTGTTCCATATCGAATCTGGGTTGAAAACGGAAAAAGGGTAAAATAAATTAGAAATATCAGACCTATATTTATAAATTTGATACCGAATGAAAGGGGCGATTTTGCTGAATCCAGGGGTTCAAACAGTTTTTCGATGCGACAATTAGATCTTTAAAAAATAACTAAAGTATGAAATTTAAGTGGCAACGGAAAAACGGATAAAGGGAAAAATAAATTAGAAACATCAGACCTATCAATACAAATTCAGTACCAAATGAAAGAGGGGATTTTTCTGAATCCTGGGGTGTAAACAGTTTTTCGATACGACAATTAGATTTTTTAAAATTAACTAAAGTATGAAACTTAGATGGCAACACTTCATTTTAATCTTTTCATAATTTGTAGTGAAAATCACGCGAATACAAAAGTCTTTAACTTAAAAATTTATTTTTATATTTCATTTTTTCATTCAAAGAATTTTAGTGAAAAAATATTTATGGCGCATGCGCAGGCGTTTTTTACACACAATTTAAACACTAATCATAATTTTGAAAATTTCTATAGATATAATTTCAAGTTGGGTGAAGACCTAAGTTTCTGCCAAGCGCCGTTGAATTCCGTCCAGCCGTTTTTGAGTGATGCCCGGACAAACGTGTTTTAGTCTTTTACCCCCTAGGGGGGGAACGGGGGGGAATTTCCGAAAAGTTGATAGATATAATTTTAAGTTGGATGAAGACCTAAATTCCTGCCAAGCGTCGTTGAATTCCGTCCAGCCGTTCTCAAGTGATGCCCGGAAAAACGTGTTTTAGTCTTTTACCCCCTACGGGGGGAACGGGGGGGGGAATTTCCAAAAAGTTGATAGATATAATTTTAAGTTGGGTGAAGACCTAAATTCCTGCCAAGCGCCGTTGAATTCCGTCCAGCCGTTCTCGAGTGATGCCCGGACAAAAAAAGCGACATACGGACACGATGACACACACACACACACACACAGGCAAAATTTTCTGAAGTCATTTTCGACTTTTATGGGGTGTAAAACGTGAAGATATCGCAAAATTTTTCGATTCCGACAAATTTACAGACAAAACTCTGATTTTATTAATATAGATATATATATATAAGATGAACTGAAACTATTTTATCCAATTTTAAATTTTATTTTCCACGTTCCTGGCCTTAAAATAAGTTGAAAGAAGTTATTAAAAACAATCTTATGCCCCAAAAGTATTTCAAATCTCAAACTTTTTTTTATTGTTCAAAAAATTTCAAAAACGCTACAAATGATGTTATTCTTTCTGAAAATATATCTTATCGAAACTTCTATTCTAAGTTTTGAAAACATGGTCCAAAGTGCGTCCTTTTCTAAGTTTTTTACGAGAGAAAAAAAAATCTTTATGGTACGTTCTTATTTTAGCGGAAAATAAATTTCAACGAAGTAAAAAATGTTCAATCTAAGAATGGAAAAATTTTTCATGGAAAAAAAAAAAAAAAAATGATAATAGTAAAAAAAACTTTTTATGCAAGAAATACAATTTTTGAATATTTAGAAGAATTTTTGCGATATTAGAAGGAAAATCATTGGAAATAATGATTGAAAAATTTATTTGTTATACTTGTGATAGGCAGTTCTGAAATTTTGCATTTATATTTGCAGAAGAAAAAAAGTATGTACTTGTAGTTTTTTTAAAAACTTATAGTTTTTTTTTTTTTTTTTTTTTTTTTTTTTAACGGGGACACACACACACACACACAAAAAAAAAAAAATCTTTATTATTATCATATGTGGGATCAAATTATTTGAAGTGCAGTAGCGTAAAATTAATAATGAAGAAAAATACTCAAACACCCTATTATAATTTTCACTTTTGTTTATTTAAGGACTTGTTTTACTTTAATTTATTTACACAACCGTTAATTACTTAATGTTCGGAAAGTCGAGTGGAGTCACCCCCGATTTTTCTTTCTTTTTTTTTGTACTAACATATAATATTTTTGTGGTTTTCT
Source organism: Salticus scenicus (assembly GCA_963930645.1). Classification (NCBI taxonomy): domain Eukaryota; kingdom Metazoa; phylum Arthropoda; class Arachnida; order Araneae; family Salticidae; genus Salticus; species Salticus scenicus. Next base: position 94,667,326 of record OZ005655.1, on the reverse strand, counting down.
AATGCTGATACTAAAAAACGTCATTTTTTTTTCTTTTGTCTTAACATATAATATATTTGTGGTTTTCTAATACTGATACTAAAAAATGTCAACATGACTAGTAGTGGACTGCCCTATCACTGGCTCATTTGATTTTTAAGGCAAGACAGTAGCGACATTCATCGGTAATCTAAAAAAATTAGAAAAAGGAACAAAAGCGTCAGATAATTTCGATAATCTCTGGACATTCTTACTCTGTAAAAAACAGTTTCCTAAAAATGAGCTAAACTGTCTCAAAATAGCTCCAAAATAATATATACTTAAATTTGAAAACTCATGTACTCATTTTTGAGTATATTGAGATGCTCAATAATAGGGTTGACCAATAAGCATCCCAATATCCCCATGTTTGACACGTCAATATTCTCAAAAATGAGTACATGGGTTTTCAAAATTAAGTACATATTATTTCGGAGCTATTTTGAGCCAATTTAGCTCATTTTTAAGAAACCATTTTTAACAGTGTATTTTATTTCATTATATACATACATATATATATATATATATATATTCGAATTTTTTCTTGGACTCCGATTCGGATTAGTTGGATGAGTTTGTCTGTGTCCACTACTCGTTATCCAGAGGAAAACCGTCGGTGAAATAACACTGACTGTGATCAGTATCTGAATATCTAAAGGGTTATGCCTCTCTTGATTATTGTACGAATAATCCGAGCAATTCACGTTACCTGGTCCTGCTTAATCTGTTCGGTGATGTTAAAAAACACGTCTCTGGGTGTAAGTCGCTGGGAGTACGAAAAGGAATATTTTTTTAACCTGAGCTTTATTTTTAGACAATAATCTTTGAGATATTAAGTACTCTTACATTTTTAAACGCCTTCGATCTATTACAATAACCATTACGGTTGTCTAAATTGGAGGAAGACAATGAGATTGTGCACGAAACAATTTTCAGATTATGAAACAACATAAGACCTTTAACGTATATAATTTATTTAACACGCTTGATGTGTACGACTGCTATTTTAGAAGTACTGCTAGATTATTTTTAACACACACTAATCACAAACGTCACATGTTTAAAAAGAAAGTTCTTTAAAAGTGTGGCATAAGTCCTAACGACAGTGTAATATTATTACTGATAAACATGCATATAATTTTAAATTGAATAAAATATTAAATATTGTTTTTCTGATAAAAGAAGATAACATTCTGGTCATTACAGATGGTGCGAACATGTAACTTGTCTGATTTATATCCAGTTTATTAAAACAAATTACGTCTGAAAAGGTAATTTGTTTTATCAAACAAAACCCAAATAATCCAGAATTTAAATCCACATTTATAGTGCAAATTATGACACATTTATATGTTTGTTAAAAGTATAAATAATATTTTCTTATATTTCCTAAGCTACTTATTTAAAAATTGCAAACAGATATCGGAAAAATTCAAATGCTGTCATTTATAGAATGAATTGAATTTCAGTTCCTTTTAAAAAAATCAAACTCAAAGAGATTCAATCGATAGTAATATAGCATTCGCTAAATTTCAATAAATGTTGAAAAAAAAAAGAACTTTGTATTTTATTTTATTTTATTTATCTCTTTATTTATTTACTAGCAAACCCGTGCGAAATATTCGCGTTTTATTTCTTTTCTTATTTTCCTTTAAAATTTGAAACTCGTAAATGTTATACCAATTTCACCACCTAATTAAAATTCTAATTTACCAGAAGCCAAATTATTATTAAATCCAAATTAATATTGTACAATAGTGAAACCAAAATCATTCAAAGAAAGGTTCCCAAATAAAATTCATGACTCACGGCCCAATTTTCATACAATTCTACATGCAATATAATTTTAATATAGGACTCCCACGACGCCTTTTAAATTTTTGACGTCATGTTGGCGATGACTTTTTATTAATTTTGGTATTTTTTTTTTTTAATAAATAAATAAAATAAAATAATTCCTATTTTGATTATATTTTTTGTGATTGTGTTTTTTAGTCAATTTATGACACAAAAGTTCATATTCTGTATACATCTTTAAAATATTGCTAGGTTTAAAATGGCGCTTGCAAAGATTCTGAAGAAACAACAGTTAAAAATACAATTTTTTCATAAAATAATCTCACCAGACAAATGTCGTCATTTTTTTCTTATTAGTCCATAAGTCCGTGTGCTTAAATATTGTTCATGTATAAATATTATTTTTTTATTCTCGCGTATCGTATCGTTTCGACAATAAAATCTTTTTGTAAAAAAATAGAACCGACTCCAAAAAGGAACTACTATTCAAACAACTAAAAATGGAAAAAAAAAAAAAAAAATGGCAGAAAATGGAACTGTAAATTGCGCCTAAAAGTATAAAATAATTTCCTTCGCCAAACAACCTATAACACTACAATTAATCATAACTTTTGAAGTCGGCGCAAAATTAAATAAAATTTAATGAGTTTTTAAAGGTTTGTCTTTAGATTGGTAGCAACAAATGCGATTGTCTCGAATGATCCATTTTTATGTTTCCTTTATTATTTTATCCCTGTATACAATTGGTCCATTAGTAGCATCTATATAGAACAGTTAACATTCTTCACAATGCGGTATTTATGTTTCTACAAAGTTAGAGTTTCCTTTGCAAATTTGGTATAACATTGATAACTATCATCCTTGATGGCTTTTGGATTGGGCGATCAAAACGTAAGGCAAAAATATACACGAAAGATGTATATTTTCATAATATATATTGTACGATGTGTTGTTTCATATTCTTGATTACTCTCTTGATGTACCTTATCAAAATAATCATGATATCCCAAAGAAATTAAATATGTTTGCCAGATAATTTTGCGATTTCCCTTTCACCAAAGACGTCAGATACCAGCATCTTCGCCAACTTTTGCTGCTTAAGAAATCTTATTTGTTTTCATGAATAAAAGTAGTTTTCGGCTGCGTTTTGCAGGTAACAATGTGAGATGTGTATTTTGAATAGGATTTGATTTTTGTATTGAATAAAGGTATCAATTTTTATTTAATTTTGCGCCGACTTCAAAAGTTATGATTAATTGTAGTGTTATAGGTTGTTTGGCGAAGGAAATTATTTTATACTTTCAGGCGCAATTTACAGTTCCATTTTCTGCCATTTTTTTTTTTTTTTTTTTTTTCATTTTTAGTTGTTTGAATAGTAGTTCCTTTTTGGAGTCGGTTCTATTTTTTTACAAAAAGATTTTATTTTTCTCTTTTCAGTGAAAACTTATTTATACAACAGAGCATCAGAAGACGTTCGACGAAAGTTTCACAAATCACAACTTCCAAGAAAAGGGACATAACTCTAAAAATGGTTTATGTCACTGAAAAATACATGAAATTCACTCAATGTGAACAAACAGGTTACATCTCCATCTAGAAAGTTATCCACTCGAGAGACAGTTGTGCCAGTTTTATTCTAGTCAAGTTATTTTTAAGTTGATTTTTCTCAAATGCTGCATTTTTAAGTTGTGTCACTTTTCTCGCCTTTATCGGATATGAGCAAAAATCTATCTGTTCAACGAACATACGTTAAATTAAAAAGTCTTTAGAAATGTAAAGAACGGATACGCTGTATTCGTAACCGAAAATTCTGTTAGGCATATATATTGAACTTTACAGTGAATACGTGTCACCCGCTGTGCTGGAAATTGCGCAGCGTAAAGTTCAAACAAAGAGCAAAATATGCTTTGCAGCTGACGGACAGAAGTTTCAACATCGATACTTACATACTGCTTTTACCAGTGTAGCTGCAAACGTTCAGCAGTTAGAGAGAGAGCAGATTTTTGTGAGTATCTTGTAATTTATTTATATCTTAATGAAATCATAATGAAACCTATTTCAGGCGAAGATCATTACGACAACAAAAAAAGTATTAAAATTAAATACTCTCTTACGAAGTTATAAGCTAACAAATTTCAACAACAACGAGAAACATGGTTTGTATTGAGAACCTCTTACTTTATGAAGTCGGTTTGAAACGTTTATGCGTTTAATCGATGTGACCGCTTACAATAACCATACTTTGAATTTTACATAGCATAAATGTCACCCGCTACGCTACAACATATGCAATGTTGTTCAAATGGGCACAAATTAGGAAATTGTGAACAAACAAATGCACGTTTTAAGCGTTCTGTTTTTAGCATTAATGTCTAAACTATCTTTGCGTACTACATCGATGATGCTTTGCAATTTTATAATTCACTTTTTTCCCCTGTCTTCACTTTTCCCTCTGTCTTTTTCCCCTACTCGTTTCCGAGATAGGATCGCTACCTCCACTCTTTTCTACCAGGTGGCGCTTTAGGCGGTTGTCCACCTTACTATACCTACATACCACTTTTATGACTATAGCTGCAGCTGTTCAGCAGTTAAAAGAGTCGGGACTGACTTTTTTGGGCACCCTGTATTTTCTTTTGATCGTAAAGATCTTAGAATGGGACCTATTTCAAACCAAGACCTTTACAATAAAACAAAAAGTATCAAAATCGATCATCCGTTCAGAAGTTATGAGCTAACAAACAAAAACAAAAACAAAAAAAAAAAACATACGCTTTGAATTGAGAACCACCTGCTTTTTGAAGTCGGTTAATTAGAGCATGTCTTACGAAGCTATAAGCTTACAAACACCAACAACAACACATAGCTCGAATTAATAACACTCTCCTTTCTGAAGTTGGTTGAAAACGACTTTGCGCTAATCGATGTGACCACTTACAGTAACAATACTTTGAACCACAGACTATACGTGTCATCCGCTACTCTGCAAAGTGTGCAACGTAGTTAAAGTGTGCACAGTGTAGGAAATTGCGAACAAACAACTGCACATTTTAAGCATTCTATTTTTAGCAATAATGTCTAAAAACTGTCTTTTTGTAGTAATCGATGATGCTCTACAACTTCGTAATTAATTTTTCTCCCATCTTGAACCGTTTTTGAGATAGGAGCGCTAATTCCGCTGTTTTTCACCAGATGGCGCTTTATTTTCTTTAGATTGTAAAGATGTTATAATGGGACATACTTCAGACCAAGATCTCTACAACAAAACAAAAAGTATCAAGTAACCGTATTTTGAATTATATAGCGTATGTCTCACCAGCTACACTACAACGGGAGCAATGTATCTCAACTGTGTATAGTGTAAGAAATTGCGAACAAAAAAATGCACGTTTTTAGCCTTGTATTTTTAGCATCAATGTCAAAACTATCTTTTCGTACTAAATCGATGATGCTCTGCAATTTTATAATTCATTTTTTCCCCCTGTCTTGAACCGTTTCCGAGATAGGAACGGTAGCATGAATGTCTAAACTATCTTTTTGTACTAAATCGGTGATACTCTTTAGCTTTGTAATTCACTTTTTCTTTAGAATCGTTTTAGAGATAGGAACACTAACTCCGCTATTTTCCACCAGGTGGCGCTGCAAGCGATTTAACCTTGTACTGTATGGCCACTTTGCTATACTTGCATACCATTTTTATCACTATAGCTGCAGCCGTTTAGCAGTTAAAAGAGTTGGGACTGATTTTTTGGGGCACACTGTATTTCCTTTAGATCGTAAAGATATTAAAATGGGACCTATGTCAGACCAAGACTTTTTCAACAAAACAAAAAGTATCAAAATCAGAGCATCCGTTCAGAAGTTATGAGCTACCAAACATAAAAAAAACATACGGTTTGAATTGAGAACCTCCCTTCTTTTTTGAAGTCGGTTAAAAAATAATTGAAACTGGTCCACGTTAGAGAAATATTTTATGGATTATTATTATTATTTTGAGAGGAACTGAAATTGTACTATTTCTGTCGACGATAAATTTTGAATTTTCATGATATTTAGTACATATTTCTTATAATTAGATTAATATATTTTGTTAATACGTTATGAAAATGAAAATTTTCAATGCTGGTGCATGCCCAGTTAAAAATTATTAAGAAAATACGCCCACATTTCATTAGATATATGTTATTTTAAAATTTTGATTGCAATGTATTTTCAATATTGTAGTGTATAAAGTTTTCTTAACTAAAGGTCTTTCTAGAGGTCCATTCTTTTTTCAAGTTTTAGAAAAACTATTTATATTTCAATGAATGTATGTGCTAGTCTCATACAAAATAATATTGATACTTAGAAGAAGCTTCATTATCCCATGCTTCTACCGGAACGCATTAGAAGCATTATTTATACAAAGCAATCCCAAACACTTTGCTATTTTTTAAATTTTTTATTGAATCTGTTTTTGATTCAGAGGCAAAACGTTTGCTGAAATATATAAGGTATAAATATTTTTTACACTGATGAAGTCTCAAGATAATCTGCCAAGTCTTTTTTTTTTTTAGATATTTCACAATACATCTGAAATAAGTGCCGGGCTTTTTATGGAAATGTAGTATATACAAATTTGGAATTATTTAGAAGATTCCTTCAATCTATAACAAATAAATGGTTAATAGCAAGTATTTTATTTATTTATTTTTCAAAATCACTTGATTTTACATTATTATCCGCATGCATCAAATATGCATAACAATGGAGCATAACGGGGAGAAAAATGTATAAAAATGAAATCACGCAAAAAAAAAAAAAAACAGTGAAAACTTCATAACAATAACAAGAAATACTTAAAAAGTGTAGATGAGAAAAAAAAAATGCGACTGCATGGACATAAAAGATATTTAGTCGCTGGAAATCAACTGCATCAGCTCTCTGGCCCGCCAATATCGACTGTATAGGCAATCTTTATGTAAAGAAAGCCAGTGATATTTGTAAAAAGAAAAAGTAATTTGTCAAGAAAAAGGCAAATATATCTTTTCATATATGCCTCTAATTTTCCGAAGTGATCTAGCAAATATTTATTTTTAAGGGTTAACATAGGTTGCAAAATTTCAAAAAATCTAATACTTTATTTTTTAATACAGAAAAAATATTTTTTTTAAACCTTCGAAATAATGTAACCTTTATATATATATATATATATATATATATATATATATATATTGAAAACTTTCTCAAACATTGAATAGATGAAAACAAGAAACATTGAATAAGATGAAACAGAAAAAATATAAAAAAAAGATTACGAATATCAAGCAACCTTAAATTGAATCATGCAAATTCATTACGTTTTTAAGGGTATAGAATGAATATTGCATGTAATATAGGTGTTATTTATGTCTTCTTGTATGCAAATTGCTGAACATTTATAACAAGCTGCGACCCAATAACACCCCTCCCTCCCCCCCCCCAAAAAAAAAAAGTTTAAACTAAAAGAATAATATGTCAATAACCAAATAAAATCAAACTTATGTAAACTCAAGCAGCAATTTCAAAATTATTAATTGAAACACTAATAATAATAGTTAAATGAAATACTAGTAATAATTAATAAAACTAAAGTTTGACATATATTACTCATGAAAAACCTGTACAAGTAGCTTGATCCCTAAACAAACATGTGGCTGTATATAATTAAATTCACAGTAAATTTTGGAATCGTATTAAATAACTGAACGATTAATTTATTTTTGGATTAATTTATAATTGAAACGATTAATTTATAATTGTATTTGTCAAACTGAACGATAAAGTTGAGTGAACTGCTTGATTTTTAATAACTAACATAAAAGTGATAATTTAAAATTAAATTTTGATTAAAAATTGAGATTAATTTGATTTACGAAAATTCGGAAACTCAGAAGTGTCATTTTTTTGAAACACAAAATCAAACTAGTGAGTAAGTAGGAGTATCTTTTGGAGTGTAAAAGAAGTAATGACCCTCATTTTTTTTTTTTTTTTTTTTTTTTTTTTTTTGTGAGTTTGCGTGTTGAATAAAATCTAATCAAATGCTATCATTTAAAAATCCAATTTAGAGTTAATAAAAGAACACAATGCAATATGTAATTAAAACTGAGGTTAATTTTTTAATTAATTAATTATTATTATTATTTTATTTTATTTTATTTTTTCTTTGATTTGGGAGGTCTTCGTTTTTGATCAGAATAATTGTTTGAATACTGAAATTTAATCATCTTTAAATTTCAAATGTTTGCACTGATAATATTATATTACTATATATATATATATATATATATTAAAATGTAGATTTGATTAATGTTTCCATGGTCAAATTAACTAATTTGAAAGTCAATAATATAATAATGAAAATTTTTAGAATTATCAGTTTTTTTTTTTTTTTTTTTTTTTTTTTTTTTAGAATCTATAAATCAAACAATTTTTTTTATAAATACATATGCAATATATATATATATATTTATACACACACACACTTATAAATGCGCGAAAATCACAATACCTCCCAACCATCCAGACAAACAACAACACCTATCCTCCTTAATCGAGCATCTGCCCACCCAACCTGCACCTTTTTTATTGTCTTTTATTTTTTATATAATTTTTTTGGTAAAAAATACACAAATGCACTTTTTCTTTCTTTTTTTAATTAATGAAAACACCATAGACAAGGAAAGACGATTAAATCAGAAATACTATTTAATGATTGAATTTACTTGAAATTTTGGATAACCATATACTCTGGCTTAAAAATAGATAGATTCAACGTTTTTACTTTTATATTTATTAGAACAAAGATGTTTTATTCTATAGAGGAAGTTAATTAGAATATTTTTATAAATGGTTTTATGTAAACAAGATTTGTAATGAGTAAATAGATTAACTTTAAAAGAAAATTATTTTCTCTTAATATATATATATATATAAATTCAGAATTTATTTACAAGATATATTTCTAAAATTATCTTATTTGAAAACTATTATTATAAAATAATTTAGGTATTAGTGTTAAACAAACCGTGCTTGATATTGTTATTGGGACAAATGTATTTCAGAGAGAAATTATTTTCTAAAATTAGAATTTTTTTTTAATATCTTGATTAATTTAAATACTCATTTAAGAAATGTCTAAGAAAATTCTTACTCTTTATGTTAAGTATAATAACACTTGATTAATTTAAACTATTATATAGAAAATGACAAAAAGAAATTTCTCACATTTTGCATAAAACAGAATTTATTTCATGAACTGTTCGTCAAATTTTACAAAAAGATTACAATGCGTGCAAATTGTCATTCAAATATTGAATATCCTATTCGGACATCACAGAAATATGGTTCGATATTAATTAGACATAAATTCTCCATTCAGACAGTATCAGGAGTATATCATCTCGATTAAGACAGCTTACTTGTGACACATATCACATTATTAATGCGCAGAAACAGGGCAACACATAAACAATGCACAAAAATTACAATTTTGTTTTTAGTTCAACACAGTAAACGAGTATATTAACATTTCAAATTATCATTACGCATGTGTATGGCTTTTACGACAATGAATATGAATTCAAAAAACAAATAACGTTTTAATAAAGCAAATATTCAAAATGTAATCCTTGAAATACATAAAGTGAGAAACCAAATGGGTAGGTAAAATATTACAATTACAGTTCTCAGCACGACAGTAAAAATGTATTACAATAAGTATAAGGGTATCTGCTTTATTTGGAGTGAAATGGCTTGAAATTTTTCAAACTTTTTTTTTTTAAGCTTGTGATTTGTTTTTAAGCTAAAACTGTTGGTTTGAACAGTTTTCTTTTTCTCATTTTAGAATTTGCAAATGATAACTCCTTTTAAAACTGTTTTAAGTTTCATACAACTTAAATAAGCACCTATAGACGCACAGTCACGTCGAAGAAGTTCCATTACATCCCTTGTGTCTGAATTTTCATTTTTCTTGGGTAAATGGGATAAAGTCTTTTTTTAATGCATACACTTTATTTAAAGTTTAAAAACGATATTTTATACATCAGAATAATAATACATATTTACAATTAAAACATGTTTTTATGCTTTTAATGTGCATAGTTATTTACGATTTTTGTTAATGAATAAAATTTTATTAAACCATTTTTTATTAAACTGTAAAAAATAGTAAAAGAAGTAGATAATCTGTCATAGTATAAACGATAAATTGTGAAAAAGTATGTTTTAGTAATTTAAATTTTTTTATGAGTTCTACATAATATTTAAGACTTACAGTAAAGTTTTCCTTTTAATTAGTGAAAATACTTGTGCGTAGTAATTACCAAAGGAATAAATCTTATTCAGAAAAAGTTAAGTGATTTATTCCTATTTAACATTGGAGCCTTTTTGTTCGCATATATCATATTTAACAAGAACGTTATACGACTTATGCTTAAATGCTAAAAGTGTAAAAGAAAACCAAATTAACCTAAATAAAATATACACTTTTATATTTAAGTGTTTGGAAAGGTTTCATGTAAAGGCCTTTTCAAGTTATTTAATTTTACATCGTTTAAATTTTGAATTTTTAAAGAACAACTAGAATTACAAAGGAAGGTGTATAAAGAAACCGTTGAACACTAATAATTATATTAAATATCTATTTATATGGAATACGATTTTTCCATTATCATTTATTAGTTTTTATATTTTATGTTTTCTTTTAACATTTATTAGTAATACGACATTTCAATATTTTATCAACATTAGATAGGAAATTTAGTCATTAATTACAAATGTTCCAAGGAAATACTCAAGATATATAAGCAATGTAATAATAACAATAATAGTAATAAATATAAAAATCGAACCTCTTACTGAACGCATCAATATTTTAATAATACTAACCCCACCTTCACTCTCTCCACACACACACACACATATGCACATCAGATGCTTTGAAAATTTAAAATACAGTGTGGTTATAAGCAAATTTCTTCTAAAATCTGAATCCGTGAACAGGCGATTAAAGAGAAAATTTATTTGTGTGACGTCACTGGTGATATATGGCTAGTTATGCCCACTCTAAAATACATGTACCGCCCACTATTTACATATTATTTAGTAAAATGACATCATCAAAATCTTCTCTAGAAAGATGCTCAAAACACAAAACCCTATTTTCACATAGTTTAAAGTCTTCTCGTTTCAACTTTAAAAATCTTTACGGTAATTCATTTCATTTTTATAAAATTTAGACGATTGCAGTCCTTTAACCATCGCTTTCCCAAGATCAAGGCGTTACTGAAGAAAAATTGCTTTCGGGTGCCGCTTGGCATTTTTGACGAAAACCACCAGCATCGTCTTTGTATCGTTCAGAAGTTACAACATTCCACTGATTACGTATGCTATCTCTGGCGAATTAGCGCACTTTTTGTATGAGGCGGCGTAACTAAATTTCAACTTCAAAATGGGGTCAAAATGAGCTCATCTTGGGAAAGCGAGGGTTTAAAGGGATTTAAGAAGGCTTATGTTTTTTGTTTGCATTCAGTTTTATGACTTCTTTATAAGAAGCTGATTGCTGCACGGGACTTGAGCACACTTGAAAATATTGCAAAACTAAACAGAATTACTATAGCATTAAATAACTTGTGATCAGTTTAACATTGGTACCCAAGAGGTGTGTGGAGACATGTGGATTTTGTCGATCGTTGCCACTTATGTATAATAACCATTACCATCGAATTTGGCGATTCATGCCATGCGCTTATGAATGAGATTATTTTTCCCCAAAAGGGAGCTTTGCATGTAACAACTAAAATTATAATAAATTAAATTAATTCTGCTTAGTGTAAAAACACAATTGAGACATTTATTAATTAGTTTTCGATAATATGTGGATATTTTAATTTTTAATTTTTTCATAAAAAAAGTACGACTTGGAGGATACTGTTTCATGTAATTTTTTAATATCTTGAGTGCAGCTCATGACCCATCTGCATAAAAAATTTGGTGGCAATCTGTTTGTCCATTTTGATGTTTATAGAAGAAGATTAATTAGAATCACTCTGCATAATTTATAAAACAAAGATATAATTTTCATAAATGTTCATAAATTATATTTACAAAATTTTATCGTGTATTATACAATTATATTTTATATCAGAAACGTAGAAAACATTTTACAAACGACACATTTTACAACAGAAAACAAGACAAGTTTTCAACTGAATTTGTAAGTGCAGCAATGGTATTATATTATTTTCGAATATTTTAATCTGTTATAAAATAAATATTTTCTTTCTCATTTCTTTTTCAAAATTTCTTCGTTGTGTAAGGGTAACAAACTAAGTTGTACATAAAAATATTCTATTAACATGCCTTATTTTATTTTATTTTTATTTATAACCACAAACTATGGCTCATGATTCGCAATTACAACTTCAATTTACTTACAGAGCTGCCAACCTAATCCTGCAAATTGTTTGTACCGTCCTTTTTTCTACACCACTTAATTTTTAGAGTAATTCTCTTCAAATATATTTACGATGAATTAAGTAAACAAATACTCTAAAAATTAAGTGGTGTAGAAAAAGGGGCGGTACAAACAATTTGCCGGATTAGGTTGGCAGCTCTGTACTTAGTTTTTTCTACAGAAATGTGTAGTGTACGGATCATTTGGAAAATTTACCCGCAGCTATTAACTAAGTAAAACGCTTTTTCGTTAAAAAGTTTATAACTAAAATGGCTCGTTATAAGATATTCTTTATAGGATTCTTTAAAGGATAAGTATATCATGAACACGTACACTGCATTTATATAATACAGTTTAGCATGAGTTTTAAACACATATATAAGTTAGATTACAATGTTAATTAATTTTTTTAATTTCCGAGAGCAACTGCAAAGGTGGTTACGAAACTGAAAATTAAATTGTTAAAATTAATATATTTTGTAAAATAAAGTTTATTCCATCCATTTAATATAGCACATTTATGTACTCACTGGCAAAATGTTGAAATGTATAATGCAAAATTTTTATAGCATTTTTTTCTGTGCAAAACAATGCATTGCATAACTACAAAAACATGTATTTTATATTTACATTCGTGCAACCACAACTTTCACGAACTGAAACACAACATGTTGCAGATACATTTACATGGCATACGTTTACATATTTTAAATAAATAATAAAAAAAAAATCATATGCACTACATATGACTGTTTTTTTTTTTTTTCTTTCACACAAATTAATACAGAATACAATCTGAAATTCAATATGCGACATGACACGACAAGACATTACTAGAACAATTAAAAAATAAAGTTTTCATTAAAACCAATCTTCAAAATTATATATTGAGTTTGTGCAAAAATTCGTCTTATTTTGGGAGAAATATTTAATAAATAGTTTATTTTCTAAAACATATATTCTTTGATTATAATGTATGTTCCAGTGTGTTCAATGATCTTTCACTATCATTCTGGCAACTTCATAACCCCCATGTCCACAAAAATTCTCAGATTTCTAGCTAAAGATCTAAATTAATATATTCTAGAAAGATAATGTTTTTTATATCTTAGCTGTTTCGAAGTGTATTAAGTAAATAATAGACGAAAGGCGTAAGATTGAGTATATACGATGGTGGACTAAAATATCCCAATTAAATTGTATAAGTTTTTGTCGGTTGGTCGAAGACATGTATAGACTAGAATTATCTTGAGGAAATGTAATTCCATTTCACTTAGCTAATCCAGGCCCCTTTTTCCTCTTTATAATTCACTTAGCCGTGAACAAAATTTCTTCTAATCATTGTCTGATTTTCTGGTTAACAGATCTTGCAAAAACTTCCCTTCAAGCTTCACCAAATGATAGCATGAACATCTTCGACTATTAATTGGCTTTTGCGCTGTTTAAAGAAGTGCTTAGATTACCATATTTTATGCTAAAAAGTATTAAGCAGAAATCATTCTTCTATAATTAAAATCACCAGTTTTACTGAAAAAGTTTCTCCGTTTTATCGAGTAATTAATTATTTGCTGATTACTCAATCAGGCAAATATTTCTCCGCTTTCAGGATGAGCTGGTTGTTCAAAATGGTTGCATTGATAAGATTAAATTTATTTTCTCGCGAATTTTTAACCAAGTATAGCTCATGGTACCCCCTCTGTACATAGTACATATCTTTTTTATGTCTGCAAACATTCTTGTGTTTTCATAAAACAATAATAATAATAATAATAATAATAATAATAATAATAATAATATGTTTAAAAAAAATTTATTTTCAGTTTTATTTTATTTTATTTTACTTTATTTTATTTTTTATTTAAAAAAAAAACAGAATCAAACATTATAACCTTTATCGTAAGTTGTCACTGGTATATTTTTATGGCAAACATCATTAACATTTTGCGCATGGAAGACAGATTACTCTTGCACTACAAAGCAATGTACACTGCAATGCCATCTACAATAAAAAACGAGACGAATTTTTGCATCAACACAATATTAATAGAAATATATATCACAATATGAATGTTCATTTCCACATTCATCTTCTGCATATTCATTGTTACGTTAAATTACATTGCATAGATTTTCGATGAGACTTACAAATAAATATTTCATTGTCATCTTCTTACTTGAATTACCACTGTTTTATACAGTAAGATACCTTAAAGATATTTTAATAATGAACTTTTCATTGTAGAAGGTATTTTACTGGTGAATGTTTCATTTGCATAAAAAAATAAATAAATAAATAAATAAAAATAATAATAATAATAAAAAAATAAAAAAATAAAATAGAAAAGAAATATTCATTTCTGGTTTATTAATATGTGTTGCTGAGCTACTAAAAATTGTACAATAAAATTTAAATTAAAACGATAATGTTAAAATTTCTGTTTTTTTAAATTAGGATTTAATTGATTATTAATATATTCCGTTGCAATGGTAGTTTTAGTTTTCTTTGAAAGTCTCTATAAACGAATATTTTATTTATAGATTTTACAGTACATTTTTATATTTAAACTTCAGTGTAATTTAGCAAAGTATAGCAGCATGGCATGAATTTCTGCTCTTTAAACTTATTACACTCAAATTAATTTTTAAATCTTAAACATTATTTTTCCCATTTAAATTGCATAAATAATATTCTAAAAAGTTATACAATTTTAAATGATTTTATTGGAATTTATATTTTATGATTGCTTTTAAAATTTCCTTTTTTTTTTTTTTTTTTTCATATATATTTATAAATATTTTTAGAGACTTTAATGAAACTTCAACGTTGAAATAAAATGTAATTTCACTTAAAAGGAAATTGAAATATAAATATATGTGTTTTTATTTGAAGTACTATGATTTATTTAAAACAAAAAAATATTTATTTAAAATATGAGATATATTGAGATATATCTTCATATATTTATGAAATAACTTTAAATTTTTATCAGCAACATATTTCTCGATAAAATTATTTTTCAAATATATTTTTAGATGTTTAAGTAAATGCAATAGATAACATCATGTATTTATTCTTATATTTTTAATTTTTAATTAATTTATCTATTTCTTTCTTCCTTTCTTTCTTTCTTTGTTAAATAAATGAAATTTCATTTTTTATTGAATAAAATTGCAAAGTTTCGTTTGCATTCTTTAAGTTTTAAAGCCTACTTTAAGTTTAAACGATGAATATCATTTTTCTTTTACATTTCTTCTTTGAGATTTCATCAATAGAATTCAGAAAAAAAGCAAAAGTTTAAAGGGCTCTAGTTAAACTGAAAATATTAATATCATAACTTTTAAACATTAAACAGCTAATAAATTCGCACTTTGTAAGATATCCGCATTATGCATTGTATTGTATAAAATACTAGCTGTTTTATTATTAAGATGCCAAATAAAATTGCATAGTGTATTATACAAAACAGATTTTTTATGTTTGGAATAAACCTACACAATTTTCTTTACTTTAAAATTCGCATAAGTTATATAGTTCAAATAACACGCAGTATAATTTCTGTTCATAGGAAAGTTTTTACGTCTAGAAAGCTTTGAAGAAACTTATAATGGTCTAATTAACCAGATTTTCTATGTTCGTGAAAACATTTCATAGTATTGTATTGAAGTGATTATGCAGTTGTGGTGTGTCATACTATTTAAATATAGCTATGTCTAAATTTTATTACTTTTAGAGAGAAAATAATAGAGTGTTATTTTATAATAATTTTAATTTTTGTGTGATTTATAACTATCTTAAACATTCATAGTTATGTCTCTGTCTCAGTATAAACAAACACCTACAACATGGATAAAATAATAGGTTTCATAAATGCCAAAAATATACTCAATTTTTTCTTTCTATAGTAAATAGTACCATGCATACAGGTTATCCCTTCTCTTTAATAACCTTTAAGTTGAAAATATTTCTCTTTGAAAATCTTGTTTGATAATGCATTCAAAATTTAATTTTCTTATAAATATTTGAATGAATAAATAGAACAACTTTCTCATTCAGATATTAAATTATATTTTGTAAGTCATTCGTCACTGGTAGTTTAATTTAAAATAATTTTAATGAAAGTTTAAAACCTTTCTAAGTGTTCATCATATTTCATTTTGTGCTACAGATTATAGCTAAATTTATTTCTGCAAAACGAATGTATAAAACTTAGTAATTTGAATAAATTATATATATCTATCACGGCAGGCTTCTTTTTATTATATTTATGAGGAAATAAAAAACACATTGTGCCCTTGTTTTACAAAACCATATATAAAATATTTTGAGAAAAGTTTCTTCGTAAATATTTCATTCTATTATTAAACTTCTTACACCTAGAAAAAGTATGAGAGAATATTCATACCTCATTACTGAATGTATGAATGTCATACGTAATATTTATAAAACGACTATAAAAGACCCGTGGTCTTCTTCAATGATGGCCTCATCATTTATTGCATATTCTATCAATCCTTTATCATCAATTCCTTAAACATTCGTTTTATTCTTACAGAACTTTCAACACCTATCAAGAGTTAGACTTTTTAACCTTGCTTTTTTATTTTAATACGTCAATTTAAAATTATTAATTTCTTGAAGCTTAAAAAAAATATTTATAATCATACGATTTTTTATTATTTTTTTTAATCATATGATTTATCTGTTTCGAATTATAAAAAGAATGAAGTTTTTAAAATAATAATTTAGTACCATCTAAATAATAATACATTTATGGATATAACTTAAATAATTTTAATTTCATTTTAGGATTTTTTAAACGGTACCCGTGCTTCAAACAATATATTAAAATTGATATCTAGCATTCTTAAAACGACAATATATTCTGTCATGTTAATGAATTCAAAAATAAATAAACACAAGATAAAATTTATATCAATATAGAGAAAGGGTGGTGATGTGGTATCCTATTTCCAATATAGTCATTAAATATTTCTAGATGACTTTATATATAAATAGAAAGAAATCGATCATCCTTTTATAGTAATTTCATTTTCAATTCGGTATATAAATACTATATATTTATTTTAATTTTTCATTTTGTTCTCCTAAAAGTTTATAAACTTACTTCTTTCTACTATTTTTAACTGATTTTTACTCATAAAACGTATTTTTTTCTACTGTATTGTCATCATAATATTAAACTAGTATATGATTTTGAATTGTACCTCCCAAATTATATATATATTCTGCTAAATTTAAAGGCCAGTAAATATGCATTACACTAAAGTATGTTCTCACACTAACAACAGCTCGTATTCACCCTATCAAGCAAAATTTAAATAAGGTAACACATTACCACCATATCACTTATAATTATTTTTGATTAACAATATATCTAAACTCTCTTATCGATTGACTTTCTCTTTGTAATAATTCCTAATCTCTCCATGGGCTAGCTGTTCAGAGCAAAACTTAATTCCTTTTCCAGTTCTACAGCACAGTCGACGTGCGACGAATGTTCATCCCAAAATATTTTCTGGGATTTTCCGGTCGATTTGAACCGTCCGTTTAATCCCGTGATAGTTCGACCGTGCAAAACAGCTGTCGTTGTCATAAATTTAACATGTTGGCTGGCTCTTGAACTTCTCCGACTGCTTATTCCTGATGTACTGGGAGCAGCTAGTAAGGGTGGACTGTCAGGCACAGCTTGCGACACTTCTTGAAGGCCCTTCAGGCTTGGATCAGAGGAAGAATCTTTCGAATAAAAAGATGATTTATCCCTCGGTATTTCTAAAGTTACAGACCTACATCTGCAAAGAAAAAAAACAAAATATTTCCATTTAATAATTTTAAATTGAATGAAATTAGACTTATTGAATATAACTTATATTCAGGCAACAATTCTTATGGTTTTTGATGTGCATTTAAAGATTCTTTAAATTGCGTTTCCTCAGTTTGCATTTTTTTAATGACTTCCCAATGTCCTAAGAGCTAAAACTTCTACAGATACTCGAGAAAAATTTTAATAAAATTTTATGTTTAATATAACCTGCTTAAAAGAATTGAGGTGGATTTTGCAATATCTTTAAAAAAAAAAAAAAATAATAATAATAATAATAAAATAAAACAAAAATCATGTTTTTTTTTTTTTTTTTTTTTTTTTTTTTTTTTTGGGGGGGGGGGGCACATTTTTACATAGAAGTGCATTAATAGAGAGCATTTTTTTATTTTTCCCCTGAAACTAACTAATAAATTTCAAAATCTATTCCTAATTCCTTAAAATAAGTTCTCTTATTACTCAATATATGCATATATATATGAAAGGGGATACACCACAGATTATCAAGGTCAGCCAAAGCTAAAATTGTTTATAGAATTATACAATACCTAAATGTTATTTTTTAAATTCTGTTTTCGGATTGAGAAAATTTATTACCGTGAAATTAATACTCGTTTTTCAAAAACTTTTTTTTTTTTTTTTTTTTTTTTAATTTGAACTTTGAGTTTAAAAATTTGCATTTTCACTAAATGCATTTTTCTCATTTTATAGCTGTAAAATGAAATATTGAAATTAAAAAAAATCGGTTATTTGAAAACGCATAATAATTTAATGGTTGTGAATTTTTTAAATGTGAAAACGGAATTTAAAAATACTAAGTAAGTAATGAGTAATTCTATGAAAAAATTTCGCCATAGAGTTACATTGAATTTGGTGACTAGAGACGGGGAAATCGTAAGGAGTTGAGCAGCCTAAGGTCTATTCTTAAATATCTGTAGAAATTACATTAGACCGTGGGCCATACATAGCTATCGTTTAAGCCCGTTTCACTCATCGAGGAGCAATTTTAAATTAATGTTAAAATTAAAAGAATATTCAATTATATACAAATTTCCAATGCTCTAGTCTAAACATGTGCCAATTATTTTAAAATTTATTAAATTAATTCTACAAATTTGACGTTTCTGCGGTCCTGTTATTCTACCTACACTTGAAGACAGTCAGATTCTCTACTCTTTCTGTTCCTTATCTTCCAATCAAAGCTAGTAATTTTTTTCCGCTAGTATTTCGATCCAATGACGGCTGTTGTTAGTACGCGTGCTAGCGCCCTGCTTGCATTTGATACCTATGTTTTATTTATGTTTACATTATTTTGAATATTGTTGACATTTTGATCCAATTCTATTATTGTTTTCTTTTCGTATATTTTTAAGTAATTTTTACATTTAATATAATGGGAGAAAAAATGACATATTGTTTGCATATCGGAGATGAGATACATTCAAAATTGTAGTATTTTTCTTAAGTAAGACGGGCTAAAGTTTCTCTCGATATCTTTATCTTGTGTATTTATGAAACGTTTGATTGAATTCTGTTATTACTCATTTTTCTTACATTTTTATATAGAATTATTATAGTTGTATTCTGTTAATGTCGGAAGAAATGACTTGTTGTTTGCATATCGCCGATGAGATACATTCAAAAGTGACGTCTTTTTTTTCAGATAAGTTGGGCTAAAGTGAAATTATGTGCTGCTGTTCCTAAAAGAAAAATATCTACTGATTTGCTTGTTTTCTTTTCTTTTCTTTATTTATTTTTTCTTACCGATTTGCCTCTTCTTGTGCAGCAATTCTGCGTTCCTGTACGGCTGCTAGTGTTTATAGAACTAAACTATGTTACACGAACAATTGTTCAAATATCAATCTGCCTTTTGCCGAGACAACGTCGGGCACAGAAAATAATTAACGTTTTATGAACTTTATTTTTTAAGGGGTATAGAACATTAAAATTAAATTAAATTAAATAAATTTTTCAATTTATTGCTGTTGTTAAATTATAAATAATAATTTTATTTATTCTAACATAAATAAAAATCCAGGTAATGTTCTGTATCCGAATGACCAGAAACGCGTGAAAGAAGCTAGTACTCGAGCTTTCAAATAAAGTTAGAAAGTCTGAAAAGCCTAAAAAGGGAGAAAAACACTAAATTTACTAAGACTAAAAGAAGAGGTAAGTGTTATTTATGAACAAGGTGTACTTTGAGAAGCAAAATTTTACTATGAAATGTAGTTAAATTACATTTACTTTATTATTATTACCGAAACGTCAGTGGAGGCTCCCATGTGGAGACTGAAAAAGATTTTGGGTTCTGCTCGTTTGTGTGTCTGTCTGTCTTTCTCGTGATAGCGGATGCAAAAATCATCCTATTGACTTGTAACTTGGTACACATATTTATGAGCCACACGGAATTATCTGCATAGTTTTGGGTGTGTATTCTATTTGTAGGTCGTGTACAGGGGCACGCCATAGAATTTCTTATCATTACGGCCTATGGACAGAATTTGTATGTACCTCAATAACGGCCGTGAAAATCCTCTGATTGACTTGCAAATTGGTATACGAGTTCAGGATCTGTATAGAAATAACTGTATATATTTTCATGCCTATATTTTTTATGGATCGTGTACATGGACATACCAAAGTTTTTCTTATTATTACGTCCTATAGGGTGAATTTCGTTTAAACGCATTAGCACCCGCAAAAGTCCCCTGATTGACTTGAAAATGATACACATATTTAGGCGCAATACAGAAATTGTATAATTTTTTGTGTCTCTAATGTTTATGGCTCGTGTACAGGGACACACAAAAGCACTTTTTTTATCATTAAGAGCCTATGAGCAGAGTACATATAAACGCATTTTAACAACTTTACTCTGCATTAGAAAAAAAATGAAATTAGCGTACATTACTGAGATATTTAAACTCATGTTTTCTATAGAAAATATGTGGGATTAGGCTCCATGATTAATGCACAGAACCTTACAAAAGTATTCCGCCAATTTCACGTAATCATCCAACTTTTGTCATATTTCGAACAAATATCCATAAAAGACATAAAATAGGTTGAATGGTTTTAGTTGTTGTATACAATGTTTACGGTACGTATACAAAAGCACACAAAATTATTTCGTGATATTAAAGTCTATGCACTAATTTTTATTTAGGAGCATTTCGACGCGTTTATGTTATATTCAACATAATGGATATAACGTACAGTCGGTAACAAAAGTGTCCGAACACTTGCAAAAATTCCTATGTAAAAAAAGTACACTTCATGCGGTTTTGTTAAATAAATCCTTGTCGAATCCTGTTCTTAGTCAGTGTAAGAATATGATTCGATAAGGATTTATTTAACAAAACCGTATGAAGTGTACTTTTTTTACATAGGAATTTTTGGTAGTGTTCGGACACTTTTGTTAGCGACTGTAAGTTTCAAAGATGCTTAAAAGCATGTTTTCTCTTAAAAAAAAAAAAAAAAAAAAAAAGGCTAAATTTATTCACAAGACCACACAAAAGAATTCTGATGATATTCTGCAATCATCCAAATGATGTCAAATTAGGTTGAATTAATAATGAGGTGTAATTAATTAGGTATATTCTTTTTATTAGTGTATATAATAATTGTGGCTTCTTTTCAGTGACACACAAAAGATTTTCGTACAGTTATGGTCTATAGACAGTACTTTTTTAAAAACGTAATTTAACATGGTTACACTCCATTAAATATAACGAAATGTTTTTATGATATTTAAAAGCATGTTTGTCTGAGGAAAATTGTGGGCATTGAATTGGTAATTAGTTTAGAGAGTTACACAAAATAATTCCGATATGTTATGCAATCATTTTGAATAAAATTTAGTACAAGTTTTTACGTATTACAACAAATTAATAGAAGGATATCAGTTACTGGAAAAACATAAAAAAATATATATTTACACAGATAGATAAAGGTAGAGAGATGCAGCAGGGTGTTCAGGAGGGTGGCAGCCCCCCTCAGAAACGTATCTGTTTATGTAGCGAGTCAATCATATGCATGTATGTACACACACACACACATACACACACACACATATATATATATATATATATGTATAATATGAAATAAATAAAAATGATCTGTTAAATAATGAGTAATAAAAATAAGACGTTGAGACTCCTGATCTGTAGATCCATTAGTTTAATCTTTTTTTTTTTTTTTTTTTTCTTTTAAGCACTTTTTCTCAGGTATATGATTTTAACACTTGTGTGCAATAATGTTTTAAAACTTATTAAACGAATCACAATATTATCAGAAATATATTGCGCACAGCTATAAACTAGCCTCGTAAATGTAAACTTAATTCCTTGAAATTGGAAGAAATTTTACAAATTTATGTGCAAAGATTACTTCCAGAACATTTGATATTTTCATTATCTATCTTAAAAATAATTAGCTGCATATTCAGATTACCGCCGAGAAGCTGAAACCAACTTTGTTTTAAAATGACATTTATAGCATTTGGCCCATGGCCTGCATCTGTAAAAAGGGTTTTATTTAAAACATATTTCGCACTTTATTGTACAAATACTAAAGAAATTTAAGAAACTTTATTCAGAGGAACCAAAAGCATGTTTTCTATAAAATATGCTATGTTTTTCCTTTTTCTGATATTTCATTAATAAAAACAAAACAAATTTACAATATCATCACTCAGGTAAAATACATTGAAAGTTAGAAAATTTAATGGGTAAAATTTATTGAGAAGCTTCTTATAAATGAGCTGCCAACATTTTAATTTATTCCGGAATAATTTTAGCGCCGCCTTTATGTCATATCACTTTTATTTTAGGAGTAATTTTTTTCTAATTTTATCGCTATATATTGGAGAAATATATTCCACAAATAAATTGGTGCGAAATAGAGGCGGGGCTAAAGATGCTATGGAATAAATTAAAATGTTGGCAACCCTGTTATAACCTATGCAAACCGCGTCATTTTCATTTTATTTTGAATTATTTTTAATTAAAAAAAAAACTGATTAATTATTTTCAAGTTAAATTTAAAATCTCTATACATAGTTAATGCTATTGAGGTACGAAAAATGTAAAAAATGTGAAATAATATGAAACCAATTTTGTGAAGCAAGATACATTATTATAGTTTCTTAACAATGTTGAGATAAATTGAAAACACGGAACTTGATAGAAGCTTTTTCATATACCTCTTATTACTTCCATACAACAAAACCGAATTTCACATTCCATATTTCACTATAATTCTTGATTCTGAATCAAATAAATCAACTCAAGTGTAACAAATAATTTTCTACGGCATTCCAGACTTATTCAGTCTGCATATTTTATAATGAAAAGTTCACTTACTATTCAATATAAAAGACGAACTTTTAGAAATCCTCAAAGTCCGTAAATTTAATTGAAAGAATTTTACTGTTTCAGAAATCTACATACCTATGCCTATATTTCATGTAAATATTTTCAAATATTGGAATATCGTATGATAGCATATATTGCTTTTTAAAAAATCCAGTAAAAGATGAAATATAAGTTTTATAAATATTTTAGTAACTTCAAAAACTTTTATTAAACCGTTTAACATACTTTGATAAATTAAGTTCAGTTTAACATGTAGAAGCAAGTTATTACGTTCTAAAAGAACGAAATAAAAGGGAACATGGCTAAATTTATCCAAGCACTGTAATTAAAAGATAAGCAGTTTGGCCTTTTCAATGTTAGAGACAGATTCGTTTAAGTAATCAAGATTGAATATTAACGTCAAAATAATGCTATTTTTAAGTTAAGCACACACATCAGTCACATATTTTTAATTATATTCGAAAAAAAAAAAAGATACATAATAAGATTTATTTAATGTAATTAGAAAAAAAAGAAAAATACTTAAAAAAGACAATTCTTTTGCTGAGAGAAAAACACAAAAACCGCTGAACATTTTTAATTATAAAGTGAATAATTCTTTATATTTTAAGCCTTATAACACTTAAGTGCACAGTTTTTTTTTTTTTTTTTGTGTGTGTCTATTTGACAGCTTTGAGATCTATAGTACAGTGACTTTTGTCTCGATTGATCCATATTACAACAATTCGCAGAAACAAGAGCACACATTATCTTGTTCACATAGGTTATCACAAACATCCATGCCATCATAGAGAATCGAATCCGGGATCTCAAGCTCCAGAAGGAAGTATCCTACCGACCGAACCACCAGGCCGCTAAAGAGTCCCGCTGGTGAGATTTGGAATTGTCGATCCCAGTCATCGGATCCATTTGAACAGGGAGTGATTTTTAGGCGAGACTAGCTAAAGAGGTTCTTGCTATACAAAAATTGTTTGGTGGGATCAATTTCTGTAGTTCTACAAGCACAACAACTACAATAAATGTACCAAGAAATATTGGATCTCATGCAATAAGCTTGTCAGCCACATCAAATCAGTAAACGTCTCCTGATATAATGCTGTGTGTTACAGGTATTAGAGTAAATGTTTGTCCATGTTCCAAGACCTTTCTCGAACATGGGCGTGTCTGTACACTCGTGACATATGTTTATGTCATGTGCAGAAGATTCTTCATGGTCCAAGTGTGTGTTCACCTTTATGGATTGTTAGATCTCCAAAAGTTTCTCTCTCGAGTGACATATGTGCAGGAGTGTCTATGCACTAAATATGCATTGTCTTTCCGTCTTTCCAATAAAGTATGTATTGTTAACTGAAATTTAATTTTTATATTCAACAACGTATAACAGACTTGGCTAAAAAAGTAGCACAGGCTGTTCGCACATTTTTTAGACGATTTTATTTCGCAGTAAGAAAAAATCGTTTGCATGGAGAATTTTATTTTCACAACAGTTATATTTTTGGAAGTTTTATTTATCTTCTGATATTTATAATTTTTGTTTAGATGCAAAAATGCGCTTTTAAAATGGCAGTGGATGGAAGGATAGGTTTCCACTCTTTCCAAAGATAGTTTTTAGTGAAATCTTTATGAAAAGCATTTATCAGGAGAAAAATGGAAAAATGTTGCAACGACAGATGAATCTTGGGTCTATTTAAGTGGTTGCATTAAAAAAAGATCAATTTATTATCACAAAAGTGGAGAAAATTTTTTTTCTACATGGCTCAAAGCATCAAAAGAGAGTTTTTCTAAAGGATTTATGATTGCCACTGGTTTTTTCATACAAGCGCAAGATAAAAGCAAAAAAAAAAAAAATGTGACAAAAATGTCAAAATCAACTCTAAATACTCTCAAGAACATATTTTAATTCCAATTTTAAAAAATGAAAATCCAGATCTTTATCTACAATGCTATCAATCCGTTGAACTGCATCAAGACAAAACAAGCAGCCACACATCGCAATCCGCAATTGCTTTTATAGAAAAAAAATGGAACAAAAAACGGGAATTAAAACCATACCCTTCACTGACATTCCTGCTAAATCTTCTGATGTATCACTGTTGGATTTTTGTGTTTTTCGACTCTTAAAATCAACATTATATCCAAGCACCGACCTACAACGCTTTGTGGAATCTGGAAATCCGTTCAAGAGGAGTAGAAAAATATACCTCTTCCGATATTATAAAAAGCATTATTATCATAGAAATTATGATGTAGAATGTTATTTAAGAACAAGGGCTATCAAACTGAACAAATAAAACACGAAATATGAGTGAAATTGCTTCAGTACACTCCATCAAAATCGTCTAAAAAATGTGCGAACAGCCTCTGTATATTTTAATATTTACACATATATTACAAAAATCCAACGATCTGCTATTTCCAACGAAAAATTAATAATTATATATTGTTTAGTAATATCTTATTTAATTACTTCTTAATGACATTAAATTTTAGAGTAGAATAATTCATGAAGGTATATACTTTGTGCTTCCAAAGTAAAACAGCAAGTATTTTATTTTCTTCTTTATTTAAAAGAAGAAAATATTAGATTCTTAAAATTTTCAACCTCCAGTTTTTGATGGTTATATAAATTTCAATAATTTCTGAACTCGTTTTGACCATATTTCAAGTGATGTCTCTGATTGTCTGTGGAGTGAAACAAGTATTTTGTGTTCAAATCAAAATTGTCTAAATCAAGAACTAATGTAAAGAATTTACTAAAAACTGATACGTACTTCCGAGTTGACATACGTTTATGTCTATAAACTTTTGAATATTTTGCTATCACGAGACACTGCTATGCTGCAATTTTCTTTCTTTACAGAATCTCAGTTACTATAGCGTATTCCTGCGCAAAACGTATTATATTCGCATGAAAGCGACATTAGGAAATTCTATAATGATTGAATTTAGGTGTCTCCAGGCCGATATGTAAGACATTTGTGCTGCAATCTTCCTCGTTTACGAAAAAGTGATATCTAAGCTTCGATAGCATATAAATGTACCAACACTGATGCAAAATGACGATTATAAAATAGAATGCTGACTAAATTTTTTGCATACCGTACGACAGGTTGCAGTGTTATTACTTATCTTCTCCCATATCCCCAAGGGTAATATCTCAACAACTGTCATTTTAATATAATCAAACTGCATATGTGAAATATGCATTGGATGAAGCACTGATGACTTATTTACTTTATTGTTTATTTATTTTGCATGGTAATTGATTCATGTCGCCCTTATATAAAATGATATAGAAAAAAGTTTCGCGATGATCACAATTTATACATGTATTTAATATGTTAAATAAATTTAAATATTTTCATCATATTAAATTTATGAAAAAGAGAAGCAAATTTTACGGTAGATAAATTCCATTTAACTGTTTACGAGCGAGTGTTCGATAACTATGAATACTTTAAAGTAAACCTTCAAAACTACAAGTAACCTTCAAGTAGTAATCTTCAAAACTATATATATTCAGTCACTTACCCAGATTGAACTCTTTTCAACTGGTCTCTTCTTCGTAATCTCTCAGCTCTGAACCTCAAAGCACATATCACGGCAAAAGCAAACACAGGAAAGCAAATGACACATGAAAGAATAGGAATCACGATAGGGCGGGCGTCCAGTGAA
The DNA here is from genome assembly GCA_963930645.1 of Salticus scenicus. Classification (NCBI taxonomy): domain Eukaryota; kingdom Metazoa; phylum Arthropoda; class Arachnida; order Araneae; family Salticidae; genus Salticus; species Salticus scenicus. Next base: position 94,640,150 of record OZ005655.1, on the reverse strand, counting down.
ACTAGAATGAAACATTAAAGAAAAAAACATGAGATTTTAATATTTCGTTCACTCATTTTAAAAGTATAAATTTGAATTTTTATTTACTCATTTTTTTATTAAAAAAAAAAAAAAAAAAAAAAAAAAAATCACGGTTTGCTTATTTTTTAACATTATTTACAAATTCATTTAAATTTTTTTTTTTAAATATATATATTATACGAATTCATATTTACGTAAAAAGTACAATCGTGTATAACGATAATAGAATGAGATTCAATTAAAATATTAGTAAAATAGGCTGAAAAAATACTCATTTGAATGCATACGGATTTCTTTCGTAATAGTAATTAGCAAGTTATTTGATTTCTTGTAGAAATATATCACCAGGATACAGATTTAAAACACACTGCATGTCTTTTATATAAAACATTCTAAACAATCAGCTTCCATAATCACAAGCATCCCACCAATCCCCATAAACAATGTATACATAAATATAAAGTTACAAAAGTATAACTTAAGTTTACTATATGATTAATGTTTAAGCTTACAACCAAGACCAACTGCAAAGTACAAATTTTTGAGGAATATATTATATTCATTCTAAGGAGCGAAAACAATCTTGTTGCTGAATCGGATCTTAGATCTTCACATATAGGCCTAAGTACTCTTAATATTAAGCCAATTAAAATCCAAATGGCACAATTAATAATTAACTTAAATATACATGGAAATTCTCAACAGTTCTGCGGGAAAAAAGCAGTATTTTAGATGAAATAATTAAAATTATCGTTACAGTTTATTGTATTGTATGGAACTGAATATTTTGGAAGTTTATTTTGATTAATTGTTAACAATATGTTTTTAGGACCGGGTCAAATTACTTTTAGGGTGCCTGCTTACCGTCGGAGGGGATTTTTTTTTAATAACTGAAATATTGCCTATTTATGTGCATTGTATGATAGAATATAGTAAAAAACAGCGAATAACCTGAAAAAAAAAAATGCAAATTTTAAAATACTTTGATATGTAGGCTCAAAATATGCATACAATTTGCGAAAAAAAAAAGCCCTTTTATAAAACATCATAAGTCAAATTTAAATAACGATATTTTTATTCTGTAAATTTTATTTAGGTTATTGAAAGGTCCTGAAGGGAGTGAACTGCTCACAAAACTATAACCATGTTATTTAATATTTTAGAGAAGATAACATTTTTACATGCTGAAAAAATCTTGAATATACATGGCAGTTCATAACTTCTATCGACAAAAAAAACAAAAAATAATTTAGCTAGACTCATTGTCGTAGTTCAATCCCTAAAACAACTCCTCTAGAGTATTTTGTCAAGGTTTCATAACGTTTCAAATATATTTTTTGGAGTTATCATGCTTTGAGATAAAGCAAAATGCTAAAAATCTCATTTTGAGAAAAAGCAGAAAACATACTTAAAAACAAGATTTTACCTATTAACAAAAAATAATTTTAACAAGTTTCTGATTTATTTCAAAGCTTTTATTTTCTTTTTTAAATTCATTTTATATTCAGTAACAAATTTTTGTGCTTATATTGAGTAAAAAATTTATGTAAACGAACATTTACGGGTCATTTCCGGTCACTTCCGGTTACAAAAACTGGCAAGTGACTAATATTAAAATACGTGTAACTCAAGCTTTAAACAAGATATAAACAAAATTCAAACTGATTTATAAAACTAAAATGTCAGGCTTTAATACTAACCCAAAAGTAGAAAATCGGAGTTTTAAGTGACTAATCCCTAAATCGAATCTAGATCATCAGCATATTAGTGTCATCCTAACCATTGATTCTACTTGGTGTTCCATATGGCATATTTCGCTCATATAAATATTGTTCCTGTCAGAGATCAAACAGGTTAGTTTAATATTTAGATCATTAATTCGTTATGGCAAGTTCCCAGATTTCCTCCTTGGTCACTTTTTGTTATTTTTAAGATTGGTTCTTCTTTTTTTTTTTTTTTCAGAAGTTAGTAGTTTATGTTAATAAGTGTTTGCGAATTTCCGAGAGATAAATTTCAGATGTAAAGAAAAGCTTTATGTAATGATATAATCCCACACACACACAAATAAATAAATAAATCGGAGATTTGTTTACGATTTAAAAAAATTCATTTCATAAATTGTCAAATTTAAGTTTAACGCAGTGTGACATTTCGATTAAATTATAGCTTAAAAATAACAGTCTGAAACAGATATATTCATTATTCAAAAATAAATTTGTATGAAAATAATGATTCAGTTTTCGTAAAAATTTATTTAAATACATTGCCGGTGACGCAGACAAAGCCTTTGTGCACTAAAACATTTTAAAATGTACATGCCATTTTATAAATATTTGGAATAGTAGCTTTTAGAGAACTTTATAATCTTTTAGGATCTTTATAATCTTGATTAACCAATTTTATCCAAATGGATTTCATCAAATGGACATTCAAATAGGCAACAAATTGAAGTAAATGCTGTGTTTGAGTTTAGAAATCTTTGATTTTTAACATTTTGTTTGGTGGTTGCTATTATTTTTAACCCATGATGTTTATTAGATTGGGACCTATTACTTCGAACCACTTCACGTATACATGACTAAACACGGACGTGTACCTGACATACCTGTTGAGTGATGGTCAGAACACAAATCATTAATCTATTTAAAGTTTGAACACAAGTTGTGCATTTGCATCCGATTATCCAATATTTATGTAAAAATTTATTGTCAGTAATACTGGATGGCCATAAAATAAGTATCTCTATATGACACCAAAATTGCTACACTTACTATGTTAGAAAGGGGAAGAAAACAATACGAAAAATAATTTTAAACAGACGGAGTGCGCTTTAAGTGTGATGAAATGTGACGTTTAATAAAAAAAGAAATAATAACATGCAGAAATTAATTTTTATTGAAAAAATAGTATATATAATACGTTGAGGCTAATGTTGCGCTGTGTAAAAAGATACAGGCTAAAAAGCAGCCACTGCCGATTATGTTTTATCTCCAAAATGTATTCTACTACGGTTGGAGATACATCCATATTACACAAGATATTTTCTGTACGTGCAAATCCAAAAATTGCGTTCTATCATAAATTGGAATGGAAGAGAACACCGGCATACCGCACGGTAGTCTCTTTAAAACCTTCCTAAAATGTACTGTAATACGGCGGATCTCCAACATGCATAAAACGTGCTTCAACAAGTCATCTCTTTCTAAAGACCTCTTCTTTATAAATAATGAAAAATTTGAACATCCGATGTGTTCATCCTAAAGTAACCGAACATGTAACAAGAATTATTGGCCGTATCTTATGAAAAAAAGCATAATATTATGAAAGATGAACGATGAATTTGGCAGTAAAATTACATCACAGAATGATTTTTGGAGAATGACAGAAATTGCTTGAGTTACATTTGGCGGGTCTGAAGCCTATATTCAAGAATTTACCGTATTTTTTGTGATTCAAATAAAAATAGGTTTCATCGCCGAAAACAGTATCCGTAGAAAACAGTTATGATTCCAATACACATAAATATATGTCAAATAAAACTGTTTCTAAACATATTTTTAATTGTTTTTCATGTACGTTCATATACAGTTCGTTATTTTCCGTTTTATTCTATAATCTATCTTTATAGTATGCAGATGCAGAGTAAGAAAAAGACATATGAGTGTCACATAAAATTCTTTCCTCTTTTTTTTTTTTTTTTTCAACTGTAAATTAGCTCTTTTAAATTCTAGTGAATATTAAAATAATATTTTAAAAACGGAATAATGATTAAAACTGCATAATCGCATACAGGTCTTGGATTAAAAGTTTTTTTTTTCTTTTTTTTTACAACAGTGATAAACTTTAAACACAATTTAAGCTCTACATTTTTAATTTTTCTTATTGTATCAGATTATAAAAGCAATTGCGAGTTTTTTTTTTAAAGTGCATTTTAAAAAATATTCCGCTGACAAACTATGGCTCATCTCTGTCTATTAACACTTTTTTTGCTCTATTAAGAAAATTTGTTATCCTATTTTAGATCTAAAAATTTTCATTATCATCTAGTATGTGATCCCTATTTCACCCGTATAAATAGCCTTTTGCATGTTGCGAAAAAAGGGGCATCCGCAAACTTTTTCTAGAAGGGGGGGGGGGAGGGGGGGTTATAAAATTTTTAACATGTACCTTTTCTGCCCATCCTGTATCATGAATAAAAACGAATAAAAGTATTAATTTAGCCCAACTCTTTAAATATTTTTGTCCCAATAGACCTAAATTAATTGCAGAAAGCAACTCTATTCTTTATTGGAAATAAATTCAGTTAGCGGAATTTCGATTGATAAAGGAAAGGAATTAAGTTACGGAAAAAAGTTTTCTTGGTCTTTAAATATTTAATGACAATGAAAAAAAATTTTTTTTAAATTATTTTTAAGGTCATTTATGAAAAGTTTATATATATATATATATATATATATATATATATTTGTAATTAAAATAAAGTTTGCATTATGAAAACACTTTACAAACATTTACTTAAAAAAATAATTAAATTTTTTTAAAAGCATGTGTACTTCGAAGCTTTCCGTTTTAATTTTGAAAGCACTTTCAGGAATCACAAAAATGTTTCTTTCTTGCAGTTTATCCGTTCAATGCATGAATTTTCATTTTTAATAAATAACATTTGAAATCAACCGGGAAATGGGTGTAGTTAATCGTAAAAAAAAAAAAAAAAAAAAAAAAAAAAAAAATCTACATTATATATATAAAAAAAACTACTTTTTCTTGCGTAAAATTATCAGCATATGCAAAAATATAAATAATATTCGCTTCTCTTACCTTGTTTCTACTCGAAAACAATTTTTTCTGTATGTTTCTATTACTTTTTATATAAATAATCGTAATGCGTAACAGCCGCGCAGAAATAAATTTGTACTCAGATAGTGCGCCAACAATGAAAAGTGTCACAGATAAATAAATAAATTATAAAATATTCTAGTTATGTTCGTGAACAATAAAATAGTTTTGATTAAAAAAAAAAGTGAAATGGTTGCTACATAAAGAGATATGAGGTTTTAAAGATACGATGCAGATCTACATCGCTTTGCATTATTTAAGGGCTAAATATACATAAATAATAATTTACAGTTAAAGTTAAAAACGTGGCTTGACATATTATTGCGCAGAATTGCTTATAATGACATTCAACTTAGAAGGAAAATGATTAATTTAAGTTAAACATAGGCTACGTGATGTAGGTAAGCTCTCCATTGGCAGGTAAAACATTTAAATAAACTTGTGGTAGAGGCAATAGGAAACACAAGGGTGGAAACTTTTAAGATCAACAAGGTGGTAATGTCAAACTTAAGTCTATATGAGTGAAATGCTGAAGCTATGGTAGAAATCACTTGAAAGATGAACTTTGAAGCAGGAATCATGGGAAAGACAAGAGTAGAATCTTGCAGGGTTAACAAGGTGGTACCGTAGAACTTATATCCATATGAGTTAGATGCTAAGCTATGGAGTAGGTTACTTGAAGAGCATAGACTTGTAGCATGAACTATTGCAATAGAAAGGGTGGAATCTCTCAAGGTCAACAAGGTGGTAAGGTCAACAATGTCAGCAAGGTCAACCCATCTTGTTGACCTTTCAATTTCCGTAGTTCATGCTACAAATATCCACTCTTCAAAGAATCTACTTCATAATTTGGCCACCCTGTTGATCTTGCAAAATTCCACCATTTCTATTCCCATAGTTCATGCTACAAGTCTCCATTCTTCAAGTAATCTATTCCATAGCTTACCATCTTACTCATATGGTTATATGTTCTACGTCACCACCTTGTTAACTTTGCAAGATTCTACCCTTGCGTTTCCCATGGTTTCTGCTTCAAAGTTCATCTTTCAAGTGATCTCTACCATACCTTAGCATCCCATTCATATGGATTTATGTTCGACATCACATCACCACCTTGTTGACCTTACAAATTTTCACCCTTGTGCTTCCCATAGCTCCTACTACAAAATTATTCAAATGTTTTACTTGCCAATGGACAGCTTACCAACATCAAGTAGGCTATGTTTAAATTAAGTTCACCCTTTTCCTTCTAAGTTGAATGTCGTTATAAGTGCTTCTTCTCAATAATATGTCAAGCTAGGTTTTTAACTTTAACTGTTAACTGCTATTTAAGTATATTTTAACAGTAAGAAAATGCCTTTTTATGATTCCTGAAGGTGCTATATTGCCCATTACGCAGCACTAGTGTGACGTAAAAACCCATCTATCCATCCTGAAGATGCTACAAAAAAATTAAAGCGAAACGCTTCGAATAAATGTACATATGCATTTAACATGTTTTTAATTATTATTATTTTTTTTTAAGTACATGTTTGTAAAATGTTTTCTTAGTTCAAACTACATTTTATTTTAATTACCTTCTTTTTTTAAGAGATAATATAGATTTTGGATAAACTAATGTGCGTTTTCTTTCTTTCTTTTTTTTTTTTCCTTTTCTTTTTCTTTTTTCTTTTTACTTTTATGCAATTTAGACTTATTTATTGAAGTGGCATGTTCTGGATCTCCAAAACTTTTTATATTTTCATTTTATATAACAGCACCAGCTAAAAGTTAATATGCTCAAAATTTTATCAATATATAGTTTTCCATAATAAAGATTTTAAATGCACAATTTGGTGCACTTTTAACCTATAGGTGTACAGATTTAGCCACCTAAAAATGCCATAAAATTTTACTTGCAGCAGAGACACCAACAATTCAATTTACACACGTATTAAATCAGCTACTTTTGTATACAATATACATTTCACATACCCTGTTTAGTGCATTTATATACCATATAGAAGTTGAGATATAGCCTTGAGTAGAACGGGATTAAATTGCAGAATAAATGCTTCATCCATCAACCGATTTATACCCAAATTAAATTAATATATTTTTTCAACAGAGCGCTCAGATATAAAGGTTTTTGTTTTCATGTATATGATAGAAGAGCTGAGATATAGGCTCCTTTTACATGAGGGAATCTTCAGTCTAGCAGCATCACCCGTTGAGTGATATATCCTAAAATCTAATCAGCACCAATTTAATTCAAGATTAAAATAAATAGAACGTTTTGCCGAAATTTCTTCATTGGTTAGTAAAGTACAGTGACCTCAAAATTTTGATGATACACAGACACGTAAATTAATATTTTCTAAGAATGTTCAAATCATGATTAAAAAAAAAAAATAAAGAAAGAAATAAAGAAAGAAAAGAAAAGAAATCAGAGGTCAAGCTCTTCAGAAATTCAATACTTTCATTTATATATATATATAACAGAAAGTAAAAATATTTTTTAATCCAGAATAATAATAATAATAATAATAAATTATAAAGGCTGCTAATAAATGCCTTCACGTCCTTTTGAAATTTGCAAGCCAAATAATTTACACAAAAAAATTTCAACAAGAACTACGGTTAGTACAAATTTGATATATAATAAATAAATAAATAAATATAAAATATAAGGTACATTAATCGAATTATTCTAATTTAATGTCTGAATCCCTTTTGATATCAAAATTTACATTTAAAGCACTTTTAAAGAACTTACTTCAAATTTATATTTATTATTTCTATGTACATACATAAAAAATGAACTAAATTCTTGAAACCTTACGACCTTTGATCTTTGATAAATAGCGACAGCAAATATTTTTGTTCATTATAGTACTGTATCTTAATGTATATAACAATAATATAGATATATATATGTATGCGGAATTCTTCATATATTTGTTTGGACTTTATGTTTAATTAAACTGAATAAGGTTCGGCATTTATCACCCAATACATTGCGATTCTATACTGAAAGTTTCCCATATTGCAAGAAAGCTACATTTTCATTTCTATAGTGTATTACGCGCACTAGAGAAGAAGAGTGAGAACGCTTTTATGATGACCTATATACACCTAATTTGTGTGCATAATGCTGATTCTTTTATCATTTTTGGAATAACCACATTAATGTGATAATGTTAGTTAATGCATTATGACATATTCAAAACCTATGTATATGTATATACATATACATATACATATACATAGGCTGCGACTTTTCTCCACTTATGAAAAGTCTAAATTTCAGATTGTACGATCTATAAAGAGATCAAGCATGATATATGGAAGTAATATTATTAAAATAATATTCTCATACAATTTATGTGGTTATCGGATAACAGAAGGCACTACTATTACTCACTTTATGCATTATTAAAGTTTCTCAGATTTTAGCACCAATTGTTTAAAATTGCGAAAATACATTTTTATTATAAGAAGCTTTATTGATTATATATTTGTGTGTTAGCTGTTAGGTAGTGCTTTTTTACAGAATGTTATAAAAGAAAATTGTGTAATAGACGCAGCATATAGTATTCTTGATACTATATTTAAAACGCTTTTTCTGGTAAACACATTTTTATTCTCTTATTCTCTTCAATGTTATGAAGTAGTTTTAAATACTTTTCAAAAAAATCGAAATAGCCTTTTTCGTGTCAGCTAAATATATGCTTTAATGAATGACAAACAGCTTTTAATATCCAAAAGTGTAATTGTGAGAAGTAAGTAAAGGAATTTCCAAATGTGTTTGTCGAGAGGTTGAGCTGAGATTAATTATAGATGTCACAGAAAAATTTCTCTGTTATTTAAACTTTCGCAGTACTCTCAGTTTGTTCTAGATAACATATAACCCCAGGAAAAATTAATGATGCTCTCACAACGATAAATGGAATGTTCTGCATTTTCTTATAGCATATTTTAATATTTATGCGCTTAGTGAGTTAAAATAATATAATAGAATAAACAGTTTAGGAAAGTAAGTGACAAATTGCATTTAGAGAATAGCACACATGCAAAATGTTCTCAAACAAAAAAAATCTAAGTATGTTATAATATTTTGATTTTAACAGCTGAAGTAAAGAACTTTTGGATGAAACGCTCACAAATATTATTCTTTTCGTTTAATGAACGAAGTTATGAGCTCATGCAATATTTAAGATTTAAAATGTTGTGCATCATGGAAATATATATATATATATATATATATATATATATATATATATATATATATATATATATATATATATATATGTGTGTATATGTATATATATTAGAAAATACCCGTTACAAAAAGACGTAATATATGTATATATATGCGCTATTGAAAAAAACTTAAAAAGTGAAACATTAAGTTTTTTTTTTTTTTTTTTTTTTTTGCATCTAAATTACTTATTTTTCAGTTCCTATATTTCTACTAACATTTATTTTCTGAAAACTACTAAAAATTCTAAACAATTATTTTATTTATTTGTTTCCTTTCCTTCAATGTAAGTTTTTTTTTTCAATATTTTTCGCACTTTACATCTCTTTTATTTTTTTATGTATCCTACATGGTATATATCTACGAGTATATATCACGTATATACGAGTATATATCTCTATGTTATATATCTCGTATAACTGATAAGTAAAATAAATACTACAAAAAAACTAAGCCCATTTGAAAACATACTTAATATTATAAACTTATGTAATTTTAATAATATCAACAGTTGCAATTTACGCAGTTTCAGTTCCTAACAATTAAAAAAATTAATAATTGTTTAATTTATATAATTTATGATGAAATAATCGATGATCAAACGAAGATTTTTTTTGTTATTGCTGTTTGTGTGTGTGTGGTTATTGTAGAGGAAATTTCTTTCGCGATATATTTAACAGGCTGAAAAAGTAGTTATTTATTTTAAAGATAATTTAATAATTGTATTAAATAATTAATATATATCACTTTCTAAAAAAATTAATAGAATTATTCAAAATCTTAAGTAAGTCATATCTTATAAAACAACTAGCAAGAATAATATTCATAATACTCTTCTGGTGCTTTTCATGTTTATATATGATTGAGTAGCATATTTTAGACTGAGTGTTTCATAAAAAAAAGTGTATTTTACATTGAAATACTACCAGCCGAATAGACGGTCATTTTACTTCGTGATTGGAGAAGATGCCAAAACGAATAACTTAAGGAAAACTTTTATTTCTATGCTTTACGCTATTTTTTAATTTAAACATATTTTTATTATGTATTCAAAAGTGTAAGTTTTCACAAGAGAACAGTAAATAACAAATATAACCATCAGGAGATTATACAGAAAGATTAAAAAAAAACTATGGCGTCTTCTCCCAAACTGTCCTACAGATTTATGTATAAAATTTATTTATTTCCACAAATTTCTGTTTACATTACCATAAAGATGCTTCAAATTATTAATAAGATATACATCAACATTATATTGATGGCAAAGTTCTAAGTATTTGATGTTCATAACAATGGAGATTCTATTAACTCTGAACACGAAAGGGGGTTTAAATGAGAAAATGCAACTTTTGATGTAGTTTGAAGTTATATCTGTTAATTTTTATAATTTTTCCATGAGAATATTGCAAGTATTTGAAAATGAAATTTTACATGATCTTTGCGCAGATTTTCTACATTTATAGAGTTCACAACGAGCCATAACTAGTTAATATACATTTACAGTTAATATAAAATGTTTATTACATGACTAATAAAAAAGAAAGATTTTCCGAATGGACTATAACAGATTACTGCATGGTATATATTTATCAAAATTACACTGTGAGGCATCAAGTATTGAAAATGAACAACCGTAATTTCTATAAATAATAGTAATAATAATAATAATAGTAATAATAATAATAATACTTTATGACAATGCATTTAATAGTAGCAAAATAAATCTAAAATATTTTCTGTTTACTACAGATTGTGAGATCCTTAAATGTCTCTCACAGTGATAGTACGAAAATTCGGTACTGCGCAAATTATCCAGTTCATGAGGCTTTTACTTTTTTCATAAAGGTTTATAGACATATACATTTATGTGTTAATTTCTTTTTATCGATTTCTAGTTATTATTATCTATATATTAATACGCAAATCTGAAATTTCTCGGTCGGTTTCAGCCTATTTTTAATAAGAGGAAGGTCTTATAGCCATATCATTCGTAAACCTCGTTTTAAGTGGATTACAAAAGAAAAATCAAATCTTATGAGTCCAAACAAGCAGATAAAATTACATTTATTTTTACACACTTTTCCTTTTTAAACACGGAATGTTTTGTATTTAAATGTTCCATAGAAAATTTGTTAAATCTGCGCATGCAATTTTTTAAAATGCAATAGAGCCGCTTGTGATTTAGCTTATTTCCAGTATTTAATTTTTCCTAATTATTTATTAAATTTGAATGAATTTTCATTGTTTGTGTTTTGGCAACAGAAGTGAATATATTTTATTTTTTAAATTTCTTTTATCATAAGAAAGGTTAGAGAATGCTGGCCTGGTGATTCGGTCGGTAGGGCGCTGCCTTGGAGTTTTCCAGAACCCAGGTTCGAATCCTGGTGAGGGCATGGGTGTTTATGATATCCTATGTCTACTAAATATGGTAAAGTATTGTAGTCTGGATCCATCGAGACAAAAGTCACTGTAACTATATGTCTAAAACCTATCAAATACATATCAAAAAGGTTACAGAAATAAGTATATTTAAAGATATATACATTTTTTCGAACTGTTATCGTATTAACCATAGATATAATTCAGATACACGTAGAAGTTAATTTTCAGTACCGTTGACAGTGAGCATTTCGAAAAATGTACCATTGCTTTATCAAACCTAAATAAAGTCTTTTTATTTTGAAATTATTAGTTTCATTAGCCAATCTCAATTTTATGCTATAAGGTGATATTGTGGTGGCACTTTAATATAGCGCATAGCGTAAAAACTACGTCCACTGCTATTGCGCCAATAACTAAAATCACAATTCTGCAATATGCATATTATAGACTTGCAATTAGATATTAATTCAGTTTCCCGTACCATGCGAAAAAATTAATTATGTGGTATATTGTTGATCGGTATTTGTGTATTGAAGATCCCAAACTACATTATATCAATATTCAAACTAAAAACTTCTTCACATAACATAAAACTAATTAAAACACTGGCAATTTCGAAAGGACGTGCCCTTTCTTCCTCAGGTGTAAACACGTTGCTACTGCCTTGGCGGCAAAAGCAAAACTGCTTTTACCGCCAGTCTTGCTTTTGCCGCCAAGGCAGTAGCACGTGTTTGCACCTGAGGAAGAAAGGTGACGTTCTTTTGAAACCGGTAGTGTTTTTATTAGTTTTATGGTGTGTGAAGAATAGTTTTTAGTTTGAATATTGACTGCACAACAGTTGTTTTATTTAATATTGTACATTTTATCAGTGAAAATCGCACAAATCTAAGAGACGCAGATTAAAAGGATTTAATTGTTTTTTGTATCTAAATACCGATATCGGTGCTAATCAAAATATTGGTCGTACAGTTATTTTGTCATCTTCAACCCGGTATCACTCGCGCTAGGTTTTGATGCACCGTTACTCGAGAGGTGTTAAGAACACCCCAACTTTTTAAGTCGATTTTTTATTCTTTGGAAAATTTTAATTCACTTATATAATTTTAAAGTAATTAATTGACGTATATAATTTTAAAATAGAAGTTTTTTTTATTGAATTAAATAAATAATTTAGTAATAAATAAATGAATTTCAGAATAAATCCCAGTTTTGCGCATCATGTTTGAAAAGGGTTGAGCGTTTGTTTGTTGTCGGGGTGTAGAAAACACCCCGTGCGAGTCACCGCGAGTAACGGATTGCCAAGAATTAGTTTTATAATTATTTAGTAACAATGTGGACTATTCAGAATCAATTGTCCATTGTTAAACCTCTATCACAATGGTTGAGTTTCGACTATTTGGTAATACTAGCTACTATGTATTGTTGAATTTAGAGAATGTAACAATAATACAGTTTAACCAATAATAAATTATCCGAGATTTATTCACAGTAAAATATATCAGTACATAACGATATATCAATAATACATCGCTAGGAAAGTCCTTATTAATTTCAAAATTCCATTAGTATTGATGCATTGCACTACTGTAAATTGAATATTTGGAAAAAGTTATTTTCGTTATGAAACTTCATTTTAATTGTATTTATAAGTAGAAATTTCCTTTTTAATACAAATCAGGTGTGCCATTATTTTAATGAAAGGGAATCAATATATCGACAGCATTTCATTTATATAATTAAGGTACTGTAATCAATAAATTCCCAAAATAAACCGATAATGCTATACGATTCCATCAACGAAGATTGTTTAAATGACAATTTAAATAATACAGTAATTATGACTGATATTTTCATTCAATTTATCATAAAGAATCTTTGATAAATCAATGCTTTGATATAAAAAAAATAAGTATTTAATATGGTAAAATAGTTTCGCTCAATGTTATATTAATAAATAAATTCAATAATTTAAGTACTAATCGGAATTTCTTTTTTATAATTTTATCCGTGTTTGAAATTTCATCAAACATACAGGCAAATAACATTTGTATATTTGAAAAAAAATATCAAGGGTCGAATAATTTTACATTTGTTCCCCAGAATTCCCAGAATCCCCAGAATCAAGATTTTTTAAAAAGTTATTATTCTATTGAATCAATGAATTTGGCTCGTAAACGTATCCTGATAATAAATTTTTCTATGAGTAAATTTGAAAAAAAGTATATTTAGTTTGCTAGATGCTATGCAATACGAAAAAAAATTAACAATTAAAAAATATAATATACTTATTTGCAAATACATTTACTGTAAAATCGGCTTAAGATGTGTACAAAGCACGTAGTTGCGCAATTAATCAAACATCTATACGTACAACATGTCCAGTATTATTGGAAGTAATTGGATATTTTTTCCATTTCTAAATATAAAACATTTTTTTAAGAGCGGGAAATGTTTTGCATTTTAAAATCAATTTTCCAAATAATAATTTAATTAAACAGCCTAGTGTAAAACATAGGAAATTATATATTGACATTCTCTCCCGGACTTATCATTTAGAAACATCAACACCATACAGTCACACACAAGCATTAAGTTTATCGCCTTAAATTCTTTTTACCGTATGCATAAAATTATTATTCTCAGTAACCTATGAAACACTGTAATAGTGAATTTCAAAGTAACATTTTTCATTTTTTTTTTTTTTTAATATAATATTTATGTTATTATAATAATTGCGGAAACGTCAGTGGAGGCCTCGATGTGGAGACTCAAAAAGGTTTTGGGTTCTGTCTGTTTGTGTATCTGTCTGTTTGTCTGTATGTTTGTCTTGTGATAGCGGCCGCAAAAAATCAACAAAACTCAAAAATTCAAAACAAATCAAAACTCAAAACTTTGTACATATGTTCATTAGCTACACGGAATTAGCTGTATAGTGTTGGTGTGTATCTCACATGTAGTTCGTATACAGGCACGCGCCAAAGTTTTTCTTATCATTACGGCCTATGGATAGAATTTGTATATACCACAATAGCGCCCTCAAAAATCCCCTGATTGACTTGCAAATTGGTACACATGTTTAGGCTCAATACAGAAATAACTGTATAATTTTTTTGTGTCTCGATTGTTTATGATTAACGTACAGGGATACAAAATTTTTTTTTTTTTTAATTTATTTATCATTACGGCCTATGGGCAGAGGTTTGTTTAAGCGCATTTTAACATGGTTACATTGCATTGAACAGAATGAAATTAACATACATTATTGAGGTGTTTATAAACATGTCTTTAGATGGTATAACTTTTAAAAGCATTTTAAAATTGTTACACTCCATTACACATAATGGGATAAACGTACGTTATATGAATGTTTAAATCCATGTTTTCTGTCGAAAATGATAGTCATAGAATTGGTAATTAATTTACAAAGCTAAGCAAAATATTTCCGATAAATAATGCAATAATTTAGCTTGATATTTCGCGTAAGTACTAATAATTTACAAGTAGCTAATACTTGAATGGGAGTTACAAGGGACTATATGTATACACATATATATAGACAGATATAGGCAGAAAGAAGCAACGGGGTTGAAGGGGGCGGTGAAGGGAGGCGCCCCCCTCAAAAGAATATCTGGTTATGTTGCGAGTTAAACATTATATGTATATATATTTATTTATTTTTAATAATATAGTATAAGAATAAATTATTTGCTGAGTAATGAGTAATGCAAATAGGACGTTGAGGCTCCTGATCTGCATATCCACTAGTTATAAAGTATTATTATGACAGACATTATAAATCAAGTCTTCTTATATAATATTTATTTGTTTAAAATGTAAAAAGTAAAATTTAGTTATGACTCAACTAGCGAAAGTTCTGCAAAACATTCGTCTTTTTATAAAACCATCACATATCAGTAAAATAAATATTTAAAAAGAAGTAATTTAAATTTTTTCTTTTAAAATATATTTTAAAGAGATATTTTTTTTATGAATATGTCTCAATAAATGGTAATGTATAAGGGATAATGTAAAATTTTAAATATTACTGAAAAATAAACGAGAAATTTTTAGACAAAATTTGTTCTGTATATTTACTAATATCTAATAACATAATTTAATATACACTATAACAAAAAAAAGTGACGCACCAAGAAGGAGTAATGCAAACTGGACACAAATTGACATACATACAGGTTTTGATGGAATCAAGCACCAATTCATCATTTTCGTCGATCCTACGTGTAACTGGTAATTCAGTGACTTCAAATACCCTTAATAGTCGGCTCAGTGGGGTTGAGCTCAGTCCTCGGATCTCTCTTCCACTGAGGACGTTTGGAAAATCATAAAAAGGGTCCTATAACCAGCTCGGGATTTTACCAATGTAACGCAACAATTGGACAGAATTTGGCAAGATAATTCACAGGAGGGCATCTGCCAACTCTATCAATTAATACCAAGCCGAATAACTGCGTACATAAGGGCCAGAAGTGGACCAACGCGTTATTGGCTTGTTTACTTTGTGACGCCCTTTCTCTTGATTAAATCATTCAAATTTTCTGAAACTGTAATCAATTGTTTTCTCCACATGTATATCACCTCTACCAATTTTTGTCCCATTCGGACCACCCATTCCACCCCATCTACCAATTTTTGTCCCCACTTCTTCTTGGTGCGTCGTTTTCTTTGTTATAGAGTGTACATTATAGCTGAAACTGTAGCTTTGTTTTGTTTTAAAAGAGTTAATTTAACATCGTTTTCAACGAAATCTGCTCAGATCAGAACTGTGGATTCTCCGGATTTTTCCAAACCAATGTTTCTGTAAAATTATTCCGATATTTTTTAATCGCTGATTTAACGTTATTAAATAAAACTATTATTTCTATCAAAGAGTATCGGTATTTAAAAATCCAAAGGGTTGGCAAGTGTGTGAGTACAACAAAAACAGCCTTCTAAAGGAGTAAGACAGAGAGAAGTTAATAATTCTTTATGATGACTATATAAAGAAGCCTTAGGAAAACTAAATACAAATTAAATTTCTTTCTCGTTTATTTTTTTTTTTTTAAACAATGATTAAAACTTTCGGATAATTTTCGTAATAGAATTTATTATATTTCTTAAATAGTTTGTAATGTTCTTTTTTCTATTGATATATATACATATATATATATATATATAATAGTAATAATTAATCATTACGATAATTAAACACTAGGAAGGGGCACTTGAATTAATCAAAAAACAATCACTTATGGAACACTTATACGAGGCAACAGATGTTGGAAATGTTAATGAGAGTTTTTTCTGGGACATTGATAGATGAGATCATACATATTATATATGGTCAAAGTATAATAGAAAAAAAATAACTAGAAGAAGAATAGGGAGCAGAGGCCACCATGGTTTAAGATGGGTGGAGCGGGTTAAACACGTTTACCAGACGCCCAACTTTCACCAAGACTGTATGGGTAACAAATAAAAAATTTAAATAAAGATAATAATTACTGGAAATAAAATTAAATAAATAAATAAACAAAAATATGGCATACTAAAATTAAAACTTAACGAGAAATCTTCGAAAAGATAAATAATTAACATATTAATTGCATAACTATATTTAGAAAACATGATTTTTTTAAATTAGAAAGGTGGTTTCAGACAAAATCGACAAGCTGAATAATTTTAAGGGTATCAACAACTGCATTGGGCAGCATTTCATATTATTTAAAGACACTCGTTAATATCAATAACAATTTGATGCAATAATTTAATCATTATCTGTAACACTTTCATTAATTGCTGCAATTTTTTTCTCTCTTGTCCTCACCATACACACAGACACGCTTCAAGAACATTTCTTAAAAATAGTCAAATCATATTCTGGATATCACAAAACGTGTAAACACGTTAAAAAACAGAAGTCGAAATTTTTTACAAATCCAATACTTTCTTCTATTGAACATAAAAGACAGTAATATTATATTTAGGTTTATCACGTGTCGTTTTCTTTGAGAATCCTCGCTTACAAAAGAAATTTACTTATTGAATTATCTTTGATAGAAAAACTGAACTAAATGCAGCGAAGAAATCGAATTAAATGCGAAATCAATCTACACTATTCCCGCTGGATTATTTTTTAAACTCACATTTCTTGGTGCGAAAATACTGAAATTTGTTGTAACTGCAATTTATTCTCAAGTATAGTGAAAAGTGATTTTAGAAGAAAGTTTAAATTTAATTTTGGCATTGGCGTGAAATGGAAATATTTGGTTTATATAAAGGATAATAGTTTGCCTAGCTATATGATAAAAATTTAATATCCATTTTATTAATCTTGCACATTTTAATTAATGAAGAAGTAATCAAGTTATCTTTTATCAATTGCCAAAAAAAAAAAAAAAAAAATAAGAAGTCTCAAACGAACTTTATTAAAACTTAAAAAAGAAAATCTGAAAAAAGAAAAAAAAAAAAAAACTACTTTGTTTTAAAAACGAGTTTCAATATCCTGGCTTTAAAAGATATATTAGTTTTACAAGTTTTTCGTGTTAATACCAGGTGAAAACTAGTATATTGTGGCCACCACAAGATTTCTTCTATATTTTCCTATACAAATTCACTAAGTGCAAATACTTTATTAAAACTATTATTTATTAAAATTATATAACATAATGAATGTAAATGATATTTATAGCGAAAACAAACATTAAATATCCAAAGAAAGACAGTCTCATTGTCTTTAAATAACGTCTTAAAAAATCCCTTTTTATAATAGTTATGTCATATATCAAGTTTAGTACAGTTATATGCCATAGAGGTTGAGATATAGCCTTCTCGTTATCGAAGAAATTTGCAATATAGTAGCGCCACCTATTGTCCGATAAGCATCAAATTGAATCAGCATAATATCTCATAATGGCCTTCTCAAATATCAAGTTTTGTTTGATGATACGCAATAGAACCTGAGTCATAATCTTCCATTATATTTCGGAAATCGCTTTGTAGCAACACCACCTGTTGAGAAGTTGATACCAAAAGTTTATAGGCACTTATGTATGTCAAGGTACATCTACATATAAATTTATATGCAATTCTGTGCAGTAATTCATGAGATATAGCCTTCCTTTAAATTGCGGAAATCGCTGTATAGCAGCGCGATAACAGCCTTCTCATATATCAGGTTTTGTTTGAATTTACGCAATAGAACCTGAGATATAGCCTCACATAAAATACTGAAATCGCTGTATAGCAGCGTTACCTCCCGAGCGGTTGACACCAAAAGTTGAGAGGCACTAACTTAGGTCAAGGTGCATCTGTATATGAATTTATATGCAATTCTGAGTAGTAGTTCCGGAGGTAAACTCGCCACAAAATTTTGTCTCTCTCTCACACATACAGACAGACGGATAGGCAATTTCTAAAAATGATTAAATCATGTTCAAGACCTCTCAAAATGTGTAAATACGTCGAGAACCGGACGTCGAAATTTTTTACGAATCAAATACTTTCTTCTATTGAATATAGAAGAAAGTAAAATTTAGAATTAGTTAACGTTACTTCGTTGCCAGTAAATAAACACCGATTTTTGATGCAAAATCATCAGAAATTTTTTAAAGTATACGACGATGTTCTGAAAGCAAATTTAGACATCATTTTTACAAGAAAGCCTTTTTTCAAACATAAGCATAAGATGACAAAACAAAAGACAAATGTCGGCTATTTATCCACATTTTTTCCATCGACGTTGGTATGTTTCTCGTACATGATATTAGTTTCTAAAAACATGTTTAGTTAAATCAGTATCCAGTAATTTAAGAAGGCGTTACTCAGCTTATTGCACCTCTTCATTATTTAAAAAGTGATATTAATGCTCAGATAGTGCTGATATTACAAAGAAAAACTAGTATGTTGTGGACACCACAAGACTTTCTTCTATATTTTCCTATACATATTCAATCAGTAACAATATTAAAAAAAAAAAAAAAATACGATATTTTTTTCTAAGTTTTTTCTTTTTTTTTTGTTAAAAGTAATACATATTCAATCAGTAACAATATTTAAAAAAATAGAGATAAATCGTTCAAAACTGGTGCGTAGACGTTTTTGATACTTACAAATCGTCTCAATTATTATTATTAAATCTATATTTGTCCTATATTCTCCTATACATATTCAATCGGTAACAATGTTAAATTCTAAGGTTTTTTTTTTTTTTTTTTTTTGTTAAAATTACATATTAAAATTTAACCCCCCTGGGGGGGTATTTCCCCCCAAGGGGGGTAGCGATGCCCCCCCATGCACAATTTTTTTTCTTACTTACATACTACTATTATCAATAATTCATATTAATTTTCCAATCACAAGTGTAAAATAACTCTTATTATGCACATTTATACGAATTTTTGTCCTATACTGCCATGTTAAAAATTTAGATAAAAGGCTATCACAGCGCCACCTGTTGAGCTATTGATCCCCAAATATAATCAGCACCAGTTTATGTCGAGGACCAACTAAATACCAAGTTTGGTAAAATTCCGTTTAAAAAAAAAATACGATTTTTTTTCTAAGTTTTTTTTCGCTAAAAGTAAAAAAAAATCGATAACTTAGTTCTAAATTATCACAGATTTATGGTTCAACCATTCGTTTTAAAGGTATTGACGAGACCTTTCGAAAGATACCCATCTTGAAACTTTGCCTCCCCGGGTGGGTACTTCCCCCCGGTGGGGGGGGGGGAACCGATGCCCCCACATGCACAAAAATTTTTTCCCAGTTAACTATTACTATTATCAACGAGACCTTTCGAAAGATACCCATCTTGAAAATTTACTTCCCCGGGGGGGAAGTAAATTACCCCCCCAGGGGGGGGGAACCGATGCCCCCACATGCACCAAATTTTTTTCCTAGTTAACTACTACTATTATCAATAATTCATATTAATTTTACAAACACAAGTGTAAAATAACTCTCATTATGCCCATTTATACGGAATTTTGTCCTATGCTGCCATGTTAAAAATTTGCATGAAATGCGATCACAGCGCCACCTGTTGAGCTATTGATCCCCAAATCTAATCAGCACCAGTTCATGTCAGGGTGCAACTAAATACTCAGTTTGGTTAAATTTTATTCATTGGTTCGTGAGATACAGCGTCCACAATAAAATGATACAGACAGACACACAGACACACAGACAGACAGACATTTTCTTAAAAACTATCAATTCGTGTTCAGGACATCCCAAAACGTGTAGATCCGTCAAAAAACGGAGGTCGAAAATTTTCGCGAATCCAATACTTTCTCTATATTTCATATAGAAGAAAGTAAAAATAACATACTATAGATTGCCTTTTATTTTCTAAAAAAACACTGCAAAACTGGAGTGTAACATTAATAAGTACAAAACTTTTAATAAAAAAAGTAAATTGCAAGAGCACGCAGCAGTTGTTTCTAGACAAAAGAATACACGACCCTCCATCAGGCGAACAAAGTAGGCACGAGTGTTTTGCAGCACTCGTGCCTGCATTGCTAATAATTTTCCAGATTTTGTATTTATAAGAATGCATTTTATTACAGTGTCTGGTAGAACGTTAATATTTACCCTGATTTTATATTTATAAGGAATTCGTTATAGTACAGTGACTAGCAGAGCGCGCTTAGCCTGCTAGTAATATATATAAATTCTGCATATAATGAATAATTTCTCTGGATGAGGATGTATATCCTATGAATATGCACAGGGAAATATTATTCAGGAAAATAATATTCTGAAAGTACATATTATTAATATGTTCCGTGATTTTTACAAAACTTACAATTTGCTTACGTCAAGGGCCCAACAGCTGCCGAGCGGTTCTGCGCTCGAAGCTGGTAGACATAAGTTACCAGGTTCTATCCCAGGAAGCGCTCGTCGGACTAGCCGTTCGGAGTCAGTGGTTTTCTTACGCAAATACGGACTAGGACTACTTAGAAAGACCCCACGGAGGGCATTCCCCGTCAGGACTAGGACTTTCAAAACACCAAACTTCCGTCACAACCTTATAAAAATATCTAGAAAATGAACTGTTAACTGATTTTCTACTTTTAAGGAATTCTTAGTGCAAAACGTCTTTATTATTCATAGACTGCTACGAAAAGTATCATTATTGTGAATAATATTAGGGAACATTTATTATTTCAGCATATAGCAATCTGTATTTACAATAAATATTTCAATTCTGTATCAAAAATAATATACAGTCATGAATGAAATTGAATGAATTAAGTCATGAATGCGCCATTTTTATATAAACATACAATATAAAAGTTTATTTCAGCTTAATACATAATAAAATAAACTCCAAACAAAAGCTACTAGTAAACATGATAATCAACGCAAATTTTGCTATTTTTATATCTCTGAGCCCTGATGCTGAATAAAGATATCGGAAGATCCGTGAAATATGAACCCTCTAAGCAAGAATGCTCATAAAAATAAAATTATTAAAATAAAAAGATTTAGTTTGTTGCCTTCTCATCACAATTGTATAGTTGTATGGTTTAAGCTTAGTAAAGCACTCTGGAAACTATTAATAATTGCAGGAAATAATTATTTTATTTATGTATCGGTGGTCCATATTACACATACTTTCGTGTAATATGGATCAAGGGGTCCATAGTGGTCCTTCCCGAACAGTTGACACACTTGGAATTGTGAAACAAACTGTCCAGCACGTTCCCTCATACACTTGTCCCCCCGCTGGGAATAGCAGAAATGGACGAAAATAATAAAAAAAAAGGATGTCCAAAGGCTATATCCACTGGATAGTATGCGAAGGAAGGGATATCTTGATTACTACTGCTTCTCTGGCCTATCCTATAGCCTTAAGATTTTGATATGCGATATATGTACGCCGAGCATTAACAAAACCTCTCTGTTTTTATCATGGACCACTCGTCCGTATTACTATTATATTCCGTATTACTATTATTATTCCTATATAAAAAAAATAACTCCTTCTTGACATGGGAAATTAACTCCTTTATTGTACGAGTATTCACTCACCAGTCTTCTAGTTTCTAGTGAACTACTTGCTTCATCTTGATTTAAATTCATACACCGAATTTTAAATAGTATAGACAGTGCTTTATAACTTCTAAATTAAACTGTGAAAGAATCGAGGGTAAGACAGTATCTCATCCTTTATGAAGCACTGCCTCATCATGAATTTATCAGAGTGTGCTGTTAAAGTGAGCATTGGGCTACTTAAGTTAATACCGGGTTTTTAAATTGGTCGTCGGGCTACTAAAGGGAATACAAAATATAAATTCCATCCTCTCCGTACAACATAAAATATGAGATGCTAAGATTCCAAGCGAATTTTAGTTTTAAATCAAATCCGTCAGTATAGACTTCATAGTAAGCTATTGCTAAAATTATATTTAAAATAATATTTCCCCCATTAAGCTAAATAAGTTTTACACAAATTTATAAAAATATTATTTCTGAAAAATTATTAAAAAATTATGTTTAAGTAATCATTACAAAGAATTAAACAGTCGAAAGTTAGAGTAGGAAGCATAATTGCAGTAATACTTAGTAATACGTGGCATGATATTGCCTATGGTAGAAAAAAAAATCTGGTGTGTCACCCACACGACTTTCTCTTACCCTGAAATTTAATACTATAAATACAGGTTGCAGATTAAAAGGTAAGATAACGAGTACTGTAATGTAAACCTGCGTTAAGCAATTCATATTAGGCTTCTGAAGAATTTTATATGATAATTAGTTCTGTGTGAGGGGGGCGGTAGCCCCCCTCAACCCCCCGTTTCATTAATGCACCTACATTTATATAGAATTTAATTCGGTTATTAAAAAATAATTCTATTTTTAAAAAATAATCTTTTATGGTAATGCAGACGATTTCCATATTAGAGAAGTAGTATAACACCAAATATCCAAAAAAAGCCCATTTTATTCTCAATATTAAAAAAAAAAAAAAAAAAAAAAAAAAAAAACGATTTTTTTTCTAAGTTTTTTTTTTCGTTAAAAGTAAAAAAAAATCGATAACTTTGTTTTAAATTATCGCATATCGATGGTTCAACCATTCGTTTTAAAGGTATTGGCGAGCTCTTTTGAAAGATACCCATCATGAAAATTTGCTCCCCTCGAGGGGGGACTTCCCCCCCAGGGGGGGAGGCGAGGCTCCTACATGCACAAAATTTTTTTCACAGTTAACTATCTCTATTACAAAAAATATATATTCGTTTCATTTGGTTTAGTGCAGTCTATAGACGTTAAACTCTACTTACCTGCAATTTCCCCCATAGACGTAATGTATTAGAATTCTCTTGATTGTCCCTGTACACGAACCATTTGCTTGATCTTAACGAAAAGCTTACTGTAGCATCTTTATATGATACACATTTAGAATACCAAGTTTGAACTTTCTGCCATAATTTGTTTTTGAGATATGCTGATAACAGTCAGACACACAAACAGACACACAGACAGACAGACAAACAGACCATTTGCTAAAAACATGATTTTCGTATTCAGGGGACCTGAAAACGTGTAAATATAACAAAATCTCGCGTTCGAAAATTTGACCCAAAAACAATACTTTCTCTACCTTATGGGTAAGAGAAAGTAAAAAACTATGTTTTTAAAGATTGACAAAGAAAAAATAATTGATATGATATTGAACTTGTGTTTGGAGATTCAACATCGACTTTCTGCCTTTTTTTTTTTTTTTTTTTTTTTTTTTTGAGTTTCGTTGTCTTATGTGCCACACATACGAAGTATCTCCTTTATTTATCGACTAAATTATGAAAATTTAGTTTTTATTGTTCTGTATTAGCTATAATTTCGAATTTTGTTCTCAATAAAAAAAAAACTTCAGTTGCAAACGCCCTGTTACTCTTTCAAAAGAATAATATTTAATAGAAATTATCTCGTAATGTTGAAAAATTTTCTTGCGCAATATTATTTATTTTTGTGTGTGTGAGAAATTTCAATGTTATTAATATGTGTATTAAAAAAAAATTAATAAAGTAGGTACAGTTTTATTACATTTCTTTTTTTATTAATTGTTAAAGTACATATTTATTTTCTTATAAATATTTTTAAAATTTTATTGCATTATTTATTAAATATAAAACTAAAATTATCCTAAAGGAAGGAAACTTTTAACATTAATGAAAGAAATTGCATTTCAGAAAGCGCAAATCTTATTTAACATCAAATGACTCTGTTAGATTGACACCTACGCTTAAAATTTATAGTCTAGAATGAAGTTTGCCAATATATTCCTCGGCTAAATAAATCCTACAAGGAAAAGAAAAGAATGAATTTGTCTAGAGACTTATCTGGAACTAGCTCTTCAAACATTAAAGGAATGAAAACTTAAAAAGATATAAATCATGCAAGATTTGTTTTATCTAAAGTTCTGCGGATTAGAAATGTAAATAGTTTCTGTTTGTGTGCAGCTCACTACACGAATAATTGATTCCATACATAAATTTTCTGCATCATTTCGAAATTTATACTGAAAAAGAACTAGTTGGCATAGGTGGACTCTGCTCAGTTCCCCATCATATTTATGTTCTCAGAAATTTCTAGTGCGAGACATATTACTAGTGGATCTGCAGATCAGGAGCCTCAACGTCCTATTTGTATCAGACATTATTCAATTGGTCATTTTTATTTATTCCTTATTATATAATAGTGTATATTGATTCGATCGACTTATTACCAAAATCAAATACATTCCTGAGGGGGGCGGCAGCCCCCCTCAAACCCCGTTGTATCTCTCTTTGTATACCTATTTGTATATGATATAAAGTGTTACGAAATTGTAAATAATTGCATTTATTTTTGTATAAATTCTTTCAAAGAGGTTTAGTAAGTTGATAAAATGCTAATTTTGTGCCTTTACAGTCGTTTAAGCGTTAAAATAGCCAAATTTTCCTTTAAAAACGCATTAAAAAGCTCCTATAAGGAAAGAAATAAATTTGGCGCCAAAGTTGGCGACTATTTCCCTCCTTGGCGATTTTTTTTGGCGATCTTGGCGAGAAAATCCTTATTAGGGATATACCAAATATGGAAGCTCTAATCTCATTGGCTGATGTGATACGAGAATTTTCCAGAACAGTCTGTTTTCGATAAAAAAATTATAAAAGGAGCATTATTTTCGCCAAGGCGGTCAGTCTCAGATCTATATCAGTTTCGTCAAATGCTTGCTCAATGGGCTCATGAATATGTGTACCAAATTGCAAGTCAATAGCGTTATTTTGGGGGCCGCTATCGCGGTACATACAAATTCTTCCCATAGGCCGTAATGGTAAAAAAAACTTTGGCGTGTCCCTGTACACGAACTTACAAATGGAATGCACACCGAAAACTATACAGCTAATTTCGTGGGCATCATGAACATGTGTACAAAATTTCAAGTCAATAGCGTGTTTTTTGCGGCCGCTATCGCATGACAGACAGACAGACGGAATCCAAAATCCTTTTGAGTCTCAACAGAGGGCCTCCATTCACATTTCGGCAAAAATTGGAATTCAATAGCTTGATTTTTGCGGTGGCTATCGGGGTACATACAGATTCTTCCCATAGGCCGTAATCATAAAAAATCTTTTGCGTGTCCCTGTATACGAACTACAAATGGAATACACACCTAAAACTATACATCTGATTCAGTTGGGCTCATGAACACGTGTACCAAATTGCAAGTCAATAGCGTGATTTTTGTGTCCGCTATCGCGGTACATACAAATTCCTCCCATAGGCCGTAATGATAAGAAAAAGTTTGGCGTGTCCCTGTGCACAAATTACAAATGAAATACACACCCAAAACTATACAGCAGATTTCGCGGGGCACGTGAACACGTGTACCAAATTGCAAGTCAATAGCGTGATTTTTGTGGCCGCTATCGTGATACATATAAATTTCTCCCATAGGCCGTAATGATAAGAAAAACTCTGGCGTGTCCCTGTATACGAACTACAAATGGAATACATACCATAAACTATACAGCTGATTTCGTGGGGCTCATGAACATGTGTACCAAATTTCAAGTAAATAGCGTTTTTTGGCGGCCGCTATCGCGCGACAGACAGACAGACAGGCAGACAGACACAGCCCAAAACCGTTTTGAGTCTCAACAGAGGGCCTCCACCGACTTCGGCAATAATGTTAAAAGAAATCAATTTGGCCAAAGCTTTATACAGTGACAGAATGAAATCCCCGCCTAATAGGCTATCCACCATTCACTTCGATATATTTATCTTATTCTAATCTATTAATTTATTTTATCGGGGTCAATTCCGTTGTTTAGTTTTCATGCTACTATTTCCAATGCAATAATCCTCAAATTCATATTTATATGAAAAATTTACAATTTCGCTATGTTGATAAAATCGTAAATTACGAATAATTTACGAAATTTTCCTATTAGAATATTTGTATTCAATCATGTTCAAAAAAATATCATAAACGTAATTTTGAAGTTGTCTAACGTATTTAGGATCCTCAAAATGGAAGTTTATGCTCAATTTTGCTTTATTCTGACATGTTAAATAAATCGTAAATTCCAAATAACTTAAGAATTTTTTAAATTGGAAAAATCATAGTCTATGATATTCATGCCAGTATCCTAAATATTATTTCGAAAGTGGTTTGACATCTTTACGATGAAAATATCCCTCAAGATTGACGTTTATGTGAAATTTTGCTCTATTCAGCCATGTTAAGAAATTCGTAAATTTCCAATAACTTACGAAATCTTTATATTGGAATATTCATAGTCATTAATGTTCATGCCAGTGTCCTACATAATATTTCAAAAGTAGTCTGAAATCTTTACGATGAAAATATCGCTCAAAATTGACGTTTATGTGAAATTTTGCCCTATACTGCCATGTTAAGAAATTCATAAATTTCGAGTAACTTGCGAAATTTTCAAAGTAGCATATTTATAGTTACTGATGTTCATTCCGGCATCAAAACTGATATTTTAAAACTGGTCTGACCTTTTTACAGTATAAAGTTTTCATTTAATGCAAGTTTAAGTGAATTTTTGTCCTATTCTCCCATGTTAAGAAAATCGTAAATTTCTAATAACTTACGAAGTTTTTAAAATCGAATGTTGCAAATGAATAGGGTTCTTGCCAGTGTCGATAGTAATATTTTAAAACTGATCTGACCTCTCTGCGACAATTTGTGCTTGAGATATCGTGTACACAGACTAACAAACTAACGGACTGACCCACTAACAGACTAACAGACTCACAGACTAACAGACTAACAGACTAACAGACACCCTACAGACAGACACCATAGAAACTTTGTCATTTTCGGATTCCTCACACCTGAAAACGTGTAGAAAAGTAAAAAAAACGAGGTCGAATATTTTCACGATTACCTAAGTTCCCCATACCTATAGTATGATGGGGAACTAATAATATCGTGTGTCACTCGCAAGACTTTCTCTTACCCTGAAATTTAACGCTATAAATAGTGATTGGAGATTAGTCGGTAAGATAACGAGCACTGTTATGTAAACCTGTGTGAAAACAATTTAAATTAAGCTTCGGAACAGAATGGAGTATAAAAGCTATAACTAAATACAGATTGGAGTATAAGAGGTATAATTAAATACAGATTGGAGTATAAGAAGTATAATTAAATACAGATTGGAGTATAAGAGGTATAACTAAATACAGATTGGAGTATAAGAGGTATAACTAAATACAGATTAGAGTAAAAGAGGTATAACTAAATACAGATTGGAGTACAAGAGGTAAGATTTCGAGTACTGTTACGTAAAACCTATGATAAAACAATTCAAATTTGGCTTCAGAATAGCTTTATTTGGAAAATAATTCTGTGTGTGTGGAGGGGGGGGGGTACCGCCGATTACCCCCCCCCTCCCCGTTCATTATTGTATCCCCCGTCATTGCCAACCCCTCGTTCACTTAAAATTATTCAGACAACTTTCACACGCAACGTTCTTTGGAACTTATTACTCTTGATCAAACTTTTCTAGCAACGAACGTATTAACTTTAAAATCATGGATCGTCTGAAATTATTTGTTTTTAATTTACTCTAAGTGACACAGACAAAGTTCAAACTTTAAAAACTTGATTTCGGTATTCTGGAAACCTCAAAACGTGTAAATTTACAAAAACCAAGCGAGGAATATTTAGCCTAAAAAATACAATACTTACCATATGGCTACGAGGAATTAATTTCAATTGTTGAGCAGCTTTCCTGGACATGATAAAATATTGTAGTACTAACAATACTGTATAACAATATTGTATACTAACAATATTGTAACTAACAATATTGTATACTAACAATATTGTAACTAACAATATTGTATACTAACAATATTGTAACTAACAATATTGTATACTAACAATAAAAAAGAATAATATGGTTTAAATATTGGCAGCTCTGTATATCTTCTAAAGGTTATGTACACAGCACATGGTGTACATAATTATAATCGTACATTTATAACACATAACACAACCTGAAACACAATTGATTTTGACCAATTTTCAAGTATTGGCGCACTATAATCTAGTTCTTTTGTGTAACCTTGTAAAGGAACAGAGAATGATTTCTATATACCATATTCTACATGAAACTTGTTTTTAAGCATATAATATATATATATTCCTTTCATTTGGTTTAGTGCAGTCTATAGATGTTAAACTCTACTTACCTGCAATTTTCCCCATAGACGTAATGTATTTGATTCGGTTGGGTGTCTCTGTACGCGAACCATTTGCTTGGTCTGAACAAAATGTTTAGCGTAGCATCTCCATATGATGCACATTTAGAATATCAAGTTTGGGCTTTTTGCTATTACTTGTTCTTGAGATATCCTGATAACACACACAGAGACAGATACACACACATAGTGACATAAGACAGACAGATCATTCGCTAGAAACATGATAGCGGACTTCAAAGCGTGTAAATATATCAGAAACTCAATTTCGAAAATTTGACGCAAAAACGATACTTTCTCTACCACACGTATAGATAAGAGAAAGTAAAACTAGAATGTTGTGGCCACCACATGAATTTTTTCTATATTTTCCTATACAAATTCAATCAGTAAAAAGAATTTATTAAAATCATCATTATTTAATAAAATCATATTCCATGATAATGCAGTACGATTTCCATATTAGAGAAATAGTATAACACTAAATATCCAAAAAAAGTTCATTTTATTCTCGATATTACATTAAAAACTAGTTGGCATA
The DNA here is from genome assembly GCA_963930645.1 of Salticus scenicus. Lineage (NCBI taxonomy): Eukaryota > Metazoa > Arthropoda > Arachnida > Araneae > Salticidae > Salticus > Salticus scenicus. Next base: position 94,610,409 of record OZ005655.1, on the reverse strand, counting down.
GGTGGACTCTGCCCAGTTCCCCATCATATATATATTTTCATAAATTTCTAGTGCGAGATATATTATAATCATGTCTAAAGAAATGAATATGACCAAAGCTTGAAACAGTGACCGAATGAAATCCCCGCCTAATAGGCTATCCACCGTTCACTTCGATATATTTATCATATTCTAACCTATTAATTTATTTTATCAGGGTCGATTCCGTTGTTTAGTTTTCATGCTACTGTTTCCAATGCAATAATCCTCAAAACTCATATTTATATAAAAAATTTACAATTTCGCTATGTTGATAAAATCGTAAATTACGATTAATTTACGAAATTTTCCTATTAGAATATTTGTATTGAATCATGTTCAAACAAATATCATGAATGTAATTTTGAAGTTGTCTAATGTATTTATGATCCTCAAAATGGAAGTTTATGCTCAATTTTGCCTTATTCTGACATGTTAAGTAAATCGTATATTCCAAATAACTTACGAATTTTTTTAATTGGAAAAATCATAGTCTATGATATTCATTCCAGTATCCTAAATAATATTTCGAAAGTGGTTTGACATCTTTACGATGAAAATATCCCTCAAGATTGACGTTTATGTGAAATTTTGCTGTATTCTGCCATGTTAAGCAATTCGTAAATTTCCAACAACTTACGAAATTTTTATATTGGAAAATTCATAGTCATTAATATTCATGTCAGTGTCCTAAATAATATTTCAAAATGTCTGACATCTTTACGATGAAAATATCGCTCAAAATTGACGTTTATGTGAAATTTTGCCCTATACTGCCATTTTAAGAAATTCGTAAATTTCCAATAAGTTGCGAAATTTTCAAAGTAGCATATTTATAGTTATGAATGTTCATTCCGGCATCAAAACTGATATTTTAAAACTGGTCTGACATTTTTACAGTAAAAAGTTTCCATTTAATGCACGTTTAAGTGAATTTTTGTCCTATTCTCCCATGTTAAGAAAATCGTAAATTTCTAGTAACTTACGAAGTTTTTTAATTCGAATGTTCCAGATGAATAGGGTTCTTGCCAGTGTCGAAAGTAATATTTTAAAACTGATCTGACCTCTCTACGATTATTTGTTCGTGAGATATCGTGTAAACAGACTAACAAACTAACGGACTAACACACTAACGGACTGACACACTAACAGACACCCTACAGACAGACACCATACAAATTTTGTGATTTTCGGATTCCTCACACCTGAAAACGTATAAAAAGTTTAAAAAACCGAGGTCGAAATTTTTCACGATTACCTAAGTTCCCCATACCTATAGTATGATGGGGAACTAAAAAATGGTAAAAATGAAAAAAAATCGATAACTTTATTTTAAATTATCCCAGATCAAAGGTTCAACCATTCATTTTAAAGATATTGGCGAGCTCTTTTGAAGGATACCCATCATGAAAATTTATTCCCCTCGAGGGGGGACTTCCCTCCCAAGGGGAGAGGCGATGTTCCTACATATACAAAAAACTTTTTCCTGTTGACTACCTCTATTATAAATATTTTTCGTAAATTTCATAATGATTATTAAAAAATAGTTCTGTTTATGCATTTTTATACAAACTTTTGTTCTATACCACCATGTTAGGAATTTAGAAAAAGTGCGATGACAACACAACCTGTAAGACAATTTTTACCAAAGGTTGATAGGCACTAATTTATGTCAAGGTGTAATTACATACCAATTTGTATGAAATTCTGTGCTGTTGTTCTGAGATACAGTTACCACAAATTTTTGTCACACACACAGACAGACAGACATTTTCTGAAAATGGTCAAATCGTGTTCTACAACTCTCAAAACGTGCAAATCCATCAAAATCCCGAGGTCGAAAATTTTTACGAATCCAATACTTTCTTCTATTGAATATAGAAGAAAATGAAAAGTAAAAGGAAGAAAACAATAATTTATAAATCTATCTATTTATCTTTCTATTCTTTCTTTCTATACATATAATAAAATAAGATGTTTGTGTGTGTGTGTGTGTGTGTGTGTCATTGTGTATGTATTTCCAGAGTTTTTTAGGAAAACGGCTGATGGCTGAGCTATAAAAAATTGCATGGAGGTTCGTAATAATCTCTTTTGATGCACCTCGAAGACGGATTTTCGAATTTTTTATTAATTTTCTTTTAATTAATTAAAATGTGAAAAAAATAACCTTCTAATTTCTGATAAATTAGCCCTTTAAATTTTATTCATAATTTAATAGTTGCCAATTTTTTTTTTCGACAGAATAAAACTAGTATGTTGTGGCCACCACAAGACTTTCTTCTATATTTACCTATACATATTCAATCAGTAACAATATTAAAAAAAAAAAAAAAAAAAAAAAAAAAAAAAGTACGATTTTTTTTTTCCAAGTTTTTTTTTTTTTTTTTTTTGTTAAAAGTGAAAAAAATCGATAACTTTGTTTTAAATTATCACAGATTTATAGTTCAACCATTCGTTTTAAAGGTATTGACGAGACCTTTCGAAAGATACCCATCTTGAAAATTTATCCCCCCCGGGGGGGTACTTCCCCCCAAGGGGGGAAGCGATGCCCCCCCATGCAGAAAATTTTTTTCCTAGTTACATACTACTATTATCAATAATTCATATTAATTTTACAATCACAAGTTTAAAACAAATCTCATTATGCACATTTATACGAATTTTTGTCCTATGCTGCCATGTTAAAAATTTAGATAAAATGCTATCACAGCGCCACCTGTTGAGCTATTGATCCCCAAACATAATCAGCACCAGTTTATGTCGGGGACCAACTAAATACCAAGTTTGGTTAAATTTCGTTAAAAAAAAAAAAAAAAAAAAAAAAATTGCGATATTTTTCTGTTTTTTTTTGTTAAAAGTTAAAAAAATCGACAACTTTGGTTTAAATTATCACAGATTTATCGTTCAACCATTCGTTTTAAAGGTATTGACGAGATCTTTCGAAAGATACCCATCTTGAAACTTTGCCCCCCCGGGTGGGAACTTCCCCCCCCGGTGGGGGGGCAACCGATGCCCCCACATACACAAAAATTTTTTCCAAGTTAACTATTACTATTATCAACGAGACCTTTCGAAAGATACCCATCTTGAAAATTTACTTCCCCGGGGGGGGATTTTCCCCCCCGGGGGGGGAACCGATGCCCCCCCATGCACAAAATTTTTTTCCTAGCTAACTACTACTATTATCGATAATTCATATTAATTTTACAATCACAAGTGTAAAATAACTCTCTTTATGCCCATTTATACGGAATTTTGTCCTATGCTGCCATGTTAAAAATTTGCATAAAATGCGATCACAACGCCACCTATTGAGCGATTGATCCCAAAATCTAATCAGCACCAGTTTATGTCAGGGTGCAACTAAATACCAAGTTTGGTTAAGTTTCATTCATTGGTTCGTGAGATACAGCGTCCACAAAAATATGATACAGACAGACAGACAGACAGACAGACAGACAGACAGACATTTTTTAAAAACTATTAATTCGTGTTCTCCATATCCCAAAACATGTAAATCCATCAAAAAATGGACTTCGAAAATTTTCGCGAATCCAATACTTTCTCTATATTACATATAGAAGAAAGTAAAAAAAAAACTAGTATGTTGTGGCCACCACAAGACTTTCTTCTATATTTACCTATACATATTCAATCAGTAACAATATTTAAAAAAAAAAAAAAAAAAAAAAAAAAAAAAAAAGTACGATTTTTTTTTTCTAAGTTTTTTTTTTTTTTTTTTTTTGTTAAAAGTGAAAAAAATCGATAACTTTGTTTTAAATTATCACAGATTTATAGTTCAACCATTCGTTTTAAAGGTATTGACGAGACCTTTCGAAAGATACCCATCCTGAAAATTTATCCCCCCCGGGGGGGTACTTCCCCCCCTGGGGGGGAAGCGATGCCCCCCCATGCAGAAATTTTTTTTCCTAGTTACATACTACTATTATCAATAATTCATATTAATTTTACAATCACAAGTTTAAAACAACTCTAATTATGCACATTTATACGAATTTTTGTCCTATGCTGCCATGTTAAAAATTTAGATAAAATGCTATCACAGCGCCACCTGTTGAGCTATTGATCCCCAAACATAATCAGCACCAGTTTATGTCGGGGACCAACTAAATACCAAGTTTGGTTAAATTTCGTTAAAAAAAAAAAAAAAAAAAAAAAATATTGCGATATTTTTCTAAGTTTTTTTTTGTTAAAAGTAAAAAAAATCGATAACTTTGGTTTAAATTATCACAGATTCATCGTTCAACCATTCGTTTTAAAGGTATTGACGAGATCTTTCGAAAGATACCCATCTTGAAATTTTGCCCCCCCGGGTGGGAACTTCCCCCCCCGGTGGGGGGGCAACCGATGCCCCCACATGCGCAAAAATTTTTTCCAAGTTAACTATTACTATTATCAACGAGACCTTTCGAAAGATACCCATCTTGAAAATTTACTTCCCCGGGGGGGGATTTTCCCCCCCAGGGGGGGAACCGATGCCCCCCATGCACAAAATTTTTTTCCTAGCTAACTACTACTATTATCAATAATTCCTATTAATTTTACAATCACAAGTGTAAAATAACTCTCTTTATGCCCATTTATACGGAATTTTGTCCTATGCTGCCATGTTAAAAATTTGCATAAAATGCGATCACAACGCCACCTATTGAGCGAGTGATCCCAAAATCTAATCAGCACCAGTTTATGTCAGGGTGCAACTAAATACCAAGTTTGGTTAAATTTCATTCATTGGTTCGTGAGATACAGCGTCCACAAAAAAATGATACAGACAGACAGACAGACAGACAGACAGACAGACATTTTCTAAAAACTATTAATTCGTGTTCTCCATATCCCAAAACATGTAAATCCATCAAAAAGTGGACTTCGAAAATTTTCGCGAATCCAATACTTTCTCTATATTACATATAGAAGAAAGTAAAAAAGTACGTTTACTTAAAACGAGGAAAATAAATTAGAAAAATTAGAAAATCTTTACATATATAAAAGGCAATGTTTGTGTGTGTGTGGACAGCGTAGCGCAAAGACGGTAGCTTGGACAGTCACGTATTTCGACATGAAGGTGCCCTCCAAGGGGTCCTTGTGCACCTCAAAGCCCGATTTTCGAATTTTTAATTTGTTTTCTTTTAATTACTTAAAATATGAAAATATTAAATCCATAATAGATGCAAAAACAGTCATTAAAAATTTATCATTAATTTAATTGTTGCCAAAAAAAATTTACGAGTTCTTTTTTTTTTTCGTCAGGAAAAAAAATACGTTTACATTCAGTATCACTTTGAAAATTTTATACACATGGATAAAGTGTTAATATAGTTTTTGGTACTATTATACGTGGTTCTATTTTTTTTTTTTTTTAATCTTTAACTATTCTAGATTTTTAATGTCAAGTTGTTATTAAAAAAAAAAAAAACTGCCCATGACGTCACATTTGACTGCGTAGCGTATTTTTACTACATTAAACTCTATGAACTATAAATTTATTTTGTAAGTTTTATTTATAGATCCTACTGGGCGATTTTTATTCTATTTTTTTTTTTTTTTTTTTTTTTTTTTTTTTTTTTTAAATAATCTCGTAAAAAATTATCTCGTGTGTCACGACTGAGGTTCTCCGTGCTGAGGTTCTATTTTTTTTTTTATCTTTAACTATTGTAGATTTTTAATGTCAAGTTGTTATAAAAAAAAAAAAAAAAACTGCCCATGTCGTCACATTTGACTGCGTAGCGTATTTTTACTACATTAAACTCTATGAACTATAAATTTATTTTGTAAGTTTTATTTATAGATCCTACTGGGCGATTTTTAAATTTTGGTGTTGAAATAAACCAAATGTTTTTCGCCAAGACGTTTAATTTAGAAACAGCCATTTAAAGAAATTAAACCGAAATAGTAATCACATAAATAATCTATTTTTCTCTGAATAGATAATTTTATAGGGAAAAAAAAACATGTAGTTTCAAAAATAGAAAATTTATTTCAAGCACTATTTTCAGCCTAAAATCCGTTAAAAATATTAACAGAATATGAAGAATCCATACAAATTAGCGAAAAGATATCCGATAAAAGTATCACCAAAATACGATTCTCCATTTTATACAAGAAATTATATTAAAGAAAAAAATCATCACTAATATGGTGACAAAAATTCAAAAGCCGCCAAGGGAGAGATTCAATGAAGTTGTGTAGCACGGTAATGTTTACATATTTATTTATATTTTTATATACCAATCACTACGCTAATTTATGATACAAATATACAAGCTGCTGTGTGTGACTCTACCTGCACGCTGCCCGGCAGAAATATTTGTTTAATTTAAATTAATACTTAAATAAATAAATAAAAATAAGAATAAGAATACGTTTAATGGGAAATATATATAATCATAAAAATATTAGTTGTCTAAAATGCGGCAGGAATAGTGCTCATAGCATATTGTTATTAGGGATTAGTTATTTGCCCCGCATCATTAGCACTGTTGCAATGAAAGCAGTTTTACAGCCGAAGTGAAAATAAAAGGGCACTTCATTCATTCACTTTCAGTTGTGTCAGCCTTGGCGACAAATTTGGTGAGTGGGTGACCAAATTTGGTGAGAGGGCAACCAAGTTTGATGAAAAATGGTACTTAAGAATTCCTCAAGTTTCGAAGATCTCCGACACACGGGAGCACAGATCTCGAGCTTTCCGACTCGATGGAATCATCGGGGATGGGATTCTCGATGTAATCATCGGAAAAAGTTATAAATAGGAGTGAGTTGATTTATGCGAGAGAGTATGTACTCACTGCGAATCAGAGTTATTCAGGGACCTATTCTGATTGATTGAACTTTAAGGATTGAGCTCTAAGCGAATGAACATTTTTCTTGAGATTGCGAAGATTTATGTTTCGGAGTATTTGATGTTATTTGCTTTACTCCTGTGGAACAAGTGACTGTTTTTCAGAGTATACCAGAACATTCATCGAATAGTGAATTTTGCTTATATGAGTAACAGCTTCAACTGTTTCCAGAATAGTCGAAGAATAAGCTTTACTATTGGACTGTTTTCGATAATATTCGTTTTAATAATAGTTTTGTTGTATAGATTCGAGAAGCTAAAAAAAAAAAATATTTAATATCACTGAGGAGATCCCATTCTAAAGCTGTGGCGAAAATTGCCATCAATCGAAATATATTTACTTAAACGTTTCAATTATTCAATTAAAAAGAAATCCTTTTCATATAGTGACCAGCGAAGCAGGCAAAGCCTGCTAGTATTAAATATTATTAACGGCATTAATAGTATGAAAAGCAAATAAAAATTTTCTAATACCTTTTTAATTGATGGCAACACTTAATTTACTTTCACTCAAAATTTGGGAAACACATAGAAGTTTTCAAAAGTTACAGTGGCTGAGATATTTCTAAGTAAATTAATATAAAATCTATCAAAATTTACAGGTAAAATAAAGTTTTATGATTTAATATATTTTATCTCTATAGAATTGAAAATAATAAATTACATTTTAATTAAATATACTGAATGGGAGAAAGTGTCTTAGAGAATTTTTAAATTGCAAAATACAACTTTTAATGTCATTTCTCTTATTTGTTTTAACTAGAACATCCGTAAATAGTATATATTTTGTCCAATATCAGTATTTTATGTAATTTTAGAATATGCACTTATGTAATTTAGACATCAAAACTTTGGTTTTTAATTTAATATCTTTTTCTGCTAAATTTGTAAGACATTTTGGATGAAACTCAAAAAAAAAAATATTTTTTTAAGTATTTTTAACAAAACAGTTTGGAACATATTTAATACCTTCTATGCAAAATTTTATATATGGCATCGTAGAAGAGGAGATATTTCTCGCCAAGATGTTTACTTACTCAATTGCGTTAGGCATTTTAAATCAACGACAAAATAGCAAAAATTATTAAAATTCCCTGAGGGATCCTATGCTAAAGCTGTACCTAAATGATGAAATATTTAAAAAAAATAAAAATGTCAATAAAATAAAAACAATAATCACGCAAATCTTTAAACTATTGAAACCGTTTATTTGTATTTTAGAGCAATGGTGACTGTTTTAAAATTCATTTCATAATTTAAACTACCATTTATTATTTTTTCCCTATGCTCATATTCAAATTCATTAACTAGGTACTTATTATCAACAATTTACTTTATTTCCGCAATAGCCATTTTAATCCTGGAGTAGCTTTAGTATAATGTTTCCTTGGCGAATAATAATAAAAAAATATTCCGTCAAAGACATAATTTATTACGTCAAAACTATTTTATATGTAACAATCACATTGAAAACACTTATAATACTACTAATAAATTTTCAAATTACATTCTTTGTAAACAGAATTTAATGGTAAAAACATATTTGAGGGTGCGCCCTTGGCGAAATAGTTTGGGCGCATTTTTGTTAATAACCTATAACACTATATACATATAATCTATACATATACACTGTATACATATAACTATATACATATAACCTATACATATAAATAGGCTAAGGCTACCCCTAATATATTTACCGTGATCACAACTTGGCGAGAATCAAGGGGCCCCCTCAAATATAGTCTAACCAATTTAATTTAGCACGGCAGGAGTTATTTTAATCTATTCCATTATATAAAGGCATTCAGTAACTGTATTTCATTCCCTAACATTGATTACTATGTTCATTTCATTAAATTACTTTAATATAGCTTTAGCATAGGAGCCTCTTGACGGTCTTCATATTCTTGTTGTCATTTTGGCGATAAATTAAAATGGTCATCGCAATTGTGTAAGCATAGATCTTGGCGAGAAACTTCCGAGCTACTTCGGGGCCATTTTTCAAATTTCGCCAAGAGGTTCTATACTAAAACTGTTCCATTTCTTTAGAACCATTTTTCTCAATTTTATTTTAATTATTTAAAAATTTATTTTAATTTATTAGGAATTTCTATCATTATTTTAAATACAACTAGAAGTCATTGACCGTTTCGCTGGTCACTACATTAAAACGATTTCTTTTGAACTGTCGTTTTAGACTAACCAATAGACCTGGAAATAGGTGCACCACATATTCCACTCACTTTCATTCCAAGGATTTTATTGCGTTCTGTATCGGCCCATTATTTCTGCCTCAGCATCGGTGACAATGGCACAGAGAATGACTAAAGTGTCCCTATTTGCGTTCTTAGGTTACTTTTTCTATTTCTTGCATCCTCAGACGGAAGAAAATTTGTATGTCCCTTTAAAAAATTCGATTTAATTAGTTCGTTTAAATTAGATTATATTTTAATGAAAGTGTAATATAATTAACTAATCATTTGCATACTTTGTATTTTTGTTGTTTTTCCATCCAAAATATTTGCATAAATCCTTGTTTAACTGGCTATTTAATCGACATTATAATTACTTTCTTCTATATGTAATATAGAGAAAGTATTGGATTCGTAAAAATTTTCGACCTCGGGTTTTTGATGGATTTACACGTTTTGAGAGCTGTAGAACACGATTTGACCATTTTTAGAAAATGTCTGTCTGTCTGTCTGTGTGTGTGTGTGTGTGTGTGTGTGTGTGACAAAATTTTGTGGCAACTGTATCTCAGGAACTACTATACAGAATTTCATACAAATTGGTGTGTAGTTGCACCTTGACATAAATTAGTGCCTATCAACTTTTGGTAAAAATTGTCTTACAGGTTGCGTTGCCATCCCGCTTTTTCTAAATTTTTAACATGGTGATATAGGACAAAATTTTGTATAAATGTGCATAAAGAGAATTATATTTTAGTAATCATTATGAAATTTACAAGAATTATTTATAAAAGAGATAGTCAACTGGGAAAAATTTTTTGTATGCGTAGGAGCCTCGCCACCCCCCCTGGGGGGGAAGTCACCCCTCGAGGGGAGTAAATTTTCAAGATGGGTATCTTTCGAAAGGTCTCGTCAATACCTTTAAAACGAATGGTTGAACTATAAATCTGTGATAATTTAAAACAAAGTTATCGATTTTTTTTACTTTTAACGAAAAAAAAAAAAAAAAAAAAAAAATCTTTTTTTTTTTTTTTTTTTTTTTTTTTTAACGAATTTTAACCAGACTTGGTATTTAGTTGGCCCCTGACATAAACTGTGGCTGATTAGATTTGGGGATCAATCGCTTAACAGGTGGCGCTGTGATCGTGTTTTTTCTAAATTTTTTACATGGACAAAAGTAGTACAAAATTTCGTATAAATGTACATAATGAGAGTTATTCTTAACCTGTGATTGTGAAATTAATATGAATTATTGATAATAGTAGTAGTTAATTAGGAAAAAAATTTGGGGCATCGCTTACCCCTAGGGGGAAGTACCCCCCCCCCCGGGGGGGGGGTAAATTTTCAAGATCGGTATCTTTCGAAAGGTCTCGTCAATACCTTTAAAACGAATGGTTGAACAGTTGAACTATAAATCTGTGATAATTTAAAACAAAGTTATCGATTTTTTTTACTTTTAACGAAAAAAAACTTTGGAAAAAAATCATATATATATATTTTTTAAATATTGTTAGTGCGTGAATTTGTATAAGGAAATATAGAAGAAGGTCTTGTGGTGGCCACAACATACTAGTTTTTTCCATGGCCTTATGAAACAATATTTCGTACAATACATATTACGAAAATATACATCTGATATGTATATTTTCGCATTATGTTTTTGATCGCCAAATACAAAAAAAGCAAGGATGACAGTGTTTTGAAATTTAAAATTAAATTTTTGTCAATTTGACAGCAAAATAACTCAATCTACCAAAGGCATACGATAACTTACTAATACATATCTATATCCAAATACGGGGATTGAAATTGGGGAATAATTTTCCTCGATATTTAATATTTTTTTTACAAAAAGTCCAATGGACGATTAACATAGTAAATCTTTTTCTTGCATCCACGGACGGTCAGTGGTGTCACACTTCACTTGCGTATAGAACTACATTAGCATTTATCATTGCGTATAAAATTTTTAAAGTGATAATGCCGTCAATTTTTGTGAGATGCATAATTTAACTTTTTACAGTTTTTTAACGTTCACGTTTAACTAATTGTATTTATTTTTATGTCGAAAGAAAATTAACACGTAAACCTTTATGGCAACAATTAAATCACAGCTAATATTTTAATGGCTTTATTAAAGATATTAGGAGTTTATTATTTTCATATTTTAATTAATTAAAATAAAACTAATGAAAAATTCGAATATCGGGATTCGAAGTATAATGTTTTCATCGAGTTCTGAGCTATTGTGAAAGTTTCAAATGTCTAGCTAGTAGGGAAGTTAGCTAGAAATCGATTGCAAGATTTGTTTCTGACAAACAAACAAACAAGAATCGAAGTTAATAAAAACATGGCAATATTGGCATAAAATACTAAATTATTTACAGTTTTTAAAAAGTATTGATTTTAATTAAATGTTTATTGAAACTTAATTCTAATTAATTATGTTCACATTTTATAAAAATTTAAATTGTGATGAAAATTTAAATAAAAATGAGCTATCAAATATTTTGTACATGTAAATTTACTATGAACTTTATGTTGTATGGAAAATCTATATAATATTTCTCTAAAGTGGTAGAGTTACGATTAAAGTTTCTCGAAGCGATACGATAGTTATGTAATTAATAAAATACACGAGGATAAAAAATATTATTTATAAATGAATAGTATTTCCGCACGCTGGCTCAGTTCAATGATCAAATATGAAAAAATGATGCCATTTATCTGATGACATTACTTTATGGAAAAATTGTATTTTAAAAAGTTCTTTCTTCAGAACCTTTGCAAGCGTCATTTTAACGCTTGCAAAGATAGATACATTAGATATAAAGGAATACATTAGAGATATATACAGAAGTTGACTAGACTGGTAAACTGGATAGCAGGACATAAAGAGTTAGCAAAATCTAAAATATCGTTAACATAAAGTTAACATTTTGCTAACTCTTTGTGTCCTGCTATCCAGTTTACCATTGAAACTGAAATTAATAATGAACTACCCTTTCTTGATATGCTTATAATGCATAAAACAGTCAATGATTCTTTACATTTTTCAACTTCAGTTTATAGAAACCACACCTTCTCTGGTCAATATCTTAACTTCAATTCAGCTAATCCTTTATCGCATAAACTTCTAGTCATTCGTACTCTTTTACATCGTGCAAAGCATTATTGTAGTAATTCCGAATTATTAAATATTGAAATATCCAAATTTTTTTCTGATTTAAAAAATAATGGTTACTTCCCCTCGTTTTATTAAAAGAATTTATAACGAAGAGTTCTATTTTTCATATAAATCAGTTTATCCTAAAGTTAAAAATTCCACTTATCGTACTACTATCCCTTATTATAAATGTATTTCTGAAAATATCTCTAAATTACTTAGAACAGTTAATATCTCTACTAGCTTTAAAACTCAACTGCGTATTAGTAACTTTCTCTCAAACTTCAAACCCGCTGTCCCCCCTCTTAAACGTCTAGGTGTAATTCTATATTATCCCTTGTAAAAATTGTGATTCTACATATATCGGTGAAACTGGCAAAACAGGTGAAATTAGATTAAAGGAACATAAACACTCATATAAAACAGGAGATTTAAGATCAAAACTCGTAATCCAATCTCTCAATAGTGATCATATTCCGGATTTTGAAAACTTTAAAATTTTAGCTTCTAATGTAAATATATATGAATATCGTATTTTTCTAGAAGGCGCTTTTACTAAAATGCAACATTCTGCCTTGAACGAGGCTAAAGCTATTCCTCCTGAATATTTAATCTTGCTATGATGCATTATGAATTTTTGTAAATGTTGTGCTCGTATGTTTGACATTTAGGAGAGCTAGTGTTCTAGCCGAAACGTCTGTCTTGTGTTTTAATGTTTTTAATTAAAATGCATTTTTAAAATTTAAAATTTTTGTATTCTTTATCTCATTTTAAATGTTACATCGGTTTTGATATATATTAATGAGACGTATAAATTATGTTTAATTTTATTAAAATATCTACTATATTAAAAAAAGCACGTTCTTGGCCGTCAACTTCCTGAAGCAGAACAGTACCGACACTTTCATGGCTTGCACCAGTGTCTAATATAAATTATTTATCGGTCGGTGGATACATCAAAATAAGCGAAAATGTTAAAGCCTCTTTAAGTTTCTTGGATGCTTTTTCAAATTCTTCTGTCCATAGGAACACTTGTTTAGCTTTTGTCAGCTTATGGAACGGTCTTGCAATACTTGAAAATCCCTTCACGAACTATTTGTAGTATACACATAATGCCAGGGAACTTCGTAATTGATGAATGTTTTCAGGGTGACTCCAGTTCTCGACTGCAGAGATTTTTTTGGGATCAGTTCTCACACCTTCAGCAGACATTATATGGTCCAGATAGCTTATATCACGATAGAACAAATTGCAAATTTTAGGATTCAATATGAAGTTAACCATTCTAAGTTTTTCCAGCACCCTACGTATGTTTCATAAATCATCCTCAAAAGTACTTCCGACAATCATAAAATCGTCAAAATACGCGAAACAGGCTTCATAGGAAAGTCTCTTTAAGACTAACTCCATTAGACGTTCAAAAGTTGCAGGTTCGTTACATAATACAAGTAGCATAACCTTGAATTACCACAATACTTGTTCCGTAGTGAATGTGGTCTTCTCACGGTCGTCGGGATGGAACTCAACTTGGCAGTAGCCGATCTTCAGATCCAATGTCTGGAACCTCTGATTACCAGACAACTTGTCTAAGATGTTGTAAATTCTAGGAAGAAATTAGCTATCCTTGTTCGCAATGTCATTCAAACGATAATAATCCACAAAGAGTCTCGTTTAATCATCCTTTTTTCTTTCCGAACACTATAATGAGGAAAGTATTGTAATCATGTCAAAAATCCGAATTTGAGATTTTGTTGTTTCTATACGTTTCATGGTCCCCTGAGTCCGTTTTCACTATTTTTACGATGATGTATGTATGTGTGTGTGTATATGTGTATGTGTGTGTGTATGTCTGTGAGTGAACACGCTAGCGTCTAAACGCTTTGTTCGAATAAGCTGAAAGTTGGTACGCATATTGTAAGTCACCATAGTACGAACCCTATTGATTTTGTGAATCTAGCACTTATGGTTTTTTCACAGGGACACAAAAAAAAATTCTTTATCATTATGGCCTATGGGACCAAAATTTTAAAAGTGCGATAGCATCTAAACGCTTTATTCAATTGAGCAAAAAATTTATACGCATATTATAGGTCACAGATACTCAATCTACATAGATTTTGGAGAATCTAGCACTTATAGTTTTTTAACAGGGAGACAAAGAAAAATTCTTTATCATTATGGGCTATGGGGCCAAATTTTTAAAAGTGTGATAGCGTCTAAACGCCTTATTAATATTAGCAAATAATTTGTACACCTGTTATAGGTCACAGATACTCAATCTCTATAGATTTTGGAGAATCTATCACTTATAGTTTTTTAACAGGGAGACAAAGAAAAATTTTTTATCATTATGGGCTATGGGGCCAAATTTTTAAAAGTGTGATAGCGTCTAAACGCCTTATTAATATGAGCAAAAAATTTGTACACCTGTTATAGGTCACAGTTGCACCAACTGTATAGATTTTGGGGAATCTAGCACATGCAGCTCTTTTACAGGGACACAAAGAAAAATTCTTTATCATTATGGCTTATGGGACGAAATTTTTAAGAGTGCGATAGCATCTAAACGCCTTATTCAATTGAGCTGAAAATTCATATGAATATTATAAATCACTGTTGCACTAATTATAAGCATTTTGGTGAATCTAGCATTTATAGATTTTTACAGGGAAACAACGAAAAATTCTTTATCATTATGATCTATGGGCTCAAAGTTCAGTAGCTTTAAATAAAACATCGTGTAATATATGGAAAAAAATACTCAAACACTTTATTGTGGTTTTATCTCTTTTGTTTGTTTAGCAACTCCTCTTTCTTTACTTTATCTACAAAACTGTTAATGACTCAATGTTCGGAAAGTCGAGTGGAGTCATTCCAGATTTTTTTCCCAACCAAACTATAGGAGATGCCCAAGGACTCGTAGATGGTTCGATGATGTCACTACGTTGCATCTCGTTTAGTAGCTGAGCTACTTCTTCCTAGTAACCTTTTTGGATGTTGTTTCATGGGAGGATGATTTCTTGTATCGATTCTGTGCTGGGAAAGGACGACTTCAGGTGTTCCAGAAAACAAGTCTCTATGGATTAGGTTTTCTAGAGCACGCCTGTGTTCAACTTCTAATTCTTCATCATTGAGCAATTCATTTGTTATAATCTCACGAGACTTAGCCTCAGTTCATTGTGTTTGCAGTTTAATACATATAACTATGAGTGCAGGTTTCTAACACCTTGCTTTTCTTCACTATCTGTACTTTATGGGTTGCGCTGGCGACTCTCAAGAGGAATGCTGCTCTTTGGGAGGTCAATCTGTGATGAAGCTTTTGGTCCGAATTATTAGATTTTATCAAAATTTCGTACACTTATTAATCAGAATAAAATCTAGTTAACGACGAATATTTTAGTTCAATCGGATAATTGGTTCAAACAATATTAAATAAAAACTCTGTTTTAACATTCAAATTATTAAAAATAAAAACAAATTAATCCTATAAGTAACATATATCTTTTTACATATAAAAAAAAAATAAACGTGTGAAGATTCTTTTTAAATTATTAAATAAAATTGAGGAAAATAAAAAAAACCTTTTTAAAGAAATGGAACAGCTTCAGTATAGAACCTCTTGGTGAATTTTTAAATTGGGCCTGTCTAGCTTTTGCATGTCCTATACTAAAGCTATACCAAAGAATTTTTAAGAAATTAATATAGTAACCGAAGCTAGAAAATGAAACCCGTAACTAATCCTTGTAGAATGGACTTGAATTAATAGTTTAAGTAAATATCTCTTTCAGGAATGTCCTAATTTCTTGAAAAATGGCAATTATAATTATTATTATTAGTAGTAGTATTATTGTTATTATTATTGTTATTTTATTATTATTTATTTATTTATTTATCACTTCCATTACCCTACTACCGTAGGTAATGGAAGTATTGTATTCGGTCTGAAAATTCGATATCGGGTTTTCACCTGATTTACACGTTTTAAGGTCCCCTGAGTCCAAAAAAGTGGTTTTTGGCAATTGGTCAGTGTGTATGTATGTGTGTGTGTATGTATGTATGTATGTATGTGCAGAATCTTCTGGCTATTATAGCTCAGAAACTAATAAAGATAGAGCTACGAAACTTTAATTGAAATACGTCTGGTGTACAGATGAAATTTCCAAATTTTAGTGAAAATTGAAAAACCGGAAGTGGGACATTGGAAACCGGAAGTGGGACCGTAAGTCCGTATTTCAAAAACGGCTCTAACGATTTTCTTCAAACTTGTTATATAAACACTCTATTAGATGTCCTTTCGACTGATATAGTTGGTTGGTTCAGGAAAATTGATAGGCGTCCCTTATAAATAGCTCAATTTCAGGCTTCGCAAAGGCATTCCTTTAAAAACGGTTGTACGGATTTTTTTCAAACTCGCCATTTTAACTCACTTTTAAATATGCTTTTGTATGTAATTATTGTTTTCCGGTCAATAATTGAGTTTAACCGAAAGTGGGACATCGGAAACCGGAAGTGGGACCGTAAGTCCGTATCTCATAAACGGCTCTAACGATTTTCTTCAAATTTGCTATATAAACACTCTATTAGATGTCCTTTCGAATGATATAGTTGGTTAGTTCAGGAAAATTTATAGGTGTCCTGTATAAATAGCTCAATTTCAGGTCTCCCAAGGGCGTTCCTCTAAAAACAGCTGTACGGATTTTTTTCAAACTCGCCATATTAACTCACTTTTAAATATCCTTTTGTATGTAGTTATTGTTTTCCGGTCAATAATTGATTTTTTTTTTTAAAGTTGGTATCTCAAAAACGGCTCTAACGATTTTCTCTTTAGTTTACTTTTATGTTTTCTGATCGCATTATCTCTCAAAAATGCATATAATATGTGTAATAGTGGGTAATGGAAGTCGTGTGGTTGTTTCACACCAGATTTTTTTTTTAGTTGTATGGGGAGTAGATATTAAACATGCAATGAGCTAAAGATGTATATTTTTAAAATCCGTACTTAGAGGATGAAATATTTGTAACCATTAGTTTTTTTCTCTTTTTTTGAAAGGTTGCGTCACATGGTGTACATATGTCTGGTGTACCATTAATCTCATTTTGTAATACTGTTGATTTTTGCTTGACTAATTAATTTTTAGCTGCGTCATTACTGTACAACATTATTAAGCTTTACTGCGATTAGCTAATCAAATAATAATTGATAATTTTGCTGTTTTGTATATTTATAAAGTATCGTTTTAAACTTTTGAAATCTTCCTTTCAGGAAATTGTCAAAAAAACTTTTTAGAAAATTTAATACAGATTTTTTTTTTTTTTCAATGTTTCATTATTTTATAAAATGCATAAATTCTAATGTGTTAAGTAAATAAAAAAATATATATTTTCATTTCAGGTAGTTGATAATTAGAAAATTATACTTTAAATTCTGTAATATGGCAGCCTGTGCAAATCATGCATTGTGGATAGAATCGCTTAACAGAATCGATCGAATTAGCAGACAACATGCAAAGGGTCGACTACCTTATCGGAAAGCTGAATGGACGAGGTACTTGTATATCAGTTTAAAATCACATACATTGTCTTATTCATTTATTTAAAATAAGCATTATAACAGAGTCTAGATATTCTTTTTTTTTTTTTTTAACATCCTACACAGTCCTATTATTTTATTTATCCTGCGAAACTTTTCATACTTTTTTGAACGAATTTTATTGATCAAAAATGACAAACGTTTATTTAAATATTTTTTTTTCTATTTGTAATTTTTATTTGTCTAATTGCGTTGCTTAAATAAGTGCATATGAATGTATTTTTACTTTCTTCTATATTCAACAGAAGAAAGTATTGGATTCGTAAAAATTTTCGACTTTGGTTTTTTGATGGATTTACACTTTTTTGAGAGCTATAGAACACGATTTGACCATTTTTAGAAAATGTCTGTCTTTCTGTCTGTGTATGTGTATGGCAAAATTTTGTGGCAATTGGATCTCAGAACTACTGCACAGAATTTCATACAAATTGGTATGTAGTTGCACCTTGACATAAATTAGAGCCTAATAACTTTTGGTAAAAATTGTCTTACAGTTTGCGTTGCCATTCCGCCTTTTCAAAAATTTTAACATGGTGGTATAGTTCAAAATTTTGTATAAATGAGCATAAAGAGAATTATTTTTTAATAATCGTTGTGAAATTTAACAGAATTATTTATAATAGAAATAGTCAACTGGGAAAATTTTTTGGATGTGTAGGAGCCACGCCCCCCAACTGGGGGGGGGTCCCCCTTGTGGGGAGTAAATTTTTATGATGGGTATCTTTCAAAAGAGCTCGCCAGTACCTGTAAAATGAATGGTTGAATTAGAGATCTGCGGTAATTTAAAATGAAGTTATCGATTTTTTTTTTTTTTTTTTTTTTTTTTTTTTTTCATTAAAAAAAAAAAAAAAAAAAAAAAGTTAATATTGATAATAAAACTGACTTTTTTTGGATATTTAGTGTTATAACTACTTCTCTAATATGGAAATCGTCTGCATTATCATGGAAGATAATTTTTTTAAATAATTATTTTAATAATTTTTTTTTACTGAGTCAATTTGTATAAGAAAATATAGAAGAAAGTCATGTGGTGGCCACAACATACTAGTTTATATTTTTTTCCCCACTTACCCGTATGCAGTAGAAATTATTACTCATGGAAGAAATTGAGTTTTGAGATCCTCTGTATCAAAGAATTATGTTTTTATCGTTTATTGTGTGAGATTATTATCAACATATGTCATAGACAAATATCGTCAGGAAATCCAAACTTAGTATTTTAAATTTATATTATATACGGACATTACATAAATATTTTTAATGAGATCGGTTTCAGTACGCCGATATACAAAAATATGTTATCACATTACATTTACTGGGGAATTTCTCTGTTTGTATAAATCAATGTCTCTTTACCTTTCAATGAAATATTTTGCAATTTTATATTAATAAATTATATGACTTTTTGTATATTATTTATAAGAGACTAAAATAGATATATGTTTAGAATTTTGTTACAGGTGCTCGTTATTAGAAATTGCTTGCTTAAATTTTATTCTTTTTTACAGGGATGAACAAAATGATTCGAATATAACAACGTCTGTTCTAGAAATATTAGAAATTTAAAAAGTATACTCAAATATTTTATTGTAATTTTCACTCACGTTATTTATTTAATTGTACTGTAATTCAAATTTGTTTAGGCACCTGAGAACCAGTCACGTTCGAAAAATCGAGTAAAGCACAAAAGACATTTTTAGCCATTAACATGAGAATTTTATTTTGAATATTACATTATTATTATTATAAAATTTGTTTTAAATGAAAAAAATCCATAACTTCATTTTAAATTATCGCAGATTGATGGTTCAACCAGTCGTTTTTAAGGTATTGGCGAGTTTTTTTTAAAGATACTCATCATGAAAATTTACTCCCCACGAGGGGAGACACCTCCTCCAGGGGAGGAGGCGAGGCTCCTACATACACAATCTTTTCTTCCCAGTCGACTATCTCTATTACAATAAATTCTTCTAAATTTCATAATGATTATTAAAAAATAATTCTCTTTATGCACATATATACAAAATTTTGTCCTATAGCACCATGTTAAAAATTTAGAAAAAGCGGGATGGCAACGCAGGTTGATGAACAATTTTTACCATAAGTTAATAGGCACTAATTTATGTCAATATGTAACTGCATACCAATATGTATGAAATTCTGTGCAGTAATACCTGAGATATACAGTCGCCACAGAATTTTCTCACACACTTACACACACACACACACACACACACACACACAGACAGACAGAAGACACTTTCTAAAAATGTTCAAATCGTGATCTACAGCTCTCAAACGTGTAACTCCATCAAAAACCCGAGGTCGAAAATTTTTATGATTCCAATTCTTTCTTCTATTGAATATAGAAGAAAGTAAAAATATGTTTAGTTTAAAGACATAATTTTTGTTGAAAGAGATCACTTGGAATTACATCAGGTAAGTATTTTTCTAGATACATAGTTTTTTAATTATTATTTTTTTTAATTGTCTTTTATATGTACGTTTTTAAATCAACATATATAGTTACGCTCATCAGTGCCTGACTCTGTCACGCTTTAGGAGATTTCCTTGGACTTTGTGTGAAAACGTAAATTGCCCCTAATTGCCATACTTTAGTTAATTTTAAAAAATCTAATTGTCCGATCGATAAGCTGTTTAATCCGGCGGATTCAAAGAAATCGCCCCTTTCATTAGGTACCTTATTTGTAGCGAATTTTTAATTAGAATTTTTAAAATTAATTACTTTAAAATAGACATTTAAATTTTTAATTGTTGCCATTTTTTTTAAGCATGAATTAAAATATGCTTTTACGTGGAATATATATACAGTCGGTAACAAAAGTGTCCGAACACTAGCAAAAATTCCTATGTAAAAAAAGTACACTTCATACAGTTTTCTTAAATAAATCCTTGTCGAATCATGTTCTTACACTGACTAAGAACAGGATTCGACAAGGATTTATTTAACAAAACCGTATGAAGTGACCTTTTTGTACATAGGAATTTTTGCTAGTGTTCGGACACTTTTGTTACCGACTGTATATATATATATATATATATATATATATATATATAAAGTAATTAATTTGCTCATGCATATGAAAAAAATGATGTTTATAAAATAATAATAATAGTTTTAAATTCTATAGGTGACGAAGAGATAAGTAATGTGTGAACATTTTGCATGGGCTTGCTAGCAAATGAATTATTTGAAGTGAGAAAAAAAAATAACCACCAACTCCCGAACTCATCAACCCCCCAAGGAGGCTTCGCCTCCTCCCCGACTCACTTTACTTATTGACACATGCAGAAATCCGCCCGCCTATTAGCTGCTTTCTTTAACTGAAAAGGAATATTAATAGTGCATATTACAAGACAAAAGCAGAAAATTATTATGGAAATCCTCATATTCAATGTCAAATTGAAATATATATATATATATATATATATATGTGTGTGTGTGTGTGTATATATTAATAGAAAGAAAAGCATAATATCTAGACCATTTTGCATTACAACTTTTGTATATGACCCCTTTTATTTCCCTTTTACAACCTTAAATCCGGACCACGGTAACCCAGTCGGTAGAGTGCCGAGCTCGTCATTGTAAGATTGTGGGTTCGGTTCTCGAGCCGACCTTAGACCGTCGTGTACACTAATGGTGGCTGGTGCACGTAAAATATGGCGTGGCCACAATATCCTCCGTGTTCCCATCAAAATTATACCTCTGGGGCCACCGAAGCTGGGGAGCTATCCCCTTCGTGTAGCACTATAACTGTGGTGGCATGTCTCCGGAACATCCGTAGGGGTACGTCCAAGACCGTCACCAATTATCCATAGCGCAGTAATGGTGCGACGTCAATCACAACCTACCTAATTATCTACCTACCTACAATCATGGATCATATTTTAATTTTCCCGTGTGAGAAGATTAATTTTCTAAAAGTAGAGCAAAGAAGTTGATATTTATTTTCTTTGTATTTTACATCCATGGTTTTGAGCCGCGGTACCCTAGTCGGTAAAGAGCTGAGCACGTAGTTGGAAGATTGCCGATTCGATACTTGAGCCGGCCAAAGATCGTCGTGTACACTAATGGTGGCCGGTGCACACAAAATGTGTCGCGGTCGCAAAGTCCTCCATGTTCCGATCCCCACTATACCTCTGGGGATCACCAAAGCGGAGGGGGATCTCCTCCGTGAAGGTTCAAAATTGTGATGACGTGTCTCTGGAATATCTCTAGGGGTGCGTCCAAGACCGTCGCCAATTACCCATAGCGCAGTACTGGTGCGACGTTAAATCCAACCAACCTACCTACCTACGTACAACCATGGATCATATTTTAATTTTAACGTGTAAAATGACTTCATGACAGAAGAACAACGTCACTGGGGGAAACTTTTTTCAAATTGGCAAACAGAGTACCTTCATAAACTTGTCGTTTTAGTTAATAACTTCATTAATTAAAACGATAGAACTTTCTAAGCGGCTGAAATGTCTTCCTTGGAGTACTCGGAAGACATTGATACCTCTCATAATGCAAAGGACCCTACACTCCGTTAGAAGATGCAGTTGCAGACAAAAAAATTTGACGCCAGTGACAGTAACTTTTTTTTAATACATAGAGAAATGATAAATATACTTTACATACAAAAGGAAATGCAATTACTTATACAGAAAGAACAATCCGCGATTGTAATGAAATGCTCGCCTTCTTGTGGGCTAAGGTGAAATTATCACACCACTGATAGCTTTCACGCTGAAACAATGATAGAACAACAAGAAAGAACAATAATAAATCCACGTGGCTATTATAATTTACTAACAACTGCAGTTGAGAAAGTGCCATCTGTCGATCATTACAAACGCGGATACTTCATTATTCACACAA
Source organism: Salticus scenicus (assembly GCA_963930645.1). Classification (NCBI taxonomy): domain Eukaryota; kingdom Metazoa; phylum Arthropoda; class Arachnida; order Araneae; family Salticidae; genus Salticus; species Salticus scenicus. Next base: position 94,587,693 of record OZ005655.1, on the reverse strand, counting down.
ACAATATATGTATATATATATATATATATATATATATATATATATTAATTTGAAACATGTTTTTGTCTGTCTCCACTATATTGAGAGAACGGCTAGGTGTAAAAATTCGGTTGAGGTGTCTAAAAAAAGGTCTTGGTCTGTAGATGTGCCATAGAATAATAATAAAGGAAGAAGGAGCATAAGTGTTTCTAATAAGCTGTTGTGTTGCCACAACAAACAGCGATATTATTATTTTTCTATGGCCCTACTTTAAGGTTTTGAGTAGCAAAAGTAGCTTTCGCTGGCATTTCACTAGAAGGGGTTTGTAAGCATTAAGAGTATTGCCATGCTCCTTCTTCTTATTATTATTCTATGAGATGTGCTATGAAAAGGGAAAAATAAAAAAAAGTCGAACGGTCTCAATTAATATACGAAAAATGCACATTTCTTTTTTAGAATGGCGTCATTTTCGGAAATGCAACAATACAGCGAGTTAATTTGAATTTTTATCTTAATATATATAAATCTCGTGTCACAATGTTTGTCCTCAATGGACTCCTAAACCACTTAACCGATTATAATAAAATTCGCACACCATGTGCAGTTCGATCCAACTTGAGAGATAGGATAGTTTAAATCTCAAATTATAGTCGCAATTTTAATTTATTGCTAATTATTTGTCTGTTATTATTTGACAGTCACAATTATCTGTTAACTCCAAATGATTCTAACAGATGTCGATACCTTTCGACTGGGTTGAAATGAAAGCTGAAATATATTTGGTGCTGCCATCTACACAAAGAATCTTCAACTTTTTAACCTATTAATAAATTTCGTATAATTCAATTATTTCCACTTTTTAAATTTTTGGTGTTAGCATAGCCGGCCACGTGTTACTTAGACTGAAGTGTAAATTGAATTCATATTATAATGAAGATAATACAGTGAAATTAATCCTGTTTTTTACTTATTTGTGCTTCATTGATCAAAACTTTATAATTTAATCTGTATATATATATAAATTACGTGTCACGATGTTTGTCCGGGGTAAACTCCTAAACTAAGGAACTGATTTTGATGAAATTTTGCACACTGTGTGCAGTTTGATCCAACTTGAGAGATAGGATAGTTTTTATCTCAATTTATTGTCACAATATTGTTTTATTGCAATTATTTGTTAATTATAGACCTTTATTAAAGTTGCTCTAAAATATCTGTGAGTTCCATTAATTTAATTGTTGCCAAAAAAAAAAAAAAAAAAAAAAAAAATACGAGTTCATTTTCTTTCGACATAAAAATAAATACATTTAATCAAACGTGAACGTTAAAAAATTATAAAAAGTTAAATTATGCATCTCACGAAAATTGACGTCATAATCAATTTAAAGATTTTATACACATTGATAAAGTGCTAATGTAGTTCTATCATAGATATAGTAATATATATAGATCTCTCATCCCCATGTTATCGTAGAAAGATTTTTGATGCCGAAAAAAGATAAAAAATAAAAGCTTTGGAAACAGCCATTAAGTGGTATTGAAAAAAAAAAAAGAAAAAGAAAAGAAAGAAAGAAATATGAATTTGAAACTGTATCTGGAGTCTTCCATTCCCCTTTAGCAAATAAATTATTCATAAATTTTATTTGCTAAAATATTAGTATGTATTCCCGTGTGTATTCACTCGGGGAAAGACGGCCATATTTTGGTAAAAACGTCGTCTTTTCCCAAATGAAAAGGAATAACTTTTTTCTCCCCAATGATCACTCTATTCTATATATGCTATACTATATCTATGAGTTCTATACGCAAGCGAAGTGTGACTCACTGACCGTCTGTGCAGCCAAGAAAAAGATTTCCTATGTTAATTGCCCACTGGATTTTTTGTAAGAAATTATTAAAAATCGAGGAAATTTATTTCCCGATTTTAATCCTTATATTTGGGTATAGATATGTATTAGTTATCGCGGGTGTTAGATTGAATTATTTTGCTGTCAAATTGACAAAATTTTAATTTTAAATTTTTAAACTCTGTCGCCCTTGGCTTTTTTTATTATTATTATTATTATTTGGCGATCAAAAGCGTAACACGAAAATATACATGCCAGATGTATGCATTGTACGAAATGTAATATGTATTATTCATTGTACGTATGTATGACATGTAATATGTATTGTACGAAATATTGTTTCATATTATTCATTACTCTTTTAATATAAGTTGTTAAAATAACCATGATTTTTGAAAGGAATTAAATATTTTCGCCAGATAATTTGGCGATATTCTTTTTTTTTCGCCAAGGATGACAGAAATGAAATCTATTCCGCTGCAAAATATTAGTATCTTACATCAGATATTTTATTTAGACATTTGAAAACAAATTTGACTTCAAACTATGATAGAATATTTATCATTTTCCTTTTAATTTGTATATTATTAGTATATTAAAATTTAAAAGCATGGTATATAAAAAGTTTTTTTTTTTTTTTTTTTTTAATCTTATAATTATTCTTATCTTAATCCTCAATGTTTCCCATCTTTATTGACTTGAATTTACTATTAAAATTTTAACATACTCAAAAACTTCTCATCACTTCGTTAAAATACACTAAACTTTTCCAAAATCTTTTTGTATTTAAAATGATACATGTATTTACTTTAAATGTCCAATATTTCATAAGATTTCCAATTTTAAAGTTTTAAAATATTTATCAAATTTACTTATTTTTCTGGTTTAGCCTTATTGTTTTCCCTTTTATAACTACAGCTGTTGCCCTCTTTAAAATATTTAAAATGATGAGGTCATTTAATAGTAAAATTATCCATTATAGCATATATTATATTTCACTCCTCCATAAAAATTGATTTTAAAATCGTCTGTTTCTTTTATACTTTTATTTTAATAGAATTTTAATAGAATTTAATTTATATATTAGTCATTTTAGCAATTTTATCCAAAGTAGCATTAGAAATAATATATATCACTTCTCCATTAAAATTTATAGGACCCTACAATAAAATTAATTTGTGCTTAATATCAACACTACGAAAATTTTTATCAATCGCTTCCAAATTTTGACCTAAGTTTCAAATCTCAACCCTGTGGGTTTTTACATCGGCTACAACGTTTTCGTCTTTGTTCGTAAATAATAATTTAACTGTACTAAATAGTTTACAGCCGTATAATTCAACGTATAACTTAGTCACAGCAACGCGTGGCCGGGTCTGCTAGTTGCCTTATAAAAACAAAGTTCACGTGTTATCATTTTATTTTTTAATTATTGTTCCTTTTTTACAGTGTGGCAACATGAAAAAATATTTATTTTTTTTGCCGTTTTTTCTCTTATTTCTTTATTTCATTTTCGGAAATGTAAAAATGTAGCGAGTTAATCTGAATTTTTAGAATTTTTATTGCCTTATAAAAGCAAAGTTCACGTGTTATCATTTTATTTTTTAATTATTGTGCCTTTTTTACAGTGTGGCAACAGGAAAGAATCGTCTATATATTAATTTGAAATATGTTTTTGTCTGTCTCCACTATTTTGAGAGAACTGCTTGGTGTAAAAATTTGGTTGAGGTGTCTAAAAAAAGGTCTTGGTCTGTAGATGTGCTATGAAAAGAGAAAAATAAAAAAAAGTCAAACGGTTTGGGGGGGAAACGGGTTAAAAACACGTTTACGAGCTTAACTAACCTCCAAATTACTTAACGGTGAAGAAATTGTACATATGGGGACTAGAGTCGAATACTAAAAAATCGCTTTCTGCGAATTTGGAATTTTCGATTTTAAAGGGGGAAAAAGGGGGAAAGTAGATTTGGACGGGGGGAAGGGGGAAATTAGTTTTAAGGGGAAATCCGTTCTAGACCCACACATGTAGCACCTCATTTTAAAGGTCCTGAAATTTCATGTCGATTGGGGATGTTCGTATTCAATATAGTGCGACCCCTGGTGAAGAAAATGGAACTAGTTGATTTTGCTGTAGACCCTATCATGTTACATCTTATTTTAAAGGTCTTGGTATTTCCTGACCGTTGGTGATGTTCGTACAGAACACACTGCGCCCCCTGGCGGTGGAAAGTGCAACTAAAGGATTTTGCAGTTGACTCCACCATGTGACACCTTATTTGAAAGGTCTTGGAAATCCAAGGCGATTGGTGATAGAGGTCTTGAAATTTCATGTTGATTGAGGATGTTTGTATACAATATAGTGCGCCCCTGGTGGTGAAAAATGGAAGTAGGCGATTTTGTAGTAGGCACTACCATGTTATGTCTTATTTTAAATGTCTTGGTATTTCCTGACCGTTGGTGATGTTCGTACAGAACACACTGTGCCCCCCTGGCGGGAGAAAGTGCAACTAAAGGATTTTGCAGTTGACACCACCATGTGACACCTTATTTGAAAAGTCTTGGAAATTCAAGGTGATTGGTGATGTTCGTATGCAACATACTGCGCCCCCTGGTGGAGGAAAGTGAATTTTGCAGCGCGTGCGTAGCATGCCTGCTATACGGTGCCGCAGCCACAGGCGGCGGAAACACGATTCAGAGGTTCGTTCTTTTCAAGATTAATTTTTAAGAATTTTTTCATGTTATTAGCGACCCGCATATACGCTGCCGCAGGCACCGTAGTCACGAGCCCGAGTTTTGTTCGGTTTGAGGTAATTTTTTTGTTACATATGATTATTTGTTTCGCGATGCTTTCCTTTAAAAATAGAAATTCAAACGAAATAGAGTTAAAGATATTAAATCATACAAATTTAAAGTTCATTTAAGGTTATTATCATGGGCCCGGGCAACGCCGGTCGGGTTCGTTTGGTTCCAGGTTAATTTTTGGGAATTTTTTCATGTTATTAGAAGTCCATGCATTCGCTGCCGCAGGCACCGGGGTCACAAGGCAGAGTTTCATTCGGTTCGAGGTAATTTTTTTGTTACAGCTGATTTTTTTTTTTTTTCGATGCTATGCTTTTATTTAAAAATAGAAATTCAAACATAATCGAGTTAAAGATATAAAATCATACAAATTTAAGGTTCATTTAAGGTTATTATCATGGGCCCGGGCAACGCCGGTCGGGTTCGTTTGGTTCCAGATTATTTTTTGGGAATTTTTTTATGTTATTAGCGGCCGGCGTATGCGCTGCCGCAGGCACCGGGGTCACAAGGCAGAGTTTCGTTCGGTTCAAGGTAATTTTTTTGTTACATCTGATTATTTTTTTCGCGATGCTTTTATTTAAAAATAGAAATTCAAACAAAATCGAGTTTAGGATTTAAAATCATACAAATTTAAGGCTCATTTAAGGTTATTATCATAGGCCCGGACAACGCCGTGCTAGTCAGCTAACATGTAGTCATAGTATTAAACGAAATAGAAAATAAAAGATAGAAACTGTTTATTTGGAGTCAGTTTGACGTCACCATTGACAGTACTTTGTAGAAAGTGGTGTCGTATATAGTATTTCTATTTATAAGCATTTTTCCGGATTTCTTTTTTTTAAGTGAAATGTCGTAAATAATATTAGATGTTTTGATTTGAAATACATTTAAATAATGATGCGACGATTTTTGAAGCATTACGGTCAATAAAGTGACCGTCGAATTCGACGGGTTCCAGCTAGTAAATTATTAAATTCAAATTATGATAAGTGAAAAAATGAAAGTGGAATGTATAAGCAATCCAAACAAGTAATTTTAGCAGTGTGAATAAGCAGGAAAAGGGTTAAATTCAACACTATCCAAGCAAAAACTTCAACAAAGCTGTGTCTTCTTCATCAGCATGCAGGAACACAACCATTAAAATACTATGCAATCCTAACAGGTTTTTCATCAGCATGTGGGAACACAGTCATTAAAAAACTATGTAATCGTAACAGGTTTTTCCTTTTTTACTCAGCAAGTGGGAACACAGGCATTAAAAACTATGTTATCCTAACAGATTTATATATATATATGTGTGTGTGCGTGCATATATATATATATATATATATATATATAAGTTATAAGCAACATAAAACATTATCAATAGGAAATTAATTTTCTAAAAGTAGAAAAAAAAATATTTGCAGATAAGAAATACAGTCCTAAATTCATTTTTTCATTGAAAACACCTATAATACCTACTAATAGCAACATTGACATCTATTTATTTATTTTTTACACCATGGATCACATTTTAATTTTCCCGTGGAAAATGCCATCATCACAGAAAACCAACGTCATAAGAGAAACTTTTTTCAAGGTCGCAAATTGAGTACCTTTATAAACCTGACGTTTTTAGTTAATAACTTTGTTAACTAAAATGATAGAAATTTCTAAGCAGCTGAAATGTCCTCCTTGGAGTATTTCGCAAACATTGATATTTCTTATGAAACGACACTGTCCTCCGCGAAATGATGCAGTCTTAGACAAAAAAAAAATTAACGCCAGAGACAATAACTTTTTTTTAATATATAGAGAAATGAGAGACATAACTTCATTTTAAATTGTCGCTGGTCGATCGTTCATCCATACGTTTTAAAGGTATTGACGAACTCTTTTGAACGATACATATGATGAAAATTTGTCTCACTCGGAGGGATACTACCCCCCAGGGGGAGGAAAAGGCAATGCCCCTACATGTACATTTTTTTCCCCAGTTGGCTATCACTATTATGAATAATTCTTTTTTAATTTCCGAATGGTTATTAAAAAATAATTTTCTTTATGTACATTTATACGAAATTTCGTCCTATACCGCCACGTTAAAACTTTAGAAAAAGAAAGCTGAATGGCAACACCACCTGTTAGACAATTTTCACCAAGAAATGATAGGTACTTATTCATGTCAGGGTGAAACAACATACAAATTTGTATGCAATTCCTGAGATACAGATGCCACAAAATTTTGTCTCTGTCTCACACACAGACAGATATTTTCTAAATATAGTGAAATCGTGTTCTACAATCCCCAAAACCTGTAAATCCATCGAAAGCCCGAGGTCGAAAATTTATTGATTCTGCATATATTCTTGTGTTCACGTTTATCTAGTTAATATTTAATTTTCTTAATTCCTTTCATAAATACATCTTAAGTAATATGGGTTTTTTGTACCTTTTAATATTTTTTCCTTTCACAATTTAAGTACTAAGAGAAAGTTTACATATAAGTTTAAGAATGTGGGAAAGTTTATTCCCACATGTGTTACCTTTGAAACATAAATATATAACAACTAATAAGCTGCTGTTCTGTTAAATTTATTAAATTTGCAAAATTAATTTCATTGTAGTTTTTGTAATGGTTTCTTAGCAGGCAGTTACAACATCCTGTCAAGATGCGACAGCAACCAGTCACTCTCAGAGGACCTATTTGTGCACCACAAGCTCAGAAGCCATCAACAGATCAAGCCTATCCAACATGTCCGGCATGCAAAGGAAAATTGACGATTTTCTGTTATGTAGCTTGCAAATGTGGAGTAAAATCGGCTTCCGAGCTTCATCCAACGCATACATCGATGCAGACGCAAATGAAAGGAGCCACGGGTGATGCTGGGTCTAAAGATTCTTGTCCGAAACCTTGCAGCTGCCCAACATGTCCAGAGGAATGCCATCCGGCTTGTATGTGCGGTTGTAGAAAGAATGGTGAGTTCTATACATTATAACTTTTCGTATAATTTTTCTTCCTCCATACTTTCTTATTTTCTGCTTTTCAACATTATTTGGGAAGCGAAACGACTTTCTCCCGTTTATTATAAGTATATTTTTGATTTATACTGGGACTGAGAAGGTTTTAAATCGCTTCTTTTTTCCCGTGCATTGTTCCTCCCTGAATACATCAGTATCGAACATTAAAATCTAAACAATACCTATCAATATATTCATATCTTAAAAGTCTATATAAAAAGTTTTAAAATTTGTTGGTATATACAAAATAAAAAGTTAGTATTTATTTTTTAAAACGATTGTCTGTTTAATTTCGTTTTCAGTTTTAAATTATTTTTTTATAAGCAGACTTCACCCGCTTCGCTGGCCACTGTGCTTAATGACTGACATATAAATAGAAAATGTGAACATAGGATCCTCTCGGTGATTTTACCCTGTTATTACCATGTTTTTATTAACTTCTATTCTTGTTTGTTTGTTTATTTGTCCGGTACAAATCTTGCAATCTATTTTTAACTAATTTCCCTACTAGCTACACATTTGAAACTTTCACAGTAGCTCAGAACCCGGTGACAACACAATACTTTGAAGTCCGATTTTCGAATTTTTTATTCGTTTTCTTATAATTAATTAAAATATGAAAATAATAACATCATAATAGCGTTAAAATAGCCATTAAAATATTAGCTATAATTTAATTGTTGCCAAACGAAATTTACGAGTTCATTTTCTTTCGACATAAAAATAAATACATTTCATTAAACGTGAACGTTAAAAAACTATAAAAAGTTAAATTATGCCTCTCACAAAAATTGATGTCATTACCACTTTAAAAAATTTATGCACATTGATAAGAGCTCTATGATTCATCAGAAAATTTAAAACATGGTATATAAAAAGTTTTTTTATTTCCTATAATTAATTTTATTAACTTCGATTCTTGTTTGTTTGTTTGGTACAAATCTTGCAATCTATTTTTAACTAACTTCCCTAGTAGCTAGACATTTGAAACTTTCACAGTAACTCAGAACCCGGTGATAACACAATACTTCGAAGTCAGATTTTTGAATTTTCGAATAGTTTTCGTTTAATTAATTAAAATATTAAAATAATAAGCTCTTAGTAGCAATAAAATAGTCATTAAAATATTAGCTATAATTTAATTGTTGCAAAAAAAAAAAAAAAAAAAGAAAAAAAAAGAAAAGAAAAAAAAGTAAAATACGAGTTCATTTTTTTTCGACATAAAAATAAATACATTTAATTCAACGTGAACGTTCAAAAATTATAAAAAGTCAAATTATGCATCTCACAAAAATTGACGTCTTTATCACTTTAAAATTTTTATACACATTGGTAAGTGCTAGTGTAGTTCACGATGTTAATATACGTTGTTCTATGAGGAGTAATATTTTATTTTTAAAACCAACTTCTTTTTTTTTTGTTCACTATTATTATTATTTCTCTGAACTGAGTTCGCGTGCTTAAATATTGCTTAAATTTTATTTCGTGTATTTTATTAACCATACATCAGAAAATTTAAAAACATGGTATATAAAAAGTTTTTTTCTATCTTATACTTATTTATTATTATTATTATTATTATTATTATTATTTTGTTTGCAATGTATTAAAATGGCTATCGCAATTCCGTAAATCTGAGCGAGAAACATCCGAGTTATTTAGGTGCAAAGTTTCAAATTTAGCCAAAGTTCCTCTATTAAAGCTGTTCTTTAATATGAATGTATATTTAGCTTATTTTAGATTAATCATATTTTTGATCGACTTAATGAACTTAAATAATTAAATATGATTTAAACTTCATTAACGGTTATACAGGATGATTATAATTAATGTCGCGATTTTGAAACGCTATATCTCTAAAACTGCCGGGCAAAACGACCTGATATTTTACCAGAACAATCGTGAGGCAATGGAATTTTGCTTGGCATTTGAAAAAGTAATAGTTTCAAAATGTGCTGATAGATGGCGCTCAGGGTAATGTCAGGGAAAAGGCCCAAATGGATTCATTCGGCCAAAATCGCGCAGAGGAAATATCTTTTATGGACCACACCAGAGTAGAATATAACCTGTTACTGAAGTTCAGAGATGCTCCAGATGTCAGTTCCTGAGGTACTCAAGCTCCTTTTACCACGAATCTATCCACTGCTCCCTTTACTCTGACCCTCACACCAACGAGAGCCGTACGGAAATTCCCTCTTTCATAACCTGTATCATCTGAAATCAGGAAAACAGGACAGAATTCAACACAGACCATCCAACCTACTCTTCTTCTTGCCCAATACATAAGGTAGGACACGATAACAAACGACTTGCCCTGGCCAAGCTCTATCCACTCCCCATCAATAAACGAACTCGCATGCACATTTTTACTTTCTTCTATATTCAATAGAAGAAAGTATTTGATTCGTAAAAATTATCGACCTCGGGTTTTTGATGTATTTCCACGTTTTGAGAGCTGTAGAACACAATTTGACCATTTTTAGAAAATATTTGTCTGTCTGTTTGTGTGTGTGTGTGACAAAATTTTGTAACAACTGTATCTCAGGGACTACTGCACGAAATTTCATACAAATTGGTATGTAGTTACACCTTGACCTAAATTAACGCCTATCCCCTTTTGGTAAAAATTGTCTTACAGTTTGCGTTGCCATTCCGATTTTTCTAAATTTTTAACAAGGTTGTATACGACAAAATTTTGTATATATGTGCATAAAGAGAATTATTTTTTTACTTTCTTCTATATGTATATATAAAGTATTGGATTCCTGAAAATTTTCGAACTCCAGTTTTTGATGGATTTACACGTTTTGGGATGAACACAATTTGATTGTTTTTTAGAAAATGTCTGTCGTGTGTGTGTGTATCACGAATATTGTGGACGCTGTATCTCACGAACCGATGAAAGAAAGTTAACCGAATTTGGTATTTAGTTTGACCTAACATAAACTGGTTCTGATGAGATTTGGGGATCATTCGCTCAACAGGTGGGGCTGTGATGCAATTTTTTCTAAATTTTTAACATGGCAGTATAGGACAAAATTTCGTATAAATGTACATACTGAGAGTTATTTTAATCGTGTGATCGTAAAATTAATATGAATTATTGATAATAGTAGTAGTTAACTAAAAAAAAAAGTGCATGTGGGGGCATCGCTTCCCCCGCTGGGGGAAGGGGGAAGTACCCCCTGGGGAGAATAAATTTTCAATATGGGTATATTTCGAAAGATCTCGTCAATACCTTTAAAACGAATGGTTGAATTATAAATTTGTGATAATTTAAAAACAAAGTTATCAATTTTTTTTAATCTGGAACGGAAAAAAACTTAGAAAAAAAATCGTATTTCTTCTGATAATTGCAAAAAAATGACTTTCTTTCGGCATTCAGTGGTATTCTGTCAGATAAAAATCGTCTACATTTATAATGGAAAATAATTTGATAATTTAATAAACAATTTGTATTGAATAAATTTTGTGTAAAATTATATAGAAGAAAGTCATTTGGTGACAACATCATACTAGTTTAATAATCATTATGAAATTTACAAGAATTATTTATAATATAGATAGCCAATTGCGAAAAAAAAACTTACGTAGGAGCATCGCATTCCCCGTAGAGGTGAATAAATTTTCATCATGGGTATCTTTCAAAGAGCTCGCCAATATCTTTAAAATTAATGGTTGAACCATCGATCTGCGATAATTTAAAGTAAAGTTATCGATTTTTTTTTTTTTTTTTCATTTTTAACAACAAAAAAAATGTAATATCGAGAATAAAATGATCTTTTTTTTTTTTTTTTTTTTTTTTTTTTATTTATTTAGTGTTATACTACTTCTCTAATATGGAAATCGTACTGCATTACCATGGAAGATAAATTTATTAAATAATAATTTTAATAAATAATGTTTACTGAGTGAATTTGCATAGGAAAATATAGAAGGAAGTCATGTAGTGGCCGCAACATTCTAGTTTCTCGTTCATTTCCACCGAAATCTTGAAATCTCCAAAAGGCGGAAAACCATCCATTCTTTCTTGCCCCCTGGCAAGATCCACACAACTACCTACTCCCAAGCATAGTCACACAGCTTTTTACTATACTCCTCTCAGCCGGGCATATTTTAATCAAAAGAATTTTAACAAAGCTCCAAAAGGGCGACCTCATTCCCTCAACAGTTTAAACTCCCTCAACACAAGACAAATAAATTCCCAAGAAATTCATCTAACCTATAATGAAAACAGCCTAACACACTCTGCGGGGATCTAACTTCCAAGTGCTCCTCCTTCCCATTTAAATACAGAAATACTCACTGTTAACTTGCTTTCTCTCGTGGCATTTTAACGCCACACAACATCATCACCTAACATGCGCTCCATGCTCGTGAGGGAAATATCATTTCTAGAGCCCCCTCTAAATAACCACAGTAAAAGTGGGCTTTACCAATAAAGTGCCACCTGTCGCATGCGGATCACTCCATGCCCGTCAAGGTATTTTGTATTCCTACTGCCCTTTGTGTCGTGGGGTTTTTTATATTCGGCAGAAATTTTTCTTTTTTTTTATTTATGCAGTAAGCATAACCTTTAGAGATGAGCTCAAAATTTCATAGTGCAGCGTGAAAACTGCCGTCAGAGATTATCGCTGGAGGTTAAAATCGCTCAGAAATGCTGCATTGCGGTGAGCGGCCTCCTTTAGTCTTTCAAAAATTTTAAACACATGAATGTTATTACTGGAAAGGTTTGGTTGGTTGGGTTTTACGTCGCACTAGTGCTGCGCAGATGGACAATTGGCGACGGTCTGGGACTCACCCCTAGAGGTGGTCCGGAGACATGCCATCGCAATTTTGATCCTCCGCTATTAGTGGAAAGGAAACAATAGACTACAAGGCTTTACAAATATTTATTAACGAAAATATAAGAACACGTGTTTACTGTGAAAACAGTGAAATTGTCGAGAAAAAAAGGAGTTTCATGAAGCAAACACTTAACGGATCATTAATGTATAAGCTGTTCAATATTTTTTCCGATTTGTTAGAATACTAGTTGAAAACACAAAACGGCATGTTAAACAAAGAGGATACTCGGGCTAATGGTCGGAATATAACAGGCGATGCTTACCATCAATTCAGCCAGAAAAAATTCCATCAATATTTACACAATCCTCCTTCTAAAAACAACATCCTTCAGGAATTCCCAAAGCCAGAAATCGTATGGATTTAAGTCGGAGGAACGTGTCTGCAGTACGCATGTCAAGTCTTCGTAATTTACATGTCTCCACATCACCAATGTCAGCCTATGTAACGCCATCTAGAACTATTTTTATCCTGCACCAAAGAAAATTCCATTGCCTCACGATTGTTCTGGAAAAATATCAAGACATTATGACAGGTAATTTTAAGGTAAAATGTTTTGAAATAGCAACATTAATTATAATCGCTTTGTATATCACGGTACTTCGTTATGGCTCTGAGCTCTGATTTGCTCAAAATTGCCGCCAATAGAGTTTATTTAAACGTTTCAATTATTTCCAAAAAATGTTTTTAATTTTTTGTAATCTGCCATTGTTATTATTATTTTTTCTTTTTGAGGGGGGGGGGGTGAGTTATAAAGGACAAATTCGAGACACCCTTTTTAGCGCTAAATTTCTCCTGGGAAATTAATGAAAGTTGCGGTCACGAAGTTTGGTGCTTGGATTGTTTATATGCATCCGGTACCTAAGGGAACGGGATTTATCGAAATACCCCTTTGTCCCCCCCCCCCCACAGGAGGACAGAAAGCAAAAAAACGCTTGTAAGCATAACTCGGCCTCAAATTACTTAACGGTGAAAAAATTGCACATGATGACACTAGACTTGAGTATAAATAGAACATTATATATGATTTTGGAATTCTTGATTCTTAAAGGAGAGAGGGCAAAAATAGTTTTTCGGGGGGAGGGGGGAAATTTTCGAAATTCCAGATTTCTTAGTAGAACTCTGCTAAAGATGTTAGAAATGTATTGAAAATAGCCACGTGCCTTCTTTAAAATATTTCCAAAAATACATTTTCGTTTTTTTTTTTTTTTTTTTTTTTTGTGTGATTTTCGCTTTCTTTCTTTCTTTCTTTCTTTTTTTTTTTTTTTTTTTTGGGGGGGGGGATGGGCTGTTACGAAGTAGCAGATTCAAGCCTCCCCCCCCTCCTTTTAGCGCTAAATTTGTCTTGAGAAATCTATGGAATCTGCGGTCACGAAATTTCGTAGTGCGCAAATTGTTTTTATGTATCCGACACTTATTACAACGGGATTTTACAAAATTCGCCCCGTTACACGCTTGGGGTCGGGAGAGGGGGGGGAATAAACATGCGTAAAAACACGTTATCCTGTTTGAATTCACCTTACATTATCTTAGAATGATGAATTTTGGTGTGTGGATGTTGATTAGGTGTACGCATTCTGTACTTTGGTGAGATTTCGCATAACTTCTAACTTAGCCCCTGGGGAAGGGGAAGTAAGAAGCGGATAAGTTGCTGCCTAAGGCAGTGTGGACCCGGACGCCTCACGTTGCGAGCGGGAAATACCTTTACGGAACACAGAGAAAACTTTAACGTAGGTTATTAATAATTATATGGAATTTTGACAACTCATTTAAGTAGAGTGCTCAGCGAAGCGGGCAAAGCCTGCTAGTAAAATATAAATTTAGAAAAATAGAAAATCAAATTTATGTTCAAGTAAAAGTTTCATTGCTTAGAAGACTAGATTGTAATACTATGAATATTTTGTATACATTTTTTATTTTAAATATGTAATAAATGCATTATTGTCTACATTACTTTACTGGCATTTTCTTTTATTATCGATATTTTCGTTAAATTTTTATTGTATTTTTCAACTTATTTTAGGCTGTTGCACCCAATGGAAGAATGTCTCAACTCCATCAGACTGCCAAAATTGTTGCCACTGTAATTGTAATTATGAACAGAGAACATAAATAGTACATATTTTTAGAGCAAAATCAGCAATTATTATAATATTATTCTTTTTCAGCTTTCATTTTTGTTTCACTTAGCAATCAATAAAGCTGTTTTTTTCTTCTCTCGTTGCTTCTTTTATTAGTTCCCCATCATACTATAAGTATGGGAAACTTAGGCAGTCGTGAAAATTTTCGACCTCGATTTTTGGACTTTTTCACACGTTTTGAGATCGAGGAATTCGAAAATATTAAAATGGGTATGGTGTCCGTCTGTAGGGTGTCTGTTAGTTTGTTAGTCCGTTAGTCTGTTAGTGTGTTAGTGTGTTAGTCTGTGTACACGATATATCGCAAACAAACGATCGCAGAGAGGTCGGGCCAGTTTTAAGATATTATTTATGACACTGGCAAGAACCCTATTTATTTTTGCAACATTCTAGTTAAAGAACTTCAGAAGTTATTCGAAATTTACAATTTTCTTAGCATGGGAGAATAAGCGAAATTATCACTTAAACGTGTATGAAAAGAAAATTTTTACCGTAAAGAAGTAAGAACTGCTTTTAAATATAAGTTTTGATGCCCAGAACTGTAAACATGCTATTTATTTCAGATTAATTAGAGTGGAAGGCTGATTTTTATAACATCTATGTAAAATATACCAGAGCCGGAAAACTAATCCGGGTCATCCATTTAACGCGCGGATTCTCTACCACTGAGTTATCCTGGATGATAAGCAGCTCAGCATTTTTCACATAATATTCGTTGAGAAATTCACCGATTCTGCAAACGCAGATATAACAGGTGAGGATTTTAATCGTAACACAACTCCAATAGACCACAATATTTTTTAGTTTTTCTTTTAATCCAATAGACCACGAATTTTTTTTTTTTTTTTTTTTTTATCAATACCAACTATGATTTTTATACGAATTATATTTTTCACATAGTTGGTATAAAAATCAGTCTTCCACTCCAATTAATCTGAAATGAATTTTCAAAGTTGATGAATAAAGAAAAAAAATCTATAAACATGCTACTTTGAAAATTTCACAAATTATTCGAAATTTACGAACTTCTTAACATGGCAGAATAAGGCAAAATTTCGCGTAAACGTTCGTTTTGAGGGATTCAGACTTCCTTTATAATATTATATAAGATACTAGAATAAGCATCCTTGACTTTGAATTTTCCAATTTAACAATTTAGTAAGTCTGGAAAGTTACGATACACTTAACATGGCAGAATAGGGCAAAATTTCACATAAAACGTCCATTTTGAGGGATATTTTCATCATAAAGATGTCAGAATACTTTTAAAATATCATTTAGGATACTGGCATGAACATCGCTGACTATAATTTTTTTAATTTAAAAATTACGTATGTTATTTGGAATTTACGATTTACTTAACATGACAGAATAGAGGACAAACGTCCATTTTGAGAGTCATAAATGTATCACACAACTTCAACATAACATTTGTCATACTTATTTGAACATAATTAATTGCAAATTTTCTAATGGGAAAATTTTGTAAGTTATTCGGAATTTAAGATTTTATCAACATAGCAAAATTGGGCAATATTCCCTATAAATATGCATTTTGGGGATTGTTGCATTGGAAATATTAGCATGAAAACTAAACTACGAAATTGACCCCAATAAAATAAATTAATAGATTAGAATAAGATAAATATATCGAACTGAAAAGGGTTGGTATCCCATTAGTCGAAGGTTTCATTCTATCACTGTGTCAAGCGTTTTCTCTTAACATGAATGTAATATGTCTTGCACTAAAAAATTATGAGAACATATGTATGACGGGGAACTGAGCAGAGTCCACCTATGCCAACTAGTTTTTATATTTAGACATTTGAGGACCAAGATCTTATTTTTGAACTTTCAATGATCAAGTTTTAAATAAAATTGCAATGAACGAGGTTCAATCACTTACAAATATTCATTCATGCTTTTACTTTCGAACCTATCTCCATTCTACCACAAAAATAAAACTGAAATATCTAAATTATTTTTGCAACGTCTTATGAAATAATATGAACTTTTTTTTTTTTACTTTCTTCTATATTCAATAGAAGAAAAAGTGTCGGTTTTGTAAAAATTTTCGACATCTGGTTTTCGATGAATTTACACCTTCTGAGAGGCCTAGAGCACGATTTGTCTATTTTTAATAAATGTCCCTGTTTATGCCTGTGTGTGAAAAACAAAATTTTGTGGGAACTGTATCTCGGGAAGAGCTTGACAAAATTTTATACAAATCGGTACATAGTTGCACCTTAACGTAAATATTGTGCCTATCATCAACTTTTGGTGAAAATCGTTGACGAGGTGGAGTTGTCATCCCGCTTTCTCTAAATATTTAACACGGCGGTATGGGACAAAATTTCATATAAATGGGCATAAAAATAATTCTTTTTTAAGAATCATTATGAAATTAAAAATAATTATTTATAATAGTAATAATCAACTCTGAAAATTTTTCTGTATATGTAGGAGTATTGCTTCTCCTCCCGATTGGGACAAGTTTTCATTACGGGAATCTTTCAAAAGTGCTCGTTAAATACCTTAATAATAATAATCTATATTAATAAAATCAGACTTTTCTCTGTAAATTTGTCAGAATCGTAAAATTTTGCGATATCTTCACGTTTCACACACCATGAAAGCCGAAAATGACTTCAGAAAATTTTGCCTGTGTGTGTGTGTGTGTCGCTTTTCTTGTCCGGGCATCACTTGAGAACGGCTGGACGGAATTCAACGGCGCTTGACAGGAATTTAGGTCTTCACCCAACTTAAAATTATATTTATCAACTTTTCAGAAATTCCCCCCCCCCGTTCCCCCCTGGGGGGTAAAAGACTAAAACACGTTTGTCCGGGCATCACTCGAGAACGGCTGGACGGAATTCAACGGCGCTTGGCAGAAGCTTAGGTCTTTACTCAACTTAAAATTATATCAACTGAAATTTTCAAAATTATGATTAGTGCATGAAATGTGGGAAAAAATGCCTGCGCATGCGCCATAAATATTTTTTCACTAAAACTCTTTGAATGGAAAAATAAAATACAAAAATAATTTTTTAAGTTAAAGCCTTTTTTATTTGCATGATTCGCACTACAAATTATGAAAAGATTGAAATTAAGTGTTGATATCTAAATTCCATACTTTAGTTAATTTTAAAAAATCTAATTGTCGTATCGAAAACTGTTTACACCCCAGGATTCAGAAAAATCACCCCTTTCATTTAGTACTGAATTTATAACGATAGGTCTGATCTTTCTAATTTATTTTTCCCTTTTTTCGTTGCCACTTAAATTTCATATTTTAGTTATTTTTTAAAAATCTAATTGTCGCATCGGAAAACTGTTTGCACCCCTGGATTCAGAAAAATCGCCCCTTTCATTTGGTATAAAATTTATAAATATAGGTCTGATATTTCTAATTTATTTTACCATTTTTCCGTTTTAAACCCAGATTCGGTAGAAGGTTTTATATTTATATATACGCATTTACATACATTTTTATTTTCCAGAATTAAAATGAAATATTTTTAATTTCACGTGAATAATAATAAAAATTAGAGAGAAAAATACCTACAAAAGTTGGTGATTTTTTTTTTTTTTTTTTTTTTTTTAATCGGGAATTTGCATGTAGATAAATATTTTCATAGAGATATTTGGCATTAGTTTAATATTTTTATTTAATTAAGCAGTAATTTTCTTTCCTGCAGTAAAACAAAATTTTTTGCTGTTATTATGAACCTTATGAGGTTCTTTTATGTTCTTCTCCTAATTGTAAATGATTATAATTTGGATTTTATTAAGAATTTAATTTTTATTTTGTAAATATCAGAAAAGAGTTTTTTGTTTTATTATGATGGTTTTATTTTATTTTATTTATTTATTTATTTTGTGTATGGAACAGCTTTAGTATCGGATCCCTTTGGTAAAATTTGAAATTCGGCACTGAAGTAGCTCGGACGTTTCTCGCCAAGATCTTTAATTGCACAATTGAGATAGCCAATGCAGTTCATCGCAAAAATGGCTTAAAATATTTAAAGTCACCAAAGGGGTCCCATATTAAAACTGTAATTTTTGTATTTATTTATTTATAATATTTTCTATTAAATGCTTCTGTGGTCACGAAATTTGGTGCGTAAATTGTTTGTATGCATCCGGCGCTTATTGTAACTGGATTTCACGAAATTCGAAATCCCCCCCCCCATTCTCGGAGTCGGAGTGCAATAAACATGTGTAAAAACATGTTTTTCCGTTTGAATTCGCTTTGAGTTATCTTAGAATGGCGAATTTTGGTGTGTGGATATTGAATAAGTGCATGCATTATGTACATTAGTGGGATTTTGCAAAACTTCGAACTCACCCGCTGAGGAAGGGGAATTAAGAAGTTAGTAAGTTGATGCCGAAGGCAGTGGGGACCCAGACTCCTCACGTTGAGAGCGAGAAAACCTCTACCAATCACAGCGAGAACTTAGGTTATTGATAAAGATATAGAACTTTGACAATTCATTGAAGTTTAATGTCCAGCGAAGCGGGCAAAGCCTGCCAGTAATAATAACAATAATAATAATAAAACGTGTTTTTTTTTTTTAAGATGTCATATAAAGAATGGAATTGGAGAATGGAATTTCTTCGGGAATTCTTCGAAAAGAAAGGATTTTTCTCGGAGATTAAGTGTTATAAATGAAAACCGCATTCACTCCTCATAGAAGATGATTTTAAGAAATTATTTCTACTGAGTGAATTTGTATAGGGAAATATTTCAGAAAGTTATGTAGTAGCCACAACATACTACTGTTTTAATATAAACAATTTTCAATATCCAGATCAAAAACTGATTTTAATGTCGAACACTCTCCGTTTAAAAAATTATTTATAAATTTTTATATGCATTGGATTTTCTGTTCTGAGAAAGTCTTCTTATATATAAATTGATTTGGATAAAACACAAATTCTTCAAACAATTTAATATTAAGTAATCATATAAACAAAGTGAAGTCTCTTTGTTTTAAAGGCTGTCTGTGTGTTCTCTAAAAGTTAGGCTACTAACTGGGTAGCTAAAAAATTGTCACAGTTGTTGTTTAGATTCTGCAGGGCCATTGAAAGACGCACTTTATCAAGATATTACAATAAAAAATTCGATATTATCCATTGATTTTTCAGTTTCATTTTCTATCATTTTTTCCTTAGCAACGACTATTATACGATTTATTTCATTAATGGGCATACATATGTTTCATTAATTTTATTAATGAGTACTAGGAACTCGGCCATTAGTTAGCGTAGCGCAGAAAGGGAAGTAACTACCGAAATCACGAATACACGAAACGAGGTTCAGAATGATATAAATGTAAGACTTTTAGCTTTGATTTATATAAAGTGATATAAATTAATAGTGATTCGATTTTTTTGAAATTTCTTTTAAATATATTTTTGACCATTGAAGCAAGCAAAGTCTACTGGTATTAAATATACAAAATTCTAATATTGATTTAAAAAACTAAAGAAAAAAACAAAACAAATTATTATACTTCAAGTTTTAGATGTTTGTGAAATTTTTCAAATTTTAACAAGACTTTTATTTTTTTTAATTTACTAACGATATTTGCCTCAAATATTAGAACGCTTAATCCATAATAAGGCTGTATAGTTTAAACCAGCACAAATGATACTATATTGTTTGGAAAATTGCAAAATTCTTAACTATATCTTTGTTAGAAATTAAGTTTTCAAAATTGCATCAGTTAGCTGCAAAGCCATTTATAAGATTATAGGCAATAAAGACTCTAAAATGGATATTTAAGACTTGTACAACACTTGAACAATGCTTGCCGCATTCCCTTTAGACTATCCGGTATAATGAAAGTGAAATTTATTCGTCTTCATTTGTTTTGACGTCATGATCTTATAACTTATGATGAACATTATATGGCGCAGAGATCGTAAACCTCACAGGTAGTGAGTTATATGGTATCAAGATATAGACCCCCTAGAACCCTACTAATTTATATAAGCAATCGTTCTTGAGAAACGAGATGTCGGAGTTCGAAAATTCTGCCATTCAATTGGAAGTTGTGACAACATTCACTTTACTTTAATTTTTCTAATTATTTTAAAACTCGATTTGTTTATTTGTGAGGCAGGATTATTGCTTTCAATAAGACATTTGGTTTGTCATCATTTGCTTTGTTTCACCTTGAATATGTTAAGATGACCACTAACACCCAGTTTTAGCATTTTATATTTACCGTCTCTTATTCATAAGGTAGAGAAGGTACTGTTTTTGGGTCAAATTTTCGAAACTGAATTTTTGTTATATTTACACTTTTGAGATTCTCTGAAAACCAAAAATCATGTTTTTAGCGGTTGGTCTTTGTGTCTGTATCTGTCTGTTATCAGCATATATCAAAAACAAATTATAGCAGAAACTTCAAACTCAGTATTCTAAATGTATATCATATAGTGATGCCACACTGAACTTTTCGTTGAGATGTAGCAAATGGTTCGTGTACAGGGACACCCAAGAGAATAGAAATACATTACGTCTAAGAGAGAAATTGCAGGTAAGTAGAGTTTAACATCCATAGACAGTACTGAATTAAATGAAACAAATATATTTTTTTTCTATGCATAAAAACATGTTTGATGTAGAATATGATATAGAAATCTATCATTGTTCGTTTACAGGACTACACAAAAGAAGTAGATTACAGTGCGACAATGCTTAAAAATTGATGAAAGTGTATTTAGGTTGTGCCGTGTGTTATTAATATAGGATTATTTTTATGTGCACCATGTGGTGTGTACATAACGTTCAGAAGCTATACAGGTCTGCCATTATTTAAGCCATAAAAATCTTTTTTATTGTTAGTGAAAGTGCTGTACTAAAATATTTTACCATGTCCAGGAAAGCTAATCATGAATTAAAATTAATTACTAATAGCCATATGGTAAATAATGTAGTTTTTTAATTAAATATTCATCGCTTGGTTTTTTTGTATAATTACACGTTTTGAGGCTTCTTGAATACTGAAGTCAAATTCTTAACGTCTGGTTTTTGTCCGTGTCTATTAGAGTAAATTAAAAATAAATAAATTCAGGTGATTTAAATGCTGTATTTTAAAGTTAATACGTTCGTTACTAGGAAAGTTTGGTCAAGATTGATAAGTTTCAAGGAATGTTGCGTGTGAAAGTTGTCTGGATAATTTCAAATGAACTTTTGAAGTTAATGACAGATTTGAATTCTATATAAATGTAGGTACAATAATGAAACGGGGGGCGGCAGCCCCTCACATAAAGCTTTTTTGTCAAATAAAACTGTTCCGCAGCCCAGTTTGATTTCTTTTAACATAGGTTTACATAACAGTACTCGTTATCTTACCCGTTAATCTCCAGTCTGTATTTATAGTATTAAATTTTAGTGCAAGAGAAAGTCGTGTGAGTGACACACTAGATTATTTTACTTAAAATAATATCAAAACTGTAAAAACCATAAGATATTTGAAAATCGACTGCTAACTATAGGATTAGCAAGTAAATTAAACAAAAGTCTCTTAACTTCTAAAAAAAAAAAAAAAATTGAAACCCTCCAAAAATTAGATAATAAATTGTTTAAATTATCTGTTTTTTGTTTACATCAGTCATGAATATTTATTTCTGACCTCATTCTTATTAACTGAACAGACAATCGGATACAAAATCTCTCTTACATGTTTTTATAGTTAAATAAAAGTAAAAAAAAAAAAAAAAATTAAATTTTATTAAGTCGGTTTATTTTCTATTTGGAGATGAAAAAACTAATATAATATCTAAACGAGTACGCTGTGTCCACCAAAAAATTTTCTTCTATATTTTCTATATAAATTCACTCAGTTAAAATAATTTACAAAAACTATTATTTATTAAAATGATATACCAGGATGAATGCAGGTGGTTTTCATCTTACAAGGAAACATTCAAAAGGTGTCGTCTTCAAAAAATATTTATATATATATATATATATGTGATTCTACTCTTCATGAAACACCAGGAAGTAAAAAAATTATCGGCTAAAATGAATTGGAGCGACCACAAAAAAATATCAAAATTAAGCATATTTTGCGATTTAGCGCTGTTAGGCGTTCAGTTCGCTAGCACCGAGATTGTCGTGTACGAACAGAACCGTATTTTGTTTCTCCGAAAAGTACTCAAAATCAGTCGCCTTAGCAATGTGAAATCGTCAAATATGCTTAATTTTTATAATTTTTTGTGGTTGCTGTAATTCTTTTCAGCCGATAATTTTTTCACTTTCTGGTGTTTTAGGAAGAGTAGAATCACATATATTTTATTCAATATTTTTAGAAGACCCTTTGAATGTTTCCTTGTTAGAGAAAACTAACGCTAAATATCCAAAGAAACACAGATTAACTAACATCTTATAAAATGTGTTTTCATAATGGTTATCTCCTGTATTAAGTTTCGTACAGTTAAATGCCATACAAGTTGAAATACAGAATTCCCGTTCTCGAGAAAAGCAGCACTATAACAGCGCAACCTATTGGTATATATACATTCATATTAAATCGGTATGATGTCTCATAATGGCTTTTAGAACCTGAAATATAGTCTTCCTTTAAACTGAGGAAATCGCTAAACAGAAGTGGCATTTATTGAGCAATTATTATCAAAAGTTGATTCGCAGTAACATATGTAAAAGTTCATCCACATATAAATTTTTAAGCTAGTTTGCGCAGCAGTTCCTGAGATATAACCCTTCTTTAAACTATGAAAATCGCTGCACAGCAGCGCCACCTGTTAAGCAGTTCACCCCAAAAATTGGTAGGCACTAATATATGTCAAGATGCATCTACATACAAATTTATATGCATTTTTATGCAATAGTTTCTGAGATATAGGCTTTTCTTAAACTGTGGAAATCGCTGCATATCAGCGCCACTTGATGAGCGGTAAACACCAAAAGTTGACAGACAGTAATTCAGGCCATGGTGCATCGACATATAAAATTATATGCAATTATGCGGAGTAGTTTCTTAGATACAGTCGCCACAAAATTTTTCTCACACACGAACACACAGACAGATATTTTCTAAAAGGGTCATATCGTGTTTTGGAACTGTCAAAACATGTAAATCCACCGAAAACCGGAAGTTGAAAATTTTTTATGAATCCGATACTTTATTGGATATAGAATTGCTGAGAATATTGGATATAGAATTGCTGCTATTGAATATAGAATAAAGTTATAATATAAATATATTATTAAAAATGTGTCTGTAATATGCAAAATAGTCAAATTGAAATTTATATATATATATATACATATATATATTACAAAAGGCATGTGTACGAATTTCTCGCTTTAGAAAATAATATTTAAAAAAATTGATTTTAAAAGTAAAATTTTGCTTTTGTATGAGGAAATTAAAGTGGGAGTTTTTGCTTGTGTGCTTGTTTAATTACTACGTGGCGGATAAATAATTTCAGGTTTATTTCAGCAAAATTTTACAACCATTACAAATCATTCAATAACAATTTTTAAACGAAAAAATAAAAAAATAAAATAATAATAATAATAAATAATAATAATTCGATTTTGAAAAATAAATAAATAAAATGGAATTAATTTTTTAGAAAAGTCAAATAGATTAAATGAATGATGTCAAAACTTCAAAACTAACAACGGAATTTTCGAACACCGATATCCCTGTTTTAAAGTGACGATTGCTAATAAAATTTTATAGGGGCATAAGCCTTAAACTCTCTGTAAATTCTGATCATTACGTCATGGTTCGTGAGTTCCCTGTTTAGATTATATTCAAATATAAAAGATAAATATTGACGAAATTTTAGAATAAATGAGTTACCATACTATGTACATAATCACATTTATATTAAATATTCAATCATAAGCACCACACGCCCTTATAACGTCATTGAGTACTAATAAAAAATGAATACACACTAACTATATAAAAGATTATACATGCTGATAATTTCAATGTAGAATAGCTTCCGATATTATCTTTATTTAATTTTAATAATATTACTATTCCCAGGAAGACTCTTTTATTCGAAAATGAGTATTCTTTCAAAATTTCTCCTAAAATCAATTAATTGCTCCATTCTCTTTGTTAAATTTGACATTTATGTTTCAGCTTGTCGAAATTTCAGCGATGTAATTGTCATTATAAGTCGTAAATTCCGTAAAGAATATTGAACGAGATTAAAGTATCAACTAAAATGATCTTCTACTGCAATTTTTCGCTCAAAATTATCTTGTTTAAAATGAACTGGCGCAAAATCACCCTTTCTAAATAAAGGACTGATAATATGCGTTGTTTTAAACACTCGATAATGCATTGTTTCTTATCCTTATTTACCCCTATATCTAAATTTGTTTAAAATAACGTTTTTAAATATATATTGATTTTTCTTTAAACAATTTCCTTTTTTCTTTATACTGGCACTTTTGTTATAACATTGAAATGCAAATATTGATAGTAAAAATGTTTTTCGAATATACATATATATATATATATATATATATATATATATATATATATATATAGGGGATTTTCTCCTGTTATGGACATTCTCTGGTTATGGGCACCACACCATATCAATTAACAGAAAGTAAATACTGTGGATTTGAGTAATGTCAAACTTGTATTAATACTAGTTTTTGTACTAAAACCAAACTGAATAGGCGCGTTTGCTTAGTAAGTGAATCGGAAAAAAAAAATAAAAATCTGAAAAAAAGCAACACAAATGTAATTTGTAAATATTTTCAGATTGCGATAAATCAAAATGATTTAATTAAAAAATGTAAACGTAATGTATATTTATGCAGTATATTTATTATATTTTGTGATGCAATATCGAATTCATCTAAAATGAGGACCGAAAATTGCCTTTTCAGGCATTATACAAATGACTGCCATTCCCGATTGTGGGCACCTTCATGTAACCGGTATTGCGCACACTTTTTTTTTTTTTTTTTTTTTTTCACTTAAAGAGTGTGTTTGACTTCCAAATTGTCAAATATGGTGAATTATATCAACATAACATATTGTCGTATGTTGTGGCCATCACAAAAGTTTCTTTTATATCGTTCTGTATAACAGTGCCACTTACTGTTTAACATGCGAAAATGTTTCATCATAGCTTCTCAAAATAAAGTTTTTACATAAGGAGTTTGGTGCAATTTAGTAGACAGATGCTGAGATCTAGCAATGTGGATTATACAATTGCTGATCCATTGGCGGCCGACGTATACATAAATTAACATTCGTTTCCATAATGGTTGTTTCACATATCAAATTTCGTGCAGTTATATATGAAATAAAAGTTGAGATTTAGCCTGGTTTTCATGGAGTAAATTGTAGCACAGCAGTGTTACCTGTTGGCTTATATACACTCAAATTCAATCAACGTAATGTTTTTAATGGGGTCTCTCATAGACCAAATTTAAGGCAATTATATACAATCGAATCTGAGATATAGCCTTTCGATTATCAGAGAAAGTTGAGTATAGCAGTGTCATCTATAGGCCGATGTGCACTCAAATTGAAACAGCATAAAGTTTCATAATGGACATTTGACATATCAAATTTGTTAGATTTTACGCAATAGAAACTGGAAAATTAAACGTTGCCTTCCCTTAAATTAGTAAAACTGCAGTACAGCAGCGTTACCAGTTGAGCGATTGATTCCAAAAATTGACAGCCACTAATTTATTTCAAGGTGCAACTACATATGAATTTATATGTAATTATGTGGAGTAGTTTCCGAGATACAGTCGTCTCAAAATTTTTGTCCTGTACACAGAGACACAGACAGACGAACAGATAGACATTTTCTGAAAATGATCAAATCGTGTTCTAGAGTTCTCAAAACGTGTAAACCCATCAAAAATCGGAGGTTAAAGTTTTTTACGAATCCAATATTTTCACCTGTTGAATATAGAAGAAAGGGAAAAAAATGGTGTGAAACAACCACACGACTTCGATTACCCATTATTACACGTTTTATATGCATTATTAGGAGATAATGTGATCAGAATACATAAAATTGTGCTAACGAAGTAGAAACCTAAAATTTTTCCGGTAAGAGAAACTTTATACATGTGTAAAGACATATAAAACAAAGTTTGCATAGCAAACTAAAAGATAAGAAAAAAAAAGTTAGAGTTATTTTTTGAAACACCAATTTCCGAGATCTATAACTGACCTACCTAAGCAGAATGACTATTAATTTACCTGCAATAACCACTTAATACATGAGGAAGGATGTCTAAAATTTATTTATATAACAGTTTTCAAAAAAATGGTTAGAGCCGTTTTTGAGGTACCAACTTTTACGAAAACTTGCATACTCAATTATATTGACAGAAAAACATTAATTACATACAAAATAATATTAAAAAGGGAGTTAATACGGTGAGTTTGAAAAAAATCTTTACAGCCGTTTTAAAAGGAACGCACTTGCGAGACCTGAATTTGGACTATTTATACAGGACGCCTATCAATTTTCTTGAACTAACCAACTATATCATTCAAAAGGATATCTAATAGAGTGTTTGTGTAGCAACTTTGAAGAAAATCACTAGAGCTTTTTTTGAGATACCGACATACGGTCCCATTTACGGTATCTGATGTGCCACTTTCGGTTTTCCAATTTCCCCAAAAATTTGAAAAATTCATCTGTACACTAGACTTGTCTTAATTCTCAAATTTCGTAGTGCTATCCCTATTTTTATTTGGAGATGTGATAGCCAGAAGATTTTCCACATGCATACATACACACACACAAACACACACTGTCCAATTGCTCAAAACTGCTTTTTTTGGACTCAGGAGACCTTAAAACGTGTAAATCAGATGAAAAGTCGATATCGAATTTTTGGGGCGAATACATTACTTCCATTACCAATGGAAGTATTGTATTCGGCATTGGTATGGTCGGGTAATTTGAAATACAGTCGGTAACATAAGTGTCCGAACACTAGCAAAAATTCCTATATAAAAAAAGTACTCTTCATACGGTTTTGTTAAATAAATCCTTGTCGAATCCTGTTCTTAAACTGACTAAGAACAGGATTCGACAAGGATTTATTTAACAAAACTGTATTAAGTGCACTTTTTCTATAGAGGAATTTTTGCTAATGTTCGGAGACTTTTGTTACCTACTGTAATTAATAAATCTGTAAAGTATGCTTCTCTGTAAAGTATGCAAAATTATAACTTTTTTCTCTGTATAGGATTATTGAACAATTAAACATTATCATAATATCTTTAGAGTAAATAGTAAAAAAAAAAAAAAAAAAAAAAAAAAACTAGTTGGCATAGGTGGACTCTGCTCAGTTCCCCATCACATTTATGTTCTCATAAATTTCTAGTGCGAGACATATTGTAATCATGTTAAAAGAAATGAATTTGACCAAAGCTTGATACAGTGACAAAATGAAATCCCCGCCTAATAGGCTATCTATCGCTCACTTCGATATATTTATCTTATTCTAATCTATTAATTTATTTTATCAGGGTCGATTCCGTTGTTTAGATTCCATGCTACTATCTCCATTGCAATAATCCTCAAAATTCATATTTATATGAAAAATTTACAATTTCGCTATGCTGATAAAATCGAAAATTACGAAAATGTACGAAATTTTCCTATTAGAATATTTGTATTCAATCATGTTCAAACAAATATCATAAATGTAATTTTGAAGTTGTCTAATGCATTTATGGTCCTCAAAATGGAAGTTTATGCTCAATTTTGCCTTATTCTGACATGTTAAGTAAATCGTAAATTCCAAATAACTTACGAATTTTTTAAATTGGAAAAATCATAGTCTATGATATTCATGCCAGCATCCTAAATAATATTTCGAAAGTGGTTTGGGATCTTTACGATGAAAATATCCCTCAAGATTGGTGTTTATGTGAAATTTTGCTCTATTCTGCCATGATAAGAAATTCGTAAATTTCCAATAACTTACGAAATTTTTATACTGGAAAATCCATTGTCGTTAATATTCCTGCCAGTGTCCTAAATAATATTTCAAAAGTAGTCTGACATCTTTACGATGAAAATATCGCTCAAAATTGACGTTTATGTGAAATTTTACCCTATAATGCCATGTTAAGAAATTCGTAAATTTCCAATAACTTGCGAAATTTTCGAAGTAGCATATTTATAGTTACTGTTGTTCATTTCGGCATCAAAACGGATATGTTAAAACTGGTCTTACATTTTTACAGTAAAAAGTTTCCATTTAATGCACGTTTAAGTGAATTTTTGTCCTATTCTCCCATTTTAAGAAAATCGTAAATTTCTAATAACTTACGGAGTTTTTTAATTCGAATGTTCCAAATGAATAGGGTTCTTGCCAGTATTGAAAGTAATATTTTAAAACTGATCTGACCTCTCTGCGATCATTTATTCGTGAGATATCGTGTAAACAGAATAACAAACTAACGGGGACTAACAAACTAACGGACTAACGCACTAACGGACTATCACACTAACGGACTAACTCACTAACGGACTGACACACTACAGACAGACACCATACAAATTTTGTCATTTTCGAATTCCTGACACCTGAAAACGTATAAAAAAGTCAAAAAACCGAGGTCGAAATTTTTCACGATTACGATACGATTTTAAAACATTATTTATTACAGTCAAATCTTGATATAAAATATTCATAATATATTTAAACAGTTTTAAAATCGGGGAAATCCAGAACTAAAAGTTGTAATAAACCTCATACTAATTAAATTTGTATTCCGGTGGTAGTTGTGTGGGTCACACTGAGTGTGGAATTAGAAGCGGTCTGAGATTTACCTCTAAGGGTTTCCAGAAAATTACAAAATATTTATTATTTCCAATTTATTTTTAAGACTTTCTATAATTTTACTTTTGTTTACATATTAAAAATAACTAGTATGTTCTGGTCTATTAAATCAATATTTATTAATTTTTTGTTCTGATGAATGCAGACGATTTTTATCTTACAAAAGTATAACACTAAATGTCAAAAACATTTTGTGCTAACTTCAGAAAAAATGCGTTTTTCCTTTTTCTTTTTCTTTTTTTTTTGTGTGTGTGTGTGTGTGTGTTTAATTATTACAAATGAAAGAAAGTTGTTAACTTTATGTTAAATTACCACAGATGTATGGTTCAACCATTCGCTTTAAAGGTATTGACGAGTTCTATCGAGAGGTACCCACATTAAAATTTTATACCTCGGATTAGAGCGATGCTCCTACATGTGCACACTACTTTTCTAGTTCATTTCTACTATTATTAATAATTCATATTAATTTTACAGTAATTCGAAATTTTGACCCATACAGTTATGTTAACAATAAAAAACTAGTATGCTGTGGCCACCACAAGACTTTCTTCTATATTTTCCTATACAAATTCACGCAGTAACAATATTAAAAAAAAAAAAAAAAAAAATACGATTTTTTTTCAAAGTTTCTTTTTCGTTAAAAAAAAAAAAAAAAAAAAAAAAAAAATCGATAACTTTGTTTTAAATTATCACATATTTATAGTTCAACCATTCGTTTTAAAGATATTGACGAGACCTTTCGAAAGATACCCATCTTGAAAATCCCCCCCTGGGGGGTACTTTCCCCTGGGGGGGGGAAGCGATTACCGAGATTTTTTTCCTAATTAACTACTACTATTATCAATAATTCACAATCAAAGATTATTAATTTCACAATCACAGGTTAAGAATAACTCCCATTATGTACATTTATCCGAAATTTTGTCCTATACTGCCATGTTAAAAATTTAGAAAAAATACGATCACAGCACCACCTGTTGAGTGATTGATCCCCAAATCTAATCAGCCCCAGTTTATGTCAGGGGCCAACTAAATACCAAGTCTGGTTAAATTTCGTTAAAAAAAAAAATAAAATAAATAAAAAATAAAAATACGATTTTTTTTCTAAGTTACTTTTTGTTAAAAGTAAAAAAAAAATCGATAACTTTGTTTTAAATTATGACAGATTTATAGTTCAACCATTCGTTTTAAAGATATTGACGAGAGCTTTCGAAAGATACCCATCTTGAAAATTTACTCCCCTCGAGGGGGGACTTCCCCCCCAGGGGGGTTCACGAGGCTCCTACGCATACAAATTTTTTTCCCTACTTGACTACCTCTATTATAAATAATTCTTGTAAATTTCATAATGATTACTAAAAAATAATTCTCTTTATGCACATTTATACAAAATTTTGTCCTATATCACCATGTTAAAAATTTAGAAAAAGCGGGATGGCAATGCAACCTGTAAGACAATTTTTACCAAAAGTTGATAGGCACTAATTTATGTCAAGGTGCAACTACATACTAATTTGTATGAAATTCTGTGCAGTAGTTCCTGAGATACAGTTGCCACAAAATTTTGTCACACACACACACACACAGACAGACTGACAGACAGACAGACAGACATTTTCTAAAAAGGGTCAAATCGTGTTCTACAGCTCTCAAAACGTGTAAATCCATCAAAAACCCGAGGTCGAAAATTTTTACGAATCCAATACTTTCTCTATATTACATATAGAAGAAAGTAAAAAGGGGGGGATTACAGCGCCACCTGTTTTGTGATTGATCCCCCAGCACAAGTTTATGTCAGAGTCCAACTAAAGAAATTTGTTTGAATATCGCTCATTGGTTCACGAAATACAGCGTTCTCAAAATTTTGAATACACACACGCATAGACACAGAGATAGATAGATAATTTCGAAAAACAGACGAATCGTCTTCTGAAAATCTCTAAACCTGTAAATCCATCGAAAACGAGAGTTCGAAAATTTTCACGAATACAATACTTTCTTCTTATATATATAGAAATAGAAGAAAGCAAAAATGCATACTTTAAATATCGCATATACAAGCTCCCAAATTGGCAATGTTCTAAAAATAATCACTAAATCTGCAAACAAAAGAGCTTGCTATAAAAAATAATCTATTGAATAGAGTATTTTTATTTACATAAAGAATAAAGATTCTTAAAAAAAAAGGAGTTCTTAGAATTTTTTTTTTATTGATATTCTTTTTCTTATACTCTTTTTTCAAAAAATTTGCTTAATAAGAAACCCTCTTGAAAAATAGAACATTATTTAATGATACAAGACTAGAGACGCGTGATAGTTTTAAAAGATAACGATGTGAAAAAATCGATTTATCGAGACAAGCTATCTCTATTTTTTTTTTTTTTTTTTTTTTTTTTTTTATCTCCAAAAGTACTCATTAAATAACGTTGTTTTGTTATATAACCCCAAATGAAATATTTTCAAAAATCATTATTTCCACACAATTTCCTAGTTTTATTTTATTTCGTTGTACCTTTTATCAAAAGCGTTATTTAAGCACTTTTGGAAATTTATTTTGAAAACTATATTTCTTTAATTCAAATGCATTGTCAAAGAAAAATACATGCGCAAATAAAACTTCTTGTGTTTTGTAAAACTCGTAAACATGATGATGATGATATAATATATACATATTATAACATATTATATCTTTGGTGTTTAAAAAATCTTAGAAATTGTATATTTATGCAATAGGTAATATAATATTGTTGCGTTGGGTGTTCGTAAGTTGTCCGAGAATGACAGGGAAAACTTGCAAAAATTCAGTAATTTATTCACAGAAATTTCCATAAAAATCCAGGTCTATAAACCAAGTAGCAGCTTCAATTCACCAAGAAACACAGCTTAAATAACAACTGTTAACAGCAAAACCACAGTACAAACTGTATAGCAATAACACATAAAGCAAGTCTCATTCAAAGAAGCTCAAAGTAATGTAAGCATTTCACTGAACTCACTGAGACAGATCTGAGACTGAACTGCCTTGGCGAAAAAACGTTCCTTTCATACTTCTCTATCGAACCCGGATTTTTTGAGAAGAATCCAAAAAGTGGTCAACCAATGAGATTTCAGTTTACATATTTGGTATATCGTTAATAAGGATTTTCTCGCCAAGGTTGCCAAGGAAGGAAAAAGTCACCAAATTCGGCGTCAAATCCATTACTTGCCTTATTGGAGCTTTTTAATGCGTTTTAAGGGAAAATATGGCTATTTTAACGCTAAAACGACTAGAAAGGTACAACATTAGCATTTTCTCAACTTACTAAGCCTCTTTGAAAGAATCTATACAAAAATAAATACAATTATTTACAATTCCGTAACAATATGTTTTGAATAAACTTTTAAATTGCTCTATATATCTACTTTTTTACCTATACATTTATATATCTATATATATGTGTGTGTATCATAATGTATATATATATATATATATATAGTGCATATACATATACACATTTACACGAAATTTTTGTCATTTACTGTAATGTTAAAAATTTTGAAAAAACGGGATGACAGGGCCAACTGCTAAACGATTGGTCCCTAAATGTAATCATCACCTGTATTGCTCAAGGTCCTACTAAGTATTAAGATTGTTTAAATTTCGTCCATTGGCTCGTGAGATACAATGTATGCAAAAGATTTATGATACACAAACACAGACAGATCGACATTTTCTAAAAATAATCAAATTGTATTCAGAGTATCTCGAAACAGGGAAATCCGTCTAAAACCAATGCTAGAAAATTTTGACGAATCCAATACTTTCTTCTCAAATAAATAAATAAATATATATATATAGTTACGAATTTGGAAATAATGGTAGTTATTTTTATGTAAATTCATTCAAAGAGAATAAGGTTATAATCTGTTAATTTTCTGCATTTCTAGGTTATTTTCGCGTTAAAATAGCTAATTTTTCTTTAAAAACGCATTGTAAAGCTTCACCAGGACAAATAATGGCTTTGGCACCAAATTTGGCGACTTTTTCGCTTCTTTATGTTTTTTCAGCGACCTTGGCGAGAAAATCCTTATTATTGATATCTCGAATATCTAAGCTTGAACTCGATTAGGACAGAAGTTACTGACAAATTCTCATTTAATAAGGGGCTAAAAAGATTCCCGATTCTCTGAGAGAGTCAGTTTTATCGCCTTGCGGCTACTGTGAAGAACTCCCTGACAATCTTGCTGCTGTTTGATCACAGCTTATGTGTGTTACTACTTTGATACAGTTTATGCTGTGATTTTGACGGGAGTTTATGAGTTGTCAGCTGTTATTTAAGCTGTGTTTGCTGGTGAAACGAAAGTTGTACTTGGTTTAAATTTTCTATAAATAAACTTTTGAGCCTCTGCAAGATACGCGTTTCATTCAGAGACAATTCATGAACTCATAGTATGCAACAATTCTGGTGTAAGGAGTGGGATTGTCTGCTGAATAGTCATAACTAGAGGTAGAAAACAAGAAATATTATATTAAAACGATATTTGTTTATGATATAAATTTTCAAGGAATAAGACTCCGAATATGTATATATTTGCACGGAATTATGTTTAATATAACTCATAAGCATCATAACGTGAAAATTATTCGGTTAAAAAAAAAAAAATATTTAAGAAAATGTATTAAGATGAAAACAGCAAGTAACTCATAGCGGAGAAAACGAATATTGAATAATTTGTGCATATTTATTTTTTATTTATTATTAATAATATTAATATTATAATATTTATTTATTATTAATTTTTTAATTTATTGTCTTATAAAGTAAGAATTTTTTTTTCCCTTAAAAAATTACCATCAGTTTAAGACCCTTGTTTTACTGAATTTAAGATGTTTACGTTTACAGTGTGTGTGTATGTATAAATATATATATATATATATATATATATATATATATATATATAATCCTTTTGATAGTAGAAGCAAAGAATGAGAACGAAGAATAGTTAGTTAAACAATTCACCAAATAGGCATGCACACGCCAAACAAAGCAACAAGATTTCCCAAATTGATTCAATTATCAAGTTCAACAGTAGCACTGACACAAATCCACTGTGCAACAATACCTGTTGAAAATTGAAATAGAACCGTGTAATTAGACTCTGGTGAAAAGAAGGTTGACTCCAGGACTATATTTCAAGGTGAAAGAAGAGAATCCTGTAATGAACAATAATGACCCATTAGGCGCAGTAGAAGCCAAGCAACAGACACAAGATTACCGAAACCACAAAGGAAAAAACCAAATCATGAAGAAAGGAGGCAAGTGGCAAGACTTCTAACTTGCCTGTGGGTTTAAACTAGTTTTACGCCGGCAACACTCCCCCAGCCTGCCAAGACAAGTTTAGGAAACACATCGATAAAAAAAAAATAATAATAAAGCAAAACCCCATAGCAAATAAAAAACAATGAAACCATAAAATATATTGATTGATTACGAACCCAAAATAAAAAAGAACCCCGAAATGAATCAAATGAAATGACAAATTATTTTTCAGTAAAACAAAACAGAAAACCCTCCAGAAAAACAAAAACACATCATGAACCTATAAAGTAATAAAACCAAAACCTAAACCCGCAAGAAAAATTCACCCCGAAATAAAAGAGAGGCAATTTAAACACAATCCATCCTGATATATTGAAACACCAACGAAAAAAAATCAAATCAAATCAAAACATGAGCCACAAAAACTGAATTCAAAACACGAGCAAAACAGTGAACTTAACAGGAGAAAATGACATTTTAGAAGTTGAGTTGTATCATTCCTTGATAATATATTTAATAACCAATTTTCAACCAATTAATTTTTGAAATAAAATTAAATGCAGCAATTCTTCCACCCAAACATCCAACCAATAACGCCACTCAACCTCCTTAATCAAACATCTGCCCACCTATCCTCCACATATTTTTTTGTCTTTTATTATTTTTTCATTTCTTTTTTAACACATAAGAGTGTTTTTTTTTTTTTTTTTTTTTTTTTTGACATATACAAATATTGATGAATAATTGTATCACTTTAAAACCGCACTTTAAAATGTAGAAAAAGAGGGGGGGGGGGCTAAAAACCGATAGAAATAGCATGGGATAAAAAACAAAAAAAAAACTCACAATGTCAAGTGTGTAAAAAAAAAAAAAAAAAAAAAAAAAAAGACTCACACCGGAAGTAATAAAAGGACAAAATTGACTGGAAAGACACATCGAAGAGCGGGAACAGGGGGGGCTGGGGGGTTAAATATATCGTCCAGTGTTAATACGACTCGCCTAGTATAAGTACTACTACTACTACTAAGTACTACTCTAGTATTGCGAAATTAGCTATACAATTTTGCGACAAATTTGTTTTAGGCTAACCGGAAATCCTTTTTCTATTTTGACGGAGTTAATTTTTTTCGTAAAATTCATCTTTTCTAGATGCTAATATTTGCCAGAAAACAAAACTGGGCCGTCTATACTCGAATGATTTTCATTGTACTCTAAGCACTTTAGAATGCAGAAAAAGAGGGGAAAAGAAGCTAAAATCCCATAGAAATAGCATGGGACGAAAAACAAAAAAAAACTAACAATGTCAAGTATGTAAAAAGAAAAAAAAAAAACGCTCAGACCGGAAGTAATAAAAGGACAAAATTGACTAGCAAAAGATATCGAAGAGCGGGAACGGGTGGGCTGGGGCGTTAAATATATCGTCCAGGGTTAATACGTCTCGCCTAGAATAAGACAGTGAATAAACAGAATTTTTTGGGAATTCCATATTTAAGGTTTCCTAAATAAATTTATTGATGTTTTTATTTTTATATTTATCACAACATAAGTTATTGGTTCGATATAAGTGATTGAAATTGATATTTCTGAAAACAGAGAGATGGAGGCATGATTTAAAATAAGTAAACAAATTTACTTTAAAGTTAAAATCTTGCCTTTGTCATAAATATCAATATGAATTTTATTATCATAGAAATAAATTTTAAGATAGAGAAAGTTTATGATTTTATCATTATGCATGGTGAATTTTAAATTTGAAGTAGTCTAAAGTAATTAAATCAGATGACTTATTATTAATGAATAAAATGATGACATCATCTATGTATCGGTATAGCAATAGATTATCAAAAGTAAATTTGCATTCATAATAATATAGATAAAGATCAGCCAATAAATTCGAGCTGCAGCTCCGTTGCGAGATGCCCACTTTTTGTAAATAAATGAGGTTATTGTAAATATAGTTATTATAAATGATGAAATTAAGAAGAGTTTTAAATTTTTCAACATCAAAGTTATTAGGTAATTTAATCTGATCTTGGAATTTAATAGATAGATTATTGATAATTTGATAAAGGTCAGTTAAAATAATATTATTAAACAGATCCTGAAAACCATAAGTGATAATATTTTCTACATTAATATACATACATACATACACACATACATACACATATATATATGTATATATATATATATATATATACATATATATATATATATATATATATATATATATACATACATACATGCATACATACATACATATATATATATATATATATACACATATAAAGTTAGTAGAAACAACTCAATTAATTTATAAGTTGGATCTGAATTATTGAAGAGTTAAATTCCACTCAATCAATAGGATAACAAAAACTTTAATTTTTTTTTAAGTTAATATAATTTTAATAAGACAAAACCATTTTCTAAACGAGGTATTATAATTTTTTCAATTGTAAAGAGATAGTATAATGGTAAAAATTAAATCCCATGTTTCACACACAAACTGACACACACATACAAAGACGCATACACACACACACTCACACACACACACACCAAAAAAAAAGAAAAAAAAAAATTACAGGTGAGCCGTAATTTACATTTTTAGAGATTTGCCGTCACTTACAATTTTAGCGTTTTGTTTCACTATTTACTAGTGTCATATATTAGTTATAAACATAGGTAATACAGTTACGGTAAAAGTTGAAAGCAAAATGTTGATTTAGCTACATTTATATAACTGGTACCAATTTTTGGTGAAATGTTGAACTATTATTTTTATATATAAAGGTATGTAAGTTGCAACTATATATTTTATTATAACCGTTTTTAGTATAATAAAAACCAAAAAAAATTATAATGTAATATATTTAAAAAATAAATAAATAAGTAATAATAATAATGCCATTTCAACTAAATTGAGATTATTTTAATTTTTGTGAAAATAAATTATTATTTCTTTAAGTATTAATATTAATTTTTCAGATTTATCTAATATAGTTTGGTCACATACTGTATTTCATAAATATCATATGATAAATATTAATATCACGTTACATGGCGGCATGTATGTGAGTTCCATGCCTCCCGCATTATTTGCAAAATTTTTGATTTACTAAGCATAGTTATTGAAATCCACACACATTCTTTATGTTTGTTTAATTTTATCACACGCATTTATTACTGTTGTTTCAACAAAAGTGATCCTTAAATTTTAACAATTCACAGCTTTAATATCTTAGAATCATAAATCATTATCAGCAGTATGAAGTTAAACTACTTGAAATATGTTTCAAATTTAGCATACTAATCATATGCAGAGGCAAGCACGTTATGACGAGTCACGAAAGCTGACAATTGAGTGGATTTGAGCAGAATCACTCAAATGTGGGTTAACTTTATGAAATACGGTTTATGCTTCATTAGGTAGCTAGTGATACATAAAATATGTAAGCAAGGCTTTACTGAATAACAATATCTCAATTGAATGCAAACTAAGCCCATTTTGATTAATATGGTCAGTGTGTAATTACTAAAGTTCAAGTAATAAAAAACATTATTATTATTATTATTTTGTTGATTTGCGTTTTGAACAAATTATAAATCCTACCACAAAATTATTATAATGGCTATGATTAATAATACTACTAAATATGGTTATGCGATAGCTTTCAAATTTTTGAAAACAAACCCGGTTAATTTTTATATAAATTTGCTATTTAAATTCGTTGCTTTGTGTTCAGGTAAAAGTAAACAGAGGATAAATAAATCAATATGTAAATTAAAGAACGTTATATAAATCAAAAGTGGTCTAATTTATTTACGTTACTTATGCATTAAATTTCATTGTCGAATTTATAATTTATAAATAAAGAATAATTCCATTTGAAATCTAAGCAAATATTTTATGTCAATTACCAGGGTAATTTTATATCTTAAAATTTAGTCAAATTTCTTGTTTCTATATAACATATTTTTATATTTCTAATATAAATAACATAGATTTTTTTACTTTTACAAAAATGTTTTAAAGTTTCTTTATAGAAAAATCATTTAGAAACATAATCTGAAAATGTTAAACCATAGAGAAATCTAAAGTTAATTATTCATACTCATTTTTAAGATGTAGAACAAATTATGTATCTCCTTTAAAAAATTATTTAAATTTGTTACAATCAAATATTTTCCTGGTTTTCTTATTATTTTTAAAAATAATTTTTATTTTACTTACAGTAAATAGTGCAATATATATATATATATATATATATATATATATATATATATATATATATATATATATATATACATATTTAATAGTTAATAAAAAAATTTTTATTGTTACTTGACCCTTATAAATATAATTTCAAACGAATTTTATTAATAATAATTTTATTAGTATTATTATGAACTAGCTAAACTACTCAACGTTTCTAGTACTATCTAGGAAAGAAAAAAGCGCTATAATAAGCATAAAAAAACAACAAAAATTAATAGCCAGAAAGACTCAAATGATTACCCCTATTCTACAACAGAAAACTTTATTTAGCAGTCATTATATCCATCTTAAAATGGGTTCAGCAACTTTTTAATATTGTAGTGAAAATAAACTTCATTGAAGAATTTTCACAACAAATATTGAGTTTCTAGCTTAAATAGGTTCCAAATTGCATAATTGTATCCCCTATTTTTCCGACATTTTCCCTCCCTGCAACCAGTTTGAGCACATTTTTAATAGTACAGTGAATATGAATTTAAATCATGTATTTAATAAATATTAAGTTCTTGCTCAAGAGATTTCCATATTGCACGCTTCGCCTTTTTTCTTTCCCCGCTATTCTACGCTCTTGATAGTGTTGAATAAACATTTAATATGGAATTAAATATGAAGTTGAATAAAAAAAATTTCATATCAAGTATGAAGTTTTTAGTCTAGATAGTATCCAAATCCAACTATGTATCCTCTTTTTCCCGCTATTTTGCCCTCTTTAAGGAAATGAACATCTTTTTAATATCAAAGTGAACATGAAAGAAGAGCTGCATACCAAATTTGAAGCATCTAGCTTAAGTTGTTCTCACATTACGCATCATATCACCTTTTTCACCCTTATTTCAACTTCTTTAATCGGGAGCAAAATTTTAATAGAAGTTGCTAGTAAAATAAGGACTAGAAAAAACCCTTTCATGCAGACATCAAGATTCCAGATAAAGCAGTTATCAAATTGCACAACATACTGCTTTTTTCTTCTTAGAGATATTTCCTTCCATGTGCCAAATAATATGTATGACGATTTACTCATAAATCCGACAAAGGATGTCAAGTTCTATGACTAACAATGAGATGGAATTTCCTTTAACATACAGATGAAAAATTAATTTACTGTCAAAAGGGAAGAAAAATTATAAAATAAAGTGATTAAAAAAGAGCTTCAGTTTGCTTTTGTCACAATTTATTTATATATATTTTTAACATGTAATTATGTTATAATACAAGTGTTTGCGTGGAAATCTCATCAGCGTCCTATACCAGTAAAAACAAAAACAAAAAAACACATTGCTTCAAATACATTACAGTAATTAATTTTCTCAAAAGACAAAGTAATCATAGGATTGGGCGATGTTAAAAATCTTACATCAGTATATACAACAAGCTTTCTATAGCAATTTAAAAATATATCGC
The DNA here is from genome assembly GCA_963930645.1 of Salticus scenicus. Lineage (NCBI taxonomy): Eukaryota > Metazoa > Arthropoda > Arachnida > Araneae > Salticidae > Salticus > Salticus scenicus. The sequence goes on along the minus strand of OZ005655.1, from coordinate 94,547,254 downwards.
TATTAAAAAAATTAAATGTATATATTAACATTTTAGGAATGTTTTTAATTTAATATTGTAACAATACATAGTACGGAGTCTTGCTTTTGCCTCCAAGGCACGTGTTTTTTGCTCCTGAAAAAGAAAGGCCACGTCCTTTCGAAACCGGTTGTGCTGCTTTCACTTTTATGGCGTGTAGAGAAGTTTTAAAATTTAAAGTAAGTAGTATGCTAAAATTTGAAACATTTTAGAATTATACTTTGAAAAGTACTTGTTTTTTCAATATATATATATATACACCGTGACCAATAAGTTCTCATACACTTTCAAATTTTTATTACAGTACCACAAAGTAAATCATACAAAAACTTTTCGCATAAAATTAAAGCAGTAATAATTGAGTATCTTTACAATAAATGCTTTGGAATAATTCCGCCTTTTAGTTTCTTAACGAGCTTAAGTCTCTTTTCAAATCCATCACATGCGGCACGCACGGCTTTCATTGACATTTCCTGTCATATCGTTTGAATTACATTTTTGAATTTGCTCAAATCGGTAATTTTATAGTTATTCAGTTGGGTGAGCATATATGACCACACAAAATAATCAAGCGGGTTCAAATCGGGGGAGTTGGGAGGCCATTCGTTCTTTAGCAAAAAGTCAGCTAAATTTTGACTGTACCATTCCTGAACCAAACGTGCGGTATGAGAAGGGGCATCATCTTGTTGGAAGCAGAAGTATTCCACCCCATACATACTCTGGACATTTGGAAGTAAAATTTTTTCCAAAACCTCAGTTTTATAATATTGGGCATTGGTTTTTACCCCTTTATCAATGAAGACTAATTGGAGTTTTCCGCTTTTGGAAATAGCGGCCTAAATCATCAGAGACGAAGCATTTTGATAACACGGAACGTAATGTTGTCCCTCAGGGATGTTATCAATAGAAACTGACCATGCTCTGTCATTTTGGGGGTTCAGACTTTGCTGTAAAATGAATAGTTTCTCGTCTGAAAAGACAAATTCATCCCCAGCGTGCCAAACAAGAATTTCTTCAACCCTTTGCTTCCTTTTCATCTTAACAGACTACGAAACTCCGTAAATTTTACGTTTTCTATAAACCTTGCACCCAAGGTCCTTTTACAGAATGTTTAACATTGATCCCCTCGATATTTTGAGCTCTCGTGCTAGTTTTCTAGCTGATTTTTGTCCGTTTCGTCGTATTCTTTCCTTGACCCTTTTCATACCCTCTTTTGTCCTAACGGATCTCGGTCTGCCAGATCTTTTTCTGTCATCGACAGATGACGTCTCATTAGACCTTCTGATAGTTCTGCAAATGAAATCTCTCTTCACCCCATGGCTTTCAAGTCTCTGAAAATTCCAATCGGCTACACTCCTTTGATGAATTTATTTATTCCAATTTTTTCATTCTACCTAGGTAAAGGAAAATTATAATTAGTACAACATTTACACTTGCAATAGCTTTATACCTAACACCAAATTGCCTGCAAAATAATTGGGACTACAGTAACACATACGTAAAACTTTTTAACGTGCTTCAAAAGTTGTATGAGAACTTATTGGTCACGGTGTATATATATATATATATATATATATATATATATTCCACAAAATTATTAATATTTACTGAATAGACATTTCTTGTAAAACTCCAAAATCGAATTTTAAGTCTTTACCTGCTAGGTTCACATCTTATTTGAACCATTTCATGCCTGAATAGAGTCATTCAAGCTAAATTGATGTCCACTTTCCATAAATCGCAGTTTTCTTTTTTTAGAAATCACGCATGCGCGAATGTTATCAAGGACGTACACATCAAAAAGCAGCCTAATTTAAAATCCATTTAACGATATAGATGTAAATCGATGTTAGAGAGAATCGGTGAAGCAGGTTCGATCAAGCAATTCAAGTATAAAATTGATATTAGTTAGAATCGGCGTAAGCCTAAATCAATTTAGCGATAAAGATACAAAATAGATATTAGCGAGAATCGACTGAACTCATTTTAGCGATATAGTTGTTAAATCGATATTGCTTAATGAATTGATAGATACAACTTAAGTCCAGAAAAATAAATACTACAGAAAAATAAATAAAATTTTTAAGAAAATATTTTTTATGGTATTTTACACATAACTCAGATTTCTGAATGCTGATGCAAAAAATATCTGTCACTTACCTGTTGGTCTGACTGGTGGAAGTCTACCTCCATAATATATGGATTTATTGTGCTTGGCGATTGGACCAATAGGTGTTGGATTCGGCACGTACGTCATAGCCGTTGTGCTCTGATTGATGCTCATGGCAGAAGAATCCATTCTCTTGCTGGACGACGTTGGAGTCACATTATCTTCTCTTTTGGTTTTTTATAAGTTCTAAACATGATTTAAATTAGCCAGTATATTTTTCCTGCTGTTTGTAAAAGTAATAATTAGTGAACTTTTCGGAAATAAATGTCTTCTACATTTAGATGCGTTCCCCGGTACAGGAAACGAAATACCTACAACTGCGTTTAGCTGAATATTTTTACTCCAAATATTAATTTCTTTGTGCAGACAGTAATTAAATAAATTTCAGTTCACTATTTGTATCTTTTTAAAAGAAAATATTGAATGTCAATCACATAAAAGTTTCGTTGTGTATATTTACAAATGTTTAAAAGTTACGATATTTTATCTGTTGGCGTAAAAATTAAACTCATGTTTCATGTTCTGCATTACTTTTGTTCATACCATACTGCGCACATATCAAACAAAACATGTTTAGCATATTCATTGGCGATTCACCAAAATCTTCTTATGTTTGAAACTAAAACAACAATCTTAGTTTTCTTCTTTTCAATTTAAGAAAAAATTTATATTTCAATATTTCAAATTATATTACCATTTTCATAATTTGAATTTATGCGATGTGGTAGAAAAATACTGAAAATAAAATTATTTAATTTTTTTTAAACTTTAAATTTCACAATTATCCGAAATTTTTCAAATTATTGAAAGAATTCTAATATTTAAAATGTTGTCAAAATAATTCATCTATATATTTTACATTTTTAACATGAAATTTTATTTGATTTTCAATAATCTCTACAATAATTTTCAATATTCATTCAAAGAAAATGTAGAATTTTAATAGAAACTTGATAACCCATAAGAAGTTAACATGGAGCGTCTGTATTTGATTTTCATTTGAGAAATGTAGCTTACGAAACTTTTAGAAACCGCTTTCCATATCTTCTTTCAAAAATTATTGCCAAAAATAGAACATTTTTGCTTCCATACAATCCATCAACTATTTTTATGCATTTCGCGAAAAAAAATTTATAAAATTTACTTTTCCAACTTCTTTTGTTCTTTTTTTTTTCTCCAGAAGCTCGAAAAACTTGAAATGGAAAAATCTATTTTTTTATTCTGCTCTTATAAATCATGCGATAGATAAACGTTTTTGTAAGATATTCTATTTCACGCAAGAATTCGATAGCTTCTCTGAATTTATATCAGTTCCTGGCATTTGTTTATTTAAGCGACAAAAATAGAATGATTTGACTTTAAAGAGGAGCACGGAAAAATTACGGAATTCCTCTACAGGAGCAATTTGAATAACCCTTGCCATTGGCAGAAATCAATCATGCTGAAAAAAGTTATATTTAGAGACAGAAAAACATGGGAAATGAATGCTTTAGTTCACATATTTTCGTTCTAATATTTGCATTCTTGTTAAAAAAAAGTTTTTTTTTTTTTTTTCCAAGTCAAATTTGTTCTTTGGAAAAGTCGTTCTTTTATATGAACACAATAAATTTAATTTTAAACTGGAAATGTTTTTCTTTATTGGATACGCATTCTGAATTTAATAATAAAGATGTTTAACATTGATTAAAATGCCATTTCGTTATTTCCAGAAGAGGTGATATAGTATGTTTTCAAAGCTTCCAAATCAGACCTGGATAGAAAGAGAAGAAGGATTTTGTAAAATTAGTATTTGAATACATAAATTAAAATCATAAAATATTTATTTCAACCGAAATTATAACATATACATTAATATAAAAATTTTAAATAAATTAGATTGGTTTAAGAAAAATATCATTCATATCTTAATTTAAATAATTTTAAATAATCAGTTAAAATTCTGAATTCTATACATAAAATCTGGAATTATTAGACAATTTGAGCAAGAAAGAATAAGAATTATGTTCTTAAATAATCGTAAGGCATATCACTATATCATTAAATTACTAATTCCAATAATGATAATGTTCTAAATATAATAAAAATCCCTTACAGTTTAGCTTTTATTTTGAGAGAACTGAAATTCTGTTTATTCAGTCTTTCGTAACTTTTAGAATTTACCTGATATTTCTTTAGGAATTTTATATACGTTGCTCAATACTTTTGGCTATTAAATTATGCAATTGATTTTTTTTTTTTTTAAAGCTGTCGCTTACGTAGTTAAAAATTATTAAGTAAAAGTGCTCATATTTTGTAAGATATTTAATATTTTTGCATTCTGTTTGCAATATGCTGTCTCTAATGCAGTATGCCATATTAAAAATGTCTTTGCACTGGGTCTAATAGCCTAAAGGTTATAATTAGAAAGTTTTAAAAAAATCAATTATTAAAAAAAGGTTACATCTCCATAAATATATGTGGTAGCCTCATAAGAATTTTTACAAATAATAAGAAAAGCTTCATAATCACATACTATGGCCAAAACGCATTTAAAACATTTCTTTTTAGAGGGTGATCAAAAACATTTTGTTTTTTGTTTCATTTTTACTTGTCCTTTTTCTCTCTTCAGGACACAACTTTTGTTGAAATATATGAGGTTTAACATGTTCTTTACACCTCCAAAGATTCAAGAGGATTCCTAAAGAACTTTTCTAGATATTTGACAAAACGTCTAAATTCAAAATATTTATTGTCGAAGTGTCGAAATATTTATTGTTAGATAGTGCAATTTAAAAGCAATTTGCTTATTCGATTTTATTAAAGTTGATAAAGTCCGCACACATCTTATAAAAGGGTAATTCAACATAATCAAATCTGAAATGTGTCAAAAATTAAATATTCTTATCTGAACACAGATAGTTTCTCATTCACTAAATTAATGTTGATTTGAAAGTAATTATCGGTGTTCTAAACAACAAATTCCCAACTCGTCCTCTTTCTCTCCTTAGAGTGATAATGGTTTTCCCTAAAGTAGCCAGAACTAATGTATTGGCAGAAATAACCTAATTATGCATTTTAATTAACAGTCAGAGATGTGACTTCTTGATGAAAAGAATTTGTCTGAGGAATTTACTGATCTAACTACACATATTGAATGACTAGAACAGACAAATTTATATTGAAGGACTAAAGCATTTCTGTATTCGCTTTTGTAATATTTCTAACAGATTAATAAAGATTTTTATTCACGCCAGTCGTCTAGAAAAGATATATTAATAAAGTCGAAGAGATATAAATAAAACAGACAGAACATTTTATTATATTAACAAAAAAAGATATTTACTTGCATTAGTCAACAGATCATTTTTCAAATAATTGTATTATATAAGAAGAAATATATTTATCTTGATATATATATATATATTTTTTTTCATAAAATATGTTATAAATTAAAAACATTTGTTATTTAGTAATTGTAATTCATAAAAAAAAAAGAAGCCGGTGCAGTTAATCTGTGTTAGTTTGTTTTTAGATTTAAAAGAGTTTTTGAAAATATATGTGTATATATTTCAAATTGATTTATAGTTCATGTAAAATGATAAAAATTAATTAAACTTTCAGTTTAATAATTGTACATTATAGTTAATAGATCGATAAAAGAAAATTACAGATCACCGTATCTTCCGAAAAAAGCTTTAAAATATATGGTATAGTTTTTAGTATGGTAAATTATGTTACTGAAATGCAGAAAAAAGTGTAACCACGTTTCCGACGCCTAGCAGTGAGGACGAGTCGAAAATCTTGGAGGGTTTCCAAGTTGACCAACAGATTTGAATTTAGTAAGCATCCAGTCATTCGGTATTCCCTTACCACTTATTTTCTCTCAACGAAAAGCTTGTCTCCCCTATTTTACTAGTGGACTCGTTGAATCCGCACTTGCGCAGAGGCTTCCATGGTCGCAAGAAATGTAGTTAAAGAGTAATGGCTTGACGATAACGGAAAACACTTCCACCAGGATGACAACATTCCAAACCATACTGTTAATATTGTTCTAATGTTAATCCTGTTTAAAACTGAAATATGTATAAAGTTATTTGAATAATATGTATCAAGTCATCTATCAGGCGCCATCTTCTTTTAGTCAGTATGCACTTACACTCCGCAGTTAACGGACGCTTTGTTCTGCTCTATAAGTTGCACGCAAATAAACTTATATTTAAATGAATCCGATTTTATTTACAGTCCACTTGCCTTGCTAACACATACGAATACTTTTCAATTTTTAAAGAGAAAAACTCCTGAATTTTTTTAGCCTAACAATCAATGCATTCATCCCCATTATAGTTAATTCCGTATAGTTTATTTTTTATTATCACTCATGTGCACTGTATTAAGTCTTAAAATTAACTGTAATGTCTACTTTGAGTATTTTGCACAAAATCTGCCCGTGAATTATAAACTTTCCGTATATTAATCTGTTAATTTCTGTCTAGCACCACTCTGAAGTTCATCCCAAATTCAATTTCCATGTCATGTCCATTCCTTTTCACATTGCTACACCAGTAACCGAGAGGTTCTAATCTTGAAGTTCATAGTGGTTTTCTGCGAAACTTGCTGAAAAAAGGGCTAGGACACCTCTAAAATTTCTCACTGTATGTAATTATGTTAAACGGTGTTTATCATTATACCCAGACTTAAGGCCCTAATTCCGTCAAATAGCCTTAAGTTTTGCGCCCACATTAACCTTTTTACAATATCTTTCTGTTACTATATTATATATTTCTATAAAGGTATAAAATCTACAGTTTCATATAATTCATTTTCATGTTCTAATAATTTTTTTTATGCTTACGATAATTTATATGAGTAGACCAATTTGCTTAAAAATATAAATATAAACATTAAAATTTTGATTTGATGCCTTTCTCAAATAAAGATAGTTTTCAAAAAAAAAAAAAAAAAAACTTGCACTCTTAAATTTCTTGGATTTCTCCACAGTAAGAATAAAAACGTTCCACCACCAACAGTTTAACTAGAAAATGTATGGATAGCATAAAAAGTAAATGTTTACGAATAACAGCTATAAAACTTACACTTTGCTCTATGTTGAGCCAAATAGTTATCTGTTCATTATTTATTTATTTTTATTTTTTTTACCTGATACAAAATCACACTTTTTTAACCATATCCGTTTCTCACTTTTTTTTGTAAAGGATTTTGTCCCAGCTTGCAATTGAACAGATCATATTTATTACAAGTACTTTCAACGAATTACTGTAAATTATTTCCAATTATTATTATTATTATTTGTAATAAAAAATATATAACTACATTAATTTTAACTAAAGCTGAAATAAATTAAACACAACCTATAGAATGAGCGAAATTTCTTCTTTCTTTAAAAAATGCAATTAAAAGAAAATTCGCATACACTATTTACCAAAAGTATTTGGACACATTCGAATGTAAACATTTTGTCAAATATATAGGAGTCATTTTGAACATTTGGTAGAGTAAAGAACATGTTATACTTCATATGTTTCAACAAACGCTGTGTCCTGAAGAGGAAAAGGGGACCAGTAAAAATTAAACAAAAATAAAAATGTTTTGAAACGCCTTGTAAACAGTAATGCTTTAAATGCGTTTCGGCTGTAGCATGTGATGAAAAGGATTTTTCTCATTATCTGTATAAATTTTCATGAAGCTACTACATATATTCATGGAAATACAACGGTTTTTTAATAAATATGTTTAAAAAAAAAAAAAAAAAAAAAAAAAAAAAAAAAAGTCTGTTTTTTAATTATAACAAGTAGGGCATTAGATCTAGGGCATTTCTAGGAAATTTGGTATACTATATTAGGCACAGCATACTGTAATCAGAAAACAAAAATGACAAATATATTGCAAAATATGAACATTTTTACTGAGTAATTTTTAACTACGCATACGCCAGTTAAAAAAAAAAAAATTCATTTGCCTAATTTAATAGACAAAAATATTGAGAAACTTAAGTGAAAACCCCAAATAATATGAGAAAAATTAAAAAGTTATGAGAGATAGAATGAACACAAATTCAGTCCTCAAAATATAAGCTAAACTATCAGGGGTTTTACTCACATTTTTTATTTTGATTAAATCAATGCCCAATGATAATAGAGTGTTCGCTGATTATAAATAAATACTGATAAAACCCCGTATCATCTTCCTTTTTTTCTTTTTTTAGAAGAAGAACTGAAATTCTGTTTACTCTATCTCTGATAACTTTTTAAATTTACACGATATTTGTTTGGGGCTTCCATGTAAGTTGCTTAATACTTTTAATTATTAAATTATGTAAATGAAAAATTAAAAATTTTTTTTAGTAAAAATGCTCATATTTCTTAAGATAGTTAACATTTTTTCATTCTGATTACAGTATGCTATGTCTAATGTAGTATACCAAATGACCTAAAAATGGCTTTGCTTTAGGTCTAATACCCTACGTGTTATGATGAAAAAAGTGGATATATATTTTTTTTTGTTTAAAAATTCGGTTATATCTTCATGAATATATACGGTAGCCTCATAAAAATTTATACAGATAATGAGAATAATCCTCATATTTACATGATGTTGCCAAAACGCATTTAAAGCATTACGTTTTACAGGTTGATCCAAAATATTTTGATTTTTGTTTAATTTTTTAGTGGCTCCCTTTTCCGCTTTAGGATATAAATTTTACTGAAATATATGAATCATAACATGATATTTACACTGCCAAAGTTTCAAGATGATTTCTGAAGAACTTTTCTAGATATTTAACAAAAAGATTATATTCAAAATTGTCCAAATATTTAATGGTAGATAGTGTATTTTATCATGTATTCCGTAATTTCGAAATTTCGAAATGAAAGTTACTTTGAAACGACAATAAACAAAACTGTCTAATAAAAAGTATGTTTAATTTTAAACGCTGCTAAAATGTATGAATATGTAACGAGCAAATTTGAATTTCAAATGCAGTATTAAATTTCACATTTTAGTTAAACAGTTGATCCAACAGAAACTAAACGATCAGATTTCACTATTTAAGAGCTAAATTGGAAGTCACTTTCTGCATTGGAATTACGAAGCAAACTTTTGTTTTAAATCAACCACACAAAATCCTCCAAAGATGCCAGTACGTTATACAAGAATAATTTAAATATTAGTCTCGATTAAAATAGCGAGAAAAATATTGGCTGATTTTCATGTTTATTCTATACCATTTCCAACATTATCTGGTGATTACATGAAGATGGCTTCATTTTTATATATTTCAAGAATATTTATAAACGTTGAAGTACAGTATAATTGTTCTTCTATACATAAATCGAAACGTTTAGTAATATATATTGCTTGAAGGACAAAAAAAAAAAAAAAAAAAAAAAAAAAAAAAAATGCAGTTGATTTCATTTGTTCCGAGGAAGGGGATTGAGTGAGGCACGTTCTCGAAGAGGTAAGTTATTATCAGGAATTTAGCTTTTCTCGATATATAAAGTACACTGAGAAAAAAAATCAACCGCTTTCCTCTAGAATGAATAAGTGGCCATTTTCGAAATCCCTTAACTAGAAATATAGATTTCCGAGCTATGCGCATAAGGCACGCCAATAAACTGAATAGACGAAATGATTGAGAACTTCTAGTTTACACATTTCTAGATGGTGAAACAATATTCTGAATATTCTGAATCTTTTTTATGGCGAGAAATTCTCGCTTGATTTTCTAGAATTGGGTAATAAACCAAGATTATATTTGCTAAAACTCGCCTCTTATAGTCTCATTTATTTGCAGAGATTTTTAAATAACTTTGTCCTCGATAATATAGTCAAACGCTCTAGAATTCTAATAGGGGCTTCTAGAACTCGCTTTTCAAGGGAACTAAAATTTATGAGGATGACATGGAACTATTTTTTCTAGAGCCACAATTTAGATTCTAGATGTCAGTTACAGAAATTTTTCTCAGTGTAATATTTTATTCTTCTAATCTGCTAGTTTTGCTCATTAACGGAAACATTGAAAAATAAACAAGACTTATTAAGCCAACGTTAAGCGTAATTAAAATATATTACTAATTATGCTGATGATACAGATTACAAAATTTCTCTTTTTCGTGTTTTTTTTTTTTTTTTCAAGTAGTCTTTAATAGTTGGCGATACTGATTAAACCTGAATTCGGTACAACAATTGCCCCATAATATATAATGATAAACATGAAATATTGCAGTTTTCCCTTCAACTGTCATGTGTAAAATATTTTATGATGTCACGTTGATAAAATCCATTAACATCTATCTGATATTCTTTTAAAGATATGAAATTAATTTCCCATAATTAGTTTTAACATCACAAAAGCTGACGTGCACTTATAAGATGATGATTCGGGATATTCCATTTGGGATACAAATCAAATGGTTTCATGCTGAATAACATGTTTTGAGGTTTACAAAACTAAATCTAGTTTGGAAATAATTACCGCAGTTCTAAACAATGAATTCCCAATTCTGTTTCTCTAATATCGGTTTGTTAATGAATACCCTAAAGTATCCAGAACTAATTTATTGGTAGAAAGGTCTTAATTAAGGGTTTCATTAAACAGTTAACGATGAAACTTCCTGTTGAAAATAATTTCTGAGAGTCTCACACATTTGCAACTGTAACCGCAAATAATTAGTTATTAGAAATGCCATGTTTATTTTGATAGAGGAATGAAATCTTCACGGGCTTTCGTTTATAATAATAAAGCTTTTTATCTGTTTTAGCTGCATTGTAAAAATACATAAATATATTTATGATAATGTACAAATTATTTTACCTTACTGTCTTTAAAATTTTCGTTTTGTTTAAGAGTTTTCACTAGACGTTTCATTAAAACTATGGATAAATACGACAATAAATAACGTGCATATTTTGACTTGTCATATATTTACTTGACGGATAAATTTATGACACAATTATAAATATACATTAACAGTTTTGATGGCGTAAAACATATTATACTGAATTAACAAATAGTTAGTAAGGAATTTTATTAGTACAATTTTCTTAATTAAGTTTTCAATGATTTCTAATATAATATATATTAGATTATTTTTATTATTCGAATAGAAAAGGCAATTAAAATATATAAATGCAATAAGAGATTCCTATGCATTTTTAGTCATTTATGTATATATATTTTTTAAATATATGTATTTGAAATTTATATGTTTTAAAATTATCTGTCTGTAAATGCTACACTAAAAAGTGCAAAAAGTGCAAAAAAAAGTTTTTTTTTTCTGTGTGTGTGTGTGCGCGCTTTTTTTGTATGAAATGATACACTATCGATATTTTTAAATGACATTTTAGTTTATAAATGTTTTTGAATGTTTTAGTTCGAAGAAAATTTTTGCACAATTTATATTTATGCTCTTGCTCTCAATCTAAGAGGTGATAGCCCATATTTACGAAAACAAGCGTAACCTAGGCTGACTCGCTCTAGAACAACGAGTGTTACTCAGATTTCACACTGACACCTTTTGTCTCAAACATTTAAAACCAGAACCTTTCACCCACTGGTGAGGAAATTATATTTATGTTTACCATGTTTAAAACTTCCTGGTAACTCTACAAGAACTTAATATCAGAGTTTTATTGCATGTTTTTCTATTTCAAATGAATGCATTTTTCTTATTTATCCGGAAAAAACGATATACCTACTATCAGACATATGCAGGGTTTTGAAATGAGGTCTATATTTAAAAAACATTTGATTATATAAGTTATGAAATAACTGTCAATATTGTCAAAATATGATCGTATTTTTCATTTCTCTAATATTCGTATCCTAATCTTTATTTAGTAATTTAATAAACCTGGAATAAGATATAAAGGATAAAATAAGGCCAAAGTAAGTATTATGAAATATGGATTTATTTTTACTTATTCCTATGTAACATTATTTTAAAAATTAAAATAAATTTCATAGAATATTGAATTCTATAAAATAAAAAAATTAAAACTTGCATTGGTGTTAATTATTGGATAAAAAGCATAATATAATTTAACAATAACATGTAAGCATTTCTGCAGAAAAAATAGTGCCGTTTGAAAAATTAATATTTTAAGGAAACAAGATAATTAATAATAATAACAGGAGACTTGGCGTTGGAATATTAAAACCCGAATAAACTACTACGTCAGAAACGCCAAAGAAAAATATTTTAGATGCATACAGCTGTTTCGGTAGCCTTAAGCGGATCACCGAAACAGCTGTATGCATCTAAAATATTTTTCTTTGGCGTTTCTGACGTAGTAGTTTATTCGGGTTGATAATTAATAATAGTTTTTTTTTTTTTTTTTTTTTTTTTAATTTTTAGTTAAAATTTTCAAAATGTTGTATATTTACTAATGAATGTAAGCAAAAAAGAATTTTGTAAGAAAATTTTGGATAAATATCACTTAACCCCTATGTAATGTAGAGATGATTTTGGATATAAAGGTATGTCCACTGTATATAATGTTTTTCTTTTGTTTTTATCTTGTTTCATTTTATGAATACTGACTATTTTTTTTTTTTTAAGTATCTCTCAGTCAAAGGAAAAAAAAAAATCATAAATGTAGTTAAATTCATATTTTTTCATAACATTCTCTCTAAAGTGCGCTAAATGTATGTTAAGGGGAATTAAAAAAAAATAATAATAACAATTCGATCAAAACTGAATCGTTATATTGCATAATATGAATTTCTAAATTTTGAAAATGATACAAAAACTTTTTTATATATATTTTTTTTTTACTTTTTGTCAATTTGTATCTTTTTAAATTAGTTTGTACGTTGCTTCAACATCCGAATTCCTAGAATTTATTATTCATGAATGGTGTTGGGAGTTTCTAACCACTAGTCGCACCTGACTATACGAGATAACTTGACTACTACTTTTTGTAATGGAAATACATAATATGAACTGAACAGAAGTGAAAAGTTGAAAATATAGATGTATTGTTTCTTTCTGTCAAGATAAAAGTTTATCTTTCAAGAAAAGATGCATTAAAAACAACGTATATAACAACACTGAAAAAGATGTGATACATCACAAAGCAGACAAGATTTACTCTGAGTTTCTAGATATGAATTATTGTACTTAAGTCTAATGATAATGTTGGGGGCCTGTCTTACTGGATCTCTTTTACCTGGTGATGCTTGATTGGGGTCTTTATTTGGTACATTTGAGAACATCTGTTTGATATACATGCGCCCGTTTCCGATGAAGCAACCCTCTCTTATGCATTTTATGTGGTTTCGTGAGCTTTATATTTTTTATTTTTATTGATGCATGGTATCGCGTTTAATAAATATTTTGTCTAGACATTTTTATGGAATAACCAAAAAATTCAAAATAACATTTAACAATCCGGATCATGCTACATATGCTGGTTATTGTTTATATGCCTTTCATATATTCATGTATTTTAATATTATAGAGTTAGAAAAAAGTAATCTAGTGTTTTTATATTCTCAAGAACTTAAAGTTTATTAAAAAATGCATTTTGAATAAATGCTAAAATTATTAATAATCTTTTATTATTTTTTTTTAATGCGTGAATTTAATTTTATTAACTCTGGGCTTTTCATTAAAAAAAAAAAAAAAAAAAATGCTAAACATATTTTGATTATCTAGATTTATGTATTGATACTAATTGTACAAAACTATTATTTCAATATTATCTTTATCCCTTCAGTACTATCTTTATCCCCAACATCGTTTTTACTATAAAAAATATTTCAAGGTTATTTTATTTTATTTTTTATTTATTTATTTTTTATTACAAACTATTTTATTATTATTATTATTATTATTATTATGATTATTGTTATTATTATTATTATTATTATTTTATCATGCTGTTTGTGTATTTTTCTCTTCTTAAATATCGTAGGCATTCATGTAATTTCATGCAAAGCGTTTCTGCTTATGGAAACTATTATTTATTATGAAATAAATTTCCATTTCCTTAAAATAATTTAAAATCCACATGAAAGATGCTGATTCCAAACATCTAAATAGATGAAAACTTTTATATTAAATAATTAAAATTACAATTTTAAACATTTTAATAAACGAAGAATTAACCATGATACATTAAGAATGTAATTAAAAAATAAGCTCGGATTTACTCTGTTTTTCATCCCAGAAAAGTGGTGGTTCAATTTTCTTTTAATAGAGAAAAACAAATATAATAAATATTTTTATTCAAGGTTGATTTGAATTACAGGCTATTATATAGCTATAAAGGAATAGACACTTATACATCGATAATTTTATCCCATGGAATTGCCGATAAAATGGATATTTATGAAATAAATCGTATAGGAGATTTCTCGGACGATTCAGACTCTATGTACAAACAGAACATTCCCATACAGCTCAGAATGTTTTAGTAATGTTGCAAAAAGCTTACAATCATTCTAAAACGTAACAAATTTAAGTATGCTCTCTGATACATTTCTGAAACATTCGCATTTTTCGATATTCCATCTATTATGTAAATGAAACTTCTCTGTTACATATTTGATTTTTTGTTACGATCGCGGACATTTCTACGTCTTTGAAACTAATCGGAAAGCAAATTGAATGTTTCTGAAATATTTCTAATGTTTCGATGTTATATGACTGTTACATTTCTGAAACTTTTTGTGCTGTTAGAGAACATTTTTGTGTACAACTTCTTAATTCAATATATACATCCAACCGTAGCATTGAAATATTTCAGAAACGTTTCGAAACGTTCAGTTTGCTTTCCGATTAGTTTAAAAAACGTAGAAATGTCCGCGATCGTAATAAAAAATCAGATACGTAACACAAACGTTTCAATTACTTAACAGATGGAACATCGAAAAGTGTGAAGGTTTCAAAAAGGTATCAGAGAGCATACTTAAATCGCTACGTTTTTGAAAGATTGTAAGCTTTTTCCAACATTACTGAAACATTCTGTGCTGTATGGGTTATTCTTTTAATAACGTTCTGATTAGTATATAATAAGTATATATGGTTATGCAGACGAGTTTTAGTAAATATATACATGAATGTGTACTTGCGTATTCAAAAGGCAGAGATAATTATACCTAGCAAAAAATAACAAATTGGATAAACCTATTGGAAATTATAATAAATAGAAACTTTTTTTATAGTTCGCCATTTTTGTAGATGATTGCAAAAATACTTGAAAATTAGATATGCAAAAAGAGAGAGAGAATTATACCCGGCACAAAATATTATATTTCATAAACCTGTTAAAATAATCATTTATAATAAATATAAATTTATTTTACAGTTCGCTATTTAAATGATTGTAAAAGTTCCCGCAGATTACGCATGCAAAGGAGAGAGAGAATATTGTACCCAGCAATAAATAATACTGCATAAACATGTTAAAATATACAAATGTGTTATAAGAAAAAGAAACTTATTTTATAGTTCATAATTTTTTTTTATATGATTGCAAAAATGCCCGCAGATTACTAAATAAAAAGAAAGTTTCGTTCCTAGAATGTTTCCAATCTCAAAAGATGAATTGCTAGCATTTCTGACGTATGCTCACAGATATTGATTTTAGTTGACATATTGCTTCTTTTGGAGCCTATTATTGATCCTGAAATCGAAGCAAAAAGCCCAGAAAGTAACTTTCAGAGTTAGTGAAAGAGAAATTGTTTGCAATCCAGTCTAATAAAGAGTGGATAGCATTGAATTTATACTCCGAGTATTTCGGGAAAATAACCATTTCTGAAGAAACGATTTCTTATATTTACCGAAATGAATATGTTGGAATGCGGTGAATAGTGAGAATTTTTTTTTTTTTCCCAATGTATTTAACTTTTTTCAAATGTACCATTTAAAAGTAAAATTAATTTGCAATGAAATTTATAATACGAGAAGTATAAAAAACTTTTTGATAATTTTTCTTTAGATCTATTCCAGTTCATAAAGAAATAACACAGTAAGAATGTCTGCAAATTTACCGTAAAATTGATACAGAGACTATGTAATTGTATGATTCCGTCAAAATGATCGTTGAAATTCAAAATTCTCATTTTGTATTGTTGTTTACTTTTAATGTTTTATTTTTCTATAAAATGTAAACTGAAATTTTCTTCTTGGGAAAAAAAATATATACAGATTGGTTTAAAATAACGTAGCGAAAATGAAAAGCATATCATGTATACAGTGACAGTGACACCAGGCCATGCTCGAAGCTGACGCCTTTTCGGGTTTTTGCCATGGCCTTTCGATGGCTGTCCACTTTCAGTTCATATTGTTGTTTTAATTTGTTAAATTATTTTTATAATGTTCACTTGATTGCATTGATCTAGTAACGTTCAACATCTAAATTACAATGCTTTATTTTGTATTGTAAGACCTTGTTTGGCCCAACTGCCTTATAGGAATTCTCTACTCTTATAAATATAATAAAAAAATAGAAAGCTGAAATAAAAGGAAAAAAAAAGACATATAAAAGGTAGTAAACGGAGAGAGTGACCGTCAAGATAGAAGCCTGTCATTGTGTGTTAAATGTTGGGAGAGCTGTTTATGGAAATTGAAATTCGTTACGTTAGACGTAACTGATACACTGAATTATTTTGTTCCTCAGGCTACTACGCTGCCTCACATGTTTGAACCAACTTTTCAGTGTTTGCTGATTATTCTTTTTGAGGTGATAACTTGAGTAAGAGGGCAATCCAGGATATGGTAAAGTGAGGTTGAAAGTTCTTCACAGACACACTATGGGGAAGATCATTTACCCATTTCATATAGTAGGACTGGAACGGATCATGATTTGTTAGGAATAAGAACAGAAATCTGTTATTTATATTAAAATCATGATTTGCTTTTGGAATAAATTTATAGGTATACTTTCCTGTGTCGATTGTGTCCCATGTCATTTGTCATGCGTGAGTTAAGTCATACATACAATAATAATAATAATAATGAACAGAAACATGGAGACGTTACGCCATTTAATTCCTCTACTATGCACAGAAAATGTTGGATAATCTGGTCAAAAAACGAAATTTCAAATTTCATGTCTAGTGTTAATTTCCACATCAATGCAAGGTCATGAACATGTCAAGATAACATTTATTTCCAAATAAGTTATTAAAGAGTTACAGGACATACAGATGTCTCAGTTACTATTAAAGTTGGTTGTTGCGTCATTAAGCAATAGCCAGATTAACAAACTCCACAAAATATAAGAAAATTATAAGTACAGCTTAAATAAAATACTAACTTTTGTGTGACTTAATCTGTGTTTATTTGAGCACAAATTCCATATAAACAGTAAAATATTTCAGAAGATGCTAGTAAAAATGCTTAGCCCTGTTTTTTTTTTTTTTTTTTTTTTTTTTTAAAGCATTGTCAATAAAATATTAAATCATTCTATTGAATTACATTTTTATTACTGGTGTGAGTCTTCTAATAGCTGTGTTATGTCCGTTACAGCACAGTTTCCTTCCCACAACGGGGAAAAAATCGTAGTGTGATGACATCACAGATAGGTCGCACAACTCCAGGTACATCTCAAGGATATTGTACGTACGGGGAAATGTCCTATCTGCGACAATACGACATCGCATAGATATCACACTGGTGCATACATGCGACTTCGCTATGGTATAGTTGTCTCAGATATATACTTTTCATATCCAAGATTCACTAGATACAAGAAGGTATAAAAATAGCGCAAAACATTTTCTCATTCATTCAGAGCGTTAAGTGACTGGACGTGAGTGGCACGATGCGATGTATCTGCGAGGTATTTGGGATCATTTGCTCTATAAAGGAATGTAATTGCTTCCGTAATATCTTATTTACATATTTATTTGATTATTTATTTTGAACTATGGTCACAAGAGATTGTCTTGTGAAACACTTAGATTTCCACTTACGATTATACAGATTATGCATATTACAAACTTTAAGTGAGTCTGGTGACCATGTAATATATGCATATTTCTGTAAATAATTGCTTTTTCTGTAATATTCAGAAAAATTATAAACTGTAAATATATTTTCTTATTGAATGTAATGCCCAATTTGTACCTAAATAAAATCAGATTGTGTTATATTTCAATGTTGGGGGGAAAAAGAATAAATATATAGTGCCCATAAAATGTCATATTATCTGCAAATCCAAAATCTAAAAACTCAATATATGATCCAAAACCTTTAAGTAACGTTTAATTATAAAAATAACAAACTTGTTTCGAAAAAAAAAAAAAAAAAAAAAAATACGCTAAATTACAGAAATTATCGTGAAAATGACACGTAATAATTATTTTATCTTCCTTATTATTAAACAAGAACGAAAAATCATGCTGTATGCATTGTTTATTAACACTTTCCAACACTACGTACTTCTTGTATCGTATAACTTTTAACATACTTAGCCTACGTTATTACACAACGGACAGACAGAAGGACTGAAAGGCGTACAAATACACTATTTGTATTAACAATCA
The DNA here is from genome assembly GCA_963930645.1 of Salticus scenicus. Lineage (NCBI taxonomy): Eukaryota > Metazoa > Arthropoda > Arachnida > Araneae > Salticidae > Salticus > Salticus scenicus. The sequence continues at coordinate 94,528,571 of OZ005655.1, read as the reverse complement.
CTTTTAAACATTGTTAGAAAGTGTTAAAAATGCTTAACGCAAATGAAATCGCAGCCCCGAGATTCTAATTGCAGCCCTTAATGTATCTGAATATTTTAGTGCAGCCCGGTAAATCTGAAGGTGAACTATATCATATTCTATAAAAAACATTATTTTTGCATATTAACAATAAATCCCAATTTTTTTTATGATTTTTATAGTAGAAAGTTATGTAAATGTGATTTATTAAAATGTATGTCCTAAAACGCAATGCATTGGAAAAAATGTTGTGTGTCCCTGTACACAAACCGGCGGTACAGGACCTATTAAAGCCATTTTAAATAAGAAACATTCCATAGTGAAACTGTAAAACATATGTGAACTTTTAAAAATTCTGAAAATATTTAAGAAAGCTGGGTACGGGCAGTCGAAGAGATGGAAAGATGGATAGTCAGACAGATACAAAAATTTAAATTATTTTCACAGTTAAAAATTGTTTTAAAATGTTACAAACGTTTAATATAAACAAAAATGAAATTCCAGCAAATTTCCAATAATAGCCAATAATGTACCAAAATATTTTTTTTGTGGCCCTCTAAAGGCCCGTTTACATAGCAAAAAAGAACCCACGTCAAATTCTCCTTCGATCCTTGAAAAATAAAAATAAAAATGGTCCATTCACATAAGGGGAGAAGGAATTAGGCGGGTTGAAAAGGAGGACTGAAAAGAACCTTTCAAGCTACTAGGGTTTAACCCGTGTTACTCAGAATCCCTCTTAGATAAAGTAATTAACAATCTGTCATATTTAAAAAAAGCAAGTTTGGCTGTGGTTTGACCTTTGACAATTTCATGCTAATTTGCAATAAAGAAGAATCAGATGAGAATATTTATACAAAGAAACATTGCAATAATTAAATTCTTCAAAATAACATTTTATTGATAAAAACTATATAATCCCATCGATTTAAATATATTAGTTTTATTTTATTTTTTAAAAAAAGAAGAAAAATGTTTATATTTTTTATATTTATTTATTTATATTACACTATATTATTTTTTAACAAGTGATTTTTCAAAACTTAATTATAGTGAAAAAACACTTAAATTCCTTTCCTCAATTCGAAATGGATAAATCACGTATTCGAGTTTTAGATAAAAGTTTTTTTTTTTTTTTTTTAAATAGAAAAATCAATGTTTAGATGGAATGTATACGTAAATATATATATTTGCACTGCAGATTTATAATAAATAGATGTTAAAATATATTTGTTTAATCAAAGCGTTTCATAAAAATAATAACATTAATAAATTTTGAAACATATATATATAATAATAAAAGAAAGTTTTTTTCCATCTTTCTGCGACGTACAAATTAAACTATAGCACGTACAAATAATTAAAAAAAAAATTCCAGATAAAGGAATTCGTGTATTTTTGTAACTTTTCTAGCATGTATTTAGAATTTTCTATATTTCTATTAGCTTATTATTTCTATTATTATTATTTATTTATTATTATTACGTTATATGTGATTTTTGCAATTTTTTCCGATGCTGTGTTTTGAGTAGGAATTTCAAACTAATGTCAATAAACTAAAATGCTCACAAATTTTCATTTTATTAATGAAACATTTATTTACGCGATAATAATAATAATAATAATAAAATAAATAAATAAATAAAATTAAAAAATTAAGCATGTATGATGAAAATCTTCTGATAAAACTCTTGTCATAACAGCTTTAAAATTACTAAATGTATTTGCTATGATTGTAAAATAAAAAAATAAATATACGTTTGAAATTTTACATATATTATTTTGATTTATTTACAATTTCAATTAATAAAATACACTAATATGATTTTTTCCCCTAGATTCTATCCTCTACAAGAAATTATGAATATATAGTTAGTTTATTTAAAATTTACCATTTCTCTAATCAACATAATGAAAATCAAATAAATGAATACCATTTTTATTTCATTAACAGCTGTATATAACAGTGTGTAACCATTTTATAGTTTGGCGAAAATAGTTGCCAATAGTAATATAATTATTTAAACACCTTAATAACTTTTTTTTTTTTTTTTAAATCCATTCATTAAAATATAGTGACCAACAAAGCGGGCAAAGACAGCTATTTTTTAAATAAAAAGAAAAAGTGCGTGTGTGTTGTAAGGGAAGGGGTTAAGAAAAGACATATTTTGCATACAGGGATTTTATAATGAAATTTGAATCTTTTTTGGGGAAAATGTTATGATTTTTCACCGATCAATCCATGTACAATAAAATTTCTGTTAAGGACCTCTCTTAACGAACAAGTTTTATTTATTCATTTGTTTATTTATTTATTTATTTGTAGCTAAACATTTAAATCTGTGTACATTTAAATATCTGTAAAATAAAATAAATCAGTAAAATAAGTTTATATTGAAGTTAGTGTTGATGTAAACTTTTTAAATAGCATATTGTTTGAGTTGCGAGCTGAAGCAATACGTATGTACTCAGGCAGATAAGAAATGTTAATCTATTAATAACTTTTTTTCTGCAGTTTGTTATTATTATTATTTTAAAAATGCGCAATATGTTTTAGCACATTTTAAAATAAAAAAAATAATTCCATTTTAAAAATATTAATAAATTATTCGTAGATTATTATCATGTGAATAATATGTTAAAAAAAAAAAAAGTCCCTATCGAAGATTTTTTTTTGCACAAATAAACCTAAAATTATAATAGCGATACACACACACATATATATATATATAAATTCGCTCTCTGTAAATTACTAATGCTCATTATTCTGATCTGATTTATTATATTTATTTATGCTTTGTTTGTGAAGTATCTCACTCATTATTGTTTTAAATTAAGCAATTAAAAATTATATTCTCATTCCCTGATACACACATGAAAAAAAAATCCTATTGACAATTCATTTATTGAATATTTCTACTTTAAAATTTTATTAAAAGAAAGAGAAGTTATTATATTGAAAAATTATATTTGACCCCCCCCCCTTCTAAAAATAAATAATAAAAAGCATATTTCTGTTTCAATGTAATTTTTGACTGGCTTTCGTAAGCTAATCAGAAGTAGAAAAATTATATTACACAACTTACGGACTTTTAAAGGGGATTGATATTTCTGTCAATGTGAACAGGTGGAAAAGAAGAGAGAAAATTACTCTCATCAGTAGAAGGTTGTTTTAGTGCGGGTCGAATCTCTGTGGGCTATGTAAACTGGCCTTCAACCTAATGCTAATCATACTGTATTCTATAGAAAGCATTCTTTTGTGCATATGAATAACATATTTCAATTTCATTAAGATTTACGCAAAGTTAAGTTATTAAAATTTGATTTATAAAAATATTTCTCATAGAATACAGTGTTTTGGAATACTTTCGGGTGTCCCTGTACACAAACCAATCGTGTTATTTACTCCATTTTCTATAGAAGACATCCGATAGCGATAATTGAAATATTTAAAATTAACATAAATAAACTAGATTAAAACTATTTTAAAAGTAAAAGTACATACACAAAATTGTTACTCTAAATAGATAAAGTTATGACTATTTTATTCTTGTAAGAAAGTTATTTATTTAAAATATCTGCTGCATTACTTAAATTATGTGGAAATTTAATGTTTCGAGGAAAGATCTTTTTATTAATGACTCATAAATTACGTGATCTGCATGGAAAACAGGTAATTGTCGGATAAAAAGTTATTCAAAATATTTATCCGAATCACCATCATTATTTCCAGATGTAAATAGGCTGCTTTATTAACTTTAAGTTGAAAAGTTTAAAGTACAACTCGTAATGTTGCTTAATCATGAACTAAAAAGTATTGGAAAAGCAATAAAACAGACAATATTTCTTAAAAATGGATGTTATTTTCTCATTTGTAAATCGATAATGACTTATTTAATACTTCAGTATGTCTTATTACCTATAATTTTAAGCTTCTGGAAGCATCATCAAATAAGCTACGTATTATAAATTGCGTTTATAATTAAAAATAAACCTATAGCTAATGATATTTATGTGTTTTAAAATACTTCGCTTGATTATAATCGCAATATTATGATAAGCTGGATAATGTTTATGCTGATTCTCCATTTAAATAAAAGTAATGCAAAATAATAGGGTATCATTAATCATAACTTATCATTAATGATAACATTTTTACAACTTTAGGGATCATTCGTTGTTTTAAATTACATTTATTATAACTATTATTCGGTCTTCGACCACCTAACAGTCAATAACTAAATGAACCTATTTTTAAATTTGTCTATACGCCAAATCAAAAACAGTGCACAAATCACGTGATAAACAACTAAGGTCCTGGAAAAAATTATAAGGTCGATTAAAAAACCAGTTAAACTAGGATTTATGCAAATTCTTCGGATGGGAAAGCAAGAAAAATACAAAGTATGCAAGTGATTTGTTAATTATAATACACTTTATTTAAAATCCAATTTAAATTAAACGAACTAATTACCATATTAGATATTTTTTTTATTTGCTGGTGGAAAAAAGTATAAGGTCGTCGAATTTTTTGGAGGGACATGCAAATTTTCTGCGGCCTGAGAATGCAAAAAATAGAAAAGGTAACTTAACAATGCAATTAGGGTTACTTTAGTCTTTATCTGCGCCACTGGCAAGGATGCCGAGGCAGAAACAATTGTCCGATGCTGAACGCCGTAAAATCCTGGGAATGAAAGCGAGTGGAATGAGTGATGCAGCTATTTCCAGGTCTATCGGTTAGTCTAAATCGGCAGTCAATAATTTTTTTTTTTTAATCTTTCAAAATATAATGAATTCAAGCGCTCAAGAAGACTAAATGCACTTTCAAAGCGCCAAAAATGAACTGGTTTTCGATGGACGTGCGATAAAAAAAATGTCTTCTATAGAAATAGTTCGTGGTTTAAGTTTACCATGTACTAGCCGAACTGCCTGGAGTGTTTAAGTTCCAATCCGAGGGCACAGTTCGTAAAATTAAAACCTCGACAACACTTGACAAAGAAGCATAAATTAGCTCGCTTAGAATTTGTTAAAAAATATGTTTCGCTTGGAGATAAATGGAAAGATTTACTTTTTTTGGATGAGAAATTTTTATTTTGATAGGCCAGACGACTTAAAAAAGTAATGGTATGATATTAAGAAAAAAAAAAAAAAACGCTACTTATCCAAGCAGCGATATGGAGGGGGGATTAGTAGTTGTATGAGGAGCGCTTGTTAGTAATGGTACGTTACCAGTTGTGGTAATTTATACCCAAATGAATGCAAAAAGTATAAAGATATGCTGTGTGATAATCTGCTTCCCAATTCCACTCTATGCATATCAGGAGATTGGATATTTCAGCCAGGATAATGCCAATATACCTGCTGCTTCTTCAACAAAAGCTTGATTTGAAGCAAATGAGGCTTGGGTAGCCATCCTGCATTTCGCATTTAAACCCATTGTAAAATATTTGGAGCGTACTTGTGCAGTTTGTTTATAAGGACATATGACACCATCGAGGGAAGGGCAAACTCATCAATGCGAAAAGATATAGAAGGGAAACTATCAAAAAAAAAAAAAAAAAAAAAAAAAAATTCACCTCGACCTGAATGACTGATCGACTGATAAATGTCATTGAAAAAAAAGGTCAATTCGTCGGATGTTAATTTTATATTTTCATTCACAACTCCTCGATCTAATAATCATTTCCAAGATGAAATGCCATCAGATTTCTCAATTGTCATTTAATGCAATGCTTTGATTATATATTACATACGTTCATAACCTATGTTTATGTTTTTAATTTCATTTCTAAGAAAGAGTGATATTAAATTTTTCGAGTTTTACTACGTTTTATACTTTTTTGTTAATATATTTTGCGACCTTATACTTTTTTCCAGGGCCTTAATAATGAAAAAAGGATTTTTTTTAATTTAATTTTTTTTCCCTCAAAATAATGAAATTCGACTAATGAAATGTAATTTAAATTTAATTATTTGAGACAATTTTCACGAAAAATTCATCAAATTTGTCTCCAGTTTATTCGTCGAAGAAGTAATATATGAATCCCCTAAATTTATTGCATTTTTACTTTTACAGAATTTAATCACGATAACTGAGATTTACCATTTTTTCAGTTTCAATTTATTAATATTTATATTATTTTTTATATTATTATTAATATATTATTATTTATTATGATCATTTTAAATGTTTTTTTTACATTTTCCTCTAATTTAGCTAAATATATTCACCATAATTTGGCGAATTTTATAGATGGTCGAGAAATAAAATCTTCGAAACGTCAATTCACAGTCCTTATATCTGTTCTTTTAAATTACCTATTTATTTGTTTCAAATCACAGGTAAAATATACGTATATATATATATATATATATATATATATATATAGTCAATACATTGTTGTAACTTTGCCACCATGTTTTCTGATAAATTATCCCCTTTCTATTATTTGATTCATTTCTCTAGACAAAAGATAAAGTTTATTTTCTTTATTTCAGTATATTTTTTGCAGCTTTAACGTCAGTTTCTAGAATTATGGCCTTGAATCTTGGGTTTTTATTATCAAGGAGATGTTTATGCAAAAAAATCTTCTTCTTGATATGTTACCGAAGTTAAACGCTGAAACTGATGTCATGTCTTGAGCAATGTATTGGAATAAAGCAGGTAAAATTTTATTGATAGTTTCCATACGTGCTGTTTAAAGGAATAAAACGGCAATTTAACGGAAAATCGTACATTAATATAATTACAACTGCGTAGTCAGATTAAAAATTTAATAAAATTTTATCAATTGTTTGCATACTTTTTGAATATCCATTCACTCAAGTAATAAATTTCACATAGAAAATTCATCGATACAGAGATATGTTATTTAAAAAATTTATTTCTCTATAGTATGTACGGGAAGCAAAGCAATGTCGCGAAGAGGTCTATATTTTTTCAACCAATGGTCACATAGATATACTTTACTTTACAAAATGTTTTTAAAAATGAAAGCATTTATGATATTGTATGTTTAAATTTAAAAAATAAATTTTTTGAAATTTACAAATCTGACATTTTATACTGTCCCATGAGGGCCGCGGTAGCCTGGTTGGTAAGAGCAGCGAGTTCGTGATCGAAAGATTGCGGGTTCGGTCCTCGAGCCGGCCGAAGACCGTCGTGTACGCTAATGGCGACTGGTGCACGTTAAATTCCGTCGTGGTCGCAAAGTCCTCCAAGTTCCCATAAAAAATTATACCTCTGGGGGTACCGGAACATGGGTCTAACTCGCTCTGATCCGGATCAAAATTCGAGTTTGGCTGGTGCTGCCATCTTTCACCAGCTTATGGAACTAGAAGTCGTACTTCCTCCCTATGAGGCGTTCCTAATAACGGAAGACGCAACCCTCATGCCTTAAAATAAGTCCGGTAGTTCCACTACCGGGGCTCGGAATTTCCGAGTGGCACACGACAACAACAACAGCAACATACTGTCCCATGTCCCTACAGTCGTATTTATCAGTAAAAGTTGACACACATCTTAACAAATATAACAAAAATAAAGTTTTACTTCTGTGCTGCCGAAAATAAACGGGATATTTTGTTTCAAAGTTTGAGATTTTTTCACATTTTGTTGAGCTTTATTAAGAATTCTTTAAGCGACCCCTTAAGGAAGGCCGAAAGAGAATGGGAAAATTCCTAACTTTAAAAATAATTATCTCGGTTAATCTTGAGCGCACAAAAGTAAAACTTTTTGTGTTATCTTTGTTAGAATGAGTGTCAATAACTTTTACTGATAAATACGACTATGGGGACATGGGGACTGAATAAAAAGTTTGTTTATTTGTAATTAAAAAAAAATAATAATAATAATAATTTTCATATTTATCATAAATGTTCATATCATAAATGTTCACTTAAAAAAAAAAAAAAAATGTAATTGGAAGTATATGTTTGCGACAAATGGGTGCGAAAATAAAGGTCTATTCGTTATTTTGTTTTGAACCCTGTATATAGCTGTTACGGTCGCAGAAAACAATAACTTTATAACCATATAGATATAAAAAGCAAAAGTGTTTGAATCAAGCAAAATTAATCAACCGATACTATGTAAACATTATTATCATTTATAAATGAGAAAATTAAAAAAAAAAAAAAAAAACGTTCCCCATTAACTAAAACTGTATCAAATGACGAAATGCTGTAAGGTAACGCTTGGAAAATTTACGCACAATTCAACAAAATGTTATATTAAATTCAAATATTAATTTTTTGCTAAACTACTGCTGAATAATTTTGAATTCATTCGTTTTCTATGTATTTGCATTAATATTTTGTTGTTATGCTGTAATTTAAAGCAACAGCTGTAATAAAACAAATAGAGCTATTTTGCGTAATCTTTCCTTAAAGGTTAGAAAATCGAGCTTGGTCCCGTCTCTAAAGGGTTAAAGAGTCGATGTGATTGCGCACATGCGTAGGAGAGATCGCTCTTAATTATAACCACATTATGTGGTTTACAATAATAATTGCCCTTAAATGACATTGTTGTAAGAATTTATAAACGAATATTTTCACATTAGGAGTGGATATTTCAAACTAATAATTGAAGAATCAGAAAAAAAAAAAATGAAAAAAAAAAAAAAAAAAAAAGAAGAAGAAATGTTTTTAAATAACCAGAAAACTACAAGATCTGAAAAGATTAAGAAGTAACATTAAATTACAGATAACACGTTTAATTTCAAATTAGTACATTTCCTTTTCAGTTTAAAGGATTTCTTGTTTGCTCACTTAATCTGTCGATGTAGATATTCGTTGCACTTATTTTTGTAAATGACGTACATTTGTGCAGCCACTTGTCATGCCACAAGTTAACTCATTCGAGACGGATTACGTGTAATGCATTTCTGAGCCAAAAACTCTGGTAGCACACCGTGCATCGAATGATGTATAGCTGGTTTAGCCCACTTTTAAGCCTAGAATCCTCGCAACCATTTAATATTTATTAAAGTTATTTTCTGAAAATCTTCCATACGAATATGTTTAAAACACAAAACTTAAATTTCACTTGGTTTCAATTTTTTTCGATTCAACAATAAAAGTCTTTGCATTAATTGAATTTATTTTAATTTATAGAAATTTCAATTATTACAGTCTTTAAAAAGAAATTTGAGAAAGCCGATATATTTTTGTTTGTATTCAGTTTTATCGCTTCTATTTAAACAGCTGACAGCTGCATAAAATATGAGCATCATACTTGAAGAAATATCAAAAGTAAACAGGTATACAGTAACATTAAATACCTTTAGATAAACTTCTCATAGACTAACATTGTCACTCAGGTGATAAATACTACTAGATGTGTGTATGTTGTTTGTTAGACGCTGCCACACCTGAATCATGTCCAATTTCTTATTCACGGGCTGGTTTCCAAAAAGATGAGCCGCCTCCAACGGGTTAAACTAAGCCAGTTACTTGTGGAATTTATCTTCTACTACTGTATCTGGTATTCAACAAACTCATATTCATTGTCCCGTTATTACCAATAAGCTGTGTAATTTCTATTAGTGTAGAACTTAATGGAATCAATGCGTGATCTCTCCTAAGTAGTAAATGTGCAAAATCTCCCATTTCGGTACGAGAGATTGTGCAACCTTTTATTCAATAATTATTCGCTTTTAAAGAGAACTTTTGGTGTTTGTACCGTTAGTCTGGGTCGGTAGCTGGGAAATCTTTTAATTTAAAAATATTATGTACTACTGTCATTCTATAGAAATTCCTCGGAAGTGATATGAAAATTCAAACACTTATTTTGAAAATGAGACAAAATAACCACATTTTATCTTAGACGATCGAAGCAATCAACATACACTTTCAAGTCATCACTCTATTATTGTTGTTGTACAACTATGTGGAATAGCAACGGTTGCTCTTTACGCTTACACTTCGATCCTCTATGTGCGTAAACATTCCTACTGCGCAATCTCTCCTAGCATTTAGGACAACAGAAATATTTTTAAAATGTGTATAATGCATTAAAAAAAATTAGAATCTCGTTGCTGATGAGGTTATGTAACTTATCATTATTTTCTTTCGTTGTGTAATTAAATTAATTATTTTTCTTTCGTCAGGACTAGGAGAACTATTCCAACACCAAGTCTCCTGTTATTATAGGAGAACTATTAGTTTCAATCTGGATAAAAATCTCTTCGCCAGTTTCTGTCGACCAGTTTTGTGTAACACCAAAATGAATTACAAATATCAGTCCTATCGTTAAAAATTTTCTACCAAATGAAAGGGGCGATTTTTCTGAATCCAGGGGTGCAAAAAGTGTTTCGACACAACAATTAGATATTATAAAATTAACTAAAGAATGAAATTTAGGTGGAAATACTTCATTTTAATTCATTTTAATTTATTTCAAGTCGTTTTAAAAGTACGTGGTCCAGTTTTATGGTCAAAAAATGAGATAATAAAATAAAAAAAAATTAAAATTAAAAATTAGAAATTAGAAATTTACAGATTGAAATTAATAGTCCTGCGCACTAAACTAAATTCTGTCTTTGGCATAATTTTTAAATTTTCTTTTATTTTTCTATTGTTTTATTTTTATTTTTTTTTCCTACAGAAAATTAGTGGCAACACTGTTTACTTGTCTTTAAAAAAAAAAAAAAAAAAAAAAAAAAAAACCTCGACTTAATTATTTAAAATAAATAAATAAAATAAATAAATAAATAAATAAAACATATTTTTTAAGTAATTCTGAGCCCTCTTATAGCTATTTAAATTTTAAAACTTCCTCTCTCACCATAGAACCAATACAAACACTACCACATTCGTAAGGTCTTGGTTTTATTATTTTCGGGTGCAAAAAACACGTGCTACTACGTTGGAGGCAAAATTTGGACTGATGTAGCTATTATAGCTTTCAGTCTAACAATACTAGTTAATCAGTAAATTTAAAGTGTATTTTTAGGTAATCATATTTCATATTATTTTATATCCAGTATACATAGCCTGATGTTATTTAAATATAGAACTGCATTCAAATCAAAGAGTAAAAAAAAAATAACACCAAAATAAACTTTAAGGAATGATTTCAACAATTCATTTAAACTTACTTTCAATATTAATTTATTTAAATTATTTTCATTCTTTCATTCTGTACAGTTGCACTTTATATGAAATATCAACGATGTTTGACATTAGCTATTTCGCCATTTAATGCTTTCAAAATATATTTATAGTAAAAATGCATATTTACTGGAAGTGTATCCAAAATGCGTAATTGACAGAAAAAAAGTTTCTGAAACGATTTGCTTTAAAACACTATCATTAGTTTCAGAAATAGTTTCGAAAATTTAACTTTCATAAGCAAGAAAGTTTAAATTGTTTCTATTAATATTCTTTCATCATTTATATTAGGAAAACAGTAAAACTGATAACATTTTTGAAACGTCGATGATTTCCTTTCGCAATTTTTATCTTATAATGAGATATTGCTTTAATATTCTTTATTGTTGTGAATTTCTTTCGAAAGATACTATCAATATAAACAGTAATAGATAAGGCGTAAATATTAGTCTAATTAATATTTAAAAGTAGTTTTAAATTTGGCTAGTTATTAAGAATTTTAAAATATTTAACTTCATTTGTTAATATCCTATAATGCAGTGTGTAATATAGGTAATAACGGATAATAATTCTATTTTAATATTTGTCAGACCATTAATAATTCATTTTAAATAGCCTTAATAACAAATGCAATTTGGATATTTTCAAATTAATTATTTTTATTAACACTTTCCTACAAATTTAAAATTGCTTAAGACTTCAATTGTCTGTCTCTCCGCTCTCTGATTCTCGAAAATATCCAAAGAATAACTTGAAATTTGCATATGCTATTCATGTCTACTGGGAAATCTTCTCCATAGAAGATGGAACAAACACCACCACATGTTTGTATGCAGAGACACCTGAACCAAAGCCTTGCGTTCTATGAGCTATAAACCATATTTTAATACCTTTAATTTGCGAAAATAATAACAACGAAATTGATATTTATAACTCATGTTCACAAAAAAAAAAAAAAAAAAAAGTTTCTTCAGAATAAAATAAAATTAATATTGACAGAGCCATACAAAAGTATCCAGGTACATTAACAAGTATAATTTGAAATTTCTGCAATTGCATTTTTGTTTTAATTAAACATTAAAAGCAGCCTTAAGTGTCCGCATATATTTTAAGAATTTCTTGAAAATGATAAACATTTATGTTCTCTATGGCAAGTACCTTATATAAAAGGATATAAATAGCACAGCTAGTTTTTAAGCAGGGACACCGAAGAAAATGCCAGTGCCGAGCATGTTACACTGCTCGGCATGGAAATTGCTTCTGACACCATTTCAGCATATTCTTATGTAAAATGACCTCTTGAATCTAAATAAGATGCCCATTTTGCCTCAGAATCCACCGTTTTTTAGGAATGGCCCACTTTTTTTTTTAATCATTTTTCGGTGATTTTATGGCTACAAATTTGATTTTTAGGAGGGAGGGGGGAAGATTATTTTAAACGTTAAATACTATCTGAGGGACTACAGAGTTGGAAAATTGTAAAACATGAATATTCGCGACGACAGAAAATTTTGAGGGGGGGGGGGTTAGCCACTGAAATTATGCATTACATATCTTGTGTTTTAATCTATTTTTAATGTTATTTTTTGAACTTTATATATATATATATATACATATATATATTAGGTGTTAAATGAATTATTTTTCATTCTTCAAATCCAATTCATAGTCATAAAATTATCGAACAGGGAAAGAAATTGAGGGAGAAGGTGGTGTTTCTAGAAAATGGGTGACGTGGCAAAATAGAATTCCTATTCGGATTCAGCAGGTCATTTTACATAAGAGTCAGCAAGAATGGTATCAGACCTCGTAATATTTTTTTTTTCAGATCTGTGTAATGAGAGACATTTTTATAAGTCATGTTCTATTAATTTTATACTTCACAAACCAATAAAGCTGTCATTTATTATGTATCCACTAAAAAGAACTTTTTTTTTTTTTTTAGAATATAGTATGTTTAGCGTTAAGAGTAACAGGTCTACACTAAAACTTTCATATACATTAAGGACTACAATGGAAAACAGTTCGAATCATATTTCTGTTTGTGTTAAACGTTTTTAAGACTTTTCAACAATTTTCAAGAGTAATTATGAAACTAATTAGTCTATATGTCTGTCTTTTTGTCATCCTGTCTGTCCGTTATGTGATCGGTCAGGGCTAGTATATTGAAATTTGAACGAATCAACGAGTACGAATAGTTTTAAAGTGTTAATAATCTATGCAAACCGCACGTTTTTTCGTTCTCGTTAATCTATCAATTAACTAATTTATTGTGTGTGCTGAAAAATATATTTATACTCTTAATTTTTTAATTCAGTCGCCTTCTCTTGGAAAATATTGACTTTATAGAATCAAAAGAACGAACGAAACTCACGTTTCTTTTTAGAAGTTTTTACTTTATTCAGAAGCTGTTAAAGATTTTGAATTTTTTTTTTTTTTTTTAAATAGTCCAAATTTGTAACCCGTAAATTATTATTTATGAAAAAATGTTTTAAAAATTATGATTTGGGTAACATTAAAAAAATATATATACATATTACTGAAGCTTTTTATAATCAGACTTTTAAAGCAAAAGAACATGCATGCATTTTAGGTAATTTTGTTTCTAAAATTGTAAAAAATTTGTAAACTATTCTAATTATAAGCATTCTAAAATTTAACAACTTTTTGCACAGACCCTAAAACAATATTTTAAAATGCTGAAAATTTTATTAGTTTCAATTACATAAAGCAAGGTTATTTTATTCATACAAAAACCAGTTTTAGATTCTTTAACGTTGTACAAAGAACTGTAAACAAAAACTTTACAATCTAAATTGCTTATCCAAAGGGAGCAATTAAACATCTTTTTAAATCATTTTTCTGGTTTTGATTGTTCCAAGCTATAATCTAAATGTTCTTTTGGGAAATGAGACTTTGGTTTAAAATCGTTTATTTGTCAACTCAAACAAATTATTATTAATTGTATAATGGCTGAAGATTTCCTTTCGACAAATTCTATTCTTCATTTAAATTTACGCCTTGGGCTTGCTTTTCGTAACAATAACAAATAATATTTACACTTTATGTTTGATTTCAGAAATATAATTTTTTCTTTCGTAATGTATTTTGAAAAATACATTCTTTGAGGTTTGTTAAGTATTTCTACACTGTTATTTAATTGAAAATTTATTTCTAAAATGTAATTAAATCTAAGCTTTACATAAAAAAAATTAAAAATGCTTTGACATATCATCATATAAAAAAACTAGTATGTTGTGGCCACCACGAGACTTTCTATATCTTTTCCTATACAAATTCACTCAGTAACAATAATAATAATAATAATAATAAAAAAAAAAAAAAAAAAAAAAAAGTGGGACTTTGACAAAATTTTGGGTAAAATGTGAAAATTATTCTAAGTTTGTCAAAACACGGAAACCGTGGGAGTTTGATAGAATTAAGGAGAGAGGAAAAAAAAAAAGTGGGACTTTAACAAATTTTCACATTTTACCCAAAATTTTGTCAAAGTCCCACTTTTTTTTTTTTTTCCTCTCTCCTTAATTCTATCGAACTCCAACGGTTTCCGTGTTCTGACGAACTTAAACAAATTTTTGCATTTTTCCTCCAATTTTTTCAAAGTCCCATGGTTTCCGTGTTTCGACAAACTTAGAATAATTTTCACATTTTACCCAAAATTTTGTCAAAGTTTGTCAAAACACGGAAACCATGGGACTTTGACAAATTTAGGGGGAAAATGCAAAAATATGTTAAAGTTTGTCAAGACACGGAAACCGTAGGACTTTGACAAAATTAGGGGAAAAAAGCAAAAATTAGTTTAAGTTTGTCAGAACACGGAAACCGTGGGAGTTTGATGAAATTAAGGGGAGAGAAAAAAAAAAAAAAAAAAAAAAAAACAAGATTTTTTTTCTAAGTTTTTTTTCGTAAAAAGTAAAAAAAATCGATAACTTTGTTTTAAATTATCACAGATTTATAGTTCAACCATTCGTTTTAAAGATACTGACGAGACCTTTCGAAAGATACACATCTTGAAAATTTTTGCCCTATATCACCCTGTTAAAAATTTAGATAAAGCGGGATGGCAACGCAACCTGTAAGACGATTTTTACCAAAAGTTGATAGGCACTAATTTATGTCAAGGTGCAACTACATACCAATTTGTATGAAATTCTGTGCAGTAGTTCCAGAGATACAGTTGCCACAAAATTTTGTCACACACACACACACAGACAGACAGACAGACATTTTCTAAAAATGTTAAAATCGTGTTCTACAGCTCTCAAAACGTGTAAATCCATCAAAAACCCGAAATCGAAAATTTTTACGAATCCGATACTTTCTTCTATTGAAGATAGAAGAAAGTAAAAAAAAAAAAATCGAGTTTTTGAAAAAGCAAAACATTGGGAAATTTATCTATTTTTTCTAATAAACTACAATACTTTGTGTATTTAAAACTGCATAATTAGTTTATGTATGCTTTTACGATATTTAATAACTTTATTTTGAGGGATAGTCTATCATTTAAACATTCAGACGTGTGAAAATTATCAGAATTGTTGTGAATATTATTTTAACGCATTATTTTTTCTTTTTTATGCATAGAATAGTTGTAGAGTAATAATTCCACTTGTTGGCATAATTTATCTTTTACTCTTAAGAGCTTAAAGATTTTTTTTTAATACAAATTTTAAAAGTTATTTTAACTTGTTTGCCAATTACATTTCCATAAACATTTTTAGAATTCTCTAAAGTATATATTAAACAGTATTTACCTTTCACAATATGAATATTAAATCATAACTGTCTAAGTTCTTTCCAAATCATTGGAAACCGTAGAAAACGTATATTACAGCCGTAATTCTCAGAAATTTTCTGTGATGTATCTGAATATATTTGAGTGTCCCTGTAAATGAATCATTAATGTTAATTACACCATTTTGTATATAAAACATCCTTTAGTGCATATGGAAATCTAAAAATATTTATTAAAATAAAAACACAATCAGAAATCTTAAACATTGTTAAAGCTTTAGGGAAAGTGTTATAAAAAATTAAAATTCACAGTTATTCTAACGATTTTAATGCGTCTTAGAATAACAAAGTCTTTTTTTTTTTTTTTTGTAAAATTTTGCAATAATAATTTAAATGATACTTGTTAGAACCTATATACTAATAAAACTATAGTAGGATGTTTCAGAAGCCAATTCGTGCAAGTAATATATATATATATATTAATAATAAAAATAAAATAATAATAATTGACTTAGGTGTTGTGAATGTCAAGTTGAAATTGAGGTTGAATAGGTTTTATGCCGCACTAGTGCTACGCTATAAGCCGTTGGCGATGTTTTGTCACCCACCCTTATAGTTGGTCCACATACATGTCATCACAATTTTTATCCTTAAAGGAGGGGATGGCTGTGCCGTTTCGTTGATTCCCAGATATGAGAACATGAAGTACATTGTGTTCAACACGGATTTTACTTGCACCAGCCACTACTGGTGTACACGATGGTTTTCGGGCGGCCCAAGTATTAAATCCGTAATTTATTTGTAAATGGTAATGAAGTACAATTCTTTTCATAGGTAGAAACAAGTACGTGAATTTCGTTATTATTTGTCAGATGAGAGCACTATCAATGACTTACCGAATTTGTATTGTATTTATACCATATGTCTATCGGAAATTTCATGGTAAGTACAATGTAACATCTATAGGCTGACTTAAACAAACGGAATAAATGGAATTTTTTATGTTCATAAAAGCATGTTTGGGGTAGATTGCGGTATGGAAATCATACATGATTCATTTACAGGGCTACCGAAATATTTGGCTAAATTAGAGCTATACTCGAAAATTGCAGAAATAGTCATTTCTTTTGTGTTAAATGTTTTTCAAGTAAGACTAACTTTAAATACAGAGTATTCTTGCTAGTGCATATTATTTACAGACTATATACAGGGCTACCCCAAATTAAGTAAAAATGTTCTTTTTTATTGAATGTAATCAATGGAAATGCATTGTACATTTTACTATTGTTGGAAAACTAGAGCAGCTGTAATAGTTCCTCCCACAAGGCCAGCAATAGCAGCAGAGCAACTCAACTCTCTCCAGTTGAAGCGGGTTATACCGGAATGCCTCTGTTTACCGCTACCGGTGAAGGTAGAAAGAATGTTCTTTTCTGATCGGTTATGTCGCTACTGTGCGAGTATTATTCGAATTTACTTTAATTTCTGGGCCCTCTGTATATAATTGGTGTATAATAGTTGTAAATAGAAATGTTTTGTATTCAACAATATCTGTCGATCGTAAAATGTGATGTGAAGTGTGTGCAGTTTCATTAAAAATATTGAAAGTATTTTATCGTTCTATGTTCTATTTCAAGACTCTAGCCTGCTTTTTTATTAAAAAAATGATTGTAAAATCAATAACTATGTTGCCGAATACAGCAAAATTGATTTTTTACACTCAAACTCTCAATGAAGTATTTTTTGAAGTTCTATTTTCAACGCTGTTTTTATAATGTCAAGTTTTGTGGTGGCCTGATTACGAAAGTCCAATTTTTAGCGGTTAATCTGTATGCATAACTGCTATCAGCGTAGCTTAAAAATAAATAACTGCAGGAAATTCAAATTTGGCATTTTGTATTTTGCATTAGGTAACAATGTGAAAAATTGATCAAAACTGGCAAGTTTGAAGGCAAATTAATAAAAGACTGGATATTTTTTTTCTCAATTCTGTGCACTGTAATTTAACGGGTGATTAAGGGGAGCAGCAGTTCCCCCCCCTCCCTCACACAGAATAACATGGCAAATAAAACTGTTCCTAAACCTATTTTAGAATATTTTAAAAGTACATTGAACTTTATTATGTTATACTACAGATCTCAAAATTTTAAATGCAATCACTCATTATAATATCGAAATGCAGTGTAAGAGAACACAGATTATGATAAGTTGAAATATATAGCTTAATGGAATTATAATTTGTA
The DNA here is from genome assembly GCA_963930645.1 of Salticus scenicus. Taxonomy (NCBI): domain Eukaryota; kingdom Metazoa; phylum Arthropoda; class Arachnida; order Araneae; family Salticidae; genus Salticus; species Salticus scenicus. Next base: position 94,510,452 of record OZ005655.1, on the reverse strand, counting down.
TATAATAAAAGTGCCGCTTAAAATTAATCTTATACATTTCAGAAAATAGTGTAGAAATGGATTCTTTTATTAATTTCAAACGAATTTTAAAACAATATAAAACTTTTGAATGTATTGCAAATATAGCTTCAATATTCAAATAGGTTTCGGGGGGATGTATCTCCTTTAAAAATAAATTTTGGTTAAATAAAATTGTTTCTTCAATTATTTTGAAATCTTGTTATGTGTATGCTAGAAATGTTCAAATTCAGTAACTCAACTTTCCCCCCTTAAACTGTAATAACATGCCTATGCAGAGTAAGAGAAAGTGGTGTGAGCATTATAAAAGAAATTTTTCTTTTCTATAGATTAAATAATGAATTGCATGTATTTAAAATATTCAACTGCGCAAAACATTTTTCGTAAATCGAGAACATATCTTTACATAGCATCTTTTTAAAAAATAATTTGATACCTCAATTATATGCAAATTCCATATATCTACGCTTTATTGATTTCTAAAAACCATTTTAATTAAGTATAACGTTAAAACATCTGGTAATATCGGTTACCAATACTGCAATTGGAAAACGTTTATTTTTAACATTTTTGATTTGCGCTAAATTATAGCTATTCCTTTATTAGTATACTTTTATAATAAAAGTATTTATTATTATACTTTCATTTTAGCATTTCTTAAAACAATGTAGATTTACATGTACATAAAACATTAATAAAAATATCGGAATGCTTTTATTTTAAACATAATTATTACTATTTCTCTTACACACACATATGTTTGAGTCATATGTTCGAAATTGAGTTTTGTAATATTTACATGTTTTGAGGTAACATGAATCCAAAGATCATGTTTTCAGCAGTTGGTCTGGTGTGCGTCTGTCTGTTATCAGCATATTTCAAGAACAAAACTATAGCAGAAAGTCCTAACATGGTATTCTAAATGTGTATCATATAGGGATACTGTACTAAACTTTTCCTTGTGATCAAGCATATGGTTCGTATACAAGAGACATCCAAGAGAATTCAAACATATTATGTCTATGAGGAAATTGCTGGTAAATATATTGCAACATCTGTAGGCTGACTTAAACAAAACGGTAACAACATAATTTGTTATATGCATAAAAGCATGTTTTGAGTAGACAATTGTATGGAAACCATTCATCATTCATTTTTCAGGGCTACCCAAAGTTTTTGGATATATTGCTGTTATACTTGAAAATTGCTGGAATTGAAATTCCTTTTGCATCAGCTGTTTTTCAAGTAAGTCTAAATATAAAACACAATATTGTTTGTAGTGCATAATGATTATAGACAATATGCACGGCTACCAAAAATTAACCTAAGCGTTCTGTTCTATTGAATGTGTTTTGTGGAAGTTCTTTGCTACATTTTACAACATCGACGAACACTGCTCAGGAAGCGAAATTAGTTTTTCATACACATACTGTAAACGAGGTATTTTTTTAATTTTCAAATTTGGTTTTTTGTATAAAATCACATTTTGAGTCCAGTTTTCAGCGGTCGATCTGTATATGGAGCTATTATCAGCTGCATTTAAATCAAATATGGTATTTAGAGGTCCGTATTAAGTGTTCAGTTAAGTCTGAAGGCAAATAAATAACAAATTTGATTTTTTTTTTTTAAATAAGTCTATGCACTATAAATGAACAAGGGATTGAGGGGGGCAGTAGACTCCTCACACTGAATTATATCTCAAATAAAGCTGTATCTAAATCTATTTTAGATTATTTTAAACACACATTGAAATTTATTAATTAATGCTATTGATAGCCTTTATGTGTAATCTATCTTTATAGCATTGAAATGCTGGGTAAGAGAAAGTCATGTGAGTGACACACCAGATTGTATTTTCTTTAGATTTTGTTGGAAAATTAAATATATATATATATATATATATTTGAAAGTTTCAACAAATATATTAAAAAAGGAACCATAATTTTCATTTATCTATCTGACATTCAAGACTCTAAAAATTTTTATGATATGACTGTGATAATGATTGTGGATATGCAAGTATTATATGCACGACATCAAATATTAAAAAATCCGTAGGATAAACACTGATTATTGATTCATATAGACAAGAAAAATGCTTTAGAGAAAATTTCTGTGTATAAAAAGATACTATTAAAGTAATATTGTTAATTTTCCCTATTATTTTAAACATAACGATATTTAAGATTTCACTGAATAATACTTCACTATGCTAAAAAAATATTTTTCTTTTAACTTTTTTCTTTTCTTTTTTTAAGAGGTGAATTATTCATATATATTATTGACTTCATGTTAAATTTTATTTCAATGTGTTTTAATGCAAAAAAAAATTAACTGATATATATTTATCTTTGTAAAAAGGATACTACGGGTTGGCAACTAAATTCCTGCCGTTTTTTCCAAATTGGAAAAATCTATATGACATTAAATACTTTTGGCACGAAGTTGTACATCATTCGAAAGAGAATATATTGTTCTACCTAAATATATGCTTCGTTATTACTAAGATACATTTTCTTGTTATTTACAGATCATTAACATGGAATGTCAAGTTGAGAAGAAAGAGCATTTTCGACACCTCATTCTTTTTGCCTTTAATCAAGGTTCTAAGGTCGCAGAAGCTGCTCGCTACATTTGTGCTGTGTATGGAATGGGTGCTATAGCTGAAAGAACCGCCCGTGATTGGTAATGCAATGTTCAAAAAAGGAAATTTTGACCTCAAAGACGCACCTCGTTTTGGACGTCCAGTTGAGTTCGATGAAGAGCGATTGAACCAACGTTTACATGAAAATCCGGTCAAACAACAAGGGAACTGGCAAAGACAATGGATTGCTTCCACACTACTGCAGAGAAGCATCTTCACTCAATGGGCAAATTTCAGAAGTGTGGAGCATGGGTGCCTCACACTTTAATTCTGAAGCTTAAACGGCGGGAACTTAGTTGCCAACCCAATATAATGCGGAATGTTGTTTTTAAAAAATGTCGTGTACAGTGCTTATTACACATTATATATTCGTATAATTTTTATTTTATTTTTTATATAAAATTACTGCCATTACCTTATGTTTTGTACGTGTAAATTTCTAATAAAACTCTTACTTACTACTAATAATAATAAGTCTCTAAACATGTGAATTAAATTGTAAGAATAATTTAAATTTTACTATTGTTAATTTAAAAAAAAAAAAGTAATAACAAAAAAATAAAAAAATAAATAAAAATAAATAAAAGCGCCCAGTGTACCTTTTATCTTCAATGAATTTATATTATTTCTTCTTTGCCATTTCTTTGTCAGTTGTTTGTATTTCCATAATCTCCAATAATATTAAAACATTATTCTCTGAATATTAGAACAAGTTTTCAAATACAAACTACCCTTTGGTAATTACTAACCGGATTAATTAAATTTTACCTTTATTTACCTTAGCCTGAACTGTCACACAGCTCTTATTGAAGTTGTACATAAATAATTTCTTATTTGTCGCGCGCAAAATGCAAAGACCGAATATTTAATTAAACTGAAGATTGAGAGTTTTCATAAAGCTAGTTCACACTTTCCCATTAATTCTTAATTAAATGTATTTTTTATTATTTCCATACAAAACAACTATTGTGTGCTTCATATTTTCTATTAATTCATGATATTGTCCAACGAAATGTTATTTGTTTATCAAGTTTCATTTAAGCCAATTCGTGTAGTTTAATCTGAAGTATTTTACGAACTTTCATACTAATTCCCCAACACTATACTACAAAAGATACAAGAATACAAACTAGGCACATAAGAATATAAAGTATATATTTTTTAAATCTTTTATCTGCGTTAAATACATTGCGCCATTTGACAAACACCAATGGGCATTTTCTTCGGAATAATGCGAATTTAATCTGCGCATTGTTATCCTCCCAGCCTCATTAACATAACGCAAATTCCAAAGTTTCCTAGTCTATTCCCAAAGCGGCAATGCTGTTTGCGACATGTTCACTTCGTGATTACTTATTATATATTCCAGTTCCTCAAACACAGGATTTAGAAAACAGATGTGCATTTACAGTCATAGATTTGAAAGCGTGCGTGACATTTAAGCTGCAACATCAATGACTATTATGATGTAAGTCCTCTGCATTATAGTTTGTCATTGTCTTCGTATTTACGATCACGAAGCATTGGCAAATTTGGTTTTCCAGGAAGTGAAATATGCTCATTAGATATTAAGTATTAAGTATTTACGTAAGAAATGAACGTATTATGGTTGTAATTAACGCGTGAAATGTTTCTTAATTTAAAATAATACGGAAAATAGAAAAGAAATAGAAACGAACGTGTATGTATCTTGTGTATATAGAGAACGTAAATTTATTTTGAAATTATCTCATGTTCTTTTTTTTTTTTTTTTTTTTGTTAAATGATTGTTAACTGTTCTTAGTCATATATGGTTCAGAAGATATTGTTTTTGGGCAATTTTTTTAAATTGAGTTTTGATGTATTTACACGTTTTGAGGTCATTTGTATCGGGAAAACATGCTTTTTGTTTGACTGTATGTCTCTTACCAGCATAACTGGAAAATAAATATTAGTCCAAACCCAGCGTTCTGTATCTGTAAGACCTATTTGATATTTTTTCTTAAATCTTAAAATCGGACTAATACGTAGGGGTTTCAAAAAGTAAGGTAACAAGAGCTCTGACGGGTGTGCAAATTATCCATATGAAAAAAAAAAAATCCCTCTGGAGATAACTAAGACGATCACATGAATCAAACGGTGCCGGAAGATGGAGCTGTTTGACCAGAAATATGACTAAATCTTAGTTAGAAGATGGCTGATTTGACAGAATCATGGTCTTGGGTTAAAATAACGAGTGTGATAAGTTTTTTGCGTATAAAGAAAAATTCACCCGCTGACATTCATTGGCAATTGCTAGGCGTGTACGGTACAAGTGTTATGCCACGAAAACAGGTGTGGTTTTGGCGCACGGATTAACAAAGGCAGAACAGATGTGCAAGACGAAGAAAGAACAGAGCGAACAAGCATGTCCACCGCCTATGAAAATGTTTGCCGTGCCAAAGATTTCAAGGTATTCGTTGCATTACTCTGACAAGGCAAGTATGAATCAGTAAAATTGCTATTGAAACCAAACCAAGCTTAAATTAAAGAGCATGGTCGAAAACATTGGGTACCGTACAAATTTGCTGCAACAACTCCCATGGGGGTGAGATATGCCCTCTATTAGTTTTAGTTATTTCTATAAAAACCAACAAAACAGGAAGCGTAGTCGGAACAGATGGTGCAGTGCTAGCGTGTTTGACTTCGGATACGTAGGTCGTGGGATCGAGTCTCCGCAAGGGCGTTTTGTATTTTATTTTTTAATTTTTTAATTTTTTTTTCTTTACGTTTTTAATTAAATTATTAATTTAAGAGAAAATATTTATTACATTAAGAAGTTTTTTTTTTTTTTTTTTTTTTTGGTATTCCAATTAATAAAGTATTGAGAATGAATTTAATAAATGCATTTTTTTTTTATTTATAAAAAAGAAGACCATGTTTAAAGCTACGAATATAGCTTCTAATTTATAACAATTATGATTAAAAGTAGAAAAATCATGGAACCATAAGTATTTTTCACAATTAGAACAAGAAATATAAAAAGATTGATCACAATTATTTGAATTTCAATTTTGTTCACCGTCAATTATTGTTCATCACGAACAGTTTGTCAAATATTTGGCTTTTCGTCGAGATTACTTGATTTGTAAAATTCATATTTACCCAGATTTTGAAATTTTTTAAATGTACATTAATTATAAATTAGTAAAATCATTTTGAGAATATTTGTCATTGTCTTCAATATTATTGTCAATTCTTCCGACACCCCGAAACTTGACAGATGTTTAATGAAATATTTGAAATAAATGTTAAATGCTACGTCGATTAGTTAAGCAATAGCTGTTTATCATTCAAGATTTTTCATGCAAAAAATAGTATTAATAAATAATACAATTGAGAGCAGACGATTCACTCTTGCTATTAATGTCATTGTTAAAAAATAGTGATTAATAATTTATATAAAACAATCAGTAACAAAATTTTATCTGAATGTAATCATTAACAAAATCTTACCTAAATATAATATAAAAGTATTTCTTTTTAAATTATTTATTTCTTTAAATTTAATAAATAAATAAATAAATTGGTTAAAAATAAAAATATATTAATTTGTACGCGCTGACAAAAGAAAAAAAAAAGCTTGTTTTAATATAATTAATATATTTTCTCTTACAATAAGGATTTAATTTAATTAAAAAAGTCAAAAATAAATATTTCAGTTGAAATAAAAAAGTAAAATACAAAACGCCCTTGCGGGGACTCGATCCCACAACCTACGTATCCGGAGTCAAACACGCTAGCACTGCATCATCTGTTCTCCCTACACAGCGTGTTTTCTTGGCTTTTATAAAAATAACTAAAACTAATAGAGGGCATATTTCACCCCCATGGGAGTTTTTGCAGCAAATTTGTACAGTACCAAATGTTTTCGACCGTGCTCTTTAATTTAAGCGTGGTTTGGTTTCAATAGCAATTTTACTGATTCATACTTCCCTTGTGAGTAAAACTGCATAAGAACTCAATACCTCTAATGCAGTGCACATAATTATGTGAAAGGAGAATTGGGATGTCTTAAACATGTGCTCGTTGGGTACCGAGGCAACTCATTGGTGGTATTGAGCCACCTTAATTACAGTCTCGTCCTCACACCAATACATCTCTTCAGACCTTTAAAGAAACACTTTGAAGTCAGAATTTCAGAACCGATGCTGAGGTTCAGCAATCTGTCTTCACGTGTTTGCACAGCCTTGACACTGATTTCTTTGATGCCGGTTTTAATGGTTTGGTGTACCCATGGAACAAATGTTTGGATAAGTATGATGTTTATGTAGAGAAGTAATATGTGCCAGCGACTTCCTACAATAATCTTATTTTTTATTTTCTGAATAAACGGTTACTTTTTTAAACACCCTCGTACTTCACGAGTTGGGGAATTTAAATTATTAAGATCAGATTGTCCGAGCAGTCAAAATTACACCTTTTGAACAATACAGGAGTATCAGAAATTAAGAGGGGGAAGGTAGTAAATACAACTATTAATAAATACATCTATATCTTGTATACAAGTCGTATAAAATCTAAGAAATCGTACCATTAAAAATTTATTTTAAAACGAAATTAAAAAGCATATAAAATAACTTTCTTGGGCAATCTAGTGTTAAAGCACATAACGTCTGTAGGCGAAATTTCTTACTAGAAACCTTTAACGTCTTTATATTGCATTACACAAAATAAAACAAATATATATTTCTTCTTGGAAGCACAAAAGACTATTTCACATAAAATAAGGTATAAATCATTTAACATTTGTTTACAAAGCTACACTAAAGAAGTCCAATTTATTACGGCCTATATCTCGAACTTCCATGAAACGTATTTCAAATGCTGTTACTGGTTTTTCGTAATGTTCTAATTACGTGGTGCGAATATAATTTTAGATAAATATACAAAGCTACATAAAATTAAGCACTCATATTCTTTTGTATTGCATGTTATTGATAAAATTGCTTTAGCACATTATACATGTCCAGGGAAATCGCTTGGAAAGTATAAATATTTTCTGTCACTCATATGATAGACAACTTATTCTTTAGGGGGTCAAATTTTCATAGTTATTTGCAATAAATGCGCGTTTTTAGATCGATAAATATTGATATCAAATTCTTGTCCTACTATAAAAAAAATCCGGTGTTAAATATTTTAAAGAAAAGAACATCAAATATCTCAATTATAATAGTTATTTTTTTCTGTAACCAGACCTATATATTAGACGCAAAATAATTGTACATTATTAAGGAAAGTTGTGTCTAGCACCTTGATTTTATGTACCACTATGTTTTACCTAGCATTTTCCGTTTCTCATTAACTTTTCTACTTTTTATAGAATCATACCTATTTTAGATGAGTTTCAATAACATTAGACCAATTTCTATAGAAATTAATGTAAAATAAGGTATATATCCATAAGGGTACGAAATACTTGTTGTTTCAATGACATTCTAGAAATTTCATATTTGTTCTATCTACTTACATTTATTATATTATATTATAACATTCATTATTACTTATTTTATTTTATTTATTTATTTATTTATTTTATTTAATATTCTATAACGTAACTTAAAAAATGAATAAATAAATAAATAAAATATGTGCACTTATTTAATACAATATTATTTTTGTAAAAATTTTTGTCATTTAATAAAATTTTGTTCTCCTCTGTATTCAAATGAAGAAAGTATTGAGTTCATAAATATTTTTGACGTCCAGTTTTCAATGGATTTATATATTTTGAGTGGTTCAGAACACGATTTGAACACATTTAGAAAATCTGTGTCTGTGACAAAAAAAAAAAAAGAAAAGAAAATCCAACTGTTTTTTAATAAATTACTGCTCTGAATTACATAAAACTTTATATATAGTTGCACCTTAACATAAATTAGTGCTTATGAATACTTGGCGTTGTTATACAGCGAAAATCATACCTCAAGAAATAACGCATAGAATTACATATAAATTTATATATCGATTCACCATAACATAAGTTAGTGCCTAGCATAATTTTGTGCCAATCGCTCAACAGGTGGTGCTGCTATACAGTGATTTCTGCAATTTAAATGAGGCTATATATCCGGTTCTATTACGTATAATCAAACAAAACTTGATATGTGAAAAGACCATTATGACACATTTTGCTGATTCAACTGTGGTGCAAACCGGCCGATAGGTGATCTAGTATGCTGCAAATTTCCACGAGAACGGGAAGAATGTCATCTGCACAGTAAAAATTCACTTACGTTGGACATTTTGTGTAATAGCACCTCTCTGGGATGAAAAAAAAACTGCATTCATAATTGAAAAAAAATAATCATAAGTAATTTTTGTAGGAAAATATAAATTTGTATAGCAAAATATTTAAGAAAGTTTTGCGATCACCACATTATACTAGTTTTTTATTCTATTTAGTATTTAATAATCGTCTTATCCCCGTAAATACTACTTGTATTACAAAACGTCCCGGTGCATTCCCAAAGAAGCATTACTGTATTTGAGAAGTGTTAATTGTTTGCTCGCATGATTGCACAGTTTACATAAACCAGTCCCTGAAATACGGTATTTTGAATATATATAATTATTTAGAAACATACATTTCGAAAGCGTGTGCATGACATTTGCACTATCGTTTACCTTAGTAAACGATTATTATCAAATTAATTCTGGACAGAACAAAGACAGCTTCTACTTGACTTGTACAAATGTAGATTGATTGTTAAACTATATTATCCCATAACGGGAATTAATCAAAATAAATTTGCCTGTCAATTATTTAATTTCAGTTTTAATAATGCATTAATAATGTAGTAAAATAATTTACATATTACACTAAATCTATGTATTAGTGTAATTCTTATTCATAATTTTTTACTTCTATTATTCGACTACCGTAGGTGATGGAAGTATTGAGTTCGGTCCAAAAAATCGGTATCGAGTTTTCACCTGAAAGTGGTTTTTAGCAGTTGGTGAGTGTGTGTGTGTGCTTGTGTGTGTGTATGTATGTGGAGAATTCTGACTATTATATCTTCGAAACTAATAAAGATATAACTATGAAACTTTAGAATTGAAACAGGTCTAGTGTACAGATGAATTTTCCAAATTTTGGGGAACATTTTAAAAAGGGAAGTGTGACATCCGAAACCGAATATTAACCGTGTCTCAAAAACAAATTATAATAGGATGTTCAAGTATTTTTCTCCGTATAGTACTCGATGTTCAATTTAACGCTACTGAACTTTGAGCCCATAGTTCATAATGATAAAGAATATTTGTTGTGTCCCTGTAAAAATCTATCAATGCTAGATTTACCAAAATGCTTAGTTAGTGCAACAGTGACTTATAATATTCATATAAGTTTTCAACTCAAGTGAATAAGGCGTTGAGACGCTATCGAATTTTTAAAAATTTGGTTCCATGGGTTATAATGATAAAGATTTTTTTTTCTTTTTTGTCCCTGTAAAAAACCTATAAGGACTAGAGTCACCACAATCAATAGGGTTCGTGCTACGGTGACTTATAACATACATACCAACTTTCAGCTCATTCGAGCAAAGCGTTTAGATGCTAACGTGTCCACTCACACACATGCACACACACATGCATACATCATCATAAAAAGAGTGAAAACGCACTCAGGGGACCTCAAAAGAAACATCAAAATCTTAAATTCAGATTTTTGACATGATTACCAAACTTTCCTTACATGTGTATGTTTGGAAAGTAAAAATAACAATGAGCACAGAAAATGGGGACAAGGGAAAAAAATCATACTTTTTGTCATTAAAACATCGTCATCATAGAAAAAAATAATGTTTCACGAAGTTTCGATAGTTTGGTGGCAATCGCAGCTATCCAAGATTTTCTGCGCATCATTTTTATTCCAAAATATACCAACCAAATTTTGTCTGTATTTCGCAAGAATTGTATACCTTCTCCTGAGACACTATTGTCTACACTATTGTCTACGGAGCTACAAATCTGGCTTGGTTTGTTGGTTGGGTTTTACGTCGCATTAGTGCTACGCAATGGGCAATTGGCGACGGTCTGGGACTCACCTCTAGATGTGGTCCGTAGACATACCATCTCAATTTTGATCCTCCACGGAAGGGATGGCTTTCCCGTTTCTGTGACCCCGTAGAGGTATAATTTTGATGGGAACATGGAGATCATTGCGGCTACAACAGATTTAACGTGCACCAGCCACCATTAGTATATATGACGGTATTTGGACTGCTTGAGTACCGAACCCGCAATCTTCCAATTACGAGTGAGGCGCTCTACCGACTGGGCAACCGCGGCCCGCTACAAATCTGGGATAGTATGGGAAGCATTCAGGGAGGTGTTGAATATTTCACAACTTAAGAAGCACATTGATAATTCCCGTCAGTCTATAAATCGGACGACATTAAACAAACTATCGAGAGGAATCTGCAATTTGAAAGACAGAATACCAGAAAAAAATAATTTAACTTTCAAGGAATATTAAAAAGGGCTGTAACTAGGGACGAATATTTGCTTCTGTACAATCAATGGCTGTTATATACTTTTAAAATATAAATTGCTTCTTTATATACTACTTCAATCATGTTATAAGAAGCAACTATAATTCAGAATCATTAAAACTAAAAATGAACTAGCAAATAATTTCTTTCGGAATTTGTAAATGCAGTTTAATTCACAACAGTTTTCTAAACAAAGGAATGTACTTTTCATCAGGTATAAAACTATGAGCATGAAAACAGCGTCAATGTAGTAGAATTGCTTTTATTGGACAAATGCGTAATTAAAAATTAGAATAAATTATAATTGTATTCCTATAAAAATCCATGTTTCAAACAATTCTAAATTGTAAATATATGAACGAGAAAACGTTTACAAATAGAAAGTATTTTAGAAAACTAACTTTCTTTGCCGAAGGATTGTTCGAAGCTCATACAAAAATGTCTGTAACTTAAGTAAAATTTTTAAAGCATTCTGAATTTTTCATATTTTTAAAATGTGAAATGATTTGTTTCAATAGCAAAATAATGTTTGAAATCAATGGTTAGTTTAATAGAAAGAAATTCTAACTCTCATGCACAGTTTAACCTACTTTTCGTCAAAATAAAATAAAATATTTTAAAACAATGTTTCAAACTCTAGTTAATGTCACTATTTCATAATACAAATGTGGATTATTTTCACAAAATATAAATCTGTATTATTTCACTTTGACAGAGAATGTAAACAAAAAAGAAATCAATAAATGAAAACTTCTATATTAATTCGTGCATCTATTATGCTAAATATTCAAAACTAGTGTAACATCTAAATACACTGATGGAAAAAAAATCCCAATACCAAGAAAAAATTATTGTGCAGTAATGAAATTTCAGCAATACATTTAACTAGGTAACATATTTAATTGATTAAAGTTTCAAGATCACAGGTAGAGCCATTGGCGAGAAGAGCCATTTCAAATGGGAAATGTTGGTACGTTAGTAGCCGGTGTAACCGCCAGAATTTTGAATGCAAGCATGCAAACGTGCTTGCATTGTGTCGTACAGGTGTCGGATATCAGTTTGTGGGATGGAGTTCCATGCCTGTTGCACTTGGGAAGTCAATGCAGGGACGGTTAATGCTGGTTGTGGATGACGCTAGAGTTGTCGTCCAGTGATATCCCATACGTGCTCGATTGGAGAAAGATCTGGTGATCTACCAGGCCAAGGCAATGTGTCGACACTCTGTAGAGCATGTTGGGTTACAACAGCGGTATGAGGGCGAGCGTTATCCTGTTGGAAAATCCCCCTTGAATGCTGTTCATGAATGGCAGCACAACAGGTCGTGTCACTAGACTGACGTACAAAATTGCAGTCAGGGTGCGTGGGATAACCACGAGAGTGCTCCTGCTGTCATACGAAATTACTCCCCAAACCATAACTCCAGGAGTAGGCCCTGTGTGTCTAGGCCGCAGACAGGTCGCTAGCAGGCGTTCACCTGGTCTCCTTCTAACCAACACACGGCTATCACTGCGACCAAGGCAGAACCGGCTTTCATCATAAAACACAACAGATCTCCACTCCGTCCTCCAATGAGCTCTAGCTTGACACCACTCACGTCGCAAACGGCAGTGGTTTGGAGTCAGTGGAATGCACGCTACAGGGCGTCTGGCTCGGAACTGTCCTTAAAGTAACCGATTTGTAACAGTTCGTTGTGTCACTGTGGTGCCAACTGCAGTTCGAATTTTAGCTGCAGACGCAGTACGACTAGCCACAGCCATACGCCGAACACAGCGGTCTTCCCTCTCAGTAGGGCCACGTGGCCGCCCGGAACCCGGTGTTCTTGAGGCAGTACCTTCCCTTGACCACTGCTGCCAACACTCATGCTCAGTGGATACATTCCTGCCAAGTCTTTCTGCAATATCGCGGAAAGAAAACCCACCTTCTCGTAGCCCTACTACACGACCTCGTTCAAACTCAGTGAGCTGTTGATAATGGCTTCTTCGTCTTCTTAGAGGAATCCTTGACTAACATTAACCCACTAAGTCAAATCTCAACTGTAAATAACTATCACGAACCTTACAGCGCTTATTTAAAGCAAACCTCATTTGCATGTTCATAGTGTCGCTACAAGCGCCACACTTATGCGCGTAGCTCGAAATTTGAATCGACGTCATCTTTCAGACGTATAAACACGCCTACCAAATTTCGTTTATCTAGCACAGCTCCTTCCTGGTGTTGGGATTTTTTTTCCATCAGTGTATCTCTACCGTTTTTCAAATTAAGCGATACCGATCATTTTCAATTAGTACCAATTTCTCCTTGTCATCAGTGCAAACCAGTCATCCAGAACATAAGACATAGCAATATTTAAAGTCCTATTTACCATACATTTTAAATATTGTACTTAGTTTTTCTTTCGAGCGTCATAAAAGTATTCTTCTATTTGCAAGCATAAGAAAAACGCAAAATCTTAAGCTTATTTTTCTGTTATTTTTAATAGTCGACAGAACTTTAAATACAATATTAAAGAGAAAATACCATTATGAAACATTTATATACAAAAGATAAATGGAATATTATCTTTATCAGTAATTTAACTTACAGACAGTAAAAGAAATTTCTTTTCCTTGAACACAAAAGAAAATAGCATAACGGAAAATTTAGTATATTTAGAGTATTTCTGTCAAAGCACTAAATAAGAAAAGATATTATTTATTTTTTGGGGTAGTTAAAAGCATTTACTTTGAATCTATTTCTTTAAATACTTAGGAATGCGACTTGTGCCAAATTTTGTACTAAGATTTAATACTGGAAATTTTAACCGATCACAAACATTATACAATACATTTTTCAGCTGTAAAAATAGTTGCGGCAGGTGACTGTGAATTTTAATGAACTTGCGAATATTATTAATCTCCGTATCACCCTAGGAATAATAAATTAAAAGCTAATTATCTTCTCTCCGCTATTTTTTATGAATTAATTATATTGTAAAATGAACAATATTATACATGAAAGATTAATTAGTGCAGAGAAAATGTATAATTTCAAAATCAATAGTGATTATTTATTAGCTTAACATGCTGATTCTAACAAAGTTTTACTTAATAACGCTAATGAATGATATATATATATATATATACGTATATATATTAATATGAAAGAAATTGTTTATCTACATTCTAATATAATTTCCAAAATAAGTCACTTTTCTTGAAAAAAAAAATGTTTGCTTTTGAGTTATATTAAAAATTTTGAGGTTTCTTAAATTTTAAGGTTTATTAAAATTTCAGAAACAAAACTGGGTTTTTAAAATTCAAGAACTTAACATTTAAATATGCTTTATCTTTAAGAAATTAAAGTTATCTATTTTAACCAAACATTTATTATAGTAATTAATATTACACATTTTAAAACTGGTAATCAACTATTGAAGAATTTAAGTGATAGTCTTAAATATCTCCATACAACTTATATGAATATATTTTATACCTTTTCAAAAGCAATTAAATTTACAAAACCTTAAACTCTGCCTTGTACAACTTAGTTTTTAAATCAAAATGTAATTTTGTAAAATGTAATTAAAAATTCTTAATATATGTGAAATATAAAGAACAATGTCAGAGAACAATTTAAAAAAATTCTATGATACTTATTTATATTAGAAAAAAAGAAAAACATGCTTGAAAATTAATATATATATATATATAATCCTTTATTCATAATACATAAGTTATTCTACAATAAAAGACACAATAGGTGAACTGATAAATGAAATACATTAAGAGATTTTTTTTTTCAAATTGGTTTATTATAACACGTATGAATATTGTAGTTTTGTACAAAACCTTCCACTAATTTAATGGTGTTTTTGGCTCTGGTTTATTTGTTTCTCTCTATATCCAAACACATTTCAATTTTTGCAAAGTGGATTGAATTACTACAAAATATGCATTTTTATAAGCGCAATTCACATCATGTTCACTAATAAAAATGCGGTGGCATTTGTATTTATAGTTTACTTATAAATATATGTAAAAAAATTCTAATATAGACACCACATGACATCCTGACGCCCATTGAAATATATATACTATTATGAAAATATTGATATTTTTGTGTAGGGTAAGTGTTTATTAAACAAACAGGTAGGTTCTATTCCATGAATATTTCCAAAAACAAGCCAATAAGACAATTACTCAAACCACAGTACTCAGACAATTTTTCAAGTCACAATAATAGAGTTATATACACCACAGAGTACGAATATCGCTTGTTCAGAAACAGTATTCCACAACTTATTACAAAATCTCTAAATAACAAATGCAAAGTTGAATGGAATTCACTCGAGTTTCCATTGCCTATTTTTTTACTACTTTGCAGATATTGGTGGCGAAAAATAATACATTATGCAAAATGATAATAATAACTTCGTTAAATTTAAGGAAGGACTGGCAGACTCAGTCTATTCTGAACAATTTTATCACGAAATTTGAACGGTAACTTTATCAAGTCTCCAATTTCGTCGCCATTACATATTTTGGTCTTGGTGACTTAGTGTTGAATTTAACGACCCATCGACCAATTTTGACAAAAAAAGGAGGAATTGTACGGTTACCAGTGTTTGGAAGCGTTAATGGTATCAAATTTATGGTCCAAACTCTAATGGTATCATATTCGATTAAAATATATATGTAACGATTCATTCATTGTTAGAATTCGTTTTGCAACGTAAATATGCTTATAAGTTAAAACACAATAGCTTTTATATAATGTTAATTATCTGCAGAATCACGAAGGGATATGCAGTTGTACAGCTATGCGAGTGAAGTACTAATGCATTACTTTCAACGATTCTCAATTTCTTTCAGAAAACATCAAAAACAACTGTTAGTCAAGTACTGTAGCATAAATATAGCTCGTTTTATACTTTTCGCCTGAATGATATGCAAATTATTCTCCTCAATTAGCATCATTTACAAATATATATATATATATATATATATATATGAGTGCGTGTGTCTATATATATATATATATTATATTATAAAATATTATCTAAACACTTTTTATTTACTTTCCTTTATATTCAATAGAAATATTGGATTCGTAAAAAAATTCTACTTCCAGTTTTCGATGGATTTACACATTTTGACAGAACTAGAACACGAATTGACCCTTTTTAGAAAATGTCTGTCTGTCTCCTTCTGCGTGTGTGCGTCTGTGACAATAATTTTGTGACTACTGTATCTCCGGAATTGTTGCTTGGAATTAATTATATATGAATACGTAGATGCACCTTGACCTATATTTGTGCCTATAAAATTTTGGTGTGGACTGCTGAACAGGTGGGGCTACTATACAGCGAATTCTGCAATTTAAAGTAGGTCTATATCTTAGGTTATTTTGCGTATAATCGAACAAAACATGATATGAGAGAAGGCCATCATAAGAAATAATGCTGATTCAATTTGAATGTTTATCGGCTAACAGGTGGCGCTGCTATACTGCAAATTTCCTCGGTAACGGGAAGGCGATATCTGAGGAAATACTGCACAGAATTGCATATAAATTTACATGCAGATGCACCTTGACACAAATTAGTGCCTATAAACTTTTGGTGTCAACCGCTCTACAGATGGCGCTGCTACACAGTGATTTCAGGAATTTAAAGGAGGCTATATCGCAGGTTTTATTACGTATCATCAAACTAAACTTGATATGTGAGAAGACCATTATGGAACATTATGCGGATTCGATTTGGATGCTTATCGGTCAAAAGGGGGCGGTTCTATGCTGCAAATTTACTCGATAACAGGAAGGCTCAATTTCTGTGGCATATAACTTTTCGAAACTTGATATGTGAGATAACCATTATAAAAGTACATTTTTTAATGTTATTTATAGACGATAAACTTTCTTTGGATATTAATTATAGTGAATAAATCTGTCGTTCTTTGGATATTTAGTGTTCGTTTTTTCTAATAAGGAAACATTCAAAAGGTGTCGTCTTCAAAAAATATTGAAAAAAAATATATGTGATTGTACTCTTCATAAAACACTAGAAAGTGAAAAAATTATCCGCTAAAATGAATTATAGCGACAACAAAAAATTATCAAAAATAAGCATATTTGTTGATTTCGCACAGTTAGGCGACTGATTTTGAGTACTTTGCGAAGAAGCAAAACACGGTTCGGTTCATACACGCCAATATATATATATATTTCCCCCAAATTTCTTATCAGCGCTAAATCGCCAAAAATGCTTAATTTTGATAAATTTTTGCGGTCGCTGTAAATCATTTCAGTCGATAATTTTTTCACTTTCTGGTGTTTTATGACGAGTAGAATCACATATATTTTTTTTCAATATTTTTTGAAGACGACACTTTTTGAATGTTTCCTTGTAAGATGAAAATCATTTGCATTCATCATGTTAGATAATTCTAAAAAATAATAGTTTTAATAAATTATTGCACTTAGTGAATTTGTACAGGAAAATACAGAAGAAAGTCTTGTGATGACCACAACATACTACTTTTAACGTAAAAGTTAGTTTTATTATTCAAATTACTAACTAGTTATATTTTATTTATTTAGAGTTATTATGTGATTACATAAAGATCTGATGACTTGAAATTAAAATTACTCAATGATGATTTTCAAATTTACAATGTAATAAATAACAGAATTAAAATCTATTCACATTGTGGCTAGCACTTATGAGGTTTCCATGTCACTTTGTTTTCATATCGATTTGTCTTAAGTATTGTGGTGGAATATTAATCATTAGCCATATTAAAAATAATTTAATTAATGTTATTACCCAATAGGTACATATCATCTTTAAAAAGAACACTAAATAATGAATATTTAAGAATTATTTTCGTATTTTTTCTAACTTATTATATCAGTTATGTAATGGAAGCTTTGTAAAATATCAATTTTCTAACATTACTTAATAGTTGTATATATATATATATATATATTACATTAGTTCTTTTTCATCATTTATAGATTTTCCTTTATAACAATCCTTAATTAACCAATTATGAGGAACCATAAGCCAATTATTATCATTCCCTGACCACTTACGATGAAATACT
Source organism: Salticus scenicus (assembly GCA_963930645.1). Lineage (NCBI taxonomy): Eukaryota > Metazoa > Arthropoda > Arachnida > Araneae > Salticidae > Salticus > Salticus scenicus. Next base: position 94,492,189 of record OZ005655.1, on the reverse strand, counting down.
AATCAATATCTATGTATGTCAATTAGAATGTTTGTTGCGAATTCAGTTAACGAGCAAAATTAAGCAAACTTCTGTTAATGAGTAAATTACATGTCTGCACTGTTTTAAATAAACTTAAATCTAATTATAGTATGTTTACTCATATACGTAGGTTTGTAAATTTTAAAAAACGCTAAATATAATTAAAGTGTGTTTATTTAAATAACAATCCTAAAAATGCTTTTTAACAGTGAAATATTTATATTTCAGATTTCACCAGTTTTAATTATTTGCGATGTTATTAAAGTTTATAAAATTAATTAAATAATAAACTTTAATGTTATATACTATTTGTCATACAAGCAATTTAAACAATAATTTTAGACCCCGATGATTCTATTAAAAATAAACTTTTTTTTTTTTTTTTTTTTTTTTAATCCAAATATTTATAGATGTTATTGCGATTTACACGCATAAAAATGTTTATGTAATCTTGTACGCACATACGTATGCAAAACTTTTCACACTTGTGAAATAATACAAGCATTTTAATACCCTTCGCATGTTTATCCCTGTCAAATATGATTTGGTGCTATAAATTCTTTTATTTTCTTAAACAATTATTATTTTAAAGATATTATTAACATAATTAAATATTTGTTACAAAATTGTTTGTCGATTAAATTGATAAGTGCACGTTTTTTCATTTTCTCTTACTCAGATGTAAGGTAGAGGTTTTTGGATTAAATTTTCGAAGCTGTGCTTTCTTTATATTTACACATTTTCAGGTCCTCTGAATAAAAAAAATTTGGAGTGACTCCACTCGACTTTACGAACATTGAGTAATTAACAGTTTTGTAGATAAAGTAAAGAAAGAGGAGTTGTTAAACAAACAAAAGAGTGAAAAACCATAATAGAGTGTTTGAGTATTTTTCTCCATATAGTACACGATGTTTTATTTAACGCTACTGAACTTTGAGCCCATAGATCATAATGATAAAAAATTTTTCGTTGTGTCCCTATAAAAACCTATAAATGCTAGATTCACCAAAGTGCTTATAGTTAGTGCAACAGTGGATTTATAATATTCATATAAATTTTCAGCTCAATTGAATAAGGCGTTTAGATGCTATCGCATTTTTAAAAATTTGCTCCCATAGGCCATAATGATAAAGAATTTTTCTTTGTATCACTCTAAAAAAACTTTAAGCGCTAGATTCACCAAAATCTATAGAGTTGGTGCAACTGTGACCTATAACATGTGTACAAATCTTTTGCTCATATTAATAAGGTGTTTAGACGCTATCACACTTTTAAAAATTTGGCCCCCATAGACCATATTGATAAAGAATGTTTCTTTGTGTCCCTGTAAAAAAACTATAAGTGCCAGATTCTCCAAAATCTACACAGATTGAGCATCAGTGACCTATAATATGTGTATAATTTTTTTGCTGAATTGAATAAGGGGTTTAGATGCTATTGCACTTTTAAGAGTTTGGTACCATAGGCCATAATGATAAAGAACTTTTCTTTGTGTCCATGTAAAAAAACTATAAGTGCTAGATTTACCAAAATCTATAGGGTTCGTACTATGGTGACTTACAATATACGTACCAACTTTCAGCTTATTCGAACAAAGCGTTTTGACGCTAGCGTGTTCACTCACACACATACACACATACATACACACATACATACATACATCATCGCAAAAATAGTGAAAACGGACTCATTGGACCTCGAAACGTATAGAAACATCAAAATCTCAAATTCGGATTTTTGACATGATTACAATACTTTCCTCACTATAGTGTTCGGAAAGTAAAAAATCATCTTTATAGCGGTTCGTCTGTGTACAGCTGTCTGTGAGTGTGTTTGTGTGTGTGTGCGTGTCTGTGTGTCTATTATCAGCATATATCGAGAACAAAGAGTAGCAGGAAGTCAAAATTCGGTACATATATCATATACTGATGATACATTAAAATTTTCGTTGAGATCATGCAAGTGGTTCATGTACAGGACCATCCAACAGAATTCAAATGCATTATGTCTATGAGGAAAATTTTAATAAATATGGTGTAAAATCTATAGGCTGCCCTAAACTAAATCAAATGGTCACATCTTTACATGCATAAAAACATGTTTTCTGTAGATTGTGGTATGGATACCACTCATCATTCGTTTGCAGGGCTACCGAAAGTATTTGGATATGTTGGAATATACTAGGAACTTCCTGGAAGTGTATTTCATTAAGTTTTAGGTATTTTTCATATAAGACTAAATTGATCCATACAATGTGATGTGCATATAGTTTATAGAAAATATACAGGGCTACCCAAATTAAACTAAACGTTCTTCTTTATTGAATGTAATTGATTGAAATGCTTTGATATGTTTTACTATGTCCACGATCACTGTTTAGGAAGGAAAATTAATTTTTCATAGCCATACTGTAAACAAAGTATTTTTTGAACTTCTATGATCAACTCTGGTTCTTTTTGTATAACATCATGTTTTGAGTTCCCTGAATGTGGAAGTCCACTTTTTAGCTCTTGATTTGTATGTACCTTTGTTCTCAGCATAACGTCAAAAACAAATTTGGTATTTTAATGTGTGTATTAGGTCTCCACTTAATCAAGATTGGCAAGTTGAATGCAAATTAACTACAGCCTTATATTATTACTATTTATTTTAATAAATGTAGATACTGTAATTGAACGAAAACATTTTTAACAGATTATATAAAATAGTATATTGTATATTTTTCTATTACTCATAAGGTAATGTGCATAGTTGAGTACATTAGTGGGTAATGTACTTAAAAATGTACAGTACTTATATTTTTTAACACATTTAAATACTGTAATTTGAAATTATGAACAGGGGATGTGCCTTTCCTCTCAACCCCTGTTCAAAAATTCAAATAAAACTGTTCCTAAATATACTTTATTTATTTATTTATTTTTTATGTAAATTTAATATTAAGTTCTTACCTTATTGGGCTTACTACTTAATGTGCAGTCTATCCTTACAGTATTGAAATGCAGGGTAAACGAAATTCGTGTGAGTGACACACCAGATTATTTCTCAATAAAATATCTTTAAATTTAAATAAAGCATCTTTTATTCAGAAAAAGAGGGAATATATTTTAAAAATTATTTGATACTCGTCTTTCGCTTTTTCTCGATATACATTTGTAATTTGAAAACCCACTTATTTCCTTTTCTTCAATTTCCGTTCGGTTGGCGTTAAATATGTAACAGCCGTCTTCATTTCACAGCACACAGATGAATGATTTAATATATATATATATATATTCTGCAGCTCGAATCAGTTTTTGCATAAGTGATTCTCGATTGCCGGATGCGTAATGCGGAAAAGTTTTAAATGAATTATTTTTATTTATTTATTTATTATATTATATATTATCTATTATTTGGTTTTCAAATTTTTCTGTTTGTTTTGAGATTTCCTATTTTATCATCATCTGATAGAAGAAAATAAGAGTTTTCTTTTTAAATATTTATTTAATGCTATTACGAAATCCTTATTTTAAAATTATCCTCTAACAGGCCAGAAATATAATTTATACTTCCTGTCTATAACTACAGATCAGAAGTAAAAATTGTGTATTTACTTCTAGATTTAACTTTCAGGACAACCGCTTCTTTTTTCTTTTAATACTTTTACTTATGCGTATGATAATAATTTTTAAAAGAAAAGCTTACTTATATAACATTAATAAGTGATTTTACTTTTGGTAAATTTAAATAGTATTAACAAAATTTTACATTTTGTGATAACATACATTTCAATGTTATATAAATTTTATTAAAATCTAAAATTTAATTATATAAAGGTAGCAACAAAGGCAGTAGTTTCTTATTCATGAAAGTTTTCAAAAAAAAAAAAAAAAAAAAAGCGCCGGATTTAACCTTTATATAATAGTTGAATTTTAAGTAATGCAGTAGTTAAATATCCACTTTAAAAATTACGCCTTTTTTTTTTTTTTTTCTTCTTACAGCAAAATGTGCAGGCAAAAATGTGTGCACTGTAAACGCAAACGTCTTGAAATCAATTTAAAAAGTGACTTAAACGGATGGCTACATTTTAAGGAAAAAAAAAAAAAAAAGTCTTACTTTTTAAGACATTTTTTCCTATCTGAAATTAAGACATTTCAAATAATTTAAAATATCGCTATATTTTTTAGTCTTAAAAAAGCCGTCATATTAAGCTTGAAAATACTGTCATTTTTAAGTTTTTTAAATAAGTACACAAATAAAGACGGCGTGTGACTCTGTTTTTCTCTTAAAAGTAGATCTTAGAGTTTTCTAAAGCATAAATAATATATAATATTTAAAAAAAAGGAAACTCATTTCTAACCCCTGAAATCAAACTCATTAATTTAGATACGGTAGATGAACGCTTCTGCCGATCGCGCGACGATGTTGCACAGACCAGCCTAATTTGTACGAGAATATACAGGGTGATTATAATTAAAGTTACGATTTCCAAACGCTATAATTTTAAAACTGCCCATCAGAATGATTTGATATTTTACCAGAGCAATTGTGAGGCAATGAAATTTTGTTTGGGGGAGAAAAAAAGTAGTTCCAACATGTTTCTATAGATGGCGCTGTCAGGGTAATGTCAGGGAAAACGCCTAACTGGACTCATTAAAGACTGGAATGGTGTTAGCAACACAATGAAATAGCAGGAAACAATAGACTTCAAGGGTTTACTACATTTTTTTTTAACAAAAAGACAAGAATACGTGTTTACAGTGGAGACAGTCATAGTGAAAAGATAAAAAGAAGAGCTTCATGAAACAAATATTTTATGGATAATTAACGGCACATTTTGGATAAACTTTTTTTTTTCTTTTCTTTTGATAAACAAAATTTCATTGCCTCCCGATTGCTCTGGTAAAATATCAAATCGTTCTGATGGGTAGTTTCAAAATTACAGCGTTTTGAAATCGAACTTTAATTATAATCACCCTGTATATACGGTAATATTTGCAAAATGAATTGTAGTGTTATATTACAGTCGGTATATTTTGCCTTAGAGCAACCGAGATTGAATCTAAAGCTCAATATCTATTAATTCTAATTAATTTTATGTGTAGAGATTTAAAATTTTGTAAAATATAAAACATATAAATCAGAACCTCAGCCTGTGATGTTTTGAAAACCATTTCTTTCTATAATCTGATATTAAAAAGAAGAAAGAAAAAAAAAACCTATATGAACATAAAAACCAGAAAAATTGTTGTTTTACATTTAGTTGCAGGAAAAAATGTGAAAGAAAATAATTAAAAAAAAAAAAAAAATAGCCTTTTACAAATCGAATAAGATTAGTAAGAAATTCGCTTTCTTAGCTACAAAATTTTCTTAAGGTACGAGTTATTCTTAAGGAGCAAGTTCATCTTAGTATTTTCTCATTTAATTATATAAGCCAGCTTTAAATAAAATATATCCCTTTTTACTTTCTTTTACCTATAAGGTAGAGAAAGTATTGTTTTATGATCAAATTTTTGAACTTGAGTTTTTGTTATATTTACACTTTTTGAGGTAACCTGAATCTCAAAATCATGTTTTTAGCGAATGGTCTGTGTGTGTGTCTTTCTGTGTGTGTGTCTGTCTGTTATCAGCATATCTCAATAACAAATTATAACAGAAACTCCAAACTCAGTATTCTAAATGTATATCATATAGTGATGAGACACTAAACTTTTCGTTGATATGCAGCAAATGGTTCGTGTACAGGGACACCCAGGAGAATAGAAATACATTACGTCTATAGGGGAAATTGCAGGTAAGTAGAGTTTAACATATATAGACTGCACTAAACCAAATGAAACGAATATATATATTCTATATGCGTAAAAACATGTTTCATGTAGAATATGATCTAGAAATCATCCGTTGTTCGTTTACAGGGCTAAACAAAAAAACTAGATTATAATGCGACAATACTTGAAAATCGATGTAAGTGTACTTTAGGTTATGCTATGTATTATTAATATAGGATTATATTTATGAAAACCGTGTGATGTGTACATAACTTTCAGAATATATACAGGACTGCCAACATTTAAGCCATAACATTCTTATTTATTTGTAAGTGGAAGTGCTTTATTATAATATTTTACCATGACAAGGAAAGCTGCTCAGGAATTGAAATTAAATCCTCATAGTCATATGATAAATAATGTATTTTTTTAAGATAAATATTCATCACTTGGTTTTTTGTATATTTACACGTTTTGAATCTTCCTGAATAGCGAAGTCAAGTTTTATAGTTTGATCTTTGACTGCGTCTGTTAGAGCAAATTAAAAACAAATAATTTCAGGCGATCCAATTGATGTATTTTGGAGTTATGCGTTTGCTACTAGAAAGGTTTGTTCAAGATTGATAAGTTTCAAGGAATGGAAGTTGTCTGAAAAATTTTAAATAAACTTTTGAACTTAATAACAGATTTGAATTCTATATAAATGTAGATACAATAATGAATCGGGGGGGTTGAGGGGGCGGTAGTCCCCCTCACATAGAATTATTTGCCAAATAACGCTGTTCCCAAGCCTAATTTCAATCGTTTTAACATAGGTTTACATAACAGTACTCGTTATCTTATCCTTTAATATCCAATCTGTACTTTTAGTGATAAATTTCAGGGTAAGAGAAAGTCGTGTGAGTGACTCATCAGATTATTGTTAATCAAATAAGTTTTGCGCCTAAAAATGATTTTTATTGCGTGTTTCAAACATAAGATAACATCAATAACAAATTATGCATATCTGTTATATTAAATCTAAAATTTTTCTAATGAGTTTATTCTTCACAAATAAACGTTTTAAAAAGTACAATTTTTCTAATTTATTTCCTTATTTTAAGTATTATTTCCATACAAATGTAGACAGCATATTTAATTAAACAGTAGTAAATAATATAAAATGTTTTCATGGGTTATTTATTGAAATTTCACTTATTTAAATTATCTCACATAATGCCATTCAATAAATCACAAACTAATACGATTTTCAATAATAATAATAATAATATTCTTATAAATAAAATCACTCACTAAAAATTTTTAATTTATTATTTCAATAAAAGAGATATAACTCTTTGCTTGCATTATAATTTTAATTTTAGAAAATTAATTTTTCCGCTGCTTTAAAAATTCTTAAAAGATTTTATTTTCGCATTAAAATTGTGCTTTGATATGACCAATATGTTTTTCATATTTATTAATAGATGGCGCCACTACCAATAGCAAATGGTAAAAAGCGAAATGCTTTATTTTAAGACATATTAAAATTTAAGACACTCCCCTTAAATGTCTTATTTAAGACATATGATTATATTAAGACACTTTGTATTAATCCTTCCGCACCGCCAGTTTATAAGACACGTAAGTGTCGAATTAAGATATCTATTAAATCTAAGCTCTATATTAAAATATTTACGTGTCTTAAATATTTTTTCAGACTTTTTTCTGTTACCTTAAGACACCTTTATTTGCTGTGTGTCATCAGATTTATGCTGTTAAATAAAATAATTTACAACAGAAACATCTATAAAGGAGAGAATGTTCTATAGATGAACCTGATGTAAATTATTCTATTTAACAACAGAATGTGTTGGCACCTATTTTTGGCAGCACAGTTTGCTGTAAAGTTTAGCGTAACTGTTTATGGTGAGTGAGTGGATGTATTTTTTTTTTCTTCTATAAGGATCTTAATTTGTAAAATTTAAATTTGCCTTCGCCAGAATTAAAATGTTAATAGTAAGATACTAAACTCTGGGGAAAAAAACCTATATGTGGTTTCTTTATTGTTTACTAAAGATCTTTACTCGCTAAAACTGAAAGAAAAAAAAAAAAGTAAAAAGTTTCATCCTTTTTTTTTTCTCGTTCTTTCCGCACTGAAGTTTGGTAGAATCCTTATAGATCTACCTATTGCAATGGTTCTCATGACACGACTTCTAGAAAATTTCTTCATGTCTTCACCAATCATGACCTCTAGACCCCAAAACCACCTTCCTTTCAAAAGTTTAAATATATATGTATAACGCTTTTTCCCATGTTAAGTTGTGTACACGATAACTGGAGTAATTTTTATTTAAATTTATCCAACTCGGGATATGTTGTTTTAATATTGAAAATAGGAAAATACTTCAAATCAGGCGAATTGCCGCCTTACCCTACAGAACAATTTTTGTATTTAAACTTTTTCGATAACTTCAATTGCTTAAAAGTTACAAGTTAAAAAGTAATTTTTCGTCAATTGTGATGAAGCCGACTTTTTCTATAGCTTTAATTGCTTAAATTTATAATCTAATACTTACGTCACGTGCAAACGATAATAAAAAAGACCGCTAAAAATATAAAAACCATGGTAATAGCTTTAACTAATCATTTAAAAATATAAAATTAAAATAATACGTTAGTCTTGGTAAAAATATCGTTTGCGGTGAATAGTTTAGAATGCCGGTTTACGCAAGAATTTAAAATTTACGATTAAAATTGAGAGTAATACGTTACAGTTTCCTTTGACTTTTTATCTTGTGGAAACAAGATACAGCTCTGTGAAGAGATATGAGGTGTTTTCGTGTGAAGAAAATATAATGATGTCAGAGCTACCATTTTTCATCGCCAAGCTCGCCAAATTTTGTCATCAAATAACGAATTTCGTTGCCAAGTCAAACATTTTATCGTCAACTATCAAATTTTGCCGCTGAAACACAAATTTAATTGCTAAGTCGCAAGTTTTGTCACCAAATTGTATATCTTTATGGCTTCTATTTGTTGAATGACTATTAGCTTGGATTTTAAAAAATTGAAATTTTTACTGACCAATAAATCTAGCCTAAAATTTTGAGTAGAATGAATAGAAGTAGCTCATAATTAAATTTTTTAAAAACAGAATAGCGATGTAAATAATGCAATGTGGGGTAACAAAGCCATTGGCTAAGTAATGCATACGTAATATTTCTTTAGTTTTGTAACATTAAAGTAAAGGAATCTGCCTTTGCTTTTAAGCTTGCCGAAAAGGAATTTTTTTTTAGTTTAATCTGTCGTGAAATCATGATATCTTGTATTCTAATGTTATTTCTAAAAACTATGTTCAGCAATTATTTCTAAATTTAAAGGCTATTTTTTTTTAAAGTTAATAAAATAAAGCAAAATAAAAAATAAGAAATAAAAATTGAAATTAACTAGAATTTTGGGACGGAGTTGTAGGGGCGAAAGCGAAAGCCTTTTCGGAGGGCCGTCAAAAAAGATGAAAATGTCTCACAGAATGTTAAATATTTCATGAAAGATCATTTGTTTTAATATGTAAAAGAATATATTAAACTCATTGTAGAAAAAAAAAATAGGGATTTTTTATTGTTCAGATTTATTATTTTGCAAAAATAGGTATATGATGGGCTGAAATTAATGCCATTTTTAGATTCAGCATCATAAAAAACATAAACTTACCCTAAAAATTTCATTCAGCTGCATTCTTTTTCCGACATCTAAAACTAAACTGCAGAAATGCGGTTAATATACACAGAATTCCTCAACATAAAGTTGCATATCAATTCTCTGCTTTCCAGAATTGCTGATTATTCTAGATTTGCAACACTACATCTATGATTAGTCGGCTGTTCTGACATAATGTTCGAAATGCCGTATGTTCAATTGAAATTATCAGTAAATAGTTTATCAAACTCTCACTGGGATCCCTATTTATGAACATTATTTGTTACAACGAATTATTTGAATTAAAATTATTTTTTATTACTTTGACTTACTCAATCATCATTTGATTTTATGCATTTGAAAATTCTTTTATGGATAAAACTTCCCGTGTAATAAATTTCCGTCATTAAAACAATAAAGCACAGCCGTTGTTCGTTTACAAAATATCCCTCGCCTCCTCCAATTTTTACTGCTTCCAATTTATTTCTTTGTTAAATGTAAAATTATACCTCTGTGGGTCACTAAAGTGGGGGAGCCATACCCTCGATGGAGGTTAAAAAGTGTGAGGTAGGTCTCTGTGATGGTAAGTGGGGGAGTGTAGTAATACCCATAGTGTACCACTTAATTCAAATTTATACACGCTCTGAAATGCACGTTTGTTTTACATATAGAATGAGGATTTGTTATTTATATTTTAAACATTAATCAACTCGAAATTATCATTTAAATTAGAGTTTAAATTTTCAGTTCCATGAGACTTCACAATAAATTCACCCTCTTATCTTTAAAAATTAGTTAGATTTATAAAATTTAAAGGTCATCGTAATTACGTCTTTTAATCGGCATCCGATTCATATGTAGGAAAACATATTAAAGTTTCCGTACGTTCATTTGAATTTACTGAGATAGTAAGTAATTTATCAGGAACCCGCCGAGATTAACATTGAAAAACGTTATTTGATACAATGAATCATTTAAATTTAAATATTTTATTATCACCTTGACTTAGTCAATTATCATATGATATTACTCTATTTAAAACTCTTTTAAAGTGACATTCCTGTACAATAAATTTTGGTATTTAAAAAGATAATGGGAAACAGTTATTCATTGGAGGAATATTAAATGCCCCACCTGCTATTTTTATCGCATAAATATATTAAACTTACTTCGCTCAGAAACGCGTGTTTATTTTATATAAAGAATGAAAATGCGTTACTTATATTTTTAAAATTAATTAACTCGAATTATCATATAAATTACAGATTAAATTTACAAACACGGAATATTTAACAATAAATTAACATTATTATCATAAAACAATGGTGTTTTACAATTTTAAATGCATACACTTACATTAATAACCGTAATTAAATATTTTTAATAAAGTTCAGATTCTAGATATCAAAATTTTCTGTAATTTATTCATATTTATCAAGGAGAATAATTTACAGTAAATATGAGATCAGATTTTATTTCCTTCTTAGAAATGACATATTTTATTACAGACAATTAAACGCTACGATTAATATTGTCGCAGACAACGCTACGATTAATATTGTCGCACCTGTTATATCTGCGTTTGCCGACTCGGTGACTGCTAACGAAAATTATGAGAGAAATGCCGAGCTGGTTATCAGTCAGGGTAGCTCTATGGTAGAGCATCCGTGCGTTAAGCAGAGCGCCCGGGTTCAATTCCCGGCTTTGGTATATTTCACCTAGTTGGTATATAAAAATATTAACCTTTACATTCCAATTTACTTAAAGTGAATATTCTCAGTTGATGAATTCGTGAATAAAAATTTCTAAATTGAATAACATATATCAATTTGAGGAAATTTCATGAATATTTATGGGAATTAGAGCGCGGACAGACAGACAAACCGAAGACATTAACAATCTTCAACTTTTTGGAAAGTGTTAAAAAGACGAGAACAGAAACATTACACAAGTTACAAAAGTACAGACGTAACATAATCAATAAACTTGCAAAAAGCAGCAAATGCCAGTTCGTTCTGAACAGAAACAGAAAGTGTGGGAACTGATTAAGTTCTTTTCTACCTTTAGTGAGTTTCGTACAGTTACACGGCAAATGTTCAACTTTTTGCACACGCCCAAATTTACAAGAGCATAAGTCGGTATGAGACAAAGCCTAACTTTTGAGGTAGGATCTAAAATTTCCGTGTCCTTTAAGAAAATTAGTAATCTCAAAATTACAAAAAGTGTTTATTTAAGTTTATCAGGAATTGACGTAAAAAATAATTTCGTCTGAGCAGCTGTCGTGGAGATCTTATATTGTTCATTTCATATTATAATGGTTTTATTATTACTTTGGTTTTTACTTTCTTCTATATTCAATAGAAGAAAGTATTGGATTCGTAAAAATTTTCGACCTCGGGTTTTTGATGGATTTACACGTTTTGAGAGCTGTAGAACACCATTTGACCATTTTTAGAAAATGTCTGTCTGTCTGTGTGTGTGTGTGTGTGTGTGTGTGACAAAATTTTGTGGCAACTGTATCTCAGGAACTACTGCACAGAATTTCATACAAATTGGTATATAGTTGCACCTTGACATAAATTAGTGCCTATCAACTTTTGGTAAAAATTGTCTTACATGTTGCGTTGCCATCCCACTTTTTCTAAATTTTTAACATGGTGATATAGGACAAAATTTTATATAAATGTGCATAAAGAGAATTATTTTTTAATAATCATTATGAAATTTACAAGAATTATTTATAATAGAGATAGTCAACTGGGAAAATTTTTTTGTATGTGTAGGAGCCTCGTCAACCCCCCTGGGGGGGAAGTCTACCCTCGAGAGGAGTAAATTTTCAAGATGGGTATCTTTCGAAAGGTCTCGTCAATACCTTTAAAACGAATGGTTGAACTATAAATCTGAGATAATTTAAAACAAAGTTATCGATTTTTTTTTTTTTACTTTTTACGGGAAAAAAAAAAAAAAAAAAAAAAAAAAAAAAAACTTAGGAAAAAAAAAATTGTAATTAAAAAAAAAAAAAAAAAAAAAAAATTAACCAAACTTGGTTTTTAGTTGGCCCCTGCCATAACCTGGTGCTGATTAGATTTGGGGATCAATCACACATCAGGAGGCGCTGTGATCGTATTTTTTCTAAATTTTTAACATATCAGTATAGGACAAAATTTCGTATAAATGTACATAATGAGAGTTATTCTTAACCTGTGATTGTAAAATTAATACGAATTATTATTATTAGTATTAGTTAATTAGGAAAAAAATTTGGGCATTTGGGGGCATCGCTTCCCCCCCTGGGGGAAAGCGGGGTGGGGTAAATTTCCAAGATGGGTATCTTTCGAAAGGTCTCGTCAATACCTTTAAAACGAATGGTTGAACTATAAATATGTGATAATTTAAAACAAAGTTATCGATTTTTTTTTTTACTTTTAACGAAAAAAAAACCTTGGATTTTTTTTTTTTTTTTTTTTTTTCAATATTGTAACTGAGGGAATTTGTATAGGAAAATATCGAAGAAAGTCTTGTGCTGGCCACAACATACTAGTTTAAGAAAGATTTTGGTAATGACGAAAGGCGAATCATATGTAGGTCTTAGTTGCTTGTTTAGCAAACTAATTAGCACTTTCATCTCCATAAATACCAGTACGTCGTTGGACATGTATAAATATGGCGTTCACCACTTTAAGATGGAATATCAAAATGGATAGATTAAGAAAACAACAGTCAACTTGCTGTAGGACAGTTATATTTTGCTAGAAATACTTTTTTTATCCAAATGTATGCAAAAATTCACAAGAAGGAGATTTTCACAGGTTGTTTCAGAAGATAGTTTTACTTTTCTTGTTTCTTAGAAATTTATCAGCTGTCTACCATTTCAAAACATGATGTATTGTTTGAAATTAAAAATCTAAATCTGAATAATAAATGATAATTTTAGTAAATATGTAAATAAAAAAATACAGATACATCGAGTTATTACATAAAAATATAAGCATTTTGTACAGCTTTATGTCCTCTCTTCTGCAAAAGATGAAATAGAAAAAAGAAAGTACTTATGGAAAAAGACTATTAACATTAAAATAGTAAATTTTTTTTTCATTTCTCTGTTAAAATTTATGAGCTTACTCTCCCATTTTGGACAAAAGCATAAGAAATTTTAGCTCAGATTTTCGATCTTCTCTTTCTTGTATGTGAAGTGACAGAAATATATAACTATAATAGAACCTTATATAAATCTTCATAAGCTAAAAAATAGTATGAATTTCATAATTGATTAAATATACTGACAACGTTTGGCAATATATATTTATTGATATTTCTTCGAGAAAAAATCATAAATAATTTATTAAACCGTTTCATCCGCGAAAAAAAAAAAAAAAAAATATCTATCTATGTTTTTCAGGAATTCCTGTCTGAAAGTCATCCATTTTTGATTTCAGAATCTCATACATAATTTAGAATTTATAATATAAATTTGAATAATCTGAAAAAACTTTAGTTAATTAATAAATAACTCAATAAAGATACATACAGTTAGTGTATTAAAATATAAGTATTTGTTTTATACAGCATTATGCCCTTTCTGCATCAAAAAATCAAATGAAAAAAAAAAAAAAAAAAAATCGTTAAAAAACTTTTAAAAGTAAAGTAGTACGAGTAAAAGTCATAGTTTCTCTTCTCTGTTTAAAAAAAAAAAAAAATTGATTATAGAAAACACTATAAAAAATAAGTAGTAAGAGTTGAATTTTCTCTTCTCGGTTAAAATTTATGAGTTCTTTCTGTCGTTTCTGATAACAATATCAGAAATTTTGGCTCATATTTTCACTTTGATTTCGTTTTGAAAAGTTTCTGATCCAGTTAGTTTTGTTTGCCCGAGTTCTACAATAATTTTACAAACATAAATCTCGATTATAGTATCTTCCATGGCTGCCACAGTCTACTTACTTATTTATTTATTTATTTTTGTACCATTATTCTCGTAAAATAAAATTTATAATATATTTATGTATGTACAATGTCCATTTACCTGTATAAATATATTATAAATTGTTTTATTTCGAGAAAAAAGGTACGAATAAAAAAAAAAAAAAAAAAAAAGTCGCTTATGGTAATTCTTTGTTCTTGATTATACAGTTAACATTAGACCATAATAAATATATGTCCTACTCAATAATTCACAGACTTTAAAGTTAAAATAACTTGCTGATAACGTCGTATGACTTCAGTTTTAACTTCTTAAATAGATGCAAATTGGAAAAAAAAAAATATTTCAAGGGGAAAAACAAATTAAAAAATAAATAAAAAAGCGTAAAAGTAAAACTAAAAATTGAAATAACATTTTTCATTATTATTATTATTACTCTTTTTTTAACTGCTGGTGTTTTAGCTAAACTATACATGCATTATGTTTATCATATGTAATCATGATATTAATAAACAGCATGTCTAATCTGAATTATTTTAAATTAAAAAAAGTTGTTTTCTAGGTTGTCGTTGTGATTGTGTGGAGTAAAGCCAATTGAGCACCATGCTAGACCTGGATTGAATGCCTCCTGTCCTATATTGTATTTAGACGAATTTCGAAGAAGACCACGGAAAACTCTGAACATCTAGGCATGCGAGCGCGACCTGTTTTTTTTTTTTTTTTTTTTTTCTTTTTCGCTGGAAAAACAATAAATGTATTTTCATAATATTTTATTATTATAAAATATTCTTATATTTTCCAATAAAACTATTTTTACTTTTTATTATTATTCCAGTTACATAGAATGGCCTTATTTGCTTTTAAACCAAAGTCGTTTATATGTCAACGATATTTCGGTCTCTTGGACGACATCATAAAAAAGTTTATATCCATTCAAATTAAAAGTTTCTTGGTTGAGATATAACCATAAAAAAAAGAATTAACTGCTTTCATTACTAACTTAGCATTAATATTTTTAATTAAGGAATACTAGCTTTTAAATACTAAGTAATTAACTGCTATCTTAATATTAAGAAAGTTTAAACAGTTTATTACTTAAATGTTACTGGAAAGACGCAGAACGTTATATAAATCATTATTGGTTAAAAAAAAATAAAAAAAAAAAGGGGGGGGGGATATATTTCATAATAGATTAAAAAATATTGTCAGCGTTTACAATATTATTTATTGATATTTCTTTGAAATAAAATCATAAATCTTTGATTAAATCATTCCACCGCAAAAAGAAAATAAGAGTTGTGCTGTCGTAGAAAATCCCAAAGAAAACGATTTCCTTTCAAACAAATAATAAATTAAAAAAAAAAAAAAAAAAAAATTATTTTTTCATCCTTTTCCAGATTCATTCAAGTTTGAAAAGAAAAAATGTCTTTGTTTTATTTGTAGTTTGATTAAATATACATATGATATATTGATTGGGGCATTAAATTTAATTTCATTTAGAAAAATGGACAAAAGAACTACTTTTAAGATGATTCTTTTTTCTATTTTATTTCTTTTCAAGGAAAAGTTTTAGATAGATAAGTTGTTAAAACATTGTTTAAATCACGTATTTTTTATTGAAAGAGCTATTCTAAAAATAAATCCTTCAAAATGATGAAATTCTTAATTTCCGTTTATTTTTCAAATGATTTTTATAAAAATTTCTTTATCTGATATATAAATTAAAATTTAAAATTACATAAAAGAAATTTTCTGTATTTAGTAAGAAAATTTTTAGATATTGTTTAAAATATATTTTTTAATCGAAAATAATAACAGTTAGAAATATTATTTTAATTATTTATTCAATTTATAATGCTGTAAATTTTTATCTAATTTGGCTAAATTTTTTGCTCTACATTAGCTTTAATTATAGGATGGTTAAGCATAATTTGGTTGTATGCCTATTTCATCAAAATAAAATATTCTAATAAGGTTTCAGCAACTAAAATTTACGCAAAAACTGTTCATACATATTTTTAACATAATTATATCACCCTCCGAGTTACTAACCTCACCCGATGCTGCTTACTTATGTTCACGGATTAGCCGGAACGGAGCAGCATGTACAGGTGCTATTGGCAACATAATTATATCAAATGTTCATGCAAGACATGAAAATTTGGTGGATCAAACGATTACCTGAATTTTGATTTAGTCGTCCAAATATATAATATGATCGGCACACTTCGCTATTAAACTACTCAAAACACAAATTCTATGTATGTTTCTTTTTATTTAAGGCTTATTCCAGCAAAGTTTGAAAATCCTACTTTTAGTGATAAATTTTAATGTTTATAAATTATGCTAGATAGACATTTTATAACTTGAAATAAAAAACATAGAAGAAGTTGATTTTGGAAAATGGAGGACGAATGCAAACACAATAAATTTCAAAAACACGCAGTAGGTAATAATATTTATGAATTTCCTTTCATCAAGGGAAAAAAAAAAAAAAAAAAAGTGTCCATCACAAAAATTTTTCTTCTGTATTTTCGTAAAAAAAATCATGCAAGGCAAATTTTTAAAAGTTTTTTTTTTTTTTTTTTTTTTAATATTTTTAATAAAAATATTTTTATAATATTTTTCATTTATTTATAAATGATAATTATCATTGATAATTCTCATTTTTTATTATGATAAATATAATCTAATCAATTGCATGTTTAAACTTTTTATTATTATTATTATTATTTATTTTATTTTACCCTTATACATGGTAGAGAAAGTATTGTTTTGGGTGGTCAAATTACCGAAATTGAATTTTTATTATATTTACACGTTTTGAGGTCCTTTTGAATTCAAAAATCGTGCTTTTAGCAGTTGGTCTGTGTGTCTGTGTGTCTCTGTGAGTGTCTGTCTGTTATCAGTATATCTTAAGAACAAATAATTGCAGAAAGTCCAAACTTGGTATTCTAAATGTATATCATATAAGGATGCTACTCTAAAATTTCGTTGAGATCAAGCAAATGGTTCGTGTATAGGGACACCCAAGAGAATTCAAATACATCAGGTCTGTGAGAGAAATTGCAGGTAAGTAGAGTTTAATATCTATAGATTGCACTAAACCAAATGAAACAAATATATATTTTATATGCGGAAATATATGCGTAAAAACATGTTTCATGTAGAACATGGTAAGGAAATCAATCACTGATCATTTACAGGGCTACACAAAAGAACTAGTTTATAGTGCGACAATATTTGAAAATTGATGGAAGTGCATTTCAAGTTGTGCCGTGTGTTATTAATATAGAATTATATTTGTGTGCACCATGTGGTGTATACCTATCCTACAAAAGGTATACAGTGCTGCCAATATTTAAGCCATAACTTTCATCTGTATTGTTAGTGGAATTGCTTTACTGTAATATTTTACCATGTCCAGGAAAGTTGCTCGGGTATTGAAATTAATTACTGTTAGCCATATGGTAAATAATGTATCTTTATAATCTAAATATTCATCGCTTGTTTTTTGTATAATTGCACGTGTTGATGCTTCCTGAAAACCGAAATCAAGTTTTTAACGTTTGATCTATGTCTGTGTATCTTAGAGTAAATTAAAAACAAATAATTTCAGCGAACCAAATGTTGTATTGTGAAGTTAATATGTTTGTTACTAGATAAGTTTGATCAAAATAAAAAAGTTTCAAGGAATTTTGCGTGTGAAAGTTCTCTGAATTATTTTAAATGAATATTTGAATTTAATAACATATTTTAATTCTATTTATACGTAGGTACAATAATGAAACGGGCGTTGAGGGAGGAGGTAGTCCACCCCACTCAGAATTATTTGTCAAATAAAGCTATTCCGAAGCCTAATTTGAATTGCTTTATCACAGATTTTACATAACAGCACTCGATATCTTACCTCGTAATAATATTAAATGTCAGGGTAAGAGAAAGTCGAGTGAGTGACACACCAGATAATTTTTCAACATAAAATCAACTCCTTCATTTTTCATAAATTTTCTTAAGACTAAAAAATTTTTACAATATTTAGTGAAATTTTAATGACGTGTATATAATTGGAAAAATTCTCTTTGTTGTCATTTTATTTATTTATTTATTTATGTAATGTAATATGTACAAATAACACAACTATGTTAAAAGAATAGATTTTTAAATTGCTCTTTATAAATTATGACAATCTGATTTATATATATATATATATTAAAGGATTTCATTGTAATTTAGTAGTTTAACTTTAGTAGTTTTTGACAACAAAATTCAAAATATTATGTTATTATTTAGATTTTCTGAGCATTCACATTCAAATTCTAGCAACATGAAATTTTAAACTTCTTTCGACGTAAAATACCTTTTAAAAATTTTTAACAATAGAAAATATGAAACTTGTCTTTGATTTGTCATTTTCAATTTTCAGTTTAAATATCATATGGAAGTACAAATGCTTTCTCTAACTATTCTCTAAAAGCATTTTCATTAAGCTAATGCATCTGCATGCCGTTTAAACGAGAGTGCATGTAATTACTTTGATTTAAAATTAGCATTGTTCTGACTAATCAATAATCTCCTCCAAATATTAAAGGTATACATTATACAAAATGACGAGTTATATTCCTTCATTCACATTGAAATCTTTGTAATATTATCTTGATTACAGAGAATTCTCATATAAATCCTTTATATGTAACAAGTACACGAAAAATATTCTGTAACATTTAATACAAATTTTAAACATTTTTCTATGTAGATATATGTAAAAAAGAATATTTAGTACTAATTTAATAACGAAAGAAAATATTTGTAATGGATTTTTTTAGCTATGAATAAAAGAAAAACGTTCAAATTACATAAAATTGCTGAAAAACTAATGGATATTTTGCCATTTTATTAAAGTTACTGAATTTTCCTTTCTTCTTTATTCAATCGAAGAAAGTATTAGATTCGTAGAAATTTTCGACTTCCGATTTTGGTGTATTTACACGTTTTGAAAGGTCCAAAACACGATTTAACCATTTTTCAAAAATGTCTGTCTGTCTCTGTTTGTGTGACAAAATTTTATCGCAACTGTTTCTCAGAAACTACTGCTCAGAATTTCAAAGAAATAGGTATGTGGTTGCGCTTTGAGATAGATTACTGCCTGTTAATTTTTGGTGAAAATCGTCCTGCAGATGGCATAGACATACTGCTTTTTCTAAATTTTAAACAAGGCAGTATAGGACAAAATTTCGTTTAAATCTGCGTAAAGGAATTATTTTTTAAGAACCGTTATGAATATAAAAAGAATTATTTATAATAGTGATAGTGAACTGGAATTTTTTTTTTTTTTTTTTGTGTGTGTATGTAGGATCATCGCTTCCTTCCCTCTCCTGAGGAAAATCCGCAAGGTTGGGGGGGGGGGGGGGGTAATCTTTCAAAAGAGCTTGTCAATAAATTTAAAACGAATGGTTGAACCACTGGTCTGCGGTAATTTTAAAAATAAAGTTATATTTTGTTTTTCATTTTTTTTTACAGAAAAAGCCTCACTTTTTTTTAAAGATGCCATATAGAGATTAACTTTGAAATTTTTTTGGATATTTAGTATTATACTACTTCTCTAAAATAAAAATCGCCTGCGTTCATGGTGAAAGATAATTTTAGTAAATAATATTTTTAACAAATTATTTTTACTGAGTGAATTTGTATAGAAAAATGTAGAAGAAAATCGTGTGATGGTTACAACATACTAGTTTTATATTATTTTACTAGATGCCATCCTCAACATCAAAATGTTCTTCTTAAAATTCCAATATTTGACATAAGTTCATTTTAAAGCGATCTTTGAAGTATTAATTGCTTTTAACATAAATCAAGATATTAACTTTTTTTTTTTTTTTTTTTTTTTTTAATAATGATTAATTGCATATAATCGGTAAACACTCAGTTTACACATATTCTTTGTGTAACATCTAAAAGTATTATTATAAAGTAAATCTAAAAATATCATTAGTATTCCTATTACAATGCCTATCAAAATGTTATATATAACTAAATTCAAAGAAACAAATTTCCAGTTACAAGCCCCATAAAAAGTTTCCCTATCGATTCAGGACAAAGTCTATGACTAACTGCTCTATACAAGACTAAAAACGTTTCTACACTAATGAGTTCATTTTACATTGATTGATTGCCGACGTGAACTTACAGAAATACAGCAAATTTCTACAAGGTTTCAAATAACTCCTTAAACTTCAGTTGTAGCATGATATTGTTATATTTTAATGGTAGAGAACAGTTTCGAATGTGCATAATGAAGAGAAAATTTGTAATGTAATGTAGACATGTAAAAACACAGTAAATAATTCGCATAGAAACAGGGATGTAGCGAGCGGAGGGCAGAGGGGGCAGTCTCCTATCCCTCCACCCCCCCCCTAAAAGTTGAAGGAAATACTCCAGTTGATCCGTCGACATATATACCAAATGAGGGTTTTTTTTTTCCCTTCCAAGTTGGCTTTTTTTGCTTTTTCGATGAACTTTTTTATTGGCAAGCAAAACGTTTTTGACTGGCAGACGAATTTATTTTTCATTTTCACTCTAAAGCTTAATAAAGGCACTGAGGTCGGTCTATCATCAAATATTTAGTTTTTTTTTTTTTTTTTTTTCATTTGGCCTTCAATTTTAATAATCTTTAAAAATCAAATAAGTCGAAGCTAAAAATCGGTCTTTTTGTCGTATGATAGACTCTTTCGATAGGCCGACTGGAGTGGCTATCGAACTTTGGAGTCAAAATCCCAAAGGGCCATCTCTGCCAAATTCTTTTTTAACCAATTGTTGTTATCAATAGGTTTTTGCATATTATTTGCATTATTAATAAATAATGCATTTTATAGCATGTTTTTAAAATTTTACCGAAACTTTAGATTTGTTAATCTTTTTATGCATTTTGACGAAAGTATTGAAACTTTTTTCTGTCGTAAACGATAAGTGTATTTTAAATGTTCTTATGTCTTGAAGTGTTTTTAGCGAAGGACAACGTAATAAATGAAATTCTTTTAAAAATGTATTGGGTTTTCTGTAAAATTAAGATATCTCTGTGAGTTACTAAATTGAGGAAACAATCCCCTCCACTGAAGATCAAGATTTGAATGGCATGTCTCCGGATTCCTTAGGGGAGAATCTCAAGCCCTCGCCAATTGTCCATCGTTCTACAAAGACGTAAAATTCACTCTATCTCAACAAAAGCTTACAGTTCAGGGATGTGTGTTTAAATCTATGGACAGCAATGAATGTTCGCGGTAAATCGGAATTTATCCGAATCGGGGAGTCCCGATTTAGTGTGCACAAATTAACTGTAGAACAATACCCCAATCCAAAACACACTATACACCGATTGTCTGTCTCAAAAGTTATTATATTCCCCCCCACCCTTCCGCATAAAATCAAAATCATAATGACATGTTTCCGAACCATCTCTAGGGATGAATCGGAGACTGGTGTCAATTGTTCAATATAATTGTTTATAATGAGGCATAGAAACCCACTCTACTCCAGTCTTCTCAAAATCTTAATGGTAAAAAATGCATTAATTGTTAAATTTGGGAAATAAAAAAAAATATTATTTGTTTTATAATAAAATATTTTTGAGTATTACAGGAAACATTAGCAAAAATCTCACAATAATGATGTTTCACAGAATTTCGTTATGTCTTTTAAATGGATAAATGTTATATCATTGTGGCATCATATTTGCGATGTATAGGTATGCGACGTGGTAGATTATAACTTTTTATATATATATATATAAAACAATGATTAAAACTGTAAAGAAAATATTTTTTAACAAAATACACTCGAAACTTTTGAAAATTAGAAATATTTAAAAAAACTTTAAAAATAAATTTTCGTTTTCATCAAGAAATATCTTGTAAAAATAAAAATCCCTTTTATTGAAAAATTTTCATGATATTTATTAATAATAAGTTTGATTGCTTATTAGTACCTAATATGTTTGTCGATTTCATTAAAAAGTAAATTATATTCTCTGACCATGCATAAATTTCATTAAAAAATTTTCTGGTGCTTGATTAAATTGGAAAAAAATTAAAGCCCAAATTTTAAACTTTTTTTTTTTTTTTAATATATATCAGATATCTCTCATGGAGAATAAATTTTTTAGCATTAAATACTATTTCCATAAGACGTATAGATTAAAAGTTAAAATTAATTAAGTTTCAGTATGGCAGTATAATTAAATATAGTTGATTATATTAAAAAATAGATAATATTCTGAAAAGAAATGTAATTTTAATTGTGGTTTTTGTTTTTATTATTTTAAAATAAGGATATAAGAAATAAATTGCAAAAACGTCTATGTAACTGTCTGAAATTTTAAAAAATATTACAAAATATAATTTTCATGCATTCTTACAAATATAGAAACTAATTGTATTCTTGAAAGTGGATTCGAGGTAATTTTAATTAACAATATTTTTTAAATATATTTTAATGTGATTTAATTGTATTAAATTAAATTTTATTTTCTATCTGGAAGAAATCATCAGAATTTTAAGATCCATCAGCAAGGTAATGAATCTGTACGTTTTAGCAATATTTAGACCTAAAAGTTTTAAAAATGTCTAAATTCCAATTTCTAAATCGCTGTAAAGTTAATCTTGCGATAATTCAAGATGTTCCCTTTCTTTAAGAAAATTAATAAATACTGCGCTTATCACAAATATATATACAGGTAACACCCGAAGAATACGGTACTGGAAGAACACGGAAGCTTCCACCGAATTATACGGTTTCAAACTACACGATTTTCGAGTAATTTTTTTTTTTTTTTTTTTTTTTTTTTTGAAAAGAATAAAATGTATTATTTGATATAAAATTATTTCTAAATATGTCATTTGTTTGATAAAACAGAGAGTTATGGTCAAAGGCAAAATTGTTCAGAATTAAAAGGGACTTATAATGTTCATTATGAAATTTGCAAAATAGTTCCCAGACGACTGCAGTGATGAGAACTAGATGGCATGGAAATGTAATTTTAATTGAAAAAAGTGACGCATTGCAAAAATGTTTTGTTTTGTTTTTCTTTTATTTTGAAAATAAACATTTAAGATTAAATGTTTTTTCAAAACTAATTTAAAAATTAATTTGAATATATGTAATAGAGGATTTTTTAGAGTGCTTTTCAATATTAATAAAATTAAAAAAAAAAAAAAAAAAAAAAAGATTAAACGTTTTAAAAATAATTTAAAAATTAATTTGAATATATGTAATACAAGAATTTTTAGAGTGATTTTCAATATTAATTAAAATATAAATAAATAAATAAATAAACGTTTTTTTTTTTTTTTTTTTTTTTTTTTTTTTTTTAACTAATTTGAAAGTATGGGATACAAGATTTTTTAGAGTGCTTTTCAATATTAATTAAAAAAAAAAAAAAAGATTAAACCTTTTTTTTTTTTTTTCAAAACTAATTTAAAAATTAATTTGAATATATGTAATACGAGATTTTTTAGAGTGCTTTTCAATATTAATTAATTAGAAAAAAGTAGATTAAACGTTTTATCAAAACAAATTTAAAATTTAATTTGAATATATGTAATACAAGAATTTTTAGAGTACTTTTCAATATTAATAAAAAAAAATAATGTTTCTTAAAAACTAATTTAAAAATTAAATTGAATATATGTAATACAAGATTTTTTAGAGTGCTTTTCAATATTAATTTAAAAAAAAGTTTAATTTTTAACAAATAAATAAATAAATAAAATGTAATATTTTTTTTTTCACACTTGAAAAGGAATGCCCGTTTTCTGCAGTCTCGAAGAACAAGGTTTCAAAGAACACGGAACAAATTAGTCATGTTCTTCGGGGTTACCTGTAGATGTTCATATAGAAAAGAAACTGTAATTGAGTCTGAAAGTTTCAAAATGTTATTATTTATTTTCCTTTTCATATTTTTAACTTAAGAGAATCACTCAAAACTTCAGTTGTAATTTATGAACGCAAGAAATTTCATCCCAAATATATTCTTGATTTCAGACTGAAAAGTTTTTTACGTCGCACAAAGGGTAAGTAATGGGCAGTTGTTAACAGTTAGGGATTCATAGAGTGGTCCAGGAGACTAGCACGATTGTGATACTCCGCACAAGCCACCGATTGTGTACACGACTGTCTTTTGCAAATCAAGTACCGAGCATGAAATCCTTGAATTATGAGCCCGACGCTTCAACAAAAAAAATCTGGAGTGACTCCACTCGACTTTCCGAACATTGAGTAACTAACAGTTTTGTAGATAAAATAAAGAAAGAGGAATTGCTAAACAAACAAAAGAGAGAAAACCATAATAGAGTGTTTTTTTCTCCATATATCACACGAGGTTTTATTTAACGCTACTGAACTTTGAGCCCTTAGATCATAATGATAAAGAATTTTTCGTTTTGTCCCTGTAAAAATCTATAGATGCTAGATTCACCAAAATGCTTATAGTTAGTGCAACAGTGATTTATAATATTCATACAAATTTTCAGCTCAATTGAATAAGGCGTTTAGATGCTATCGCACTTTTAAAAATTTGGTCTCATAGGCCATAATGATAAAGAATTTTTCTTTGTGTCCCTGTAAAAAAACTGTAGTGCTAGATTCACCAAAATCAATACAGTTGGTGCAAATGCGACCTATAACATGTGTACAATTTTTTTGCTCAGATTAATAAGGCGTTTAGACGCTATCACACTTTTAAAAATTTGGCCCCATTGGCCTTAATGATAAAGAATTTTTCTTTGTGTCCCTGTAAAAAAACTATAAGTGCTAGATTCTCCAAAATCTATACAGATTGAGTATCTGTGACCTATAATATGGGTATAAAATTTTTGCTCAATTGAATAAGGCGTTTAGATGCTATCGCACTTTTAAGATTTTGGTCCCATAGGCCATAATGATAAAGAATTTTTCTTTGTGTCCCTGTAAAAAAACTATAAGTGCTAGATTCACCAAAATCTATAGGGTTCGTACTATGGTGACTTACAATATACGTACCAACTTTCAGGTTAATCGAACAAAGCCTTTAGACGCTAGCGTGTTCACAAACATACACACATACACACATACACACATACACACACACACACATACATCATCGTAAAAATAGTGAAAACGGACTCAGGGGACCTCAAAACGTATAGAAACATCAAAATCTCGAATTCGGATTTTTGACATGATTACAATACTTTCCTCACTATAGTGTTCGGAAAGTAAAAATATACCACAGCCCCCAATAAGTCCCAATATATGGGAGATTTTAAGACTCAATTAGAGACCGATGATTTTGATACGGATTCTTTCTTTTTCTTTTTTTCTTTTATTTTTCTTTTTTTTTATATATAAATAAATAATATATTTTAATAATATATTTTAAAAACCGAATTTTTGTTTACGCATTTCACATATTTTATATATTCATAAGGTGTTTTTTTTTTTTTTTTTTTTTTTTTTTTTTAATTAAAATTTTAATGCTGGGTTTTTCTTGTTTGTTTTGCTTCAAAATTAGGCGTAAAAAGTAATATGCTCTAGTTATTTTGTAATATAATACATGGACATCATGTTTTATTTGAGAATAATTACATTCCTTGCAGATAAAGAAAAGCCACACTCTTAAAAATGGTTACTTAATGAGCTAAATTTTCTCAAAATAGCTCCGAAACAATGTATACTTAAATTTGAAAACCCATGTACTCATTTTTCAGTATACTGACATGCTCAAAAATGGGGTTGACCAATAAGAATCCCAATATCCCCATGTTTGGCATGCCAATGTACTCAAAATTGAGTACATGGGTTTTCAAATTTAAGTATATATTGCTTCGTAGCTATTTTGAGACAATTTAGCTTATTTTTAAGAAACCATTTTTAACAGTGCATATTGTCTTTAGCATTAAAATATAATACAGATGTAATTATTTATGACATTTTTTTATTTTTTCAAAATATGATAGTTGAATTAATATATAAGTAATTTAAAATCAGTTATGAAATAAAAATAGTTTCTTATTTAATCGTAAAATATATTAAAAGTATTTTGAATTTTTTTGCATTTAAGAAGAGTTTGGTTTGGTGTTGTCGTTTTACGATAATTTTTTGTACATTAAGGCTTATTAGACCGTTTTTTAGAAAGAGATCAATGTTACAAAATCAATTTTTGATGTATTTATGGAAGATAAGAGATAAAGGAAAGACTAATATGCATGCTTAAAACTAGTATGTTCTGACCACCACAAGACTTTCTTCTATTATACTTTCCTATTCAAATTCACTCAGTACAAATAATTTAAGCATTATTTATTAAAATTATCTACCCCGATGAATACAAATGATTTTCATCTTAGAGAAAAATAACAATAAATATCCAAAGAAAGACAGTTTTATTCTTTGCAATTAATATCTTAAAAAATGCGTTTTCATAATGCTTATCTTCATTTTAAGTTTCGTACAGTTATACGCGATAGAAGTTGAGATATTATCTTACCGTTCTCACAGAATATTGCAGTATAGCAGCTCCACCTATTGCTTGATATGCATCAAAATTGAATTAAAATAATGTCTCATAATGACCTTCTAGAATATCCAGTTTTATTTGACTATACGGAATAAAACCTGAGATATAGATTTCCCTTAAAATGTGAATGTCCATGTATATCAGCGCCACCTGTTGAGAGATTGACATCAAGAGTTTCCAGGCGCTAATTTATGTCAAGGTGATTTACGTATAAATTTATATGTAATTGTGTGCAGTAGTTCCTGAGATATAGCCTTTCCTCAAATTAAAGATATCACTGTATAGCAGCGCCATCTGTAGAGAAAACAATACATTTATTTAGGTCAAGGTGCATGAACGTATACGTTTATAAACAAATTTATGCAGTAGTCTTTGAGATATAGCCTTCCTTAAGATTGTGGAAATCGCTGTATAGCAGCGCCACCTGTTGAGCAATTCACACCAAAAGGTGATAGAAACTAATTTAGGTCATGGTTCAACCACACATAAATTTATATGCAACTCTCTGGAGTAGTTCCTGAGGTACAGTCGCCACAATATTTTTGTCACACAGACAGACATTTTCTAAAACTGGTCAAATCGTGTTCTGGAACTGTCAAAACGTAAAAATCCATCGAAAACCGGAAGTAAAATTTTTTTACGAATCTAATACTTTTTTTCTATTGAGTATAGAAGAAAGTAATAACTAAATAATAATAATATATCTTTAAAAAGTAAAAACATAAATAAAATTGCCCAATTTCGTTTGTGTAAAATAGAAACTTTCTCATATAAATTTTAAAACACAATTTCAAATATGTCTATTGTAAAACTAACTTCAATTTATCGAAAACATACGAACTTACTGAACTATTTTTAGCAAAATTAATTAACATTTTTATTAAATAAAAAGAAATACCCTTAAGCCTTTTTAAATTCTTAATCTACTTTCCTTTCACAAAAAGTTAATTATGAATTTAAAGTTGAAAAAAAAAAGTGATGAATACTTCACATCATAAAGAAATGCTGAATATGTTATGAGGAAAAAAATAACTAAAAGCTTTTAACGTATATAAGAAAACTCTAGAGGAAAATTTATAAAAAAAAAAAAAAAAAAAAAAAAAAAAAAAGCCACTTGAGATTTTTAAACATTTTTTTTTCAGCTTAAAGAATGAACAATAATCGCTGACATCACGTATAACAATTCTTGAGATATGTTTTATTTATTTATTTATTTATTATTTTTTTTTATTATTATTCACACTAACACAGAAAAACGTTATTTCGGAATAATTAAGAAATACTTAGCAAAAAAATATTTCATGCGTAATTCACATTTATTATTATTATTGCATCATGTTAATATACCTGTCAGTTTTTTTAACAGTTTAAAAAAATATTTTTTTTTTTTTTTTTTTTACTACATCTGCATATCATCTTTGTAAATTTAAAAAAAAAATACCTTTTTACTTATTATTAAGTATTTACAATCTACCTTTCATAAAATTAGTATGAAAAAAGTTAGTAAGAATAATACTTTAATGGTAATTTTTTGTATTTTTATTTAGTATCAAATGAATGTTGAGTTGAAAAGCAAATCTTATTTTTTGCTTATAAAAATTAATATGTATATATCTGAAACACATTCATGATATTCTAGTTTTAAAAAATTTGGTACCAATTTTTCTGTTATTACTTATTAAAAATTTGGTTTTGGGAATTAATTTAAATATTGTAATGTTAGAAATAAAAATAGTAATTAAAAAAATAATTCACTTAAATTTTATTAATTTTTTTTAAATATTTTATTTATTTTCTTTCTCTTTCAATATTAACTTAAAATGAATAATAATACAGGCCTGCGAAATCGTACTTCTCAATTTTTTTCTTCACTGCGTTCGGTGTCTCTAATGTGTTTTCATACACGGAATTCAGAAATGATTGTTTTTTCTTCCTATCATGTGAAAGTTCTTCACAAAGTAAGGATGAAGATCTGAAGAGTTTGCCCAGAGACTATAACAAAATCGAAACAATTAATGTATAAAATGCATTAAAATTGAACTTTATTTGCACATTATCTTTTAAATGCGTTTCATTACATCGAAGCTTCCTTTACAGCCCTTTACCATGTATGCGGCTGAGGCCTTGCGGAGGAGGGGGATTCTCCTTGCAGCATCCAACAGTAATCTGCTAACAAGTTAACGCTCCATCATCCCTGATACCTCCTCTACATTTCTTTCATGTCTTAATAAAATAGGTTTCCTTTTCCTTCATTCATATCACCCAGATTTTTCGGAAAATAACTTATATAGGAGTTCAAAAATTGGAGTTTTAAGCTTAAAGAATCCCATTTTTTTTTTTTTTTTTTAATTTTTTTTTTTTTGTAAAATCTGTACGTAATGGAAAATTTTGAAGCGTTTTCCTTAATGAGCATCCAATAATACACCAGAAAAACACATCACCTTGAACGAATTGAAAAAAAAAAAAAATTCATTGTCGACCTGTGATAATCATTGATAAATGCCTATAATGTACTCCGAAAACATAAAAAGATTACAATAAAAATTTGACATTAAATTTCTCTCTCTCTCTCTATCTTTTAGGTTGATTTCTTTAGAAATCGACCTATTGCATTCATATCGTTTACCTATCTATATATAGAATGAAAATTTTGTCATTACTATAACTACCGAAATATACTTCAAATTGAACCAAATTTAGATAGCGAACTCATCTTATAAATATCTTTGATGAGTTATTCAACAAAGCATTTTCGTTTTCAAGTGGCGGCCACTTGAAAATTTCAAATCCACATTGTAAAATGCGTATTTAAGACCGAATTTGCTTGAATTTTGATGTATACATAGATCATATAAGGGTCTCATCTAAGCTTAATAGTGAACTTTATCCGCCAATTTTAATAAAGTGGTGAATATCTTAAACTAAACGGGACCACTTAAAATCAAGCTACCACTTGAAAATTTAACATTCGAAATAATACTCCAAATTTGGATACTCCAAATTTACAAAACAAATTTGGACAGTGAACTAATCATACTTATAAATATCTTGGATGAGTTTGTTAATTAAGTTTTTCCGACATTTTGTTTTCAAATTGAGACCACATGAAAATTTCAACTTCGCATTATAGAAAGCGTATTTCGAATTTGTTTGAATTTTGATGTATACATAGACCACATAAGGTTTTTAACCAACTTTATTAATGAACTTTATCCGCCACTATATAACAAAGTGGTGGATATCTTAAACTAAACGGAGCCACTTCAAATCAGGCTACCACTTGAAAAATTTATAATCCCGATAACTTCCGAAAAAATGCTCCAAATCGAACTAAATTTGGACAGTGAATTTACCTTACAAAAACCTTGAATGTGTTTGTTAACTGAGGTTTTCCGCAATTTTGTTTACAAGTGGAGGTAACTTGAAAATTCCAAATTCACATTATAAAAATCGTATGTAAGACCGGATTTGCTTGAATTTTGATGTGTATATAGACCATATAAGGGTCTCATCCAAGCCTATAAATGAATTTTATCCGCCAATTTTAATAAAGTTTAGGTGTTATAAGCTAAGCGGGACAACTTAAAATAAGTCTAGCCTCTGAAAATTTATAATCCTGATAACTTTATAAATTCTGATTCAATGCGAATCAAAGTTGGACAGTGAACTTATTATATAAGTGTCTTGGTTAGTTTCCCTGGGGAACTTGTTCCGACATTTTTCGTTTAAATATCGTGGTAAGTTTCCATGGTAACTTGCTCTGCCATTTTATTTCCAAGTGGCGACCATTTGAAAATTTGTCATTATAATAACTTTTGTAATACTAAATTACTTCTTATCAAATTTGGGAAATGTATTTATCATTCAAATATCGCAGATAAGTTCGCTGGACATCTCACTCCGCTTTTTCGTTTCCAAGTGGTGGTCACTTGAAATCCTTGTACCACTTGAAAATTTCTTATCACGATAATTTTTGAAATACTAAATCAATTTGAACCACAGTTGGACAGTGAAATTATCATAAAAATAACTTGGATGATTTCGCTAGGCAAGTTTCTCCTCCATTTTGTTTTCAAGTTGCAGCCACTTAGACTGCCGCTTTAAAATGTATCATAACAATATCTTTTGAAATGCTGCACTGATTCGAATTTAAAGTTGTACAGTGAACTTATGCTTCAAGTATCTTTGATGAATTTGCTGGGCAACTAGCTCCGTCATATTGTTTCCAAGTGGTGGCCACTTGAAAATTTGTTATCACGATAACTTTTGAAATGCTTAATTAATTCGTACCAAAGTTAAAAAATGGATTTATCAATCAAATATTGATGATTTCGGTGGGCAAGATTCTCCTCAATTTTGTTTCCAATTTGAGGCCACTTGAACGCTGCCACTTCAGAATTTGTTATCTCGATAACTTAACTTTTGAAATACTGAATTTATTCGAACCATTGTTGAATTATCTTACAAATATCTAGTTAGATTAGTTCAGTGAGCAACTTACTCCACCATTTTGATCCAAGAGGCGGCTACGTAATTTGTCAACATGATAACTTTGGAAAATTTTGAATTAATTCGAACTAAATTTGTACAGTAGACTTATCTCACAAATCCATTTAATATAATTGTTGGCCAATTTGATCCGCCATATTGTTTCCAAGTGCCGTCCATTTAAAAATTTCAAACACACACAAAAAGGTATTTATGTGAACCGATTTGCTTAAAACTCCATATGTACATAGCTCACATCAATATTTCTACCAAGTCCATTAATAATTTATAGCCGTCATTTTGTTCCAAAATGGCAGCTACTTGATAAGATAAAAGAAATTAACCTACCCTTCTAAATGATATTAACCTACCCTTCTAAAAGGATATATATATATATATATATATATATATTTATATTTATCTTATTTTGTTAAAAATATGTTTTGATTTTGTTAAATATTTTATTTCTTGGATTTAATATCTTAAATTAACATTGAGTAATTTATGAAAATATTTAAATTAAGCTATCAAAATCACACTGTTAAAAATTTCTGTAAAAATACAGAAAAAGTATTGAGAATCTCCGTAAATGTACATGAGTTCACTGTTAAAAGCAGTGAATCAAGAAACTCGGTTCACTGCCAAAAATTTCTGTAAAAGTACAGAAAAAGTATTGAGACTCTCCGTAAATTTACATGAGTTCTCTGTTAAAAGCATTGAACCAAGAAACTCAGTTCTTAATTTACAGATATTTCCCTTTTCAAAACAACGTTTTCCCTGTAGGGATTTTGACTGATACATTAAAAACTGATACAAAACTATGTAAATGCATAACCTTAAATTATTTTTATATTAAAGTAAATACATATATATATATATATATATATATATATATATATATAACTAGAAGTTTTAAAGGCAAAAATATACTGAATAGTTTGTTTCATTGCAGTGTACTATTACGTAAAAAGGGGAGGGAAAAGGGAACGTTAGGGAAAATTAGATTGTTTCTGCGGAATGTTTATCTTCGTATCTACACATTAAAAGTTTGTTGTTGTTGTCTGTATTGAAGAACTTAAAGCAATTCATGTTTTCATTTGGAATTCATAATTAGGTAAGTTAAATTTTACATAATCTTTTATCCTATTTTAATAATCAACAAAAACAATGACTGTTCATGTTAGTTATATTAGCGGTTATTTTTTTTATATTTAAATCCTGAAACTTATAAACAGAGTTATTCAATTTAAAGATACCTAGAATCTAGTATGTAAGTATCTAGCTTCGTATTTCTGTTACATAATACTTTATGTATTTACGGCGGAGGGCAAAATTATAGAAATTATTTCTTATAATATGAGCCGCTTTTTCTTTTAGAGTTTAGAAGAAAATTGCTTTAGCAGAAGATATACAAAATAAACATAGATATATTAATTTGTTAGAAAGCAGTTATTATAAAGGATTAAAAAAGTGTGTGTGTGTGTGGGGGGGGGGGGGTGTTAAACACAGTTTAGCACATCCATAAAAACAATTTAGCACATCCATAAAAACAGAGAAACATTATTACAAATTATATATGAGTATTTGATGTTAAACACTATTTTTTCGGGGGAGGGGAGTTGTACATCAACGCAGCAAATTTTTTTTTTTTTTTTTTTTTTTGTGTGTGTGAGTGTTAACATTTAATATATAAATTAAGAAACAATGCAAGAAAAACGATAAAATTATTTTTTTTTCCACAGCGATAATACTGGAAGGGGGGGGGGAGGGGAGGGAGATTAGATTAAATTTTCAAACTAGTAGCACAATCTACTCACAAATTGATGTTTAAAGATTAAATGTATAGTTAATGAATCAAGCTGAGTAGAGAAATGTTTAATACTAAATTTTACACAGGCTACATTCTGTGAATAAATTCAAATCGAAGTTTAAAAAAGTTCAATTTAATTCGGAATTATTTTGAAGTATAAAAACAACTGGATTGTCGAATTACACTAGATAAATGTTTCCTAACCATACGTTGCCGAAACTACACCTACACGCTTATACGGCGGGGCGGAGACGTTGATTACAGGTTAACTGCAATTAAAAAAAATACTTTTTTGTTGAAATAAGTCAAACTTACACTGTCCTATCAGCACAAAGTCCGAAAACTTTCCGACAAGATTTTGGTATGAATTAAAACATTGTTTCTTAAGCGTTTTTCTTTTCTTTTCTTTATTTTTTGAGAAGAGCATATGTCTAATGGCCAGAAAAGTTTATTAAATGAGCAATGTTTTTCTCCGAAAGGAATAAGGTTAAATTTGAATCAGAACCATAAAGACCAGAAATATTATTGCGAATTATATAGATCTTTGATGCTAAACATTTTTTAGTGTGCGTGTGTGTGGGGGGGGGATGATTTGTATGGATACCAACACAATATTTTCAGTTTTGTTTTCTAAGATGTTTGAAAATCTGTTTGTGTGTACAATATTTATATATTTGATGTAACAAAGCAGAAACAAGCAACATAGAAAAACTAATAAAATTGTTTGTTTACCCGCAGCGAGAATGAATGGGGAAGGAGTTAAATTACACTTTCAAACTTGTTAATTTTCTGTGTTCAAATTGATATTCAAAGATTGAAAACATAACATTAAGTTGTACGAAAAAATGTTTAAATGAATGCGAAATTTTATCAAGGTTACATTTTTCGAACCAATTCAAAACTACAACTTTCAAAAGTATAACTAATGCACATATGTTTTTTGTATACTTTTGTGCCGTAACTACAGTCATGACAATATTTCGTCCACAAATTTATTCTGTAAGGCAGAGATAGCTGAAATGACAATTGGCTGTAATTTAAAACTACTTTTTCGCTAAAATAGATCTAATTGATACTGCCCTATCAAAACTGGGCCAGAAAATATACAATTAATTTTTTACATACACACACACACACAAAAAAAAAATCATGTTAAGCATAATTTTTTTTTCTTTGTGAGGTGTGTGTGTGTGGGGGGGGGGGGGATTTTAAAGAACCAGAAAATTTTGTTCTGAGGATTAGACAGTTTAGACTGTTTTTAGAAAATGTCTGTCTCTGTGTGTGTGTATCACAAATTTTGTGGACGCTGTATCTCACGAACCAATGAACGAAATTTAACCAAACTTGGTGTTTAGTTGGACCCTGACATTAACTAGTACTGATTAGATTTATGGAACAATGACTCAACAGGTGGTGCTGTGATCGCATTTTTCTAAATTTTCTACATGACAATATAGGACAAAATTTCGTATAAATGTACATAATGAGAGTTATTTTAATCGTGTGATTGTAAAATTAATATGAATTATTGATAATAGTAGTAGATAACTAGGGGGGGAAAATTGCATGGGGGACATCGCTCCCCCCCTGGGGTTAAGTACCCCCTAGGTGGAGTAAATTTTCAATATGGGTATCTTTCGAAAGATATCGTCAATACCTTTAAAACTAATGGTTGAACTATAGATCTGTGATAATTTAAAACAAAGTTATCCATTTTTTCCTTTTTTTTTTTTTTTTTTTCTTTTAACGAAAAAAAACCTTGGAAAGAAGTCATTTCTTTTGATTTGGAAAAAAACTGACATCTTTCGGCATTTAGTGATAATTCTATCAGATAAAAATCTTCTGCATTTATAATTGAAAAGAATTTGATAATTTAATAAGTAATTTTTATTGTATAAGTTTTGTGTAATATTATATAGAAGAAAGTCATGTGGTGGCCACATCCTATTAGTTTTTAGTTTAATATCGTCTGAAACTTCGATATGTTTTCTTATATATTCTTTTTACAGCCTCTTCCTGTCATTAAATGTGTTTTCTGGCATTTGCTGAAAGACTGAAAAATAATATAGATTACCTTAAATCAAAATAGTAGGAATTGAGGAAAAAGTAAGTCATTTCCACATTATCTAATTAATAGTTTAAATAATAAAAAATAAGTAAATTTAAAAATCGAAATACAAAATAAAGATTTTATTGATGGGAGTTTTATCCGACAATTTTTTAAATTATTTTTTAAGGGAGGGGAGGACGGTTTGTATTCTAAACCGTCCAATGTTATTAATTTTGCTTTTTGAAATTTTTGAAAATCTGCTTGCGTGTGTATATGTATGCATATATATGCACAAGTTAAAAACCACAATGTAAGAAAAAGAAAACTATTGTTGCAGTTGGCGAGCAATGCTAATAGAGGGGTGGGTTGGGGGACAAATTAAATTTTCTGACAAGTTAATATTTTTCAGAATACAGTTTGATATTTAAGGATTCAAAGTACAGAGTGTATATTAAATTGAGTGAGGAAATGTTTAAATTAATACGAAATTTTATCCAGGCTGTTATATGTTGCGGACTAATTTATATCTCAAAATAACCGATCCACATAAAACGTTACTTTTAAGTACAAAATTCAACTGTATTTTTGAATTATCCTGGATGAATATACCATAATCATAAGCATGCTAACACTGCAGTTACATGTTTATGTAGGGAGGCGGACGCAGACGATTGTGAAGCAACTGCAATTTAAAAATACAGTTTCACTGAAATATAGCTAATAGACAGTGTTGCCAGACTTGGGGACTTTTTTATTCAACTATCACCAATAATTTTGAGAAGGGGAATAGGACATACATAATAGTCGATTATTCTTCGAAGTGATTAAGCAACTGTTACAATAAAAATTTAGAGGTGAATGTTGAATAAAAAAGTCCCCAAATCTGGCAGCGCTGCTAATAGATTCTGCTTAATAATGCATTGTCAAAAAAATTTCAGACAAGTTTTTGCATTGACAGAAATAATTTTTTCTTAAACATGTTTTCTCTTTTCCTTCTTTGTAAGGGGAAGATTTTAATAACTGGACAGTTTTTAATTCGGAGTATTATAAAGTTATGAGAGTGCTTGGAACTAAGGCCGAGTCCCCCCCCCCCCCAGTTTCGAACATTTGTTAAAAAAAGAAGAAAAAAAAAGGGGGGGAGGGGAACACAGGGGCAAACTTTAAAATTTCATATAGGAAGGGAGGGGGGGGAGTCTTTTAAAAGCTCGGGGATAAAGTCTTTTCAAAGTAGGCCTAAGACCTACAGCAGTTAATCGGCCTTATTCCCAAATCCAATCCAATTCATACTTGATTTTAATATAAAATACTTCAAAAATATTCCTGCTACACTGGCGTTCATAAAATGGTGCTTAAATATCGTATGATTTCATTATATAAGTGATTTTTTCCTGTATTAATGATTTAAAATACCATGTATATCTGCTTTTATTTTCTTTAGATGATTTTTCATTAGATTCTATTTAGAAGGAGTATATAAGATACACTTTAAAATTCGCTTATCTATACTTAATTTTTTTTTAGTGCCATGGAATTACAATCCTTTCTTTTCATTATTTGCTTAAAATGTCATAGGATGCAGATTTCGTTTTAAAAATTTATAGTTAAAGTGTTTTCCTACAATAGTAATTTTTCATCATTTTTCTTTTTTCTAGTTATAATGGAAATTGATCCTGATATAAGAAACGAAACAAGTTGTCTAAGAAATATGAAAATAGAAAATGCCGTAAAATACCCTCATCAAAGACATTTACAAATACCAAATATTTATCCTGTTAAAGAATTTTTCACCATTTATCTTTTATTAATCTCATTTAGAAAAACAAGATACATTCAGTGTTATCTTAGTAAAATAAAGTTTAATTTAAATCTAATTCAGTATGTTTTATTTTTTAATTATTTTTAATTGTATGTTTTCTTTGCAGCAAAGATGTTTTTCTTCTTAGTGAGCTTTTTGCAATGATTCTAGTAAATTACCAGGATGCTGCTTTCATGTGTAAAAGCGTAGAATTTGTTTCTTCTTTAGATCCTATTTTGTAGAAGAAAAATGTTTTAAAATTTCTTTTTGTAAAGAAAAAAAAAAGTCAAAATATTTTTAATTCAAAATAATCTAATGGTTTCTTTAACAAAAAATTATATATTTTAAAAATTTGAATTTATGGAACTAGTGACGAAAACCAAAAGAGTACCCGATTTTCATCTGCATTGAACCCTAAATTAATATTTAAAAATATTAAAAGCTCTATATTTCTTTATATACTATTTAATACGTACGAACATTTTCTCTCCACTTGCCATCTACTTAAAAATATTTATATCCCAGAAACTGAAGTAATTAAGGAAATTATTCTACACATTGCAATGAATTAATTATAAAAAATAAAATTATTTAGGTATTGAAACTTTAATATGTTCCTGTACTTCTACGATTACGTATTAAAAATCTGATTTGAAATGAGAATTTTTAAAAATAACTTTTAGAAACCAATTTTATTAAAAACAGAATATTGAAAAATGTTCAAAATTTGTTACAGTTTGAAATAAAATTTGCATCAAATTTGTTAGTCTTGATTTAAGTGACAAGTTATGCATTGCATTAATATGTTGCACAAATTTGCTTTTTTAATAAACTACCAAAATTGTATGCATAGTTTTTAGAGAGACCTTTATATGGAAATGAATTAGTAATTTCATTTCTTTAGCTAATATAAAAATTAATGTGAGTATTTAAAAATTCAAATTCATTTACTACACTACCTTTCCATAAATGACCGGACACTTTCGATTTCAGATGCGTTTTAAAATAACTCAAAAAGTATTGTATAAATCATCTTGAAACTTCAGGAATTTAAAAAACATGTTGTACCTCATGCAATTCAGTTATTTGTTTGTGCCAAAAGTGAAAAGAAGACCAGTAAAAAATTAAAGAAAAATAAGAGTATTTGGCATCACCCAGTATAAAGTAATGCTCGAAATACAATCTGCCTGTAGCACATGATTATGGGGCTAATCCTCATTTTCTGTATAAATTTTTAAGTCTCTACCGCATGTAATCAGGGAGATATAAAGATTTCTTTAAAAAATTGCTGAACTTTTTTTTTTGCTATAACATGCAAGGTATTAAATCCAGTACAAAGCTATATTCGGGAAACCCAATATACAACATTAGACACAACATACTGCAATATTAGAATGAAAAAAATATTAAATATATAATGAAATGTTAGCATTTTTACTAAATAATTTTTAACTTCGTATGACTAAGTTTTAGCTAAATTTCATTTGTATAATTTAGTAGCCAAATGCATTAAACTACTTACATAAAAACTCCAAACAAGTATTGTGTAAACTCAAAAAGTTCTACGCCAAAGAATGAACTGGTCTTCAGTTTCTCTCGAAGAAACGCTAAAGTATAAGGAGTTTTACTCACATTTTTATTTTAATTCGATGAACGGTAATGCAATTTTCTGTGATTGTAAATAAATATTGGGAAAGCCCTCTTAACAATTTCTTTGTTGGGGAACAGCAGAAATTCAATTTATTCGATAACGTAGAACTTTTTAAGTTTACACGATTTTTGTTTGGGGTTTTTACATAAGTAGCTCAATAAATTTGACTGTTAAATTTTGAAAAGGAAATGTCACTGAACATTTACGCATGTGCAGTTAGAAATTTAGTAAAAATACTCATTTCATTAGATATTTAATATTTTTTTCATTGTGATTGCAGCATGCAGTGTTTATTGTTGTATGCCGAGTTTCCTGAAAATAACTTTGCACTGTCTTTTCATACTTTTCGTGTTATAGCTAAAAAAAAAAGGAAAATTTTTTGCAATTTTTTAAAGAAACCTTTATCTCCTTGATTATATGCGGTAGAGACATATAAATTTAGAGTTAATGAGAAAGAGTCCTATAATCACATGCTACTACCAGATCGTATTTCAAGCATTAATTATTACAGGGTGAAGCCAAATACTTTCATTTTATTTTAATTTTTTTACCGGTCCTCCTTTCACACCTCTGAAGTTTCAAAATGATTTGTTTAACATTTTTTGAAATGCTTTAAAAAATGTCTGAAATCGAAAGTGTACGGTCATTATGGAAAGGTACCTAACCTTTCCATACCTAAAGGTATGGAAAGATGTACTTAACAAATTTTTAGTACTTCTTCCTCCCCCCCCCCCCCCAATTTAGAAAGTTTACACCTTTTTAAGAGCATAATGCATTTTAAACGATTAGTGTTTTAATTACATTCTTAATTGTTTTAAGTTAATATCTAATCAAAATGTAATATATATATACATATACATATATTTGTTTAAAATATTTTTTTTAAGTGTATTTACAAAGTGGATGCATGTTTTGAATGAAAGAAACTGAGGTTGTTAACACAGATCTACAAATATAATGTTGGCAAAATTTAATTTATTTTAGTTGATACCTATATTTTTAATGTGCTGTAGCTAAAAAGGAAGCCAATTTTCCTCTGTTACACATAGCCTTTGCCAATACAGGGTGTCTACCGACACAATTCCTTCTCTTTCGGTAGTTTCTAGTATGATTCCATGATTAATTGTAATCAATCATGGAATCATACTATAAAAGTAACCGTCCAATTGTATTAATGGAAGAGTCATGAAAAAAAAAAAAAACAGCGCACCCTGTATTGATAAAAATATGTGATAGAGTAAAATCTAGTTTCGGTTTCAGCCGAGCAAAAACCACCAATATCACTCATAATTATCAAATCAATATTTTAGATTTAGACCTGTGAGATCTTTCACTATTGAGTCATATTCTACATATTGAGTCATATTCTACATAAATGAGGAAATTAAGTTTTTATTTTGGTATGGACTAAATATAACTGAGCAATATTAAGCAAACATATGACATATTTTGCAATTATTTCTTATTATTTTATTAGGAGTACCATAATATAAATCAGCTTCTTTTTTAAATTTTTTATTAAAAGTTTAATGTATGCAAAATGTACCACAACATTAATAAAAATTGTAGTTAAAAACCTGTTAAAACGCATCATTACAAATCCTACCAAAGGTAATACAAGCTTAATCAACTTTATACCTCTGAATTTTAATGTAGTTTTGATAAATATATAGCATGTCTATATATATATACTAAAATCTGGTCTTCTTGTCCCATCAATTTCCGAGGAGTTCTTATCTCAAAGTTTGAAGGTGGGAGGTGCGAAGTTCGATCTCAGGTTGAGTTTTTCAGCCTACCCATTCGAAATTTTCCAAGGTTTTCTTAAAAAACTTTTGTAAATAAAGGATAGAACACCTTAGAATGACCTACACATAAGGCATTCTATACAGGCATAGAACTCTGGAGTAACCAATGTGATTTTACCACCACAATAATATTATAATAATAATATATTTAGAAGCCTATTCAAAACACTCTAAACTGACGCGCATTTAAAATAAATCCCAAGGCTATGAATTTACAAGTGCAAAAACATCCAACTTTAAGTTTCTTTTCCTTAAGTTGAATAAGAATCTGTACTTATGTAACATATTTACTAGATGATTACCTATATTCATGAAGATAAACTTACTGTTGGATATTTTTGTACTTGTAAATTGATAATAATGGAATTTATTTTAAGTATATGCCAATTTAGAGTGTCTTCGATACGCTTGTAAACATACTAATATTTAATCGGCATTAGTTAAAGCCGATTGGATGTGCTAGGTTTCTAGACCTGTGAGGATTGCCGTAAGTGTAGGTCTTTCAAAAATGTCTTATCCCATATTTATACAAGTTTTGGAGAAATCCGCGGAAAATTCCTCCGAATGGGTAGGTCGAAAATCGCAACCTGGGATCGAACTATGCACCTTCCGCCTTCAAACGTTGAGAGCAGAGCTTCTTAGCCAATGGTGGGGCCTTCAAATATTAGGTATTTTTACATGGATAAATTTACTGAGATTTTCATAAAATTTATACGAAATTTAAGGAGACTTGGATGTTCTTACGTATGTAATTTTACAGAGACTTGGATGCTCTTCCATATGTGATTTTACAGAGATTTGGATGATTTTACATAAGTAACCTTACAGAGACGTGGTTATTTTTACAATGGTAAATTTACAGAGACTTATATGCTTTTACATGCTCGAATTTACGGAGAGTTGCATATTTTTACATATGTAGATTTACAGAGACTATGATGTTTCACAGATTTAAATTTACAGAGACTTTAATATTTTGATCTATGTAAATTTACAGAGACTATGATTGATTTACAGAATAGTTTCTCTGCATTTTGACAGAATCTCTTTTTTTTAATTCTCTGTAAATTTACGTAAGACTTAATATAATTAATTACCAATAGATTCTCTGTAAATTTACAGAAAAAATTTTAACAGTGCATGAAAGATTTTTACTTGTAATATAAAATAGATTTAAATGCACGTGGATAACTTTGATTAGACTTGTGAAAATTAAGAAAATATTTAAATTGGGATATCAAAAATCATGAGAAAAATTTAATCATCAAATGGACCCTAACTTAAAAAAAACATAAAAAAATAAATAAATAAATAAATATATATACACACAGACATATATATATTTGTCTGTGTGTCTATGCATCCTTGTTTCTATGCTAATAACTTTGTGGTTTTTAAGATCACGAAAAATATGGATTTTTTTTTTTTTCTTTTTTTTAATTTTTCTTTATAGGGTAAATCTGATCTATAGTTTACTTATCAAACTAATGCTATCTGAAGTATTTTTCTAAGTATATATCTGTATGTCATTTTGTCTAAATGTACATTTTACCTAAAATATTTTAGGCATTGATGTTTCAAGCTATAACTTGGAACATCACAATTAACGTGATTCATCGATATTAAACAAATTATTCATAAAATTTTATATTGGATCACCAGTGTGATGTTCACTAAATTTTGACATATATTACTCAAAACAATATGATATTTCCTATTTTTTGTGTGACTAGATAATACCATGTATTGGATGGAATTGACGCCTGAGATCTTTCTTATGAAATCCATTTATTTAGTATTAGCAAATATCGCATAATATTACGTTTTGATACATTTTCCTTTTCATAATTTCAGTGATGGATTGAATTTATTCTCTATGGCCTCGAAATATAGCAGCTTTAGGTGAAAATTTTTACGATTTGTTTTTCGTCATCAACATTATAGTACTTTTGTACACTAGTTCTTTAGCATATTAAAATAAATAGTGTATCCATACGGTCAAAATCTTCTTCTGGGTTTGTTGGACAACAGTTTGCAAGTTATGAAATGTTCCCTGTAGTATGGAGTTAGACATGTGAAAATTTTTCTATGGTGGCATGAATTTCTAGATTTTTTTTTTTTTTTTTTTTTTTTGAGACACATACAAAAGAATTATACGCAATTACTAACAGCATTAATTTTTTTTTTAAAAGCAATAAAGTTAGAATGTTGTTCAGAATGACTGGTAATTTAATGTCCTTATTCTCTCTCATATTATAGATGAATAAAAGCGATAAGTTTAGTATTGAATTTACATATAAGATTTTCTAATCCTACAAAGAATTTAAAGCAGATATTCGTATTTATCTTGGAGTCATATGTGGCTGTGTGAATAAATGTAAAAATAACATAATATAAAACAGACATATTTTCATACATAACTATACATACTTTCAAGCATACTTACACATAATAAGCGAGGTGTATTAAACCCTCGACGATAGCTCTAATACCGCAACACTGCATCCCACTCCTTGATGTCTTTTTCTGGTCAATTTTGTCCTTTTATTCCTACCAGTGTTAGCCTTTATTTTTTTCTTTTAATTACACTGAACATTGTGAGAGTTTTTTTGTTTTTTTTTCGTTTTCATCCCATGCTTTTTCTATGGATTTTAGCCTTTTTTCTTTCGATATCTACATTCTAAAATGAGGTGGTCACACCATGATATTTACCCGAATATCTACTTATTGTTGTGAATCCACAAATTTAACGTAAGGCGCTCTTTGCACATCCTGAATATTTATAATTAGGTTTGGTCTTTGATAACGGAACACGTGCCAAGATGTAGGAGAATTCTGAAGGAAAACCAATTGCCTCATAAAGGAAGTTGATTAGTCACTTC
Source organism: Salticus scenicus (assembly GCA_963930645.1). NCBI lineage: Eukaryota > Metazoa > Arthropoda > Arachnida > Araneae > Salticidae > Salticus > Salticus scenicus. The sequence continues at coordinate 94,448,785 of OZ005655.1, read as the reverse complement.
TTTCTACATAAAATAAACCTTGATGCTACCATTTACAAAGAATGTAATTTGTAGGATTATTAATAGTTGTATCCATCAAAGAACTGCGTTAGACATGTTATTGAGGTCTAAAATAATGTACTACTTGGATATAAATCTTGATTTGATTACACCGAATCTATGCAGTTGTTAAGATGAATTAAGCCTAATTTCTTAAGTAAGATGAATTTAAAGTTGTATACAGAGAAAAGAACAAATGAAATAACAGTAAATGACTGATAGTTTCGTTATTTAAAAAATATATATATAAATTACACATTCACTCATAGAACAGATAGCTGATTTTTTTATGTATAAATGACAGAGAGAAAAAAATAATTTTCAAATACATTTACATATCTTCAGTTAATAACTTCATAAACAATAACAACAGTAGTTTTAGAATGATCTATAATTTAACAAGTGGTTAGAAAATAAAAAAAAGGAAATTACTAAAGCACATGTTTTATTATTTCTTTTTTTCGATATTGTGTCTGTTAACGTATTTGTACTAATAGCACAGTCATATTTTCCCATTATAAACGAAAAGATAAATTTTGGTGAAAAAATTACATTTACTGTACAGGCTAGATGTATAAAGTAACCTTAACATAAAAAAATATATGAAATACCCAAAATTATATTATATCCAGGTTAAACAATTAGGTAAACCAAACTTAGAAAAGAGACAATATGTCTTAAGTAAAATAATTTAAACATACTTTGTGAAGTAAGACAAAATATTTATTTAAGAATGCATATGGAATACAAAAATATAAAACAAATATTCTTTACTTTCCTTGTACAGTAATTCTTAATAACAAGGAGATGTGAAGTTTCAGTCATGAAATCAATACAGATATAGGTAATCGATATTAAACATTACCTTGATTTCCTTGTGCACGAGGACATTAATGTCGTAATTCACACTAGAGAATAGTTCATTATAAGATGCCTTTCTGTCTTTTGCTAATCAATATATTCATAATGATTATCGGATATTTTATACGAGAAAATGATAACTACATTTCTGACATTTTTATTGTTAATGAATCAATGGCAATACCGTAATAATTTCCAATTTAAATTTAGAGACTATAATTATTCGTTTATAGATATTTTATCAGATTTCTACTCATTTTTTTATTTGAAACAACAATTTAAAGGAAAATTACACTTGACTGTGAACGACTGTTATCATTTTTGTTTAGTTCATTCAGAATGGAAACATTTATCTAAAAATTATATTGTTTCCTTGATTATACATAATTTTCCTATTAAATTCGTTTAAATTACATAAATTAAAATTTTATTTTTGTTTTCACAAGTTTAATAACAATTTTTTAGTAGATAAATATGGTCTAAACGTTCATCATTTTTACAATTAATAAAAATAAAACAGAGAAAGAGAAAGAATTCTTGAAACTGCTTATTAATATATACTTTAAAATGTGTTTATTTTCTGGGACTTCGGTACTAACCAGGAAATGTTCTTTAGCTAAACTCATAGAATTCGATGAAATTGGCACAGCTGTTAGAAGAACTTATAGGAAATTCATACTCTGAAAATTAGCTGCTTAAGTTCATTAGGAAAGGTGTAGAACGATGTTGTAAAGTGAATCCGAGTTGCCAGAACCTTCCAGTTAGCATCAATTGGCGATTTCGAATTCTTGAAAACTGACGTTTTTACGAAAATATAATTCAGTGACATAACCAAATTTTCTTCTGGGAGGGTATGGGGAGTTTAATATGTAGTGGAATTTTCTATTTAAAAGTCACTGCTTCGTTAAACAAATCGATTCCAAAATATTGATATATATATAAGAAAAAAAAATCACACGAGAGACTTTCCAGGATTAAACTAAATAAAAACGAATATTTATAGCACCTCGCAAAGATATACTTCAAATAAAACGGTAGCAAATATACAGATTAGACATCTCTTCAAACTGAACTTCAAATAGCTTTAAAAGCAAAATATCAAAAAGTGACTTTGAAACAGCTTTAAACTGGTACGGAGGACACATGGGCAGTTCATTTAATAATTGGCGCTTTTCTCTGCATCCTCGCCAAGTAGGGTTGCATTTGACGTTAAAAATGTTGACTTTTATTAATTTTTTACCGCTTTTTCGTTGCAATTAAGCATCTAATTTTTTCACTGTATATATTTTAAGCCATCTACTATCACCTGTAGTTTTTTTTGTTGAATTCTATGAGTTTAGCTTAATAACGTTTTCCTTGTAAGCTTAACATGAAACTTAGAAACATTTATTAATCTTTAGGCATCGAGAAAGCTTTAGCAATATTTCTAACTTTTTTTTTTTTTTTTTTTTTTTTTTTTTTTTTTTAACAATGTAAATATTTGTATAAATAAAACATGAAAAAAAAAAAAAAAGATAAGTTTAGAATTTATTTATCTTACAAATTCCTAATTTAAATGAATTTATTTGAAGAAATAAAATCAATATCATATGCACCCCACTTCTAAGATACATTGTGAAAAAATGTGAAAAGTGTGCACTCAGGGGGGTTTCTCTAAGATATTTGAACTCGAGTTTTTCATGGTTTTCTTCGAAACTCTCTTGGAAATTAACTAGGATACCCTAGAAAGAGTCTATATTCTTCCAAACTTATATTTTTCGCATACACAGCCGGCTTTAACTTACATTCTCACTCACTTATTTTCTTGCATATGCACTCAACAGTCGTTTCGGTTGGAAATAACTAAGAACTGCTCTTTATAAAGCAGGAAAAATTACAGGCATCAGTGTAGGATGAAGTGAACACCGTCGATGCTGCTATTATGCTCACTTATGCCAACTCTTTTTTCACTTTAAAACTATGGTGGTTGGTTAGAGAATATTTTATTCTTCAACTTTTTTTTGAGTAGGTTGATAAGTGCGATTTATTTAAATAACATTTTAAAATTAAGTACATATGTGTTTAAAATCCAAGGAAAAATAAGATTATCCAAATAAAATTTAACATGCATAATTTTACCATTAGAAAGAAGAAAGCAACATAAGCAACACTTAAAAGAAAATTTATATATACACTTGATCATAAAATCATTATTTGATCTCCTTAAAGAAAAAAAAAATGTAAACATCTTCATTTAAAATAAAAACAGTTTATTATTACTTTGAAAAGTATTTAGAATAAGTATACTTTTCTTTCAAGTGTTTTTTAAAAAAATTAAAAAAGAATTAATAAAAAATTCAGTAGTTAAGCAAACAATTACTTAGTAAGTTATTTAATGTTTTATTTCTTATATTCTTCCATTTCTCAATAAAGATTTTTTAATAAATTTTGATATTTCGCATCAGTTATATCCTTGATTGATAAAAAGAATGTATAAAAAAGCTTGCCAGTGTAAAGATTCAGATGGGCAAAATATTGTGCCATTTTCAAATTTAGACTGATTGTTGAATGTATGTTTTATAAAACATTTGCACTTTAGATAACGGCCAGTGACTGGCAAAAAATGTTACAATCACTGAACGTAAAAATAAAGTCATGCCCGTAAGGTTGTTATGACGTTTACCTCCAAGAAGGAAACTGACCTGTTAGACAGATTCAGCACTATACAGCGGTTTAGAGTGACGAGGAAGGAAACTGACTTTTAATGAACAATAAACCCTCTGATTATTACAGCATATTGTTACAAATAATTGTACTAGACTTTTTTCTAGAATAGGAGAGCTGGCCGTATATTTTAATGGTCAAATTTACGAATTTTACAGAATTTTCCTAAAATGTAGAGAAATAATTTATGGATTCTTTTCGAACTTTATAACTGAAAATAATGTATTAAACCATACATATTTTAACGTGGATTTTGTCATGAAAGCAAATAGAATAACGATCCCAAATTATAGAAGAGAAATAGTATTTGAGATCACCCTGTGAAAAGCAATGTCGAAATGCATTGTAGATCTAGCCTTTGATTATAAAGATTCACTTAATTATCTGTATTCATTTGTACACACGTATATTCATGGGGATATAGGTATTTCTATAATATAAGTGGAAAATTTTTAAGTCATTATTTACTTATACTATATAGTACTTTTAAACCAATGCAACGTCCTATTTAGAAAATTATAAAACTGCATTAACTACGACATGCGGATATCGAAAAATAAAAATATTAATTTTTTGATAAAAAAAAATTGCGAATTCTATTAAATAATTTGTATTGGACATGTTAAAGCGCACAGGAAGTTTATTTTATGCAATTCATTAGCCTAATATTTTACAGTGTTATTCTAAGTAATTTCAAGCACATATGATAAAAATTCATACAAACCATTGACCATCATATCATTAATTTTCATGTACATATTTATAAGAATAATGCTGTAGGAGATTTTATGTTTTTATTTTTTTTATATATTGCTGTTAATTGTTTTAATGGAGTTCCTGGAGATTCGATAAAGTACAGAGCGCCACAAAAAAATATATCTTGTTTGAAGGCATCTGCATGTAAAACTAATAAACGGAATGAATGAAACGAAATTTCATTTACAGACTGCGGAAGATGTGGGAAGATGATTTCCGCAATATGAAAAAAAAATAATACCAAAAGTCACTGATTGTAAGATTTTGGCGCTATTGCCACGTGCACACTATGACATTCAATCAATCGAGGTAGATTATATAATTTTCCTCGTGCATACTCTATTTTGTAGCCTTTCTAATCGAAAAAAGTTAATACTTACAATGAATGCTCAAAAACTAGATTATGTAAAATTTCATTAATTTTCGATTAAAAATGTACATGCAGAAAGGAGTAACTTACAGTATTAAACTGACAGAAAATATTCTTTTAATTATCAAGATTGCTGACCCAGCAAAACTAGAAATATGAGGGAATCTATGTAGATCATGTAAATGTCACAAGGATTACGCGCCAACAGCGCTAAAATCTCGCATACCGGCAACATTTCATACATTTCACACTTTTTTTTTTTTTCAGAAATTGTCTCCCTATTTCTTCCACTGTTTAAAAATGGGAAATTTAATTCCGTTAGATAATTTTAGCTGTAAATGCCACCAAATAGGGAATGTTATTTTATGGCTAACCTATCCAGACATTTGACAGACAATCTAAATTAAAAAGTGACACTTCGTTTGTCATCCATCTATGTGCAATAATTTAGTAGTTAAATAAAATAAACGATACATTTTTTATTTTTTTTTTCACATGACATTAATATTTATCTGTTAGATATTGAATACAAAATCTCGAGAACATGCAAACATTTTAACATCCTATAAAAATGTCTTTTCCTTCGTGAAATTTATGTACTTAGATAGCGGAAGAAATCTATAATACCTAGTACTACATTAGAAGTGATTTATAGAATTATTAAGTATATAGTTTATAAAGATTTCTCACTTATTTCTTAAATATTACTTTAAAAAATACGTTGATATATACAAAAAACAATGGCCTTCATCATTCCTCATTTTAATTTTTCTTTTGGAATAAGTATAGAAATGGGGAAAAATATAAGATATTTGTCATTGAACTTTATTATATTTTCTTAGTTTTAATTTTTCTATTCCTTCGAAAAACCATTGTGGTTTGACACCACATCATTTAGACAAATTGACGACCCCAAGAATGAAAACAACAATAAAATATTGACAGCATGTGCAATTTATAGTAAAAATGTGAAGGAAGAATTTCCGAGAGGTTTATTTTTCATCTTAGAAAAGGCAATATAAAATCCAATGTTATGTTTCACTAACACTAAAGTGGTTTTTGTTTAGAAATAATAAAATCCTGTCATCTGAGAGAAGGTAAGGTTTAAATAAAAGCTTATAATTGAGAATTTTTTTTTAATGAAAGTTCATTTAAGTGGAAAGATATCTTAAGATATAATGAAATTCAATTTGAAATTTAGATTTTTAAAAATAAATTGTTATAATTAAATTTAAAAAAAATGTACGTACTTTCTTGAAGAAAAAATATTTTTGCTACAGATTTTTTTTTTTTTTCTAAATGTATTAAAATTGAATTTTAACCAAAGACAAAAAAATAAATTGAAAATCAGATTAAATCAAAAGAGTTATCATAAAAGTTAATAGTACTTAATTGCCAGATTCTTTTTCAACGATACGTTCACGATTAATTTAAGTGTGGGGGTGACTAAAGAACAGGGTACGATTCACCAAACTGATAAAAAAAATCGCCAAATATGGGACTACAATGATTTTTCGAAATATTGCCAAAACTTGATTGCGTTTTGGCAAACCCTTGAATTTGAACGCTGCGTATAAGGAAATTGGCGACAGAACAACCTTAATATAAGGGGCGCCATCTTGGATTCTGACCAAAAACAACCTCGTGGCGACGAAATTTTGGGTTGGCGACGGGACAATACCATGTTCTTCAAGATTCCATAAGTGTGTATTTAAACATAGTAAATTGCACATAAAGAGCATCAATCCAGTTTGAAGTATAAATATTTTATTATATTTTCATCAGATTTTGACACACGAGAGGGAACGTTATTTTTGTTCAGTAATAAACATTTTACATACAAAGTGATCTCTGGTGACTACGTTAAGCTATTTTTTACATACTAATTTGTCTACACACCAAATTTGATGTAAAACGGCTCACCTGCTTTAATTAAAGGTACTGGTTATACCAAAGGTTTAGCTATAATCTGTCTGCACTTTCAGCAACAATCAGCGTAACAACTAACAATTAAAAAATTATTTAATTGTTACCTATCGAGAGCAGTTGCGATTAAAGAATAGGCGTTATATCGGTAACATCTGAATTGGTCTTCTTAGCATCATTACTCATATTTTTCTTTCTGAACATTGTTGAAAATTTTAGTGAAAATATAGCGCATTTGAAGTCATCACAAAAATGGCGCATATTACCGAAGAAATGCTTAAAATATAATGTACAGTTAAAAAAGAGTATGTATTGATTGGGAAAAATATTATATTCTAAGTAATTCAAGTAGTATCAATTAAAGTAATATCAAACTATTTTGAAGCATTAATACAATTTAATAAGTATATGAAATTATTTAATTTAAAAAGTTCAATATATAATTTTTGATATTACGTAATTTAATGTAGCATTTTTACAATTTTACTATTTTCTAAGTAATAATTATTTAATGCGCTATTGAGAAATAGATTTAAAGAATGATACACAATTATTTAATAAATAGTTAATGTAATTATTCGTAACTATTACAAGAATTTCTTTTAACATGTTTTACTAGAAAAGTTAGCATAATTAGTATGAAACAGAGAAGATGCTAAATCTTGGTATAGTGTTACACAGAGATTTTTTTTTATTCTTCTCCTGCCACTTTTCCTTCAAAAACAGATATTTAACAGTCTTTAAACTATTCTTTCGAATAAATTGAATAAATTAATGACTTGCAGTAATTCTTGAGATATATTTTCCACAAAAGTTTGTCACATACACACACAAACAGAGAGACGTTTTCTAAAAATGGTCAAATCATGTTCTACAGCTCTCAAAATGTGTAAATCCATCAAAAATCCGATGTCCAAAACATTTACGAATCCAGTACTTGAACTGAATGTAGAATTTCTTCTATTGAATATAGAAGAAAGTAAAAGTACCAAATTTGAATTAATATATATACATATATATATTAATTCAAATATATATATATATATATATATATTTTAATATATATATATATATATATATATATATATATATTTTAATATATATATATATATATATATATATATATATATATATATTTAATATATATATATATATATATATATATATTTAATATATATATATATATATATATATATTTAATATATATATATATATATATATATTTAATTAGGAAATTAACAGTTATAAATTTAGACAGATACTTTTAGAAAGTAGTAATTCTGACGCCATAGCTTTAGTTTTAGCATTATATGGCCAATAATTCGTTAAATAATTAAAGTAATCAGTCTTTAACGCATATTTATTTATCATTTGAAGTCAATTTAAGTCGGTGTATTAAGATCAAAAAGAGAATCAGTTCTATCATCTTCAATTTAGATAATGCTGTACAAAATATCATTCTTCAAATAAAAAAAAAATAAATAAAAAAATGAGTGTTATTAGCAATAAAATAAAATAAAATTCACTTTCATACGTTGGAATAAAAATGTTTTATTTATTAAAATAGTTAAAAAAAAAAAAAAAAAAAAAAAAAAAAAAAAAAACTTGTAAACTAATTTTCTTGCATTAGCACCACTATGTGCAATAAGTTATAAAATTCTAAATTATCGAAAGCATAATTGTATAAAAGACCAATTAATTGATCATACACTTATTAAGTAAATTATTCAAAATAAACATACAACTCATTTTTTCCCTTCTAAACAAATTACCGGAATTGTATACAAAGTACAATTATTCGTAAAAAAGTATCTTATCTTTTGTTTTGCGATCTCCAAAATAATTAGAAAATGGACTGAATAGGGGGAAAAAATGTCATGTTACATCCTCCCCTTTCATTTTTTCTCTGTATAGAAGAGACTTTGGCTTGCTCACTAGACATTTAGATAAATTGGTGGTTACAAAAGAAGAAGTAAGTAATAAGAAATTGGAGGCATGTGACGTATATCGTAAAAAATAGTTAGAGAGATAATTAATCAATATTTTTCATCTTAAAAATATAATAATAATAAAACTCTTTTTTTTTTTTTTTTTCCCCTAAAACATAAGTTTAAAATTTTTACTGTAAATCTATAATATAAAAAAATAAAATAAAATAGCAAGAATTTTAAAAAAATGTTATCACATATGGACTATTTTGACAACATTAAATGAACTAAAAATAATAGTTTTGTATTTTGTAATTTGTTCATTTTCCTATTTTGTTTGTTTATTCTAAAATGTACTTTAAAGTGTAGAATATTGGTTTTTTCTACTGTATAAAGATGAGAAGGGTTAAAAAATACATATATATATATATGTTTCTAATTAAAAAAAAAGAAGAAGAAGAGAGAAAATAAAAGAAAAGGAAAACATTGGTAAAACATTTTGCACCTAAAAAAATCAATGGAAACAGGCAGCTTAATATGACCTTAAATATAAGATTTTCGTATCATAAATTTTTAAACAGAATATAACTAAGAATCTTGATATATTCTTTTACTCGTTACTCATTCAAAAATATTTTTTCTTGTATAAAATATTGAGTTTTTTCTACAAATTACAAAATAAACAAATGTTAAAAAAAAAAAAAAAAAAAAAAAAAAAAATCACGTCTAAAAGATTAATGAATTATTTTAAATGTCTATTTACTTAAAGCTTAATATCAGAGAATATTCTTAGAGAGCATTATCCATCTTCCATATCAAAATCTTAAATCAGAAATTTTATCGAATGAATTAGGAAGTAAATGAGCTTATTTAGTACATGGCAGAATATAAATTATCAGTTAAAACTGAAATGAAATTAAAACTTGAGTTAAATATTATTTTCAAATCCAATATTATTTATTAGATTTACTTCTAACATTAAAGCAACATTTTGTGCTAGTATTAAGTATATTTCTTTTTTCCACTACAAATATCCTAATAATATTATTGCTAAATTTATACTCATAACATATATATTGACATAATTTAAGTTAATATTATCAAATTATTAATTAAAAGATGTAGGAATTGCAAAATATTTCTTTGTAAGTATCTCAGTCTTATTTAACGATAATTGAAAATTTAATTTGGAATTAAATTAACTTGTTCAATACACGGGAAATAAAATAAATAAATAACTCACTCTGAAATGAAATGGAAACTAAAAAAAGGATGAAAAATCATGCGGTTCGCATTGATTACTAACACTTTCCAATTGTACATACTCGTTGCAACGTTTAACCTTAAATGTCCTTTGGCAACGTTATCAAGTTCTGAACAGACAGAGGGACCGAAAGACAAACAGACAGACTAATTGAATTCAGAATCAGTCTTAAATATTGTTCGAAAGTGTTAAAAGCGCTTAACATAGACGGAAATGCAATATTCTAGCATTTTTCAGTTGCAGCCCTTCATGTATTTGAATATTTTAGTGTAGCCATGAAAATCTGAAGAATAAGCCTTAACATATATAAAACATTACCTTGGCATATTACTCTGTTAAAAATGGTTTCTTAAAAATGAGCTAAATTGTCTCAAAATAGCTCCGAAACAATGCATTCTTAAATTTGAAAACCCATGTACTCATTTTTGAGTATATTGACATGTGAAACATGGGGATATTTGGATTCTTGTCAACCCCATTTTTGAGCATATACTCAATATACTCAAAACACGGTTTCTCAAATTTAAGTATACATTTTTTGGAGCTATTTTGAGACAATTTAGCTCATTTTTAAGAAATCATTTTTAACAGTGTAATAATACTTGCTAATTTCATTATGATTTTTGCAGTAGAAAGTTATTTAAACATTATTTATAAAAATGTCTCTTCTAATGTCTCTCATTTTATGGGTGTTCCTGTACAGAAAGCAGTTGTACAGGACGTATTAATGTCATTTTACATAAGGAATATTCCATAGTGAATTTGTTTAACATATATAACATCTAAGAATTAATAAAAAGATTTACGGACGTTGGAGGACGGCAGATGGACAGCCAGGCAAACGAATAAACTAATTTGAATCATATTCACTCTTAAAAACTTTTTGAAAGTGTTAAAACCGCTTAATGTAATCGAACATGCAATTACAGCGAATTCCAATAATAGTCCTTTATGTGACCCAGTAAATCTTAATGCTAATCATACGGTTTTTTATTGAAAGAATCCTTTTGTACATGTGAATAACATACTTTTATTTCATTAAGATTTGTGCAAAGTAAAGTTATTAAAATATGGTTTACTGAAATGCTTGTCGTAAAACACAATGCTTTGGAATAATTTCAGGTTTCGCTTTACATAAACCAGTAGTGATATTTACTCTATTTTGAATAGTTAACGTCCTGTATTTAATATGAATAATGTATTTCAATTCATTAAAATTTGTGCAAAATAAAGATATTAAAATAGAGCTTATATTGAAAGGTTTATAGAAGTCCTCGAATAGAACGCAATGCTTTCGAGAAACTTTCGCGAGTCTTTTTACACAAATCTGTCGTGGTACTTACTCCATTTTCAATAGGAAACATTATATAATGAACTTAAATAATATATTTAAATGTCATTAAGATTTGTGTAAATTAAAGGCATTAAAATATGGTTTATATATATTATATTTGTCATAGAACGCAATGCTTTCGAGAAACTTTCGCGTGTCCTTTTACACAAATCTGTCGTGGTACTTACTCCATTTTCAATAGGAAACATTATATAATGAACTTAAATAATATATTTGAATGTCATTTAGATTTGTTAAAATTAAAGGCATTAAAATATGGTTTATATGTATTATATTTGTCATAGAATGCAATGCTTTGGAATATTTTCGGATGTCCCTGCAAACAAACTTGTGGTGGTATGTACTCCATTTCCAATAGGAAGCATTTGATGATGAACTTAAAAAATATACTATATCAGTTGTAGATAATTTCATTAATATTAACGAAAGTTATAGCGATAAGAGATAGATAGACAAACCGAAATAATAAAAACTTTCTAATTTTATTAAAATGATAAGGACCGTGAAATTCAAGAAATAACAATTTGACCCAACATTTTTTATAATTTTTTGAATTATAAGTAATTTTGCTATAATAATATTTTTTTCAGTCAACTGAAAATATCCTGATGTATCCTTTGGAATATTATAGTACGATTTTTGCTACATTTATGTACTTAATGCAAACAGAGAAAGTAATAAAAGTTGAAGTTTCATTTCAAAACATATTATTGTTAATTAGCGGAGACAGAAATGTCAAAATTGTCTTCTTTACGTAATTCTGCTTCATTCTAGTGGTGATAAATGAATGAAGTGAGAATTAAATGAACTTTTTTGTTGCATGGCAAATAAATAAACAAATAAATAAATTATTGACTAGCCCCGAAATGAAATTAAAATCTACATGAAATTGTAATTAATATCATAATATATATTTTGTTTACCTTTTACATTATAATGGAGTTGTGGTAAAACAGTTAATTATTAGTTAATAAGCAATTGTGTTAATCACAAGCGATTTGTGATTTTTTTATGGCAACAACGAATATCTTAATATGATCATTAATTAATAACCTAATAGGTTCATTGTTAAATTTATCCCCTCAATGCAAATTTATAGAGAAAGTATTTGAGGATTATCATCCGTCTTTCGGATTAAAGTTATTAGTTGAAAACATAGAATTGTTAATTAGCGGGCATAGAAATTTCAATATAAAAGAATTTGAAATCAAATGAAAGAGATATTAAATTGTAGAAAATAAATTATGAGTTTCTATTGAAAGGAAATTAAAATCCGTGTAAAATTATTATGTATTCCTGTCTAATAAATATTGATCTTCTGATTACAAATTATGCTAAAAAAAAGAATTTATTTTTTTATTATGATTCTCATTCCTTCCAATAATTAAAAAATTTAAATCCATACTACGAATTTACTTTAAGCTGAAATTTATGAAAGGGTTTATATTTTTTTAATTTGATGAATTTTCTGATGGGTTAAATATACTTTGATTACTATATAATTTAAAATGTGAAGCTACTTTTTATAAAATCGTCTTTTATAAACTTAAATGAAAATAATTTTTCTATAAAATCCTTAGTTTTCAATTGGAAAAACAGTAGATCGCACGTTATAAAATACCAACGGAGGGCTTGTCTTAAACTTATTAAATATTATTTTTCGTTAAAGTAACTAATTTTTCAACCATATTTATAAACTTTTTTAATGTGAATTCATAATAGGTATTTTTAGCCCCCGCCCCCCCCCCCTCCCATTAAAAAAAAAAAAAAAAAAAATCTAACATGAGTAAAAATTGGAAGAATGACAGAGCGCAAATTTTAAAATATCAATTCAACGTTGCCTCAAAAAATTCACATTTTGAGTAATTTTTTAATTAAATAGCCGATTTTAAACAAAATAAGAGATTTTTTTACTTAAACTTATAATCCCTACTTATAGCAAGTTTTTTACCTTTCATCAAAAAAAGTTAAATTTCGCCATTAAAAAAAAAAAAAAAAAAAAATCTGATGTGTACACCACATGACATCTTTATACAGCCATTGAAATATACGTATTGTTATTAAAACATTGACACCTTTCTGAGATTTAACTGATTTGTCAACAAACATGCATGTTCCATTCCACGAACATTCCTGAAAACAAGCTCCCTCCCCCCCCCCCCCAAAAAAAAAAAAAAAAAAAAATGCTACTCCAACCACAAAGGTCACGATAATCTGATTATATATACCGCCGAGAAAAATATAGCAGTTTTTTCATAAATAGTAGTTCACGGCTCATTACAATCTCTCATTGGCAAAGGAAAAACTTAGAGTTAAATAAAAATTCTTCTAATATAATAAGACAACTTTTGTTCTCTTTGTCGAAAAGTAGATTTGAAAAACGATACACTTTATCAAAACAAATAACTCTGTTAAAAAGGAGAAAGGGTTTACTAATTCTAACTATCCTGAAACAATATTTTACTCCAAAGTTAATCGCTAATCTTGACAATCCGCTAAGTTTGTAGCTTACGCAGATTTTGGCGAAAATTTTTAGTTTAGGGTTGCCAAAGCTCACAAGCTCTAACATCAATAAGAAAGTAATTCTAGAATTTTCAGGAGAGATTCATTGGTTTATAGCCCAGAACTTAATTCTTCGAAATTTCTATAAAAGGCTATCTAGGCTATTAAAAAAAAAAAAAAAAAAATGTGATTATTGATGATTGAACTTGCCTATACCTTTACTTGTTACTTTCTACTCGGTATTACAGCAAAAATGGAAACAGGTGGTATTTTTTTTTCATTTCCACGAAGATGGTCGTTGCCTTAGAGTCAAATTAGGCATTCAAATGGGGCGAAAAATGGCAGTTTAGAATTTCCAATGTTTGGGAACTCTAACTTCAAAAGAAGTCGAGTTCTCAAATTTTTCCTAATGATTCATTGGTTTGTAGTGCAGAACTACCTCTAAAATTCTATAAACCACTGACAATACTCCTGATGAATTAAAATTCCATTCAGGCTTCGAAAATTTTCGGTTGTTCCTGAATTACCAAAGTTTCTGCTCTGTAGTGTATTTAAGAATATTTATTTGATTTCTGTACTAAAAATGATAGTTTTATTGGATTGTTTCGATAATATTCCTTCATTATTGATATTTGTAGCAAAAAATGAGGTTTATTTAACTTTTTCCTGAATATTCATGGAATAAAATGCATTCATCGACTAGAACCTGCATATCTCCTAAGAATTAATTTTTACTCAAAACATGTCGACAACTTTTATAACAATATCATTACGGGCTCTATCAACGAGCATAATATTCATTAAATAAAGTGCATTCCTCTATTAGAACATGCTTATGTATTTTCTACAAGCAAAATGTCGGCAACTTTAATAACAATATCATTACTGGGTGAATATTAATTAAATAAAGTGTATTCTACGACTAGAACCTGCTCATATGTCTGGAAAATTACTTTCTACGGGCAAAAATGTTGGCAAATTTCATAACAATATCATTACGGGCTCTATATAGGGACTAAATATTCATTAATTAAAATGCATTTGTGGACTAGAACCTGCTTATGTCTTTAAGAATGACTTTCTGCACTCAAAAGTTTTGACAACATTCATAACATTATCATTACTGGCTCTATCATTAGCTTCTTTTGAAACCTCTGTGATGGCAGGTCATATATGATGGACAAAACGTTTGTACTTTTGGTCATTGTGAATATAATTTTCGTAAATATCTCTAACACTAAAAGTCACAGAAAGACAAAAAAAAAAAAAAAAAAAAAAAGGTGCAAAACTAGATGTTATAGCAATCTTAAATACCAATTTTTAACGTTTTACAAACAACAGTTTTTGAGTTATGCGAGATACACACACATACTTACATACAGACGTCACGAAAGATCGTGTAAAATCGCAGATATCTCTAAAACGGGAGCGCGTATTAAAAACTAAGTTGCAGGTGTAAAATTACACGTCATGAAAGTCGCAAATATAGATTTTCAATATTCTACAATAATACATTTTTTAGCTATGCGAGATGCAAAATCCATTTTGTAAATCGAGATTACTATACTTCCTTATACTTTGTAAAAGGAAGTAAAAAGCATTTTTTTTTTTTTATTAGAAAACACATGATTTTTAATGTAAAATGACTCAAAATTTGGAAGATTGCTAGCTCGCAGTTTCTTTCTAAGATGATTTGCAAAAATGATGGTTGCCAGTTCGTAAATTTTAAAATTTTCCTAGTTTTTTTTTTTTTTTTCTTTTTAAGTTTATATTTACTTAGTTTTAATCAATTAGACTAATAGTTACTTAGTGATAATTATTGGATAAATTCGGTTTTGCTTCATATTTCTTTCTCGCATATATTGTAATTCAATGTTTGGAGTGTAGGAACTTCAATGTAATTAATTAAATATTTTTAACATAATTTTTATTTTTCATGATTAAGTTTATATGTTTAAGTTATATGTTATGATTAAGTATAATATGTTTTTCAGTTAAACAATAAAAATAAATAAAGAATTAAAAAAAAAATTAAATTTACGAAAATGAACCTTATTTAACATTTAATTATATAAAAGAAAACGTCAAAATGTAGAAAAAAAAAATAAATGCTTAGTAAATTATTTGCATATACAATAATTGAATCGCTCACAGGCATAAGAGTTTTTATTACATGCAATTCGTCTTTTTTTTTTTTTTTTTAAGATAGTTATAATTTAATCTATAAGTAAGACGACTTCTGTACCGTATAAATCACACAAAATATAATAAAACGAAAGTTTCACTACCCATAAATATTTCTTTTATAAATCAAAGCATCGATTATTTTATTTTTATTTCAAATGAATTTGCAGACTGATTACACAATGTAAATCAGTTACTATAGCGCCATCAAAAGTAAATAAAATAAAATAAAACGAGTGCGGTGTCTCAGAAATGCAGAAAAACAAACATCAAAGTACCGAAATTTATATTCTTAAATTATTAATCTATATCTTTTTTTACAGAAAAAATGGAAGTATTGTTATATAAATATATATTGATTTTTTAAGAAAATATATAAATCTCTTTTTCCTTCTAAAGATTTTACAACGGAAATTTCATTGGATTATGCTCTAAAAAAAACTTCAAAAATATCCGTTTCCTTCTCTTATGCATTATATTAGCCTGTCTTCTTTAAAGTAAACACTTTAAAATTTCTTTAGATGTTTTGTCCTATAGAAAACTCTTTTCTTTCTTTTTTATTTTTAAATAAAAAACGTTGAATTATACATAAAAGGACTTAAAAAAAATTATTTTAATTTGCGTTAAATGCCATGCGTCACAATAAAATTAACGGTGTTCGAATATTTTATTTTACAAAATAAAAAATCTACGATTATGTTTGTCAGGCATTTTTCTTTTGAACAGCTAATGAATTATTGCAATCTATAAATTTTAATTAATGTAAATATATGTGTTTAATTATTTTTATATTATATATGTTCTTTATATATAATGTTATACTCGTATAATATGCATTTTTTAAATATGTGTAAAAAAAAAATTAATATTTTTCATACACTCACGTTTGTGAAAATTGTAATACCATAAAGGAATTAGGCAAATTGAACCAAACTTACAGTAAATGTAAAGTGAGGTTAGGCATGCGAATGTTTGAACAGGAGCGACGAGGAAGGGATAACACCGATTGCAGTGTACTACTCTCTAGCGTGATTCCGTGGACTTTCCCTAGAGTAATGTGAGACACTGCAGACTCCTCCGAAGCTCCAACAGCAAGCTTAGAGTGAATCTGCATGCAAAGGATTAGAATTACAAAGTGATTGCGCATACGTGGAACGAGAACCGACTCCTTATGAGTCACTTGTTCCAGGTATATAAAGGCGCGTTAAAATCTGTTTATCGTCCTCTGTCTGCGGTAAACATTTCATTGGTGGTCAATATGCCTCGTCAAAAGAGGAGGGTGCCATACCAACAACTATCGGAGTTCGTACGAGGCCGCATCGTTGGTATGCGAGAGGGTGGATTTTAGTATCGAAAAGTCGTAGCCCGCACGCAGTGTAATGCCAAAAACCGTGATGCGTGTTTGGAAGAATTGGACAGAGGAAAATCCAACAAGTCGAAAACCTGGCAGTGGGGCACGCATAAACCAACGGCACGAGACGACAGATACCTCATCCGCATGGCTGTGACGGACCGTACAGCGACTCTCGTGTGTTATTACAACATTGGAACTCGGCTACAGGTGATTTGTTGTCTAGCTCCACGGTTCGTTGCCGTTTGCTGCAGCATGAACTGCGTTCAAGGGTTCCACCACGCAGGATTCCCCTCTCGCTGAATCACAGATGCCTTCGACTTCAACTAGCTCAGCAACACAACACGTGGCGTTCCCAGTGGCATCAAATTATTTTCTTCGATGAATTTCACTACAATCTGGAGTACAATGATGGAAGAGTATTCGTCAGACTTTACAGGATTGAACTTCTTCTCCCACAGTGTGTTATCCAGCGTCACACTGCACAAAAGCCTAGCATCATGGTGTGGGGAGATGTTGGGTATACTTGTTGATCCCATCTAGTGTACATTGCGGACAACCTCAACAGTGATCGCTACATAAGAGGAATTTTGGAGCCAGAGGTGTTTCCCATTCTTCGACGCATTCCATGTGCTGTATTTCAGCAGATAATACCGATGCACATGTTTCTCAGATTGCAAAAGCCTTCTTCAGTGCACAACATGTTTTGCTTCTTCCATGGCCTGTTTATTCCCCGGATATGTCGCCCATCGAGCAGGACTGGGATTTTATTGGTCTGCGACTCGCTCGTACAACTGGTGGGGCGCACAGTAAGATTAAACTCTGACGTCAAGTCAAAGCCACTTGGAATGTCATTCTCCAGGTTTACATCCAGAACATGTATGATTGGATGCTCCGACGTGTATAGGTTCTCATAGCTCAGCGTGACGGACACACAAAGTACTGATTTCAGACGTTCTTTTTTTTTTTTTTTTTTTTTTTTTTGGTCTTATAGATTTGATAGATTGTCTTATAGATTTTATTTGTATCACTCTCAGTAATATGTGGAATAAAATTCATTAATATCTGACAATTCTTTCATGGTGTAACAATTTTCATAAAACTTGAGTGTAGTTTTGGGATAAATTTTTTTAATAACAAAAATAAAAAATATTTGACAGATTTTTTTTTTTTTTTTTTTTTTTTTTTAATGCTGTGTCAAAATTATATTTCTTCACTAATAAATATTTACAAACTAGCAGACCCGGCCACGCGTTGCTGTGACTAAGTTATACGTTGAATTATACGGCTGTAAACTATTTAGTACAGTCAAATTATTATTTACGAACAAAGACGAAAACGTTGTAGCCGATGTAAAAACCCACAGGGTTGAGATTTGAAACTTAGGTCAAAATTTGGAAGCGATTGATAAAAATTTTCGTAGTGTTGATATTAAGCACAAACTAATTTTATTGTAGGGTCCTATAAATTTTAATGGAGAAGTGATATATATTATTTCTAATGCTACTTTGGATAAAATTGCTAAAATGACTAATATATAAATTAAATTCTATTAAAATTCTATTAAAATAAAAGTATAAAAGAAACAGACGATTTTAAAATCAATTTTTATGGAGGAGTGAAATATAATATATGCTATAATGGATAATTTTACTATAAAATGACCTCATCATTTTAAATATTTTAAAGAGGGCAACAGCTGTAGTTATAAAAAGGAAAACAATAAGGCTAAACCAGAAAAATAAGTAAATTTGATAAATATTTTAAAACTTTAAAATTGGAAATCTTAAGAAATATTGGACATTTAAAGTAAATACATGTATCATTTTAAATAGAAAAAGATTTTGGAAAAGTTTAGTGTATTTTAACGAAGTGATGAGAAGTTTTTGAGTATGTTAAAATTTTAATAGTAAATCCAAGTTAATAAAGATGGGAAACATTGAGGATTAAGATAAGAATAATTATAAGATAAAAAAAAAAAAAAAAAAAAAAAAAAAACTTTTTATATACCATGCTTTTAAATTTTAATATACTAATTAAAAGGAAAATGATAAATATTCTATCATAGTTTGAAGTCAAATTTGTTTTCAAATGTCTAAATAAAATATCTGATGTAAGATACTAATATTTTGCAGCGGAATAGATTTCATTTCTGTCATCCTTGGCGAAAGAAAAAAAAGAATATCGCCAAATTTTTCGAATTATCGAAAATATTTAATTCCTTTCAAAAATCATGGTTATTTTAACAACTTATATTAAAAAAGTAATGAATAATATGAAACAATATTTCGTACAATACATATTACATATCATACATACGTGCAATGAATAATACATATTACATTTCGTACAATGCATACATCTGGCATGTATATTTTCGTGTTACGCTTTTGATCGCCAAATAATAATAATAATAATAATAAAAAGCCAAGGGCGACAGAGGTTTGAAATTTAAAATTAAAATTTTGTCAATTTGACAGCAAAATAATTCAATCTAACACCCGCGATAACTAATACATATCTATACCCAAATATAAGGATTAAAATCGGGAAATAAATTTCCTCGATTTTTAATAATTTCTTACAAAAAATCCAGTGGACAATTAACATAGGAAATCTTTTTCTTGGCTGCACAGACGGTCAGTGAGTCACACTTCGCTTGCGTATAGAACTCATAGATATAGTATAGCATATATAGAATAGAGTGATCATTGGGGAGAAAAAAGTTATTCCTTTTCATTTGGGAAAAGACGACGTTTTTACCAAAATATGGCCGTCTTTCCCCGAGTGAATACACACGGGAATACATACTAATATTTTAGCAAATAAAATTTATGAATAATTTATTTGCTAAAGGGGAATGGAAGACTCCAGATACAGTTTCAAATTCACATTTCTTTCTTTCTTTTCCTTTTTTTTTTTTTTTTTTTTTTTTTTCAATACCACTTAATGACTGTTTCTAAAGCTTTTATTTATTTATTTATTTTTTTTTCGGCATCAAAAATCTTTGTACGATAACATGGGAATGAGAGATCTATATATATTACTATGTCTATGATAGAACTACATTAGCACTTTATCAATGTGTATAAAATCTTTAAATTTATTATGACGTCAATTTTCGTGAGATGCATAATTTAACTTTTTATAATTTTTTAACGTTCACGTTTGATTAAATGTATTTATTTTTATGTTGAAAGAAAATGAACTCGTATTTTTTTTTTTTTTTTTTTTTTTTTTTTTGGCAACAATTAAATTAATGGAACTCACAGATATTTTGGAGCAACTTTAATAAAGGTCTATAATTAACAAATAATTGCAATAAAACAATATTGTGACAATAAATTGAGATAAAAACTATCCTATCTCTCAAGTTGGACCAAACTGCACACAGTGTGCAAAATTTCATTAAAATCGGTTCCTTAGTTTAGGAGTTTACCCCGGACAAACATCGTGACACGTAATTTATATATATATACAGACTAGCAGACCCGGCCACGCGTTGCTGTGACTAAGTTATACGTTGAATTATACGGCTGTAAACTATTTAGTACAGTCAAATTATTATTTACGAACAAAGACGAAAACGTTGTAGCCGATGTAAAAACCTACAGGGTTGAGATTTGAAACTTAGGTCAAAATTTGGAAGCGATTGATAAAAATTTTCGTAGTGTTGATATTAAGCACAAATTAATTTTATTGTAGGGTCCTATAAATTTTAATGGAGAAGTGATATATATTATTTCTAATGCTACTTTGGATAAAATTGCTAAAATGACTAATATATAAATTAAATTCTATTAAAATTCTATTAAAATAAAAGTATAAAAGAAACAGACGATTTTAGAATCAATTTTTATGGAGGAGTGAAATATAATATATGCTATAATGGATAATTTTACTATAAAATGACCTCATCATTTTAAATATTTTTAAGAGGGCAACAGCTGTAGTTATAAAAAGGAAAACAATAAGGCTAAACCAGAAAAATAAGTAAATTTGATAAATATTTTAAAACTTTAAAATTGGAAATCTTATGAAATATTGGACATTTAAATTAAATACATGTATCATTTTAAATAGAAAAAGATTTTGGAAAAGCTTAGTGTATTTTAACGAAGTGATGAGAAGTTTTTGAGTACGTTAAAATTTTAATTGTAAATTCAAGTTAATAAAGATGGGAAACATTGAGGATTAAGATAAGAAGAATTATAAGATTTAAAAAAAAAAAAAAAAACTTTTTATATACCATGCTTTTAAATTTTAATATACTAATAATATACTAATTTAAAGGAAAATGATAAATATTCTATCATAGTTTGAAGTCAAATTTGTTTTCAAATGTCTAAATAAAATATCTGATGTAAGATACTAATATTTTGCAGCGGAATAGATTTCAATTCTGTCATCCTTGGCGAAAAAAAAAGAATATCGCCAAATTATCTGCCGAAAATATTTAATTCCTTTCAAAAATCATGGTTATTTTAACAACTTATATTAAAATAGTAATGAATAATATGAAACAATATTTCGTACAATACATATTACATGTCATGCATACGTACAATGAATAATACATATTACATTTCGTACAATGCATACATCTGGCATGTATATTTTCGTGTTACACTTTTGATCGCCAAATAATAATAATAATAATAATAAAAGCCAAGGGCGACAGAGTTTTGAAATTTCAAATTAAAATTTGTCAATTTGACAGCAAAATAATTCAATCTAACACCCGCGATAACTAATACATATCTATACCCAAATATAAGGATTATAATCGGGAAATAAATTTCCTCGATTTTTAATAATTTCTTACAAAAAATCCAGTGGACAATTAACATAGGAAATCTTTTTCTTGGCTGCACAGACGGTCAGTGAGTCACACTTTGCTTGCGTATAGAACTCATAGATATAGTATAGCATATATAAAATAGAGTGATCATTGGGGAGAAAAAAGTTATTCCTTTTCATTTGGGAAAAGACGACGTTTTTACCAAAATATGGCCATCTTTCCCCGAGTGAATACACACGGGAATGCATACTTATATTTTAGCAAATAAAATTTATGAATAATTTATTTGCTAAAGTGGAATGGAAGACTCCAGATACAGTTTCAAATTCATATTTCTTTCTTTTTTTTTTTTTTTTTTTTTTTTTTTTTTTTCAATCCCACTTAATGGCTGTTTCCAAAGCTTTTATTTATTTATTTTTTTTTTCGGCATCAAAAATCTTTGTACGATAACATGGGGATGAGAGATCTATATATATTACTATATCTATGGTAGAACTACATTAGCACTTTATCATTGTGTATAAAATCTTTAAATTGATTATGACGTCAATTTTCGTGAGATGCATAATTTAACTTTTTATAATTTTTTAACGTTCACGTTTGATTAAATGTATTTATTTTTATGTCGAAAGAAAATGAACTCGTACTTTTTTTTTTTTTTTTTTTTTTTTTTTTGGCAACAATTAAATTAATGGAACACACAGATATTTTGGAGCAACTTTAATAAAGGTCTATAATTAACAAATAATTGCAATAAAACAATATTGTGACAATAAATTGAGATAAAAACTATCCTATCTCTCAAGTTGGACCAAACTGCACACAGTGTGCAAAATTTCATTAAAATCGGTTCCTTAGTTTAAGAGTTTACCCCGGACAAACATCGTGACACGTAATTTATATATATATACAGATGTAATAAATGGCAGTTATTCATAGTAATAACAAATAAAAATATGGAATAGTTGTAGCATGCATCCTTGCCTAATTTTTTTTGTCTGATAAACTGTTGTGTTTAGTTATTTCAATTCAAAGCATTTGTTGCTTTTCTTAAGTTTTACATTGTTTACTTAAAACATTTCCTAATATCAGCTGCGTTTTTTCATTTTGAGATATTTGCCTATTTAAAATTTTTTTCATCAGCTAATATTTTTCAATGTGTAGTTAGCTTACAATGTTTTCATTTATCAGCAAAATTATTACCATGGTATGGAGGTAGCTTAAAAGATTTTAATTTTTTAGCTAGTTTGTTTTATTGAGAAATATAAAATTTCCAATTATTAGCTAAGGTTACCTATAAGTGATGTTTTTTTTTTTTTTTTTTATATAAAATTTTGATATATAAGCTACTTTTTTTTTTTATAGTGCGTTGTTTTAGAGTGCTAATTTTTCACTCATTAGCAAACTTATTTAAGTGTGTGGTGTATGCTTACAAAGTTTTCAGCTATCAGCTAATTTGTTTCAATATATGATGTTCATTTAAAATTTTTTTATTTATTATCTAAATTGTTTCATTGAGAAATGTATGCTTATAAAACTTTTATGATTATTGCTAAATTTTTTCAGTGTTAAGTGTTTGTTTATAAAGTTTTTAGTCACTTTATCTCATAAGGTAATTTTCAGTGGGTAGTGTAAGTTTTTAGTTATATGCTGACTTGTTTCAATATCTCGTTTTTGCTTATACGTTTAGATTCATCAGCTATATTTATGAGTATAGGAAGAAATGTATAATGAATTTCATGCCAATAAGACATTTTTATATTTCTAAAAAATAATTGACTAGGTGTTTTTAATTAAAAATAAGAATATTTTAAAATTAAACAAGTTGTTTTAAAAATCTAATATTATAATTTATAATTGGATAATCGTGCAATATTTACATTGGTAAATTAAATTCTAGTTTATCCGTTTACTACATTACATCATATTTTTAAATTCGAATAATTCCTAATCAAATGTTATTTTCTAATACTGATGTTTTTTAAATAATTGGTACAATTTCAGTTTTCAAAATTCATATGGCATGGAAATTAGATATAAAACACTAGAGAAATTAAATTTCTAGTAAATATCAGTTATTATCAATTGAGTGAACAAATTGTAGTGAGAAAACTTTCTTACACACATATATATATATTAGCAAATTAAAATAACAAAACATTTCAGAATTAAAACGTACGTAAAAAATGATTGCAAAACAAAAATATTTTAACTCATAAATAAATTATATAAATAAAAATGTTCAAATGTCACCAAGCATGCTTTTCTTTGTTATGCATAAATGAACAATTTAAAAAATATTGCGGTGATATTTATCTCTGGTTCTACATGATCGTAAAAAATCAAGGACTGATAACGTATTTTATTTTGCAAAATTGTATGTTAATGCTGCTTTGTATGGGAAAAAAATCCTGAGCGTGTAATCACAATTGTGAAATAACGAGAAAAATCAATTGACTCTGATACAAAAATGCACGAGCAATAGTTAAGTTAAGGTCACTGAAAAGCAGAAAATGTAGGAATCGAGGCTCTGAAATCATCGACAAAGCTAGGTGACTTCTATCTCTTATGTGATTACGGGATGTTTGTGGGTCAAATGTAAAGAACCTAGAAGCTGCTAAAGAACACAAAAACACAGTAATCTATGTAATTTAAAGTTTCAAAATGCAATTACACAAATAGTAAGTACTTCTACAAAAATACAAATGCAAGTAAACATATGCAAATTTTAGAAAAATATTTGCTAAATAATGAGGATTTAGCCTTAGACATACAAAAAAGATTTTTCTAAAGGTAATAATACTATGAAAGAATACAAGGAATATACCAATAATGAATAAATAAATTATTTGGTTGTTTTAATTAAATTTTAAGATGATTTAATTTTTATTATTTTTATTAAATCTATTATTGTTTTATATTTGAAGTGATAAGAATTTCACAATTGGTACTTAAGTTTCATACCTGTAAAACGCGAATCGATTAGTTTTTGAGTAATAATTTTTGTGTATACATTGAAAATTTCTTTTAAAAATTCTATGGCTTAAGAAGGATCTATTTCAATAGAATATACATAACAGACATAGCGTATGGATAATCCTTTATGCAGTGTAAGTCGTTACATTGGACGTGAGGTAAAATGGAATAAAAGTTTTATCATTTTATTCTTTTGCGAAGATGGTAGAAAGGTATGCGTAAACTTTCCAGCATCATATTTTTTTCTAAGTTTTGACCTATATTTAGAAATATTTAAATAGATATATAGTATATTTTTTAAACTTGAACAGTATTATAAAAATCTAAAAATAATCTTTTCATAAAATATGTAGAGTTTGAAAAAAATACTTCTCTTTATAAAATAATAAGAATAAATAAGTAAATAAATAAGAAGAAAAAGACAATTCTACTCAGATCAAACAGAATTTTACAATTTTGTTTCAGTATTAAAAAGTAATATATATAGCATAATTTTCAATAAATTTATTTTTTATTATATATCCCCTTATTTTACTTCAAAAATCCATGAAAATACAACTGATTTAATAAAAAAAAATTCCACATGGTAAATAAGCATAAATTAATTAATAAGTTTGCACGTATTCATATAAGATTTGTGAAACGTTTTGAGATAAATAGGGTATTTTTCCAAATCTGCATTTAAAAATACTGTTGAAATATTATAGAAATATGTATGATGTAGACTATTTAGCCAATGATCTAAAAATGATCTAAAGTAGTCACTCGATTCGATGCCATATCGAACTTGTCAGCAACAATAATTCGAAATTTTATGTGGTTTTCTCAGAAAGTTATGTGAATATGGACTGGGACTCCTTGTAAAGACTCCTTGGGGAGATATTTCACTTAATCCCAGGACCTCCCGTCGACAATCGTGTAAAGATTCCTTGGGGAAGCATTTCACTTAATCCCACGACCTCCCGTAGACAATCGATCTTAACTTGAACATACACAACCATTTAATAATATTTTTACTTTAATCGAAACTTCAAAATACTTTTATAATTAATTAATTTACAAATGTATAAAAAAAGTATTTACTAAAAAAGAAAAAAAAGAAAAAAAGAAAAGAAAAAAGAAGGAGGAGGAGTAAACAGAAATCACATATTTTTAAATATGTATTTCTAAATTTCATCAAATAGCATATACTCCTTAAACTTTCTTCTTTGTGGCAGTCAGTTATATATTCATCATTCATACAAGTATAAGTTGATTACTTCAGAAACTGACCTAATGCAATTCCTTCGTTTATCTCTCTCTCTCTCATATATACATTTATATCTGTCTACATATAATGGAATTTTTGTCATCTCGATAACTCCAAATCGAACCAAAGTTAGACTTCCCAATCTTTTAACTACTGAAAGTCCGCAGCTATTGTCATAAATATGGTGTCTATGTATGATAAAGTGATTATGAGCTTCTAGCTAAGACCGATTATAGCACCACTTGTTGGAGATTGACAGTTAGCGTTTCTGTATCGAACATGCTGCGATGTACTAAAAAAAGTGGTTTATCAAGTGGTAGAGCATCATGGATTTAATATGAAAATAGATGAACGACAGAAACAGAACGTTTAAAACGGATATTTGTTGTTCGTGATATCCTACATTGTAACGTGCCAAAATTATTCCAGAAAGAAAAGAAAAACGAATCATCACCAGTATTTTTGATATACAATATTCTCTACGTCAGCTGTAATGTATATTTGGACCCTTGTTTAAACTTGACATTGAACACGTCGTAACGCAATAGGTGGCACATGTGCTTCGTAACGTTCGAAAAAGTGCACAAATGTGCGTTGCAGCTGACGGAGAGAAGTTTGAAGGTCGAAACTAAGCTATTTTATGATAACTGTTATTTTTTTTTTCTTTTGAGATCGTTTCGGCATGTCACAGCGTAAGAAATAACGAACAAACAATTGTATTTGATATACATTCCTTGTAGAAGTTGTACAAAATTATTTGTCTTGCTTGGTTATTGAAATTACTCTATTTATTTTAATTAAAACTTAATATTATTCTTACTCAATCAAGGATATAAAGAATTAAAAATAATTACGAAATTGTTTGTTCTGATAAGTTATTGGAATTCGTCTATTTATTTTCCTAAAACTTAATATTAAATCTGGAAAAAAAAAAAAATTAATTTATACATACTATAATATTTACGATTATTTTTAACTGTGAAATTTGTAGTCTTTAAAATACAAATTGTATTATTTATCGTTTGTTTTGAACACAAATCTCATACGTCCTTCATTTGCAATGCTATTGACTACAGTCACAAAAATAAACTGAACCAAAGTGGTGTTGAATAATAAAAGTTTGAAGTTTTGTAAGCAGGTACCGAAAATAGAAAAAAATATACAAAAACTTCATCGATTCGAAATAATTAATAACAAAGTTCGACTAGATAAAAAAAAAAAGTCACGAATGCAACTTAAAAATTGTTGTGTTTTTTAATATTTTTGTTAAATCTTGCGTGAAATCCTAATATCTGATATCATATTGTTGATAATAAAAACATATTTAATTACTCTTTTAAAAGCAATATTTATTAAGATAAATCAAAAAATAAATCTAAAATTTTAAATAGGAGGGATGTGAGGCCAGGGAAAGGTGTTACTACGTGTCCGGAGGGGAATAAAAAAGAAAAGAGTACATATCCAAAAAATAAGGAACATAGAATGCTAAATATATCATGAAGGAACTGTTTATTTAATAATGAGAAAGAATACGTTTAATTCAATGTAATAAAATTATTCAATTTTTATTCCAAACCACTATCATTTAACATTAACAAAAAAAAAAAAAAAAAAAAAAATGACAGGAAGAAATTGAGGTCTTTTTTTAGGATTCAGCATTCTTGAAAATATAAAGTTTACATGAAATTAACAAAAAAAAAGAAAGAAAGAAAGAAAAAAGAAAAGAAAACGGGGAAATAAGCATGCAGCTGATTATTCTCTATTTATTTATACATTGCAGATCTGTGCAATTTTTATTAATCGTAAAAAAAAAAAAAAAAAAAAAAAAAAAAAATACAGATTTTAGCAAATAACTCAAAAGGGTGTCTTAAAATTTTGCTTTTCAACCTAATTCATCAAATACATTACAATCTCATTCAATCTAGAAATTCAATAAATGAAAAATATTTCAAAATTTCTGTCTATGAGCGTTTAATGTCTCACAAAACCTGCATTCTTACAGAAATAAATTGTCTCTCATATGCGTTATGATTTTAATAATAAAGCAAATATATAACTGCGTTTGATAACATTTAAAAATATACTCTCAAGAAACTTTCGTTGAAAGTTTTCTCAAAACTTTGTTCATATATTTTGTACTATATTTGTTTTTATATTCTTTGCAAACTTATAGTGAAAAATAACACTTTTGGACGGCTTATCTTTAATATGAAACATTTTGTATGTATGATGTTTTCTTCGTGTAAAACTTTGGAAAGTTTTGACCCTAATAAATAAATTCTGTTTACTCAAATAATATTTTCGCGTGCTTGTAACCAATTTATAAAGCAGCACAACTAGAATATTATATATATTTTAATAGAATGTTTCATATTTTTATTTAATCTTCATTGCGAGAATTCATTATGTACAAAAATGTAAAATATATACCGGATTCAAAAGTTACATAAAAAAGAAATATATATAATATCCATAAAGTGTTGACTGTAGTAGTATGAGGTTTTTGTTGAAACGCTCGTTAAAGCATGGGATATATATATGCGCAAAATAAATAAATATAAATAAATAAATAAATAAAATAATAATAATAATAATGGCATTTTACACCATCAGATGGCACTGTATTCGCAGTATCCTCTCTTATTTCAAACAAATCCGACTTCTCGAATGACGCCATATTCCGCATATTCATTAAGCTGGTTTTGGCGTATTGCATAAAGCAGCTATTACACAGAAGATTGTATTGTCTGAAGCACAAACTATTAACTCTCAAAGCTTCAGAACGAATTTCTCCAGCTGCATATAGGTTTATTTTTAAACATTAACAAAACCAGAAATGGAAGCAATGAACCCATTATTTGGTGATAATTCGCGTCAAGGATACTTGAAAGAAATAAAGATAGGATATTTTGGAATCGCGATTTTGTGATTGGAGGATTTTATGCTGAAAACTACTATAGGATACACAAATTGTCGAATGTTAGTAATTGAAGAATATACGTGAGGATAATTTTATCAAATGTGAATATTTCGACGTTTTCCTTATGGAAAACCTCTATGAGGCAATATGTGCTAATGGTTCCCAAATCGAACTTTGCTTTCGCCTTAACATTTCAGATGTTTATGAATATTTAAGTGAAGAATTTATTGCATCTTACTGCTTTTTAATCGTTCTATCAAGAAAATCATGTGATTGTTAAGAAATAAAGCATGGTTAGATAAGCTTTTTTTGATAATTCCAAATGCACAACGTCTGACGGCCATTCTCATGTGCGACGACTATAACACTGAATATTTACAGTCCTAGTTCCGTTGTTAAATTTATTGCGCCGCTGTAAAATAGTAATTTTACATTTAAAGCACCGCCTGATGGAGAAAAATCAAACTAATTTGGCAATAAATCTTTTGTTACTTGAAAAGGTTCCCGTTCCTTTCTGTGCATTTCAGTGGAAATTTATTAAGAGTTAAGGTCAATAGTTTTTGAATAATATAATTTTTATTTCTTATGTTAATTTTGGATGTTTCGATATATTCAATATAAGTCAAAACCTTCTTAAACGATTTTTTTAAATAAAATACACGAAGATGTAAGAAACTATACATGCTAAAAATGATTTTCGCTTTGTATATATACAGTTATTTCTTAAAGTGTAATTAAAATAGTTAAGTATAAAATTAAGGAAAAAGTTTAAAGACGAGTAGTAGTTTCACATCATAAATCATAAAACAAGCTATTTTAAATAACGATGTTTAAACAACGGTTATTTGTTTTTCATGCAACATTTTTAAAATCTTTTTTTATTCATTTACAGTCAATTTGTTTAAATTTTACCGAGCATTAAAATTATCGATACAACCATGATATAAATTATTACAAATTAAATACCTCTTAAAAAAAAAAAAAAAAAAAAAAAAGCGTTTTAAGTCTACCCAGCTTAAAATTATACCCATTGAACATTTCAAAATATTAATTAGATTTACTGATATGAACAAGAAACGCTTCTATAACCAATTAAAAACACTATGTAGGTATTTAAACACGTTGAAATAACTATATCTGACAAAAAACTCGACTTTTTCTTTCTTTTTTTTTATGTAAGCTCAACGTCCTTTTACGTAGAGAATATCGTTCCTTATTTTTGAAAGTTCTTTCCGAACTTACATGTAAGGAAAGTAATGTAATCACAAAAAAAAAAAAAAATTCGACTTTGAAATTTTTGTGTATCTATAAGTTTTGACATATCCTGAGTTCATTTTTGCTATTTTTGTAGTGATGTATCTATGAGTGGGTGTTTATGTATGAGAGTGAACACGATAACGTCTCAACGCTTTGTTCGAATGGACTGTAACTTGGTAAGTATGTTATAAGTTACCGTAGCGCAAACCGTATAGATTTTGGTGAATCTAGCTCGAATGTTTTTTTTTTTTTTTTTTTTTTTTTTTTTTTACAGGAACACAAAGAAAATTTTTTTTATCACTATGGCCTAAAGATAGAAATTATTTAATGTACAATAGCGTCTAAACAACCTATTCAATTTAGCTGAAAATTTATGTACATATTACAAGTCACTGTAGCACTCAGTGTATAGATTTTGAGAAAACTAGAATTTATAGATTTTTTACAGGGACACAAAGAATAATTCTTCCACATTATTGCTTATGGGCTGAAATTATTTTAAGTGCGATACCGTCTGAATGCATTATACGATTAAGCCTTAAATTTAAATACTTGTTATAGGCAACGTCCCACAAACCTTATAGATTTCGGTGAATCTAGCATTTATAGATATTTACAGGGTCACAATGAAAAATTCTTTATTAATTATGCGCTCAAATTATTTGAAATGCAATAGCTTCCCGTTAAACAGCATACTACGTGGAAAAAATTACTCAAATACCCTTTTATTTTGTTCTCTTGTATTTATTCAGCGATTTCTCTTAAACAACCGTTAATTATCTAATGTTCGAAAAGTCGTGTAGAGTTGTTCCAAATTTCTAAAATGTATAGTTCCCTTTAAAAGTTAGATTGTTTTGTATATAAAACATATTTTATTGGAAGCAATGGTTATTAGATGTTTTGTAAAAAAAAAAAGTAAAGAAAATTATCTAAAAGGAGAACCTATTACATTTGCCGCACTTTCTTATATTCCCGTAATAAAGCTCCACCCCTCCATCTACTGTAATAATAAGTGTACGAGTAAAAGTTAATTTGTTATTATACAATAGTTTCTACATTCCAAACATTTTTTTTTTTTTTTTTGTACTTTTACTAATTTCATAGTAATTAGTAAGTAAAATAATATTAATTTATCACAAAGAACTGGGTTCTTTTGCATGACTTGAGTACAGCTTTAGTATTGTACCATATTGCTGACATTTAAAATTTTGTATCATTTTGCAGAAGTATTAAAATTGCTATTGCAGTTGTGTTTGAAATGACCGAATTACTTCGGTGCTAAATTTTGAGTTTCGCCATGTAGGCCTACTAAAGCTGTTCCAAAGTATAATTATTTTCTCTAATTTAAAAAAACATTTAAACTAAACATGTGTATTTTTAAGCAAAGTTCTTTGTTTTACAGAATAAATAAATAATATATATATATACATACGTAGAAGAAATTTCCGTTACCAGCCATTTTTTTTTTTTTTTTTTTTTTTTTTAATTCGTATACTATTTTTTAAGAGAATTCTTTTCATTTATATATGTATATCTATAATAATTCATTCTCTATCTACTTCAGCATAGTAAGCTTCAACTAAGATATTTTTCTTTTTCTATTCTTATCTTTTCTTATCTTTTTTTTTTTTTTTTTAATAATTTAGTGTGAATAATAATTAAATTCCTATACGAAGAACGAGAGCAACAGCTAGTAATAAATTAAAAAAACAATAATACTTGATATAGATTAAAAATAACCATTTTTTATCTATATTTTAATTATTTTATCTCACATGTTTTCATTTTTAAAGTTATTTAAAATAATTAAAGTGTTTTGTTTTGACTAGCTTAAAAATAAATTAGATTTCCTAGAATTTCCGGAATATCATTTATTGACAACACATGTATTTGTCATTTGACGTATAATTAATTTAAAACATGATGCAAAATAATTTAAGGGTAAAATTACTTATATAAACAACTGAATTTAATGATATGCGTACTATCCTTTTTGTTAATTAGAGTTTCTGTTAATTACATATTTTTTTAAACGTTCAAAAATTTAAATATATGTAGATTTTTAAAAGGAAGAATTTTTGGAATATTTAAAACGTATTAGAACAATTTTCGGAACTCTTCTTGTATGAAGAGGAGTGAGGGAACGTTTTGATAACAAATTAAAATATGTTAAGAATTAAATAAAAATTTATGCTTGAATAATAATCGTTTCAATATTATCTTATTTTTACTTTTTTAACATACATTATGTAAGAAAAGTATTGTAATCATTCTACCATGAAAAAATTCTACTATAAGATTTTGGTGTATCTACATATTTTCAATTCACTTGAATTGGTTTTTGCTAGTTTTACGGTGATATATGTATGTGTTTAGTGTGTTAAAGAGAGAGAAAGAGAGAATATAATAATGTGTAAACTATTTGATCGATAAAATTGAAAATTGTTAAAGATATTATATATCACCGTCACACATATAAATTTTTAGGCGTTTAACACACATAGATTTTTAACAAGGATACAAAGAAATATTTTCTGTCGTTATGATCGGTGGGCTCAAATTATTTATAATCCAATAGCGTCTAAACGATTTATTTGATTAAGATAAAAGTTGGTAGGTATGTTTGGTGATAGGTGTGTAAGCACTGTTACAAGATTTGTATAGATTTTTCTGAATTTAGGTCACAGTTATTTTAAATGGATACAATATATATATATATATACATGATTATAGCCAATGGATTCAAATTACTTGAAGTGCGAGAGCATCTGAACGTCTTATCCGATTGAGTTGAAAGTGTATGTTATAGGTCACAGTCGCACGATTTATATTTGATGAGTGCAGAACTTGCAATTCTTTTTCAGGGACACAAAAAATAATTCATTTTTAGAATTATTTGACTCAAATTATTTTAAGTTAGTTAGTGTCTAATATATCACCTCTATATTCGATTAAGATATAAATTTATAAGCATGTTACAGGATATTAATAGAAGAGCCGTACAGATTTGCATGAGTGTAGGACTGTGGTGTGGGGAATAAAACTATTTAAAGTTTGTTTTAGTAATGCCATACAATTTAAAACATATTTAAAAAAGGATATATATTTGATATTCCAGATTTACAGGCATGAATAAACAAATTAGGATGCATTACAATTTATTAAACAAGAGTAGGAGAAATACTTAGATACCTATTATGATTTTCCCTTTTGTTTATTAAACGAAATGTCCCATTTAAATTTATTTAAATGAATTTATTAAAATTCATAACTGTTAATTAGTAAATGTTTGTAATATCTACTGCAGTCACTACAGTTTTCTTTAATTATATAGTGTAAGTTTCAATTGCAAAAAAAAAAAAAAAAAAAAAAGAAAAAAGAAAAAAAAAAGAAAGAAAGAAAGAAAGGGGAAAAAAAAAACTTTTTATTGATCTGATTATGAAAGAAGACTTAGTATTTCCATTATAGGATGAACGAATTCTCCCTAATGTAAAAAAAAAAAAGATTATAGCCAATGGATTCAAATTACTTGAAGTGCGAGAGCATCTGGACGTCTTATCCGATGGAGTTGAAAGTGTTTGTTTCAGGTCACAGTCGCACGATTTTTATTTCATGAGAGTAAATTCTTTTTCAGGACACAAATATTTTGCACTGTTGTATAAAAAAATTATTTTATGTAAAAGTGTCATAATTAAAGAGATGAAGGAAAAAAAAAACATATCGAGCTGATTTTTAATCCAAAACCTTGAAAGTTTTTTAAACATTTCTTCTGATGTCCTATCAGGCAATGGAATTCTTAAATAAATAAGTAAAATATTTTTAATAATCTTGGTTCTTATATTATGTAAATAGAAATGTTAATTTACATAATTATATTTTAACATATTTTATGATATGTAAGAATTATGGTAGTTTAATTTATCTAGATAATTTTTTTTGAAAGGTTTTGTAACGTGAGTCGCTGTATTTTGAAAATATATTACGACCGTATAATGCGCAATGCGAATATGCCATTCATGTGAAAAAATAAATTAATTATTGCAAAAATTAAATAAAAAATATATGTGAAGAGAAAACCGCTTTACCGAAGATCCATTTGCTAAGTGGTATTTACTATGCCGATTTTATTTGTTTGTTTATTTATTTTCAAAGGATTCCTCAGTCTTAATGGTGAAAGCGTGGATTTGCCTCAAAAAGTCTAGAGGAAAATGCTAAAATTTCTAGCTTAAAATATATTGAGTTTTCATTCATTTATGTTTATAGAAATTATGCTTTTATAAGAAATTATGTATAAATCTGTTTAAAACATTGATGTGCATTTAAGGTTTTTTGAGTAAAGAAAAATGCCCATTTGCTAAGTGACATGTACTATGCTGACTTTTTATTATTTTTATTATTATTTTTAATGGACTCCTTTGTCTTTTTTGTTAAGGCAGGAATTTGCACGAGAAAGGCTGTATAAAGATATTTCTTATACAGCAGACTTTTAATTTTAAAGCATTTCTTTATTACGCAAGTTTAACCTGATTAAATTCCAACACTTCATTGATTTATGAGAAAGATCGGAAAGGAATTGTCTAAATCCAATTAATTATTATTATTATTAATTTCTTTTTTACGAGAGCTTAATTTTTTAAGCAGCTTGAGCAACAATTACTAAATTCAAATATGGTTGAGAAACCCCTTTTAAATTAAATAACATACCATTAAGATTCTTCAAATATTATTTTATATTAAATAAGATACCGTGATAAGATTAAGATGAGATAAAATAAGATTATTGATCAAATAGGTAATAAAAATCGTGAGTAAACAAGCGAATGACAAAAATTTCGAAAACAACAACAACAACAAAAAATTATAATAATAATCTATTCCTTTTATCATTATTATTATTATTATTATTATAATTATTATTATTTTATCATTATTTTCTATGCGTAAATATCAATGTGTTCGATGCATTTATGAATACAAAAAAGAAAAACAAAAGTCTTTATTGGCAGTAAAAACTAAAATAATTTGATTTTTTTTTATATGTGATTTCTAGTTTTTGATTTTGAATGTTTGTATGTATGAACTTTATTCAAAAATAATCTATATATATAAAAATGAATTACTGTTCGTTAGTCTCACTAAAACT
Organism: Salticus scenicus; assembly: GCA_963930645.1. Taxonomy (NCBI): domain Eukaryota; kingdom Metazoa; phylum Arthropoda; class Arachnida; order Araneae; family Salticidae; genus Salticus; species Salticus scenicus. The sequence continues at coordinate 94,413,201 of OZ005655.1, read as the reverse complement.
CGAGAACGGCTGAACGGATTTATCTTATCTTAGTCTTGAAATGTTCGTGGAGGTCTAGGGAAGGTTTAAAAGGCGAGAAAAAATCGAATAATTTCCGAGAAAACCCTAAAAACAGCCCTTTTCTATTTCCCATACAAATGTTTTCTAGAGTCAATTTGAACTTTATTGCTATTCAATAAGGTTTAGGTGTGTTCCTAACGGCTGATGGCTGAGCTACAAAAATTTGCATGTTGATTCGTAATGACCTCCCCTGATGCACCTCGAAGCCGGATTTTCGAATTTTGTTTTAGTTTTCTTTTAATTAATTAAAATGTTAAAATAAAAACCTTCTAATAACTGATAAATTGGCAATTTAATTTTAATCCTTAATTTAATTGTTGCCAAAAAAAATTATTATTTTTTGGACAGAAAAAAAGAAAAAAACCGTGAACAATAAAAATTACATTTATTTAAAATATTTAATTTAATTCCTTAATTTAATTGTTGCCAAAAAAATTATCATTATTTTTTCGACGGAAAAAAAAAAAAAAAAAAAAAAACGTGAACAATAAAAATTACATGTATTTAAAATGAGGAAAGTAAATTAAAAAAATTAGAAATATCAGTCGTATCGTTACAAATAAGATACCAAATGAAAGATGCAATTTTTGTGAATCCAACGGATTAAACAGCTTATCGATCCGACAATTACATTTTTTAAAATTAACTAATGTATGTATTTTATAAATTTTCTTTCACAAACACAAACGTGTAGTATACAGCCTGTACAACACTAGACCAAATTGAAGTTCAAATTTCATCAATATTTAAATAAATAAATGAAAATAAAAATATGCTTAATGGGAAATATATATAACCATTAAAAGTTTGGGTATAAACATGGGTATAAACTCGCTCTGATCCGGATCAAAATTCGAGTTTGGCTGGTGCTGCCATCTTTCACCAGCTTATGGAACTAGAAGTCGTACTTCCTCCCTATGAGGCGTTCCTAATAACGAAAGACGCAACCCTCTTGCCTTAAAAATAAGACCGGTAGTTCCACTACCGGGGCTCGGAATTTCCGAGTGGCACACGACAACAACAACAACAAAAGTTTAGTTGTCTAAAATATGTCAGAAATAGCGCTCATAGCATATTGTTACAAGGTATTAAGTCTTATTTTTACAAGGGATGAAATCTAAAATAGTGACGAAAATTCAAAAGTCGCCAAAGAGAGCTATATTAAGGCGGTACTATGATCATGCTTACAAACCATGAATACTAATAACCACAAAAAATTAATTGTCTCATGCAACAGACGTAGCCGGTCATAGCATATTATAATATTTAGCGTGAAATTGTTATCATTTTTATGGTTGATCGGGGATAAACAAAATAAACATAGGAAATAACGTAAAAGCAAATATTATGTGCACCACGTATAGTGTTGTTCATATGTAACTGGGATTCAAATATAAAGGGGATACTTCATTTTTTTTTTTTTCGATACTATCTATTTCGAAACTGTTATCTAATAAGGACTTAATGCAAGCCTATTGGTAAACCATTGTCTCAGGTAATAGGGACAAGCGCCCGAGTTTTAGCGGATGACCAAATCGCTACCGAAGGCAGCAGGGATCCGAAGCGAGCTTTTGAGCAATTTTAGTATTTTATTTTATTTTTATAAAGCTATATAGAAAAGAGTTTCCTTTAAATTTAGTGACCAGCGAAGCGGGCAAAGCCTGCTAGTATTTAGTAAAATTTAAACATAATTTAAAGTACAAGTTAGCCTTAATGTAACATGTTTTAATTATTATTTTTAAAGTTTTATTTTGCTTATTTGCATTATTTATGATTTGTATAAATGTATATACGCCCGTGAGATTTTTTTTTTTTTTTTTATGTGTATGATAATTTAGGAATTATCGGAATTATTTTATAATATAGGAATAAGGTTTAGAATTTAATTTAATTTCAATTTTTTTTTATGTAAACTTAAATTAATTTAATTTTAAAAATTAGTACCAGTATTTCCAAATACCTGTAAAAAGATAGTTAGACACACAAATAAACATTTTCTTACAATAAATAGAAAACAAATTTTTATAAATTATTCTCGATGACAAAATAGAAAACATAAAACACACAAATCATGAAATTAATTAACAAATATTTTTGTAATTTAATTCTAGAAAATATTATTAAAAATTGAAACATATCCTAAAACGCAATATACTTTTCCGTATAATATTCAAAAGAAATGTTGTTTTATTATATTTATAAAAGCTCTTATAATTTATTTTGGGCAATTAATTTAGATTTAATTTTAATTTTTCTTATGTTTTTAAATAAATTACTGTTAAAAAGTCATATATTTTTTAAAAGCATTCTTTAAGTTGCTGCTTGTGTATGTGTGAAATTAAAGTTATTTTTCAAACGAATATCTGAAAATTAGTTCTGTAATGAAATCTGTTTGAGAGATAAAAAGTGATTGTAGCGTTATGGAATTATTAGAATGCGTGAACTAATATATTTTATAACACTAATTATTTATTTTATTTTAATTTTAAAAGTTTTAAAATCCAGTTATAATTCGCATTATTATTTTCTTTCCTTCATTTAAGGCACAGGCTTGTTAATGAATTGAAATTTTAATCCTCTTTTATCATAATAAGTGTAAAGGCAAACTTAAAACATAAATTTCAGCTCACAAACTACACTATAGTGATGAAAATGTACCAATAAATAAGCAAATAAATGTATTTAGATCAATATTTTCAATTTCGAAAAATATTAAAATAGTTTTCAAATTAACGTAATATTATTTATTTAATTCATTATATAATAAATTACTGAAAAAATAATGTTAAAGTAATTTTATAAATTGCATATTATAAACTAAAAATTTCAAGCCTCAAAAATTTATTTGAGCAAGCATAAGAAAAAAAACAGAATGCCTTTTATGTTACTTAATGTATATATTTTTTGCATTATATGAAGGAAGATGTGTAGTTTTTCTGTGTTATATTAAAGAATCTGTAAACATACCATAGTTTTTAATCGAAAGACAATTGAGGTTTAGTTTATTGTATTGTGTTTTCCTATTTCAAGATACATTCCAATAATGAAGCCGTATAAGTATATATATATATATATATATATATATATATATTGGGGAACGTGGGGCTGGTTGTCACAGGGGTACGGAGTAACACGCAATTTACGAAATAGTTTGTAACATTTGTGATTAAACATTTTTATAGACATAATTCTTATGACGCGCTTTATAATGTAAGCACAATCGGTTTATGAGAGGTTCTGTACACGCGCTTCCTTTTAGCTAGTTAGTGGAAAAAAAAATGTATTTCGTAAATTTTTATTAAAGGTATGTTAATTTATACTTTAACGAAATGTTTATAGCTATTTATTTAGTCTGTGTGTTGAGTTATAAAATGCATATTTCGTTTTTTGTATAAATTGTTATGTATTTTTATAAATAAACAAAATGTCCAAAATCATACGATGTGGCAAGTTGAAACAAAATTTTGGAGCAAGTTGCAATATGTTAGAGGATTGGCTTAAACGATTGCCTACAGCAAGAGCTCGAAGTCTCCGCCCATTTTCAGGAAACTTTCAGAAATGAAAAGTTTTAGGCTTCTTTGTCAATACTATATTTTTACAGAAATATTTTATGCGTTTTTATATTATAGTACCGTGATTATTTAACCACGAATTAGAGAATATTGCATAAAAATAGTAACAAAAAAAAAAAAAAAAAAAAAAAAAAAAAAAAAAAAAGCAGAAATTTCTTATCGGTGAGAGTGTCCTGAAAAAGCGTGGAGAATTCGAGCTCTGTTAAACGCTCTCTATGGCATAAGAATGGGTATGATCCTTAATTTGCAAAATGTATGCACACATTTAATACATGAGAGGGAATAAAACATCATTTGCTTGAATTAATTTAAATTTTGACTAAGATTGACTTCTATGTAGATTTTATTTTTAATTTTCTCTTTATTTTACTATAACCCATTTGATATAATTCATTGTTACTATACCAAGAAGATTTTAATTTAATATTAGATATTAATTGTCTTTTTCATTAAATTAATAAATGATTAATAACAAAAAAACATTTTGAAATATTGTCGTTTTTATTGTTAGGGTTCCCTTTGTATCCGTTACAATTTGCCCTAAATCCGGGGCAAATTGTAACAGGCAAATAATTTTTAAAAAATATTTTTTGTGCTAAAATTAGCAAAATTAACGAAAGTTTTTTTTTTTTTTTTTTTTTATGAATATGATATATGAATATGCATGCTGTGGAAAACAAAATTATAAACAGGGAAACGTAAATAAATTTCAAAATATACTCAATTTTCCAAAAACTGATACAACCTGCCCCACGCTCCCCTATATATATAAAGAAAAAGGACTTGATAAACTAACAAACAAAAAAAGAAAAAGAAAATATGTAAATACCAAAAAAGACAAAATATTATGTATTGATTGAAATGAAAACATAAAAGCTAGTTTTGAAAAATTCGTCCTCAAATATAAATAAATACAATGATGTCAAAATAAATAATGCACTAGCAGTTTAGTACATGGAATGATTATGCATTAAATATGTCGCAGTGTCTCATTAACAGGCTACAGACACTTATTCTTAGTTGAAAATAAGAAATCTAAAAATTTCTATAGAGATACTCTTAAGAAACATCTCAATAAATAATGTAGTATGAACTACATCCATAAAATATAATATGGAATAAAACATTTGCGATAAGGTCAACAATACGTTTTTCCCCGTTTTAACCCTTTAGTATTTTTTTAGGTAATAATGATAATAAAATGCGTAAACAAGAACTATTAAATAAAAAGTGAATAACCCAAGAAAAGTATTTAAATAGATTTTGGAATTAATTTAGTCGTGAAAATGAAAGTCAACTTCACTAGTTTATATATATATAATATATATTTTTTCATACATTTTAACAATTATAGAAAATCTTCTGATATGGCGCTTGAATATTTATAATAATGTAATTAGTAGGAAAAAAAATTGAATACTTTTGAATTTTTTTGATAAACTGTTATTTTTATTTTTATTTTAGAAGAAAATGCATGTACGTTATAGTGACGTTATAGTGATAATGAATACTACATTTTTCTAAAAAATAAATAAATAAATATAAAACTTTGAAAAATATTCAACTGTGAGCAAAGCGTAATTAGCGAAAATTATTTTGAAAAGGTCTCTACATTTCTTGCAAAGTACTACGAGTGTTTATAAGGAAAAAAATAATTGAATTAAAATTGAATTAATTATTATTAATTGTTTTCAATACTTATACATTAAAAACACACCGTTGCAATTAATATACATTTTATATTAAGAGAGGAAAATCATTCCATTTTGCATTACAAATAGCAATAATTACACATAAAACGACATAAAAAGTACTTAACAAGATTTAACACTTACTGTAACGAGATTAAAAAAATTTTACTTGATAAAAGTTTATTAGATTATTCATAGAATGCAAAAAGATTTCAAGAAAATTCTCTATGAAAAGCAATTTACTCTATAGTAATTAAATTATATTTACTTTAATTTGTGTATATTTTTTAAACACAGTGAAGCTATTCCTTTAGCTAAAACGAGTATAAAATTACAATCATTTTCTAGATACCACCACTTACTCAAGTGATAATACTAATAATATATAATATTTTTGTTTTACGGGTGAAAGAGAACCTTCGTAAATTAAATGTTTTTTCTGATTTTTTTTTTTTTTTTTTTTCCATGAAACGTTATAAAATTTAAAACTATTTTATATTTAAATTGTATAAAGACTATTGCATAAAAGTAGAATTGTAATTATTTCCCTTAATATTATATACCTATCAATCTCTCTATTAAATATTGCTTATTTTTAATCTTTATGCAATATATGTATATATATGCACATATACATATATATCAGCTGCGTATTATTGGACATCAACACTTAAAAGTACATAATAAAATTAATTATATATTATTTTGAATTGCTGCACATTTATTTTCAGTTTTGTCATTTATTGCAAAACTAATATCATAAGCTAAAAATAGCAGTATATTTATCCTGTTTTTACATACTCTATAAAACATTCATTTACGGAGAATTTATTAAAAGTTAATACCTGAATATATGCAATAAAAAAATTAATAAATTAATTTATTACAATTTAGTATATTAATGGTAGTTTAGTAATATTGTCTATAATAATTTAGTAGTTTTGTCTTTTACTCTAAAACTAATATCGTAATCAAATAATAAAAATATATTCCTCCATTTTAAAAATGTCTTGTAAAATAAATAGCTACGTACAATTTATTAAAAGCTAATAATTATAAGACATGCAAAAAACAATATTAATATATTCTTATACATGTTACTTTACTTACGTATATTGACTATCTAAGATATTTAAATCTACTCTGATTAGATCAGGGAATAATCAAATAAAATTCATACATTCTTAATTGTGCAATTAACTATTCTTAAAATACTAGTAATATTTATTAACCTGCTTTAATGAAACTGCCATGGTTGATTTGGCATATTACATTTCATAGTATTATATGTAATCAAAATTTTGCAAATAAAACTTTTTTTTTTAAACGTGTAATATAGGAATATAAATGGAAAACCATTTTTATAGCACAAAGCTATATACAACTTTACAATATTTTATTTAAAAAATAACTTTTAAAAAGTTCTAGTGTTTTTCTTGTATCAAAAAGTATAATTCCTTCGATTTCGCTCAAGAATCAAATATACCGCTTTTTTAAAAAACAGACACCCATAAATCAAAGTATAAAAATTTTCTTTGCAAACATTTTCATCAAAATCGGTACTCACTAAAATCCGGGTCCTCTAATGACTAACCCAATCAGATTAGCATGAAAAGTGACAGAATCGGCTGCGAGAAGGAAAAGGGGGGAAAAGTATCAAGCACTTTTCCAGGTGCATCTGTCTTTCCGGACTGTTACAGAAGTGCCTGAGTGAGTCGCTTTACCTTTAATGTTAAGTTGTTTCTGCGCAGACGTTAACTGCGATCGAAGCCAGAGTTTGGGAGCAGGGAAGTTTTCCGAGGGTTCAGGCTGTGAAAATATTCGGCACGCATAGGGGGTATTGGTAGTGAGTTTTCTTCTGCCAAATTCAATAAAAGCAATTTACTTTTTTTTTTTTTTGAAAATGGATTCAAAACGTGCCGTAATACTGAATTATGATTTTTTTTTTTTTTTTTTTTTTGTAATTTATAATATATTGTATAGAATTATTACTCAGACAAGTTCAGGAAAAGAAGTTATTTGAACACGTTGCATTACAAATGTAGTATGTTTTTTATATTATAAATTTTAGTCGCTTTTCTATTTTAATTAAAAAAAGAAAAAAGAAATCTACTGATAAATTAAATAAAATCAAAACATTTAATCGTTTCTTTAACCTTTCACCCACAATTTTTTTACAGACAGAATAATAGATTTCAGTGGGAAAAAAAAAAAAAAAATATATATATATATATATACATATATATATAAATTACAAGGAAAAAAAATCGTAATTTAAATAAAATTGATAAAATTTTTGAAATAGTAATGCATTTTAAGTAAAAGAAAAAAATTCACCGTTAAAACAGAATGCATGATACAATTGCTTTACTTGCAAATTCAAAATGAATTCGGGAAAATTACTGTAAAATGTACAAAATAATGCACTTTATTATATAAACAGTGTGCACCATATGAATAAAGGAAGACTGAAGATAGCTGAATTAAAATTACTAGTATATTATTATTTACCTTTATAAGTAAGCCGTATAAAAAAATCTAAAAAAATCTCGTGTTTTGCTGAATGCTCCGTTGTTCATTTAAAGTCGATATTGTAATAGACTTAATAAATAATTATAATAGTAATAATAATCATAATAATAATTCCATGCGATTGACACGTAATGCGGTATTACTTCAACCATTTAATCATTAAAAAATAATTGTATTGCTTAGTTATTGAAGACCACATAAAAAAATATCTTTTCCTCTTTGCAATAATATAAGTTTAAAAAACTTATTCATGCAACTAAACATAAGATAAATCGATATTTTATAAAGAAAACGATGCAAATTAATATATATATATATATATACAAACAGATTACAAAATATAAATACTTTCATTGGAGAAAAACTATACTTAAAACGTTTTTCGAATAACTCCAAATTCGTGTGCATTTGATTCATCAGATACACGAAGAGAAAAGTTCGCACATGAGGAGATATAATATCATCAAATATTTTAAAATAATAATAATGCACCTTATTACACTGTAAACGTAAACGTCTTAAATTCAGTTAAAAAAGTGTCTTAAACGTATGGTCATTTTTTAAGCGAAAAAAAAATGTCTTACTTTTTAAGACACATTTTTGCAACTGAAATTAAGACACTGAAATGTCTTAAAACACCGCCATGTTTTTTAGGCTTAGAAACACCGCCATGTTAGGCTTAAAAACACCGCTATTTTTAAGGTTTTTTAATAAATAAATAAATAAATAAATAAATAAAGGTGACCTGCGATTCTGTTTTTCTGTTAAAAATAGATTTTAGAATTCTCTAGAGCATTAAAAAAAAAAAAAAAAATCTTAAAAAAAATTCTTTTCACCCAGCACGTGAATCGAACTCACATCAGTCGCGGAATACGAAACCATGCATCGGAAGTCGCAATTATTGCCACCTTGCCAATCAAGCCACCATTTCACACAAGAGAGATACTTTTTTTAATTATATGTAAGTCAGTATTAGCAAAACGCAGGTAATTACATGTTATAATTCGTATTTATTAATATAAAAGTATTAATAATATACTATCTAAGAGTTAATATGCATTATTATATTAAATTTTGTATCTAGAGGTTTAGAATTTTTAAAAAATGCATATAAAATATGTGATAAACTATCCTTATTTCGCCCTCAATATTTTTGGATAACGATATCCTCCTTTAAACTGTTTTTTAAAAGAAAACAAATTATGAACATAAATACCTGAAAATTCGTTGTTTTACGCTTAAGAACAAGTAAATATGTGGAAGAAAACAGATTTTAAATCGAAATTAAGATTAATAAATAAAAAACAGTGATGCACAAATTATTCAAGATTCGCTTTCTTAGCTGTAAGTTACTTGCTTTCATATTAATACTTTTTCTTTAAATATCAAATATTAGCTTTAAATACATAGCTTTTTTTTTTTTTTTTTTTTTTTTTTTTTTTACCGAATATTTTTTGCGTTATAATATATTGCTTTATGAGTTATAATAAACATAATTCATGCAAATATACAAATATCTAGAGTAATATTCATTAAAAAAATTTTTTTCATAAATTAATATTGTTTAAATTGCTTACGCTTTACAATTTAATATTTAAAATGTATTATATTTATTGAATGAAGAAAGAAATTTAAATAGGCTAGTATGTTCCTTAAAGTAGATTTCATATAAGAAAAAATGCCAAGAAATGCAAGTGTCTGAATTTCCAAAATGGACGAAAATTTAGACGCATTTGCTGTCTGAAATTTCTCATAGTTATGCATTTTAGATATTTTTTGTGTCTGAATTGGTATTTTAGGCATATTTCTGTCTTAAATTAAGATATCTATAATGTCTTAGGTGCATATTAAGGCATTTATGTATCTTAAATGATTTTTCAGTTGTTTTTATGTCTTAAATTAAGACACCTTTTTTTGCAGTGTATGCACAGTAAAACCTGTGATGATTGATGATCAACAGTGCAACTGTTTTCTAGTTAACTTAGGCAAGTGGACAACTCTTAAGTGCGCATATTATTCCTTTGCAAAAATAAAAACCCATTTATTTAAATCTATGCTTACTTTTAATGTCTATAATTGTATTTTTTAGTAACTATATTTATTATTGATAATGTATAACACTCAAATAATAAAATCACAGCTTGAAGAAATATATATCTAAATCATGGAAAACTCGAACAATAAGGCAGATATGCTAACCTTTTAATTAACTGGATATTATCTTAATGACTAGAGCACTGTTAGTACCCGCCCATTTCTCACACAATTTTAATGAAATTTTCTTCAATATGCAATGAAGGTTAGTTTAGTTATATGAAGATTAGTTACTGATATCATGAATTACTGATAACATGAACAACTTTCTTTTCCTCCTTGAGATTCACGTTAACGAGGTTCAACTGTACTAGTAAAATAGTCAATTTCTTTTCTTGAATCCACTTATTTGTGAAACATGAACCAACCAAAAATAATTTATAAATGAACTATTGCAATATAATTCTAGAGGAAAAGATATATTCTACATAAAAATCTTTCATATTCATTTACAGGGCTAACCGAAAGAAGTAGAAGTTAGTGGGACACTCTGCTTGGAAATTGCTGGAAGTGTTTTTCGAAAGGCGCTGTGTGTTTTTAATATAGGATTATATTTAAATATACTATATTGTGTGTATATAATTTACAGAAGGCATACAGTACTACCAATAATTAAACAAAAACAATCTTTTTATTGAATGTAATTAGCGAAAGTGCTTTACACTATATTTTACCATCTTCGGGAAAACAACAAAAATTTAAAGTTAATTCTCCATACTCAAACGGTAAATAATGTATTTTTAATTTAAATTTTCGAGTGTTATATATATATATATATATATATATATATATATATATAATTATACATTTTGAGGTTTTCTGAATGCTAAAGTCAAGTTTTTAACTGTGGATCTTTGTATATGTCTGTTATCAGCGTAATTTCAAAGCATATAATTATAGGCCATTCAAATGTTGTATTCTGAAATTCATATAAGTTTGCCACTTAAAGAGTTTGATCAAGATTGATAAGTTTTAAAGAGTGGTGCGAGTGAATGTAGTCTGAATATTTTGGAATAAATTTTCAACACTTAACAAAAGCCTTGAATTCTATATAAATGCAGGTACTATTTTCAAATAGGGGGTTGGTATGCGGTAGACACCCCTCCCCCCCCCTCCTCACACAGAATTTTCTCAAATAAAATTGTTCCTCAACCTAGTCTGAATTCTTTTTTGATGTAGATTTTTATTATTTTGTCCTCATTCTACAATCTGTCTTTATAATTATGAAATGCAAGGTCACAGTAAATTGTTCGAGTGTCCCACTAGAGCATTTTTCTTACTTTCTTTTTACACAACAATCATATAACACAGTTATCAATGTCTAAATTTCAACACATATTTCCTGAAAAATGTATTTTATATTCAAAGTAGACGTCGTTTTGGCTAAATAACAAATAAAGCGTTTGGATGGAAATAAATCGATTTTTATCACGTTTTTGTGTTAGCTTTTTAAAAGTTTATTTTCTTTCTCTATTTTTTTTTTTTTCAAGTAAATATCCCAGTTTGTGATTTATATATTTACGTAACGCAAGGTAATCTCTGTAATAAACTAAAATTTAATTAATTAAATTAATTTTTACTTTAAATTTTAACTTTATGGTTTATTTGTTAAAAATTAGAAGTAACTAAATACATTAAAATGTAAACTAAAAAATATTTTTCTTAATCGTTCAGTAGCTGAATTCATTTCACTTATCAACTGTGAATTCAACTGTTTTCGATCTCATGGCTGTTGTGGAGTGTTTCACCTTTTCCATCATGCTTTTCAAGGGTAAAGAAAGTTAAAATTTAGTTTTATTAAATTTCCTTAGGGTTGATTTATTATGAAGGGATTGGTGTTTTATGTGTAGTAAGTTTATTTCTCTCATGGTTTTTCCACTTCATAAATTTATTATGAAAAAAATCTGGAGTGACTCCACTCGACTTTCCGAACATTGAGTAATTAACAGTTTTGTAGATAAAGTAAAGAAAGAGTAGTTGTTAAACAAACAAAAGAGAGAAAACCATAATAGAGTGTTTGAGTATTTTTCTCCATCTATTACACGTTGTTTTATTTAACGCTACTGAACTTTGAGCCCATAGATCATAATGATAAAGAAATTTTCGTTGTGTCCCTGTAAAAACCTATAAATGCTAGATTCACCAAAATGCTTATAGTTAGTGCAACAGTGATTTATAATACTCATATAAATTTTCAGCTGAATTCAATAAGGCGTTTAGATGCTATCGTACTTTTTAAAATTTAGTCCCATAGGCCATAATCATAAAGAATTTTTCTTTGTGTCCCTGTAAAAAAACTGTAAGTGCTAGATTCACCAAAATCTATACAGTTAGTTCAACTGTGATCTATAACATGTGTACAAATTTTTTGCTCAGATTAATGAGGCGTTTAGACGCTATCACATTTTAAAAAATTTGGCCCCATAGGCATAATGATAAAGAATTTTTCTTTGTGTCCCTGTAAAAAAACTATAAGTGCTAGATTGTCTAAAATCTATACAGATTGAGTATTTGTGATCTATAATATGTGTATAAAACGCACTTTTAAGATTTTGCTCCCATAGGCCATAATGATAAAGAATTTTTCTTTGTGTCCCTGTAAAAAAACTATAAGTGCTAGATTCACCAAAATCTATAGGGTTCGTACTATGGTGACTTACAATATGCGTACCAACTTTCAGGTTAATCGAACAAAGCGTTTAGACGCTAGCGTGTTCACTCACAGACATACACACATACACACATACACACATACATACATCATCGTAAAAATAGTGAAAACGGACTCAGGGGACCTCAAAACGTATAGAAACATCAAAATCTCGAATTCGGATTTTTGACATGATTACAATACTTTCCTCACTATAGTGTTCGGAAAGTAAAAATTGGTCTTTGAAATTAATATGTTTATTTCTTTCTTGGTTTTTTCCACTTCATAAGTTTGTTTCTAATTTGATATTTTTTCAACATTTTGTTTGAAATTATTTTCAAGTCTTTTAGGTGACCTCGGGCATGGCATGCTGTAAATTTTTAGCAGTTTACAAACAGCATGACAGAATTATCACCTATTTGCACGCTTCAATATCGGGTCGCTTTTATTTTTTCTTTTCATCAACTTCATTCATTCATTCATTTTTTTTTTAATAGTTCTTTATGTGATACTTCTTTTCATAGAATGCAGTGTTTGAAAGGGTTTTCAATGTATATATATATATATATTACACAGCGAAAATTTTTGAAAATATCGCTCTTTGTAACGGTTGAATTGCCACATATTTACTAGACCATATTTTAGATTACGCCTCTCGAAATGCATTGTTAGGGCGAAATTCAGGATATTTCTTTGACCGTAACTTATCCCTTCCGTGGAGGATCAAAATTGTGATGGCATGTCTCTGGACCACCTCTTGGGGTGTGTCTCAGATCGTCGCCAATTGCCCCTCTGCGCAGCACTGGTGCGACGTTAAACCCAACCACCCAACCACCCTTGACCGTAACTTATATAAATAAAGTAATACTGCCTCTAAAAATATTCAAAATTAAATTACTAATGCCCAATTTTTCTCTAAAATATCAAAAACATAAAGAATTGTTAAATATTAAATAATATTAGAGATATATTAATTTTGTCATAAAAACTGAATTTATAGATTTTTTTTTTTTTTTTAAGAATCATTTAGATTTTAATAATTTTTTTTTTTTTTTTTTTTTTTTTTTTTTTTTTAAGATTCTGCTAATTTCTTTAGAACTTAAAGTGGATTTTTCCTTGTTAAACCTGAAGTCGAATTTACTTTTATTTAAATATCGGTACTTTTATTTTATAGATGCCTCCATATTTAGTGCTTTTTCTTTTCATAGTAATTATTGTAGCAGCTTTATAGTGTTAATAGTTCTTTTCTTTCACACAGGCCCGTCATATATTAACCATTTTATAGAATTTTTATTGTACATTTATAGTAATTTCTGTGCTACTTTTTATGGTATATTTACTTATATCTTTTACCTTTTATAAAGGAAAAGGTATGTATCCGCTGTAAAAGAAAAGCACCAAAATTATCTTTCTAAAATTATGGACTATTTTTAAATGTTCATCACTAATTACCGGTGAAGAAGAATGTTTTTTCTTCTAATCGCAGTGAAATCGCGATGATTTAATTTCTGAAGGTAATATTATCTAATATAATTATTGATATCTGTATAATTTATAATTAACTAATTTTACAGCATCTAGTTTTATGTTTTTCGCAACTTAATTGTAATTATATTTATCGATGACCAATCTAATAGTTTTTATTTTTTATTTACCACTATAATAACTGTTTAGCAAGTTTAATCTTATTATTTGTACATTTATATTGTAATGAGTTTAAATACTCTTAAATTATTCTTGCTTCTTTCATATTAATATACTACAAATGGATGATCGGTAATTTTTTTATTTGTTATTTTTCATTTTCATTCTCATTTTCATTTATTTATTTATTATTTTTTTTTCACATATTACATGTTTAATAATTCATTCTTTAGATATTTGCATTGTTGCACAGAGGTAGTGATTTTTTAATGATCTTATGCATCATAGTCTCAGAAACAACTCTTTTTCTATTTTCCTGCTGCTGTAATTGCCCATGATAAAGATATAGCAGTATTATGGGAAATGTTATTTTTCTATATTTATAACTTTTTTAATGTGTTTTACTTTTTATAAAGCTTCTCTTACAAATGTGATTGTTTATTGATTCATTCAAGTGTTCTTTTCGAGTGTCTGATCATTATAAATACGAATTATATACGAGGGTAAGTCAAAAATTATCCGCAATGTAGCTAATAACTTTTCTTACAGTGTTCATGCAGAAGTCTGTCCTAGTTTATATTATTGACATGATGTTGCGGTCCTGCAATGAAAGTTTGATCCTAATTCCAGTAGAGGTTTGCACCAAGCACCAAAGAGGAACAACGAGCAGTGATCCGGTTTTTGTGGTCGGAAGGTGTATCAGGGGCCACAATCCATCAAAGAATTTCGGCACAGTACGGGAACAGTGCCATGCCACAGTGGAGTGTCTACGAATGGATTGACAAATTCAAAAATGGTCGCACCAGTCCTGATCACTGCCCGTTGTTCCTCTTTGGTGCAAACCTCTAATGGAGCGGCCATGATCTATCTGTACCAAAAGAAAGACAAATGGAGGAATTAGGATCAAACTTTCATAGCAGGACCGCAACATCATAACAATAATATAAACTAGGACAGACTTCCGTATGAACATTGTAAGAAAAGTTATTAGCTACATTGCGGATAATTTTTGACTTACCCTCGTATAGATATATATATATCTATATAAGTCGGTATAGTATGATTCTTCTTTCACATTGTTAATGTAGATTTTATATTATACCGAATAGTGAATTGATTTAGATGGCATGTATATAAATGTTCTGATTAAAAGAAGTATCCCTATATTTGATTTAAACAGCTCTTTATTACGATAAAGTTTTTACTACGAAATTCAGTACAATATGTTTTCGAGAATCATGAATTTAACTATTAATAATCAGTTTCTTGATAATTAATCTAAATTTAGAGATACGGACGTATACCAAGCTGTTAATATCTATATACATACTAGATAACAATAATAAATTAATGAAATATGTATACTATTTTTTTTTTTTTTTTTTTTTTTTTTTGTATGTAAAAATTTATTGAAAGTAAGTTTTTGTATCTCTGAGAAAAGTATTGCATATATGTAGCTTAGCTTTGTTTTTACAAATTAATTTTATTTATTTTCCATCTGAGTGATAGCAAAAAGCTAATGTTTATACTACATATTAAATCATTTACAAGATGCAGTTTTAAACTCTGATTGTTGCTTCAGTTCAAGGTACTAAACATTTTTACTTTATTTAATTATTTAGATAAAAAATTTTAGATTATTAATTATATATTTGTGAGTTATTGAAATTTGAATTTAAACAATAACAATAATAATAATACCCAACAAACACAGAGCTATCGGTAGACAATAGGCTCATTGCCGGCTGCCGTTTTAAGCAATAACGGACCAATGCTGCCTGCCAATACCGGATACATATCCTTTGTAGTCATTCGGGCGGCAGTCGTCCGATTGACTGGTACACAATCGGCCCGTTGCCGGCAAAACTGACACCGCGCTGACACCAAATCGTTTCTGAACCAAACATATACTGGTAATGGACCGGCAAATAGAAATGGCAAATAGAAAAGTGCCGAAAAAAAAAGTTTCCTCCCCGTCCGATCTTATCTTAAGTACTGCCATCTATAAAACGGATCGTGAACTTTTATGTTTTCATTTTACGCTTTATCTGTCCGAGGAGAAGGACAAAACTCCCAATCATTCCAACTAGTGGTTTCTCTATGCAGTGTGCATGCGCTTTACCATTCGACTATCCGCGCTTATAAAATTGCATCTCGATAAAGGATAGTTTCGTTATTAAATATTTTAATACATATTGTATACTTTTATGAGATGTTATAATTAAATTAAAACTTTAAAAATAAATATAATCAAAATAAATATAATTAAATTAATTTTAAGTTGTGATTTAGATCAAATATTTTTTTAAAATAAAATTAGAATATCAAATAGTTACTTAAAAAAATATATATTTGAAATATAAAGCATTGTTTAATGAAAATATTTAAGTTCAGTGAAATCATTAAAATTTTGTCTGTTAATAAAATTTTATTTTGAGTTTAATACTTTAGTGGATTTAAGCGGTCCGGTAACAGCAACCGACATTGTTTTCTGCTGATGGTTGCCGGCATTATACTGACTACTCGTCGACAGTAATGAGCCTTTGCCGATAGTAAGCCGACATTGCCGACTGCGGGCCGACTCTATGCCGATAGGGTTGCGTTTGTTGGGTATTGTTTGAGAATGAATTTAATTAGTAAAAATTAATACCATTCCATATTTAAATGTAAATATGAAAAGTTAAGAATAATTTCTTAAATAAAAATGCGAAGTCAAAGAAAAAAAAAAAAACTTCGATGTGTTGTTTTGTGATGTAGCGATAAGACAGGTTTACTTGCAAGGGTGTCTTATGTGTATGAGTGATACACTGTGCGTGGCGTATTTCTAAAGCGTTCTCGTATAGCTCGGCCCGATGACTGCGATCTGGGCTCATACCAGGCACTTTCATCATCCCAAAATACATGACACGAAATTACTAAAATTACTAATATATTGATAAAATTGTCAGTTAAATAAAATTGTATTAATTATCGTTATTCATTTTAAAAATGATACTTTAAATATTAAAAAACGTCCGTTTTGGTTTGGTTAACAGTTAATTAAATAAATAAATTTTCTCGATCTCATTTTCATTAGAAAATGTATACATATTGATTTTCTGAATGTATTCATGTAAAAATATTTTTATACATTTTTATTTAATTAGGTATGACGTTCATTTATGTATAAGGGAGGAGGGGATCAAATCTAAGAATTAAATTTTCACTCACTTCGTATCAGTCAATTGAGCTAAAATTTGTATACATGTAGAACATCGGTGAAAATACATTCTTTGGTGAGATCCCCAAATCCAGCTCAAATTTGTTTTCGAATTTTAACGTATTTTGTACAATCAGATTGAGGTGAAATTTTGCGTACATTTATATATCAGAGTAAAACATATCTTTAAGAAGTAAAAAAATCTGGTGTGTCACTAACACGACTTTCTCTTACCCTGAAATTTAATACTATAAATATAAGTTGGAGATTAAGAGGTAAGACAACGAGAACTGATATGTGAACTTATGTTAAAATAATCCAAATTAGGTTTCGGCAGAGTTTTATATGATAACTAGATCTGTATGAAGGGGGCTTCCGCCCCCTCAACCCCCCGTTTCATTACTGCACATACATTTATATAGAATTTAAATCTGTTATTAAAATTAAAAGTTTTATTAAAGTTAAAAGTTCACTTAATATTATTCAAACAACATTCACACGCAACATTCCTTGAAACTTATCAGTCTTGATCAAACTTTTCCAGCAACAAACTTATATTAACTTGAAAATACAACTTTTGGATCTCCTAAAATTATTCGTTTTTAAGTTATTCTAAGACAAAGATCAAATGTTAAAAATTTGACTTCGGTAATCAGGAAGCCCCCAAACGTATAAATATACAAAAAAAAAAAAGCGATGAATATTTAGCTTTAACACATATTATTTACCGTGTCTATGAGGAATTAATTTCAGTTCCTGAGCAATTTTCCAGGTCATGGTAAAATATTATAGTAAAGCACTTTCATTAAAAAAAAAAGAACGTTATCGCTTAAATATTTGCAGCCATGTATACCTTTTGAAGATTATGTACAGACCAAATGGTGCACCTAAATATAACCCTATAGTAATAACACACGACACAATCTGAAATACACGTCCATCAGTTTTCAGCTATTGTCGCACTATAATCTAAGTTCTTTTGTGTAGCCTTGTAAATGAGCAATGAATGATTTCCCAACCATATTCTGCATGAGACATTTTTTTATGCATAAAAAAATATATATATTCATTTTATTTGTTTTAATGCAGTCTATAACTGTTAAACTGTACTTACCTGTAATTTCCCCCATAGACGTAATGCATTTGAATTCTCTTGGGTGTCCCTGTACAATAACCATTTGCTTTATCTCAACGAAAAGCTTAGTGTAGCATCCCTATATCTTATACATTTAGAATACCAATTTTGTATTTTCTGCTACCAATTGTTCTTGCGATATGCTGATAACAGACAGACACACAGACACACACACACACACACACAGACCAACCGCTAAAAACATTATTTTCAAATTCAGGAGATCTCAAAACGTGTAAAGATAAGAAAATCTCGCTTTCGAAAATTTGACCCAAAAACAATACTTTCTATACCTTATGGGTAAGAGAAAGTAAAAAGTAAGTGTGGAGATCAAGAGGTCTTGTTTCCAAATCTAACACAATGTTTGTTTTGAAATTTAATCTATTTCCTATCATGTGATTTAGTTGAAATTTAACATACATGTATGACTCCGACGACGATACATGCTTAAACACTAACGGACTTAGATGGGGAGAGGCAGAAGTCCTTATCATCCATCTTCAGCTCAAAATTCCTTTTTCGAATTTTAATCTACTTACTGGATGTTCAATCTTCCAGCCAGTTACCTTACGTAGGGTTTTTAATATTTTTTAAATTAACTGTAAATAGTGTAAATTTCTCTTTTGTAATTTGTAAATTGTAATTTTAATTTTAATAATTGTAAATAATGTAAATATTTTTTCTCTGACTGCCTAACAGTTTTGCTAGGCTAAAAATTTTAAATTTTTCTTTATTTTGTATTATTCTAAATTGTATAGTATTATGACTGCTTAACAGTCTGGTTAGGCCTATCACTATTATCTAAAAAAAAATTGTAGGTTTAGTGTTCCTTCCCCTGTTGCCATAAGTATCCCAGCTTCCAGACCGGCTCTGCTCTGCCTCTCTCTTCCATCAAGCTGCTGAATGCATCAACTCATCACGCCAGGGTCCCTTGGGAACCCACTCAGATCTTGTTCCGAACATCTTGATGATGCAAGCCCTCCTTCTGTATTTTGTCTTCCACAGGTGAAGGTAAGCGGCTGTCTCGACAGCCGTAAGTACTTCGTAAGAACGTGATGATGATGATGATGAATCTACTTACTATCATCCGAGTGAATTGAAATTTTGCGTACATTATATAGCCACATCCGGTGAATTGGAATTTTAACAAACATTTTGAAATAAAAGTATGCCTTTACGTTTTTCAATTTATGTATTATCATTTTCAATACTTTTAATAGTTAAAAAAAAAAAAAAAAAAGATGATCTTATTTGTAAATATTCTTTTCTGAAAAAGAACATTAAACATTATTTTTAAGTATACGTTTGCCATATTCACATTTAGCACATATTGTATCAAAGCAAGTAACAATAATCATCGTCTTTGCAATATTACAAAACTAATCTGTGTTATTAATATTCTTAAATTAATAATTTCTTTAAATTATACTTCCTAATTTAAACCAATTAAATAATAGAGAAACAGATTTACATAATCAATTGCATAAAAGATGGAAAAATCTGAATATTTCATTATAATCGAATTTAATTAATCACAAGTATAGGTTTAGTGATCTTTTGCACTCTTTAAAAAATAAATGAATGAATATCAAAAATAAATATAAGAAGAAAATATAGTATTTTAGGGGAAATTTCCTTTTTTTCTGCTTAAACAACGAAATTTGAATTTAAGTTATATCTATTTTCGCGCAGAGTTTTCCAATACATTTAACTTGAAACTTCTCTTTAAACAATTGAGTGGAAGTAGCTTTACAGATGAAATTTTAAGGAAGTTTTTAAAAATATTCATATTTTGAAATAGTAATAGGAATAAAAATAACAAGTATCACAAAATAACAAGCGTGACTGGATAAAGATTTTCATTCGAAATAAAAAATCAGTTCATAAAAAAGATTTTATCTTTTATAAGTTAAATTGTTTGAAATGGCATGATTATTTAAAGTATTAAACTTTTATGTTCAAAATTTTATCCCAAATTTTGCTTTGCGAAAACTATAAAATGCTTAGTTAGATACATATTACAAAATATTCTTTTAACTAAATATTTTATTACCTATGAACTACATGCAACTTGAGGTTTATTTTAAACTTTATGATCGTTTTGTTTTGAAATTCGCACAGTCAGCATTTTTCTTCAATTTCAAAAGAGTTGTCGGGAAAAATTTTCTTAGGTTGTAAAGATTTTTACGGGCGTAAATGAGACATTCATAACCAAAAGAATAACTATAACAAATGATTATTTTGAGAATTTAAATGGAACTTATGTATGTGTATGTTATTTATTTATTTATTTTTTATTTTTTTATTCTTAAACAAATCATTGTCCCCGTATTATTTCAGGCTATGTTCTATTGTTTAGATGTATTTTTTTCTTATGCGTATTTCTAAAAGTGGTACTTTTCAAAATGTTTATTGAAATCTGCAGTGGAAGGTGGCGGAAATCAATCTAAATAATAAAGATAAGTTTTTGTCTATATGCCTCTCTGTTTTCCTACGTTTTTTCTGGGACTCGGGACTATGAGTTAAAAAACTTGACAGTGGACAACTATAACCCTGCAGGAGCATTCCTGATAAAGATTTTTTTCTACTTTGGTTTTAAATTATTATTATTATTATTTTTTTTTTTTTTACTCACGTTTTGTAATTTCTATTGTTTTTTCTGTTTGAGTTTAAAAGAATTATTCTTTCATTTCAATCGTCTGCATTTCTTGGGAATGGCTATTTTACAATTTATCTAATAAAGATTTTTGAAAGAGAAATATATGTACTATAGCTGCTATCATTTCAAATTTATTATCCTATTTAACAACACTATTTTTTTTTTAAAGATACACGGTTATTTTCTGACTAAAAAGGAAGGACATGTTTAATTTGATTCCTCTGTACTTCACAAGATTTTCAAAGGATATTATTTTTGATTAATAGAAATCCAAGCTTTTCTTTCTTCCCAATTACTTTTATTTGATTTAAACAATATGTACATACGGTCTAAGACATATTAAACCCAAGAGAGAATTATAAAGCTATTTTCAAATAAACTGTCTGCTTCTTTGATGTTTGCATCAGACATAAAATCAATTAGTTTTTAATGAAAAAAAAAACTTCCTTATTGAATTCTGGCAGTTTAGTGATAATTATTCGTTTTATTCTTAATATTTCAGAAGTAAAATTAAATCTTTAATATGTGATACGTTTAAAAACTAAAACATAAGTTTTGAAATGTTTTTGATGTTAACATTCTTAGGAAAACCAAGTGCACATAATAAAAAATTAATAAAAATGTATAACTCTTAAATGAGTAATAATTATAATTCAATAATTAAAAATTGTATATTTACAGGTAACCATGAAAAGATTAAAAACACATAATATATAGAAAGAACTTTGTAATAAAGTAAAATATATTAAAATTATGGTTTTTTACATTATTGTAAATTAAAAGAAATTATATTTATTGGAAGTGATATATATATATCACACTTTTGAATGACATTATGTTCTTATTGTTGTTCCCAATCCTAAATTTTCCAGCATAGGCTAGACCATTTCCATGAAGCGAAAAATTGCCATAAAGCCTAAAATCAGTATCGGGTAGTTTAAAACCTCGCCTTTTGTAAAATATAGGCGGTTAAGCAAATGAGAGGGCGAGGTCTGATCATCTTCACACCATGGGCATTTCGGAAATATATGTATATATATATATATATATATATATATATATATATATATATATATATATATATATTACCTTGCTGGAAAGTGAGCCTTCTGATGTGCCCACTCAAGAAACGTGTGATGGACTGGAGAGACTCACCAGGGCTCTTTCCCTGTGTATCATGGCCAATTGCGTGGCATTTACAAATTTTATTCATTTCAGTTTTTTCGAGGTAGGCTATTTCGCTATTTGTAAAAATCCCGTAGGGTATCACATCGTCAGCAGAAGCGGTCTTGGCTAAAACATCAGCAGATTCATTTACTGAAATCCCGACATGGGATGGAACCTATTGAAAATGGATTATGTGTTTGAAGGAGAACCAGCAGATGAGAAATAAAATTTCTGACTCGTCCTATTCTTTACATTCTTCGAGTTAGAAAGTTGCTGTGTATTAGTTGAATTTCAATACATCATTATAATCCAGTTCCTCAGCACTGCAATTAAATTGACCGTTTTTAATTCCTATAAGCTGAGACCTAAATACTAAGCAGTGGTAGGCCTTTTTAAGCAGAATATTAATTGCATCAGAGGCGAGTTGGTATGTACACACCACTACCAGTTACTCCTCCGTCGTTCTCACTACCATCAGCATTAAAATCACAAGAGAGGATTGAGGCATATAGTTGATAATTTCTAAAGCCATTTGTTTAATAAATGCTGGTATCACGGAATTTTTATCACAGTTCTCAGAAATTCTTCATAGAAAATCAACTTATCTGAAGCAAAACCTTAAATTAACCATTATGTTCAGATGAGGTTTTAAAGAGTGCGGCTCCACAGCGCAACAGGGTAGGTCCAACGTTCTTGCAAGAGAGAAAAGACTGTGTTATTCCAAAAGTTGATTATGGAATGGCATTGCAAAAGACTAATTTTAACATTGATCTTAAAACATAATCTAAATAGATTATATTAAATGCTTTCTTTTTAACCCATTTTTCGCCAAACTTTTTTTTTTCAAACAACTCTTTAACGTAATGTATTCTTTATTAGACTTTAATAAATCCTCTATTTTTTTTTTTTTTTTTTTTTTTTTTAATGATACATTTAGATAGAACTTGGCTCGTTGCCAGCTTCATTTTAATAACAACGAGAAAGCTTTTGAAATAATGAATACATTTGATGCATATTGCGTCCTGTGTACAGGACTGTGACTAACATTGGATTAAGAGTATATAATCTGTTTGTGTATTTGTTCCTTCATATAAATAAATTAAAGATGTTATGTATTTAAAAATATAAAATTGTCTAAAGCCGATTAAAATGCTACTAATAAAACACTTACATAAATATTTTTTTTTATCGATATGGTAATTTTCTGACATATGTTGTAACATAAAAAGCTATAACTTTTAAATGGAAAATTCTAACTCAAAGTTACGTATTAAACTAAACAATAGAATATTTCTTATACTACATATAAAAAAATATTTTGTACAATATTTAACAATAATTTATTTTGACACGATAATCCTCAAACAAATGATACTATTTTTTACTAATCTGCATAAATTAATGCTAATACTAAACGGTATTATTTCAGACGAAATATAAAGATTAAAATTTTTAAACGTAGAAAATAAAAGTATTCATTTTCATTTTGCTAGTTTAAAAAAATAACCTAATGTCAAAATTATCCTTTCTGGTTTAGAAAAGATAAAAATGTAATTTTACGTAACATTTTGGAAAAGAAATAAAGGACATTAGATTTTTGAAGTTGCGATTATGTAAGGATATTATCTGCAAAATGATGTAATGAATAAAGCAATGGTTTAACAAAAGTTTCATTTATTAAGTTTTATTACTCGCCTTTTCAACATTCTAATAAATATTTTAAAGTGTATTTCTTTGCCTGAAGCAGAAATAATATTTTTAAAATAGGAACGTATCAATAGAATTTATTATTTTGCGACTATTTACAAATGGGTAATTAAATTTTAGACACATTTTGTATTAAATACTTTTAAATTGTTAGAAATGCAATAAAAATTGTGAAATAAAATTGCGTTTCGTTAATCATCAACAAAACGTTCCAATTCAAAGTTGACTTCGTTAAAAATGGAAAAAAACAGTATTACATTTTAAATTTCATTATGCTAGAATAAAAGAAATGAATGAATAATGTGTATTTCGTATTATTCAGTCATAAATTTTAAAAATATGGAATAATGTACTCGATTTTCTGAATATTTAGAAGTTATTGAACGTTTAAGTAAATTTAAATATGTGAATAATTAAATAAAGATAGGAATAAAGTATTAAATAGTGTATAATAAAGAACTGAATAAATAATTAAGGTATAATGATAAAGAATTAAACAATATATTAAATGAAGTGTTTAATAGCGTATATGAATATTTATTCCCGTGATTGTATATTTTTACAGTGGACTGAAAGGAATATGGATTCTTTTTTTTATGTCCCTGCAAGAAGGAAATTCATTGGTAAGTATGTGATTTGAAATAAGAACAAGTAACAGTCTATAGTAAAATTCTGAAACTTGTATTACATTTATCCTTTTTTAAATTATTTAATGTATTTTCGATAGAATGATTTAGAAACCAAAAAATTGCAGAGGAATATTTTTTTTACTTTCCGAACACTATAGTGAGGAAAGTATTGTAATCATGTCAAAAATCCGAATTCGAGATTTTGATGTTTCTATACGTTTCGAGGTCCAACGAGTCCGTTTTCACTATTTTTACGATGATATATGTATGTGTGTGTGTATGTATGTGTGTATGTATGTGTGTATGTCTGTGAGTGAACACACTAGCGTCTAAACGCTTGGTTCGAATAAGCTGAAAGTTGGTATGTATATTGTAAGTCACCATAGTAAGAACCCTATAGATTTTGGTGAATCTAGCACTTATAGTTTTTTTACAGGGACACAAAGAAAAATTCTTTATCATTATGGTCAAGGGACCAAAATCTTAAAAGTGCGATAGCATCTAAACGCCTTATTCAATTGAGCAAAAACTTTATAGGTCACAGATACTCAATCTGTATAGATTTTGGAGAATCTAGCACTTATAGTTTTTTTTACGACACAAAGAAAAATTCTTTGCCAAATTTTTAAAAGTGTGATAGCGTCTAAACGCCTTATTAATCTGAGCAAAGAATATGTACACATGTTATAGGTCACATTTGAACCAACTGTATAGATTCTGGTGAATCTAGCACTTACAGTTTTTTTACAGGGACACAAAGAAAAATTCCTTATCATTATGGCCTATGAGACCAAATTTTTAAAAGTGCAATAGCATCTAAACGCCTTATTCAATTGAGCTGAAAATTTGTATGAATATTATAAATCACTGTTGCACTAACTATAAGCATTTTGGGGAATTGTGGCCACCACGAGACTTTCTTCTATATTTTCCTATACAAATTCACTCAGTAACATTAATTAAAATAAAAAAAAAAGTGGGACTTTGACAAAATTGTGGGTAAAATGTGAAAATTTGTTTAAGTTTGTCAGAATTTAACAATTTTTACAGGGACAGAACGAAAAATTCTTTATTATTATGATCTAAGGGCTCAAAGTTCAGTAGCGTTAAATAAAACCTCGTGTGATATATGGAGAAAAATACTCAAACACTCTGTTATGGTTTTCTCTCTTTTGTTTGTTTAGCAACTCCTCTTTCTTTATTTTATCTACAAAACTGTTAGTTACTCAATGTTCGGAAAGTCGAGTGGAGTCACTCCAGATTTTTTTTTAAATGTTTCTTATAGATTCTTAATCATTAAGACCAAAAATAATGGTAAAAAAGAAATATATATATACACGTCGATTTTTTTTTTTTTTCAAAACTAATATATGTAGTTCAATTTACGTGAAATCTTGAAATCTGTTGAAATCTTGAAATCGTGAAATCTTAAAATCGTACTGTTAATTAGAAAAATATGTTAAAAAAATATTTCGTACTTAAAAACAATATTTAATAAAGTAAATATAAAGTAATATATATAAATTTGAAAATAGGAGTTATGTAGGGCAGCGGAAGGAGAAGCGGATTCGATGATTGGAGGAACATTAAAAAAAGAAGTAAAAGTTTCACAGTTTAAAAAGAGTGAACACAGAATGTAAAATACATCATGAAGAATATGTTTGCGCAATTAAGAGAAATACAGAGCTGCCAAACTAATCCGGCAAATTGTTAGTACCGTCCCTTTTCCACATCACTTAATTTTTAGAGTAATTCTCTTCAAATGCATTTACAATGAATAAAGAAAAAAAATACTTCAAAAATTTATTGGTGTAGAAAAAGGGGTGGTACTAACAATTAGCCGGATTAGTTTGGCAGCTCTGGAAATAATGCGTTTAGTTCAATGTAATAGAAAGTTATTTTTTTTTCTTTTATTGTAAACTAACAACAGATTTTTTCTTCTACAAAATAGCAAAAATACTGAAAAACAGAACAAAAGAAAGAAAAAAAAATGCATTTTACAATATCATTTTCCATAATAGACGAGGCCAAAGAAAGATTTTTTGAAGCCAGTTTGTCATCCTATGAGTAAATAAGAAAGATTTTAATTTTGAAATGGAAAAAAAAGAAAAAAAAAAGAAGAAGAAGGAAAAGACAGAAAGAAAAAAGAAAGAAAGAGTACATGGACAGAGTATAAGACAGAAATAATAGTTATTATCGGATTCAGCATATTCGATTTTTTTTTTTTAATTCACAAATATATACATATCTGCGATATATATATATTGCAGTTGAAAAATATTTTCTTCTGCAGATTTTTATTTTTATCGAAAAGTCAATGTCGTGAGCCTGCGGAAACACCAACTTTTAGGTTTGTCTGCAAAAATCATTCAATCGATTTAAAATTTTGTACATACACTTATGACTTACGCGAAATTCACTGTATGGTTTTTTGGTTTATATTTTTGGCTCGTGTTTTTAAGAAATTGTTTTCGTACAAATTGTTTTCGTACCTCTACGTCTTATGGATAAGATTTCATTTATGAGAAAACATCGCTAAACTATTTTCAATAAATTTTCATACATAATTCGTATGTTTAGAAGCTTAGTTTAAAAATGAATTGGTGTACATATATTTAGAAATTTGTTTACATGTCCACACAAAAGAATTACGATCCTTTTATATTATGCTTGATAAATACAAGTTGTGTGTTTTTTGTAGTGTTACACCTAAGTTTAATATATATATATCCATTACGAAGACTTAATTATATAGATTTTCATGCAATTTTGTTTTCTTTTGCGTACTGAGTTACACAAAGCAATTTGAATGCATGAAGGTTTATGAATAACACTTTTTTTAAGTGAATTTCAATCACATTTTCTTTTGAAGTTCATCAGATTCATCATTACTCTGCTTTCAGCATGCATATATTTTCAAATATTATTAAGTTGCTTAAATGAACCGCTTTATTTTAAAAGGGGACTTCTGCCGTTTTTGTAATTTTACAGGAGAGTCAAAAAACTTCCTAATTTGTGGTTTAATTTATCTTGATGTACAAATTTTTGCCAGCTAATAGTACTCATTGATATACATATTTTAATGTATAAAAACCAAATTTGTGGTCAATACTTTTTTCAAAAAAAGAAATTATTTATGCAGCAGAAGTCCCCTTTTAAAATAAAATGCAGAAATGTCATTTAATTTTTAAGGAAATAATGAAAAAAATAAAGTGTAATGAATTATCTTATATCAAATATTCCAAATAAATTGCGAATACGTAAGAAAGTAATTAAATACAAAGGTAAATTCACCAGCATGTGTAATTTACAAATCAATTTCACTTTCAACCGTAATAATTGTATATTCCGTAATAATTGTATCACAAACAGCCAGATGATCCTGAGGAATGAATTTAAGAGTTTTTTTTATATCGTCTACTTTACTTTTCAGTATGGGTCTTCAAGAAACATTCCCTTTACCAGGCAAAGACAAGTTTTTTTGCGTGTTTCATAATCTAAATTTGTGCAGAGTTAAACCCACAATAAAGTTTTGGTGGCAAGTATCGCAGGGTTAGAATCTTACATTTCAGATAGTGATATGTTGATATTGTAACAGAAACATTTTCTGATAAAAAATTCTCGATATCAGCTGTTAAAATCCAAAACATCACGATGTGTAGGTTGAACAATTGTAAATTTCTGCAATTTTTTCGAAACCTTTTTTATCAAGTCATCATATTCATCCATTGTATAAATACTTTGAGTTTTTCTAATAATCCTTCTAATAACAGAAAAATCCCTATCACAGGGCATGAAAGAGTGCTGCAGAAGTCCCCTTTTAAAATAAAACGCAACTTTTAAAGCGTCCCTGTAGACATACTTATAAGCCAAAAAGTCTCGTTTCTTCATTAAATAATAGATCTATGTCCCTTTTACTGAAAAAGGGGAAAAAGCGAAATTCGATAAAATGGTAGAAGTCCCCTTTTAAAATAAAGCGGTTCAAATGTGTTTAAATGCATAGTTAATGTAGATCATGGTATCAATGAAATGAGCAATTATTTTTCAAGCAATATATACATGCATATTTTACATGATAACTGCTATAAAGTATTATTCATGGTTACACTCCATTTTAAGCTCTCATTTTGGTATAATGAAGAGGTTGGTGTATCGGTGGCAAACGTTGTTTTACGGAAATATATATATAATTGATTTCTGTAATACATCTCTCTCTCTCTCTCTCTCTCTCTATCTATCTATCTATCTATCTATCTATCTCTATATGCATACATATATATATGTATATATATAAAGAGAGAGACAGAGGGGGAAAAGGGGAAGAGTACATAGACTATAGTATAACTAAATTTAACTGCTGATTAATAAGTTACATAAATAAAATTCTTAATAAAATAATCCACTCGTTAGTCTCAATATAACAAAAATGCGTAAATGTTTTCCTCTGATAAAAGAAATATAAATAATACACATAAACTTTAGTGTAATTACCTTACTTTATTACAGTAGTATAACATATATAAGTTTTTTATAAACAATTTAACCATATTAGAAATCTGAATAATTTGTGTCTATAAACCGTAATGTATTAGAATTACATTCCTATAAAAGAATTCTAAGATTTACACTCATTAAAATGTATAAGTCCTGCAGAAAAGATTTATAACATACAAAATAAATAAATAAATATCATTTTAGAAAAATGTATGTGTCTAGACTCTAGCTCACGTGAAGTATTTTTAATGCATGGCCGTAATAAAGGAGAAGTATTTCTTGTATTGCAGAAGTAAAAATTTATGTGTGTTTCTGTGGACATTGAAACCTATAAAATTTGTGCAACGTATTATAATAAACATACCAAATATGGGTAAATTCAGAAGTTGTAATCAGATGCTATTGGTTTCTTACACACACACAAATACGCAAAATCATACACACATTAAAGAAACATGCACATTTACATACCTTCATTTATATATGTTTACATACACAAATGCAAGTAACAGATTGAATTTAGCATACCTAAGAACCTATGTAGATGCACGTCCACCAATATCTCATAATCAGGTTCTTCTTCATATAGTAATTATTTGGAAAAAAAAATAATAGCATTAACATTAATTTTTAAAACAACAATGCTTTTTTTAAAGGAGAATGTTTAATACATGAGGAAAGAGAAAACTAGTTGGCATAGGTGGACTCTGTTCAGTTCCCCATCATATTTATGTTCTCATAGATTTCTAGTGCGAGATGTATTATAATCATGTTCAGAGAAATGAATTTGACCAAAGCTTGATACAGTGACAGAATGAAATCCCCGCCTAATAGGCTACCCACCATTCACTTCGATATATTTATCTTCTTCTAATCTATTAATTTATTTTATCAGGGTCAATTCCGTTGTTTAGTTTTCATGCTACTATTGCAATGCAATAATCCTCAAAATTCATATTTATACGAAAAATTTACAATTTAGCTATGTTGATAAAATCGTAAATTACGAAATTTTCCTATTAGAATATTTGTATTAAATCATGTTCAAACAAATATCATAAATGTAATTTTGAAGTTGTGTAATGTATTTATGATCTTCAAAATGGAAGTTTATGCTCAATTTTGCCTTATTCTGACATGTTAAGTAAATTGTAAATTCCAAATAACTTACGAATTTTTTAAACTGGAAAAATCATAGTCTATGATATTCATGCCAGTATCCAAAATAATATTGAAAAAGTGGTTTGACATCTTTACGATGAAAATATCCCTCAAGATTGACGTTTATGTGAAATTTTGCTCTATTCTGCCATGTTAAGAAATTCGTAAATTTCCAATAACTTACGAAATTTTTATATTGTAAAATTCATAGTAATTAATATTCATGCCAGTGTCCTAAATAATATTTCAAAAGTAGTCTGACATCTTTACGATGAAAATATCTCTCAAAATTGACGTTTATGTGAAATTTTGGTACTTACATATTAACGCAACCAGGCCAAAATTCGCATAAATCGCCAAATTTGGCGAGCCTACTTACGGCAACCCTACGTGTTATACGTGGTTTTTCGTAAAGAAATTATTTTGCTTACTGGTTAGATTGAATGCCATGAAATACTTTAACTAATACTAATAACCTAACTAATAATAATAATAACTTAATAATAATAATAATAATAATAACTAATAATAATAATAATATACTTATAATAATAATAATAATAATAATAATAACTTAATAATAAAAATAACTAATAATAAAAAAAACTTAATTAATACTAATAACCTAACTTTCTTACTCAAACTTACAAATCGCGCCAACCTGCTTGCGACAATACGTAAGAACCGAAATTTTGCCCTGTACTACCATGTTAAGAAATTCGTAAATTTCCAATAACTTGCGAAATTTTCAAAGTAGCATATTTATAGTTACTGATGCTCATTCCGGCATCAAAATTGATATTTTAAAACTGGTCTGACATTTTTACAGTAAAACGTTTCCATTTAATGCACGTTTAAGTGAATTTTTGTCCTATTCTCCTGTGTTCGCAAAATCGTAAATTTTGAATAACTGCTGAAGTTTTTTAATTCGAATGTTGCAAATGAATAGGGTTCTTGCCAGTGTCGAAAGTAATATTTTAAAACTGATCTGACCTCTCTGCGACAATTTGTTCTTGAGATATCGTGTACACAGTCTAACATACTAACGGACAAATGGACTAACACACTAACACACTAACAGACACCCTACAGACAGACACCATACAAATTTTGTCATTTTCGGATTCCTCCCACCTGAAAACGTGCAAAAAAGTAAAAAATCCGAAGTCGAAAATCTTCACGATTACCTAAGTTCCCCATACCTATAGTATGATGGGGAACTAAAATTTTCACGATTACCTATGTTCCCCATACCTATAGTATGATGGGGAACTAAAAATATCACAGAATGGCATTAAACGTGAACCTACTTTTCATTTTTAGCAGTGGATTTTTTGCTTTATTCTTTAATCGGTTAGTTTATTTTCTCCGCTAATCACTGAAAAAAGGTCATGTCAAACCATTTATGCAAATGGCTTGTCACATTTTTATTTAATGTATTCTTCTGAAAAAATAAAACTAAGCGTGAAATTTTGAAATATCGCTTTTAAATTTCTTTCTCTTAAAACAATGCACATTTTATGAGCCGAATTTTTTATTTCGAAGTTGTTTATTCAAAAACTACTAAAATTTAATAAAATATAACACGCACTTATATTAGTCATGGTAAATTTACCATAAAAGTAAAACAGATTAATACATTTATTTTCTAGTAAGTGTTCGCAGACATTTATTTAGAGAATTCTAATAATTAAAAACAAAAATCAGACGAAATGTATGAACTTCAGTTTTTGAAAACTATAAAACCTTCGACCAAAATCATCTTTGAAAAAGTTTACTGTTAAATATTTTTATATTACTTTAAAGAGTTTTTTCTTTATATAAAACTGACACTTTACGAATTTTATAAAACGAAATTCTTCGCTATGAACGGTTTATTATTTATTTAGTTTAGTTTTGAAAATTTATTATAATAGTATGAACAAACTTAGTCTAAGATGGTACTTTTAAGAACACATGCATATTTTTTAGCGTATGAAATTCTTTTTGTATTCTTTTGATTTCTTCCATATACATACACACTAATTTATGCTTATTATTTTTTTTTTTTGTTTGAAACATTCTTGTGGTTTCATATATAATTAAAAGAAAATTTTTCTTAAAACACAGAAGGAAAAAAAGAAGATATTTCTAAAATTTGCGACAATTTTATACAAATTCTGAAATATATACTTTCTGCAAAACATATACTATATAACACGTTTACAGTTGAAAATAAAAAATATATAGTAAAATATGACTAAATTATAAAGAATTTTCTCACAATATATAGTTGGGAATTGTTCTTTTAGCAAATGATGGTGAGTTCCTTATGCAATTGTTTTCTTCCGTATGGTACATTTTCTTCCATATAATACATTCCGTTAAGGAAATGTATACCTCCTTGGGATTTACATATGCTGAACGCAACTTGTTTTTGAATTATTCTTTTATAAAATTATTGCAGTATTTATTTAAGAATAATGACTATTGTTTCCTTGAAATTTTTTAAACTTTCTTCATTCAAACAACATAGACATAATTTAGAAAATAATTTGTTAAATGAAAAGAAAAACTAACTTGTAAATTTAAATTTTATACTTCAAGTGATGGAATTTAAATTATTTTTTATTTCTAATTTTACCATGTTTTTTTAAACTTCTATTCTTGTTTGTGTGTGTTTGTTTGTCCGGTACAAATCTTGCAATCGAATTTTAACTAAGTTCATTACTAGCTAGACATTTGAAACTTTCACAATAGCTCACAACCCGATGACAACACAATACTTCGAAGTCCGATTTTCGAATTTTCGAATAGTTTTCTTATAATTAATTAAAATACGAAAATAATAATCTTCTTATAGGTTATAAATAACCATTAAAATATTAGCTATAATTGAATTGTTGCCAAAAATAAAATTACGAGTTCATTTTCTTTGAACATAAAAATAAATACATTTAATTAAACGTGACCGTTAAAAAAATGTAAAAGTTAAATTATGCATCTCACAAAAATTGACGTCATTATCAAAAAACAAGAAATAATAATAATAATACGTTAATTTTAGATTTTTTTTTTCTTTTGTTTAAATAGTATGTTTTTCGAACGGATGAATCACGCTTGGCATGAAAGCTAATTCAGCATTATATTATATTATCGCCAAAAAAGTCCCCAAGGGCAAAAAGTCGCCACATTTGGCACCAAATCCATTACCTGCCTTTTGGAGCTTTTCAATGCGTTTAAAACGGAAAATTAAGATTTTTTAACTCGAAAAAGAGCTGGAAATGCAGAAAAATGACATTTTATCAACTTACTAAGCCTTCTTGAAAGAATTTACAAAAAAAAAAAAAAAAAAAAAAAAATACTATTATTTACAATTTCGTAACAATACGCATTGATAAAGTGCTAATGTAGTTAGTTCTATAGCTATGATTCAACAAAAAATTTAAAAACATGGTTTATAAAAAGCTTTATATCTTATAATTATTTATTTTTTACTTTATCTTACCCATATGGTAGAGAAAGTATTATTTTTGGGTAAAATTTTCAAAATTGAGTTTTTATTAAATTTTCACATTTTGAGGTTCCTTGAATCCAAAAATCATTTTTTTAGTGGTTGGTCTGTGTGTCTGTCTGTTATGAACATGTCTAAAGAACAAACAGTATCAGAAAGTCCAAACTTGGTACTCTATATATGTATCATATAGGGATGCTACATTAAACTTTTCGTTGAGATCAAGAAAATATTTTGCATACAAGGACACCCAAAAGTATTCAAATACATTACGTCTATGGGGGAAATTATAGGTAAGTAGAGATGTTAAATCTATAGGCTGCGCTAAAACAAATGAAATAAATACATATTTTTTATCTGCGTAAAAGCATGCTTTGTGTAGATTGCGGTATGGAAATCATTCATCATTCGTTTACAGGGCTACCTAAATTATTTGGATATGTGAGAGCTATACTTGAAAATTGCTGGAATTATAATTAATTTTGTGTTAGACGTTTTTCATGTAAGACTAAATTAAAGTACACAATATTATTTATAGTGTACATTGATTATAGACAATATACAAGGCTACCCAAAATTAAGCTAAACGTTCTTTTCTATTGAATGTAGTTGATGGTAGTGCTTTGCTACGTTTCACTATCTCGACAAACACTGCTCAGGAATCAAAATTAATTTTTCATACGCATACTGTAAACAAAGCATTTTTTGAATTTTCAACTTTGCTCCTTTTTTGTATAATAACACGTTTTGAGGTGCCCTGATTACGAAAGTCCAGTTTTTAGAGGTCGATCTGTATGTATATCTATTATCAACATGACTTAAAACAAATAACTGCAGGAAATTCAAAGTTGGTATTTTGAAGTCCGTATTAGGTTACCACTTAAAATTTCATCAAGATTGGCAAGTTTGAAAGCAAATTAATAGGAGTTTTTACTTAAATAATAATAATATATATATATATATATATATATATATGTGTGTGTGTGTGTGTGTGTGTGTGTGTGTGCACTGTAATTAAACTGAACAGGGTGTCACACAGAATTACATGTCAAATAAACCTGTTCCTAAATCTGTTTTAGATTTGTTTAAAAGTGCACTGAACTTTATTATCTTGCGCTATTGGTCGTAAGACTTAATATGCAATCTATCTTTATAGTATTGAAATGCAGAAAAAAGAAAAATTCATGTGAGTGACAAACCAGAATATTTTTTCTCCAAAATAAGTTCTTCAATAAATAAAATATTGAAGTGTTCTGTTTTACACGTAAAGATTTTGAAAAAAAAAAATCCAAACAAACACTGAGACAGATGGAGTAAAGTAAGGTTTGTATTAAAGTTTTCATATCAGATGTTAAAAAAAATACCATACTTTTGTGTTTATAATTATTTCTTTTAACTCATTTAAAGATAGCTGTTTTGGTATTTTTTTTTTTTAACTCTAATGAATAATTTTAATTTCTGCAACTTTCTTTTAGCTCGAAGAGGAAGTTATCAAAAATATAAAAAGTAAAAAAAAATATTTCTTAAATATGAAATACAACTAAAAGAATCTCAATGAGTTTTATCTATTTATCTGTTTTTTGATTCACTGAAGATGTATTTGTTTTTATCAGACTTGTGCTCGCTTATTAAACAAATCTTTATTAAAAACTCATTATTTTATAATAATTAATTATAATAATAAAGTGACATTTTACCAAAATCAAATTAAATTTATCTGGTAAACTTTCAATTCAAATGTATCCTTTTTCAGCAAAAAGCTCTTTATTCTATAAAATAAATATATTATGTTTACTTAATATATTTAAATAAAAACATTTAAAAAAGGCAAAAATATCCATCGATACATGTATTTGATTCAAGCTTCTATTGTTTGAAGAACATGCTTTATTGATTTATAATTTTTCTTTTATCAAATGTCAAAGTTGAGTAAATGTAAAACAGCCTGCAGTGCATTCTTCACAAAGATAAAAGATATAGGTGAAGTGGGTCACAATTGAAAATTTCATCAATACCACAGGAAAAGCTTTGTTGATTAAATATCACAATAATCTGTAAACACTGGGTTGCATTTTGAACTTTTTTTAATAATATTTTCATTATTAAAAGAATATTTGGTATCAAATATTTGAGAAGTATTGAAATGGAATATCTGGGTATTATTTCATAACTATCTCATTTTTAGGAATAGTTTTTAATTTCCTTAATAACACATTTTTTTTACCTACGTTAATTATATATCTTTGCTTTAACAAATATATATATATATACACTATATATATATACTATATATATTTTTTAAATAGGCAGTAAAAATTTATTTTAAATTTATCTTTGAGAACTTTCAAGGAATGTTCAGGGATCGTGCATTTTATGCTATCCTTCTCTTTTGCTTAAGATATGTTCGCATAACATTTGGAAAATTTAATTCAGTTAAACTTTATTTATGGAAAATACTTATTTTACATTGGAATCTGAAAATTCAGAAATTTAGAAAAAATTTATCCAAATGTTATTCTGTTTTCAAAGAAGAAAGATTTCTCCAAATTCTTTTCCTTTAGTAAAGTTTTAGATCATATGTATGTTGAAAATAAAATGATGACATTTTTATACAAATATTTAAAATGTATATAAAATACTTTTCTTGTGTGCATTCATGATTGTACATGCTAACGTTTTGTTGTATATATTTAGTATATCTGCTTTTATGTCTTGAAACTTCTTGGTATTTGTTAAAACAGAAGAATAAACATATAAAAGCAATGAGAAATTTTATTCACTTTCTTTTATTACTCCTACACTGCAAGCAGAAAACATTTGGCGCTCTCTGATTTCTTTTTTTATGTTTAGATACTTTTTGTAAAATTTAAATATCTTCTTTTTCATGTTTCGGTATAACATAAAGATGATGCACATTCATGACAGTTTAGTCTGTTAAAATTCTGTTTTTCTGCAATCCCTCCCCCCTTTAAATAAATAAAAAAAAAGACAAACAATAAATTTTTAATATATTTTTCTGTTTTAAGTATTTCTAAATGTTTAAGAAGACCAATTTTCAAAAACAAATAATGTACAAATTTTCTTTACTATTCTTTTTATAATTGAAAATATATTCATTTTTAAGTTCTTTTTAGTTTTAAAATTAAACTATAATTAAGCACCCGAAATTCCTTTGTGCCCATGTTTTATAATAATAATAATAAGAAGAAGAAAATACCTATTTCTGTTTAAATGTACTTGTCTTCTGCCTCTTGCATCTAATTCCGCCGAATTAATTATAAACTATCTTCAGTAGATGTAAGGAAAAAATTTCTTTTTATTTCATGTTATGAAAAATTAGCATTTTCATGCATGTATTTTTGAGTAATAAAAATTGCTAATTAAAAGTGATTTTCAGATATTAGGAGAATTTTTCTTTTTAGAGCACGTTCTCTTTAATTGCTTAAGTTCAAGCATTTTTGATCCTGTCAAATACATTCCTTTACAACGTGTTGAAGTATAATACACCAATTATTTATTTAAATTTAAAAAATAAAAAGCCATTTAGCAGTTTATTTTTTTTTCTTTTGTTAATTTCATAATGACCTATATTTAACGACTTTCAGGGGAATTCCATTGAAATCGCTCTGAATTTTGCTTCAAGTAATCACTGTCTAATGCACCTCACTCATGCTTCCTCACTCTAGCAGCATCGGATACTGATTTCCACGGCCTGCAGCAGCATCTTTCCTGAATACAGCAATTTGGATATTTATTAGACGACAGGTGGAGTTCATGAACTGCGATACGTAAGATGGTTGTATCTCAGATTATATTAAACATTTTAGTTTTTTCACCATGTTATTTATAGCCGTCATTCTTTGTATTACTTCACCAATTTGATTACCATTTGATTAATATAATAAATATAAAAAAAAGAAAGATTAAAAGGAATATAATAAATAAATTTTGATAAATTTAATCCTTTCTACTATATTACTATTTTTTCCGATAAATACAGCTTTTTCTCTATCAAGTTTTGCAGCTTTGTGATCAATAATTCGAGCTTTAAAGCGGAGACATACGTATACACCCACAGACACTTCTCTTTATTTGCATATATTTGCATATATTTTAATTAATACATTATATTGCTTTTTTTTTCCTAACACAAGTACTTTTTAAAAACACTTTAAATCTCTCTCTAACTCTCCCTCTCTCTCTCTTTTTCTGTGTCACGATTAGAGGTTCAAGTGTTCCTGTTTTTATGTTTCATTCATTTTATATTTTTATTTCCAGATTAAAAATATTTAAATAATTTCAAGGGAGCTTTTTTTTTTTTTTTTTTTTTTTTCTAAATTCATGACGTTAGTTAATGATCATGACATTAGTTAATGAATGTTTCTTCACGAACGTAGGAAGCATGTATTGCATAAATATGATTAGATTTACATTTTCATATTCATAAAGATTATATTTTACCAGTATAGCATATTGTTACGAATTTCTAAATAATAGCTGTTATTTTTATCTAATTTCACGAAAAAAGACATAGACAGTTTATAAAATGTTAATTTTCTGCTTTTCTAGTTTGATTTGCCATTAAAATTACCGTTTTGGTTTTCAAAACCTGTTAAAAGTTTTCACCAGCGCAGCGTTTTCTTGGTGACGAATTTGGCGAGAAAATCGTTATCATTGATATATCGATTATCTAAGCTCAAAATCGAATATTTCTCGAGGTACTGGGAAAAATCTGAAAATCTAGGAGACTATATATAAAGGGATCGAATTCCGACCATTCAGTTCGTTTTACGCCAAGACATTACGGTATCAAGAGCTGTGCGTGGAGCTGTGTTATGCTTATGGTACAGATTGCGCTGTGATTTTTATGTTATCAGCTATTTTTAGGCTCTTTTTTCTGGTGAAAGTCGAGTTGTTACTTGATTAACAAACCCGCAATCTTCAGTAATATTCCGTAATTAAAGTTTTAAGCCTCTGCAAAACCTGTCATATATTCACGGTCATATATTAACTCCGAGTACGCAACAATATAATGAAAAAATTAAGCAAAATGTTCTAATTTAAACCTTTCTAATAAATATGCGCTGGTTGATCGCAAATCACGCTCGTTGACATGAAAGCTAAGAGTTCTCCTTAGTTTACACATAAACGCTCACGAATACGGGCAAGGACACCTTAGAAAGATCTTCATAATAGATACCTCGCCCGGGCAAAAGTGTCAAACGTATAGCTTTATTATTTCTTGGTAATTTACGGCATTGGAATCGTAATTCTTGGAGCGCAGAATGAATATTATATGTGTTCGCATCATTTATATTATATATTAAAATATATACATAACTATAGTATAATGTATGTGTGTGTTTAAGAACATTCATGAACTTATGGAAGGAATTTTATATAAAATTTGTTGATTAAAAATTAATTTAATGTAATAATATAATATAACAATAATAATACTGCTCGGCAGAAAAAAAAATTGTTTTCGAGGTCTGATACCATTCTTGCTGATTCTTATGCAAAATGACCTCCAGAATCCGAATATGACTCCCTTTTTGCCCAGTCATCCACCTTTTTCTAGAAACAACACCCCTCCCTCAATTTCTTTTCCTGTTCGATAATTTTATGACCATGAGTTTGATTTGAAGAAGGAAAAATAATTAATTTACCACCTAAAAATAATATATACATATATATATATATATAATGTTTAATAAATAACACTAATAATAGATTAAAAATATATAAGAAATGCAATGCATAATTTCAGTAGCAAATCTCCCCCAGTTTTTCTTCCCTTGTCGCAAATGTCCATTTTTTAAAATTTTCCAACTTTGTAGCCCCTCAGAAGATATTTAACGATTAAAATAATCCCCCCCTTCTAAAAATCAAATTTTTAGCCATAAAATCCCCGAAAAATTATACAATCCTAAAAAACGGTTGGTGATAGGGCAAAATGGCCGTCATATTCGGATTCAGGAGGTCATTTTACATAACAATATGCAAAATGGTATCAGAGGCGATTTTCATGCCGAGCAGTGTAATTATTCTCAGTCACAAGCGGATATAAATCACTTATTTCCTGTTTCTCAAACAACTTTTTATATAAAATTGAAGAAACGAGTTTTTCTTATATAACACGAGTTTTACAATATAATGGAATCAAAAGATGTTGCCATTAAACCGCCAACCACCCACCCACCATCATCCCTTAGAATTAAAGAAATTAATGGTTTTACATTTGAGATCCGATAACTACATCTTTAAGTCAGATGATAAAACAATGATGGGGTTTTTTGATAATCTTTCTTTTTACAAATAACAATTTCTAAGTTCAGATAACTTTGGCTATTTAAATCACATTTATATTTTTCATGTCAATCATATCTTGACGAATGAGTACCTCAAGCTAGTTAAATAGTCTATTTTTATTGTTATTATGTGACAGAAAAGTATATTGCCGATAATGCATAAATTAAATTTGAAATTTTTAACAGTTAGTTATCTCGGCTATTCTATTTCTTTAACAGTTTTGAAAATATTACATAGAAAATTTAAATTTTCATTAACTTTTCAACTTTACTAGACTTATTTGAATAATATTTTTCTTTTAAGAGCAAAACTAAAAAGATCTATGATCGCCTCTTACTGTTATCAAGTTCAATAGATTAAATTATAATTAAACATAATTAATTTAATTTCTCTCCATTCAGTCAACGCTTTCGTCTCTAAGGGTGTCCTTTGAATCTCCTTATCTTAAAATTTCTTCATCTTCTGGATAGATCTGGCAGTTGTCAAGTAACAACAGCATTAGCTACAGTCCAGCCTCAAATATAGAATCATGGATAGTGCTAAGGATTATCAGGGTGAAGCTCTAAGTGAACATCATCGGCCAAGCAGCACCTGTCTAATAATCTACAGTGATAAAATTATTTTATTTACTCCTTTAAACAAACTGCTTATTCCAAAGGAACTATAATTACTGTTTCTTGTATTGCTTGTGAATTTCTTTTTATCAGTGAACAAAATAGAACTATAAATAGAAAAATAGAACTATTCAAAGCTCCAAAATGCCATTCGTCGCATGGGGTGCAATCCCGACACAAACATAATCAAAAAATGATTTGATTTGATAAAAATTCCTACATCTTTCACTGCCACTCCTTGTCGAGTGGGAGACCTATCTCTGGCAGCCTGTGTATATATATATATATATATATATATATATATATATATATATATATATTTTTTTTTTTTTTTTGGGGGGGGGGGGGTGTAAATAAACTTTCCGGAGGAGGGGCCTAGGATAGTTACAATCGCTCGACACAGCTCCTAGAGCGGTGAGCAGTTCCTCTTCCCTGTCAAAAGATAATATTTTTTACTTTCTTCTATATTCAATAGAATAAAGTATTGGATTCGTAAAAATTTTGGACTTCGGGTTTTTGATGGATTTAAATGTTTTGAGAGCTGTAGAACACGATTTCACCATTTTTAGAAGATGTCTGTCTGTCAGTCTGTCTGTGTGTGTGTGTGACAAAATTTTGTGGCAACTGTATCTCAGAAACTACGTCACAGAATTTCATACAAATTCGTATGTAGTTGCACCTTGACATAAATTAGTGCCTATCAACTTTTGGTAAAAAATGTTTTAAAGGTTGCGTTGCCATCCCGCTTTTTCTACATTTTTAACATGGTGATATAGGACAAAATTTTGTATAAATGTGCATAAAGAGAATTATTTTTTAGTAATCATTATGAAATTTACAAGAATTATTTATAATAGAGATAGTCAACTGGGAAAATTTTTTTGTATATGTAGGAGCCTCGCCACCCCCCCCCCCTGGGGGCGAAGTCCCCCCTCGAGGGGAGTATTTTCAAGATGGGTATCTTTCGAAAAATCTCATCAATACCTTTAAAACGAATGGTTGAACTAAAAATCTGTGATAATTTAAAACAAAGTTATCGATTTTTTTTACTTTTAACGAAAAAAATCGTTTTTTTTTTTTTTTTTTTTTTTTTTTTTTTACGAAATTTAACCAAACTTCGTATTTAGTTGGCCCCTGACATAAACTGGGGCTGATTAGATTTGGGGATCAATCGCGCAACAGGTGGCGTGGTGATCGTATTTTTTCGAAATTTTTAACATGGCAGTATAGGACAAAATTTCGTATTAATGTACATAATGAGAGTTATTCTTAACCTGTGATTGTAAAATTAATATGAATTATTAATAATAGTAGTAATTAATTAGGAAAAAATTTTGTGCATGTGGGGGCATCGCTTCCCTACCTGGGGGGAAGTACCCTCCGGGGGGGGGGAGGTAAATTTTCAAGATGGGTATCTTTCGAAAGGTGTCGTCAATACCTTTAAAACAAATGCTTGAACTATAAATATGTGATAATTTAAAACAAAGTTATCGATTTTTTTTTTTTTTTTTACTTTTAACGAAAAAAAAAAAAAATGAAAAAAAAAATCGTTTTTTCTTTTTTTCTTTTCTTTTTTTTTTTTTTTTTTTTTTAATATTGTTACTGAGTGAATTTGTATAGAAAAATATAGAAGAAAGTCTTGTGGTGGCCACAACATACTAGTTTTTCTTTACTATAGTATAATAATAATAATAATACAAAAAATATCTCAATAAAAATTAGTAATATATAAATAAAATTATTTTCAAAAAAAAAATTGTTAAAATATTTTAAGAAACGAGCTGTAATATTTAATTTTTCTTATAACGAAAAAAAGAAAAAATCAAGTAAATAAAAAATAGTATTAAAAAAAA
This sequence comes from Salticus scenicus, assembly GCA_963930645.1. Taxonomy (NCBI): domain Eukaryota; kingdom Metazoa; phylum Arthropoda; class Arachnida; order Araneae; family Salticidae; genus Salticus; species Salticus scenicus. The sequence continues at coordinate 94,370,535 of OZ005655.1, read as the reverse complement.
ATTACTTTTTGTAAAACAAAAATTAACTACTTGTTTTCTTTTCTTTTCTTTTTTTTTTTTTTGGTATTATTATTTAAACCTAATGCAGTACAATATATATTTGCATGACAATAACTCATAAATATATTTGTAAAGAAAAGTTTCAATGGAAAATGCAGAATTATCTTTTGAAAAAATGAAATGAATAGGAGATAAATATTTCATTATGTAATAATATTTCTAAAAAATAACGATTTAAAAATACAATAGCTGTATTATTTGGAAAAGAGAGTATCCGTTAACAAAAGAAAAAAATCTATAATCTATAGGACATTTGTAAATAAAATCCAATCTTATTAAAATATTTAAATAATTCATTTAAGTAATGTATTTACATTAAATTTCAATAAAAGTGACTGATTTATTTATTTTCAATTCCTTATTATATACTTCACGCTGTCTTTGATGAACTGCTGAAATTACAAGCTAATGCTATCATTCTAGCCTTATCAGACTTGCATGATCTGTTTAGAAGAATCTTCTCCAACATCATTTTTATTCAGTTATCTAAAATGAATTTACAGTAAATAAATAAATAAATTATAATAATAATAGTATTAACAATAGGAATCTTGTGTGTCTTTCACACGAGTTTCTCTTTACCCTGCATTTCGATACTTATAAAGAGAGATAGCACATTGAATCTTAAGATCAATAAGCTAAGATAATAAAGTGTAATCTACTTTGAAAATAAACTAAAATCGCTTAGGAACAGTTTTGTTTGACATATAATTCTGTGTGTGGGGGGGGGGGGGCTTAACCCCGTGGGGAGGTTGAAGGGGGGTTGAAGAAGAGTGTTGAACGACACGACGGGGTGATTATAAATGAAAGTTTGTTTTGTTGCTCGTAAAGTAATAGGTCATGTGTTATGTTGCGGGCAGTTCCGGCGGCACGAGGCGTTGGTGCTGTCCTACTTGTAATTGTCACCTACTCTTCACCGCTGGCCTTGTTCCTCTAATAGGCTCAAGTGAGTTCCAGCACCCGGCCTAGCACACCCGCCGGAGAGCAGCTAGTTTGCTTGCGAGTTTGTGGGTCTTCCCTTCCCGCGGGCTCCTCTGGGTCCGTGTCCCTGCCCGTGGGGTCGCTGGAGAGTTATATGTGTTTTGCTGGTCGGGTACACTTCATGTGTATAACTCTAAACCGGAAGGTGAGTTGCCCGTCTTGGCTGTGTCCTGTCCTTCTATCTGTCCGTTATGAGATAACGTAGGCAAAGAACATTAAGGTTAAAAAATACAGCAAATACGTGCAGTTGGAAAGTGTTAATAAAGAATGCGCACCGAATGACTTTTTTTTATGCATATAATTATTATACGATATCAATACACAAAAAGACTGACTATGTTGAGATTACGAAAGTTGTGCGGCATAGCTATGATTCTGACTTTTTTTTTTCCTTTCTTTCTTTTTTCTTGCATTACGTAGAAAAATCACATAACAGGATGACTTTTGTTGAGTGTAATTTTTGTTTACCTCACTATTACATCTTATAAAATAACTAGGGTGTATTTAATTACGTTTAACTTGTACATTTTTATATAGTAAAAAATATACGTTTGGATTTCAAAGCGAGGTTGTGTATATATATATATATATATATATATATATATATATATATATATATATAGAGAGAGAGAGAGAGAGAGAGAGAGAGAGAGAGAGAGAGAGAGAGAGACAGAGAGAGAGATGTTTTGAAGTACCTGTATCAGAAAATCTTTTTTTTATCGGCCCGTCTTTGTGTATGTCTGTCATTAGAATTAACTCATTCATAAGAACAAAATCAGTTATTATAAAAAGTAAAATATACATTCTAAATTTAGTTTAACACAGTTATATTACTTAAAACTTTTATTGAGATCAGACGAATAAAATGTGTACAGGGACATGCAAAAGAATTTTACTTTTAAGTGTTTATTTATTTATTTTTATTTATTTATTTATTTATTTATTTATTTATTTATTTTTACATTTAATGCAACTTTAGAATGTAATATTTTTAAAGACGAACAATTCAGTGCATTTTTTATTAATGAAAAAAAAATAGTTTCTCAAGCTATTTTAATTGGTTTTAAAATATGTTGCAAATAGTCGAATATCTGTTATCTCATATCATAACTGGAAAAAATCTGTATTTACAATTATGCAGGGTAAGAGAAAATACTGTGAGTGTCACACGAAATCATTTTAATCTTATTTTATGATTCAAATTCCTAACAATTACGAGTTCAATATATTTTTCTTGAAGTAGAGAAAGCAGATAGTTAAGTTTAAATGGATCAAAATCGCCAAACAAAAACGCTACGGTTTGTTTTTGAAAGCGTTCTAGGAACGAAACTCATGCTGATATTTTTTTAATTTTTTTTTTATGGTTTTTTATTTTCCTGATTTTTAACATTTTCCAACGAGGTTAAAATGTTTCAATGACTTTGGTTTCTCTGTCTGTCTATCAACCCGTCTGTTTATCCGTCCGTCCGTCTGTCTGTCTATCCGTCTGTCTATCTGTCCATGTTCTAACTCCCGTGAATATTTTTGGAAATTCTTAAAATTGCTAAATGTTATTCAATTCCACTATCGGATGTGTCCCAATTGAAAATGGAGTGAACACTCTCATAGTTTGTGTACAGGGACATCCGAAATTATTCTAAAATATTGTGTTCTATGAGAGGTATGTTTATAAACCACATTTTCCTACCTTTACTTTACCCAAATCTTAATGAAATTGAACTATGTTCTTCATGCTCACTATCCGATGTTTTGTATAGAAAATTGAGTAAATAACAACAGTGGTTTGCGTACAGTGACACACGAAAGAATCCCAAAGCATTGTGTTCTACGAGAGCTATTTCTCTAAACCAGATTTTAATAACTTTACTTTGTACAAATCTTAATAAAATTAAATTATGTTATTCATATGCACAAAATAATGCTTTCTATAGAATATAGTATGATTAGTCTTAGGATTTACAGTGCCCCGCAAAAATAATCAGTTACATTATGAACTATTATTGCAAATTTGCTGGAATTGCATTTTAGTTTACATAAAGCATTTTAGACACTTTTTAACAATTTTTAAGTGTGAATATGATTTGAATTTGTATATCTGTCTGTCCGGCTGTCCATTTGTCTATCTGTTTGTCTGCCCGCCTCCAGCGTCCGTAAATATTTGGAAAAATTAAAGAAATAAAATGATATATGTTGCTCAAGGAATGTTCCTTATTTAAAATGGCTCTAATAGGCCCTGTATAACTGGTTTGTGTACAAGGGCAATTAAAAAATACCAATACATTCCGTTTTAGGACTGACATTTAAATAACTTTCTTTTGCAAATTTCATAAAAAAAATTACATATATTGTTAAAATGCTAAAATAATGTTTTGTACAGAATAAGATCTAGTTAACCTGCACACAGCAAAGTGCTCAGTTGACAATACAGAATTGACTAACCCAAATAGCTGACTAGGAAACTTCAGTTCAAAAGTGTACTAGCTGAACTAGTCTCCAAAACAATAACCCAGACTAGGAAGGTTCATATTATCAGGCAAAGAAATGCTAGTCGACAATCATGATTATCTGACCAGGAAGGTTAGTCAACAACCACAGTTACCAGACAAGGCAAGTTTGTCAGAATCTACACTTGAAAAAATTAAAATACAAAACGCCCTCGCGGGGACTCGGTTGGGGGACCTCCGTATCGAAAGTCAAACACGCTACCACTGCATCACCCGTTCTTACTACGACGAGTGTTTAGTTGGTTTTTATAGAAATAACTAAAATTGTTAGGGGGTGTTATCTTGCCCCCAAGGTGGTTGTTGCAGCAAATTGGTACTCTACCCTATGTTTTCGACCATTTTTTTTTTTTTTTATTTAAGTTTGGTTTGGTTTCAATAGCAATTTTACTGATTCATACCTCCCTTGTTAGTTAGGTTCAAAAATTAAAAGTAATTTATTTTAAATTGTTTTATTGTCAATTGTTTTATTTATAAAATTTTAAGCAAAATCTCTTTTCTATCTGCTATTAAAATTTGCTGTGCTCCTTTACTATACAGTTTTATGTCATATATAAAATATGATTTATTAGGCTTGAAAATACATAAAAATATTGGGATCAGTATGATACAAAGTAATTGGCTCTTATAAAAAAAAATGCTTTCCCAAATAACTTTAACATTTTTTTTTTTCAGAATTAGTGAAACTAACACTATGCCGCAAAATTCGATGTGTTTATTGATTGGTTTCGGTTGACTATCCTAACTTGTCAGTTTGGTTAGTCAAGACCTTTCTAAGGTCAAGACCAAAGCGTGTACATTTTAAGCGGCACAACGGTCATTGTCGAACGGTATCCACAGCTAGGCGAGGCGGTCGCTGCGGGGTTGATGCGGCGGAAGTAAACAGAACAAACTGTATGGTTACCGGAATTCACAGGAATCAATTTGGCGAAAAATTCAAGACGCGGAAATTGATTTCGCTTATTTTATAGTTGTAAACGTGTTTACAGCCCAGAATAGTTTTAGGCATTTTTTTTTCTTAATTAATATTACATAACATTTTAATTTTAAACAAATTTAGGTAGTTATGCTATGTCTGCTAAAAGGGTATTAATTTTCCAAGTATTTAATTTTCTTTCAATTGAAGAGTTAAGTGGATGAACCTATTAAGCGACATTTTTGAGAAAAATTAGATGTCTGGAAGAACTTATTATGGTCGAGACTTAACAGAGTTGTCCGCTCAGAAAATTATTATGTATATGGTTTCTGGCTATTCTATCACCTCTTTACTGTTTAATTACTCAAATGTACTAAACTTTCATTTAATACGTTCATCCAATAAATCTTCAATTGTATTCTGCACTACTGATATTTTACTGAACCATTAATTAATGTCTGTATATAGTTCAAAAATAATAAAATTTGACTAGTGTTGAATTACAGAATAATCTAAAGAATCTTCAGAATAATTCAAATAGACCCAATAGTTAAAAAAATATCTAATGTATATTTTGTATTAAAAAAAAAAAAAAAAAAAAGATGTATATATCAAAGTAATTGATTTCACTTTTCCATACAATTACATTAAAGAATCATATTACAGCTAGAAATAAAAGATTTTTTGCTAAAATAGTAATTTAATATTGGAGGAAAAAAGCTAAGCCAACAAAATGGTTCCTAATTATAATAGTGTTCTGAAGGATTGCATAATTTCATAGGAACATTTACTTATCACTTTGTTCTAAGCACAGTTTTATATATATATATATAAAAAAAAAGCCTTAATTTTTCATTAAATTAAATTAAATTATCAAAGATTGTATATTAAAGTGATGTATAGGTAAAACTAAATAGATAAGCCATAATGTATTAATGTAAAAGTGTCTAATATAGTTCATTTTTGGTATAGATTGTGCATGATGGATATGATTATGCAAAAATATTAATATACTTATATCATTAATTACAAAATATGATTTTTTTTCACCAGAGGATATTGGTGAGAAAAATTTATTGTAGTGATATCTCAAAATTATAAACACTTTTCTTTAATTTCAATATTTAATGAAAGTTCTTGTTTTCAATACAGATACTTAAATTAATATTTCCAAAACTCGATGAATTTTCAATAACAAATACATAGTTCATATATTTCTGATAATACCTGTTTATTATCAATATTATTATCTTGTTTAAATTTAATGAAAGAGGAAAATAAATGAAAATAAGTAATTTATTTTGACAGGTAAGAATATGTAAATGTAAATTTGTTCATTAATTACATAATAATTTAAAAATAACATTCATTACTGTATAACTTTTATTTTCAATTTATAAAAATAAATATTTTAGCTACATTCTAGATTATCAACATATAATTGTAATTTAACAAAAAATGAAAGTACACATGCCCTCACTAATTAATTTAACTTGATGTGTGTAAATTAATTTTTTTAAAAAGAGTCTATTTTAATAGCTATTTTGTTTTTAATTTATAATGCAGAAAATGTATTCGGAACTAAAAAAATAAATAAAATGAAACCATATTGTTTGGTGAAATATATGGTGTAAAATTAAAAAAAAAAAAAAATGTTTTTTCTTGTTATAATTTTTTTCTAATAATAAAAATAAAAGCTTAAAGTTATTTATTTTTCTTATGTTTATTTTAGTTTTTGCTCTGAATTTGTTTTATTGATTTAAGGAATTGTCCGTTTTTAAACATTGTAAAGTACAAAATTTGTAAATTTAAAAAAAAGAAAAGAAAGCAAGCAACAGCTTTACAACAAATTTATCATGTTCTCGCGTTTGGAAATAAATGAGCCAGAATCGAACTAAACATCATTCACTGCCTCATTTTGGCAATTTAGCACTTTGACAATTGTCAAGTACTTGTTTATGTATTATCAATTACGAATTGTTAATACATAAACAAACACTTGGCAATCGCCAAAGCGCTAAGATGCCAAAATGAGGCAGTGGATAAAGTTCATCTGTTATTTATCCATAAAGCTTTGCTCCGCTTTAGCTTGCCGCACGACCACTTCGCAGAATTGGAGTTGATATCCTTGGCCGAAAATTTAAAGGTACATTGAAGCGCTTAATATGCACTCGCTTTGGTCAAGAAAAAATATAAGACAAAATATATAGTGAGAGACAAAGTATAAATAAACAAACAAATAATAAAAAAAAAATAATAATAATAATAACAAGGCTCAGCCATTTGACTATCCAAACAAATTCTTCTTAGTCGATTGACAACATCGGAATAGTTCATTTTTATCCTCTCGTTTGACTAACAAGTCAAATTTGAGGAAAATCAAAACACTACCAGCGAAACTAGTCGTCTGACAAGATTTAGAGCTAAAACTGATCATGTGTCCGATGACTAACTACGATTGTCATGTAGAGTTTTGATTGTTTAAAATATTCCGTAATTTTGTGCAAATTTATGAATGTACTTGGCAAACGTCTAGTATGACAAAGATGGCAAGTCTCTTGAGAAGTTTCTATTTTCTATTTTTCTGAGTGTACAAATTTATAGGGGTTCACTAAAATATTCAGATACGTTGAGGGTTACAATTAGTGTCTAAGGGCTGCATTTTCTTTTTTCTCGTTAAGCATTTTTAAAACTTTTCAACTATGTTTAAGAGTGCTTATGAACTCGATTATTATATCTGTATGATTTCAGTCATTCTGGCTATCCGTTCTGTGAAAACGTAGGCAAATAACATTGAAAGTTATACGATACAACAAGCACACACAGTTGGAAAGTGTTAATAATGAAAGCGCGCCGCATGTTTTTTCATTCTTGTTTATTTAATTATTTATTTATTTAGTCGTGTGACTGGGATGTTCTACATAAGTAACATTTTGCGATTTTTTTTTTTTTTTTTCTTTTGCGTATGTGTGTGTGTGTGTATAATTTTTCATAGTCTATAAAATGCAAATAAATGCAAAATTAGCTTAACCCATGTTTTTTTTTCTTTTTTTAAAATAATGTATATATATATATTTTTTTTTATTTTTTTAGCATTAAAATATTAAAAAAAAAAAAAAAATGCATATAAAAAAGAGGGAAAATACAAAACGCACATAAAAATGTAGAAACCTTTCGACTCTGTAAAAGAATTTAATTTTTTAAATGAAATAATTTAAATAGAAATGATTTTGTTAATTTATATTCGCCTCTATTGTTATTTAAAGTAAAATTTATCTTTTATATATATATTAAAAAAAAAAAAAAAGATAAAAATTAAATGAGGTCTGAATATAAGATTTTTCAGTAAAAATTTTAATATTTTTTAGCAATAAATAAATAAATAAACAAAATAAAGTAGAACAAAAGTAAAAAAAAATCATGTGTACTTAAACTAAAAGCAAATATGCTGTTTGAAATTTTGCCTTCTTAAATACAATTGTCCTGTTAGAAAGTTTTATAAATTGATCAGAAATATAACTTCACACATGTGTTACTGTATGATAACGGTGTTATAATTTTATCATCAGTTTGAAATTTGTAATTTCAAAAATTTTGATCACAATTTTTTCAATGTCTATGCTACCATAATTTTTTTAAATAGCTACAAAAAATGAAATTTCTCTACTTTTATAGTGTTTTTTCTTGAAATGTTAACTTATTTTTTATTTAGTTCTCGTTGCAAAATCTCTCTTAGTTTCTTTGAGGATTCATGCAGAAAACTTTTTTAAAAATATGAACATAGTACCCGCCGCGTAGTAAAATGAATCATAAATTAAATCAACCATTTAATCTGAGGAAATTTCCAAGACCGGGATCATTTCAAAGCAGATTATTTTTAAAACCGCTGCTTAATGAAATCCCGAACTAAGGTTAATAAACTCAAGGGACAAAGAAGGAGAAACTCTCCAGCTGGAAAGATATGCATACATGTAGACTAGACAACGAATTTTTATTCTTATTGGAATTTTTTCTATTTTTGAAATGAAAAAAAGTAAATGAAACACAGCGATAAGTAACAAATAAGCACACTTATCGCCTGTCCTATCAATCAATTGAAGGAAGGCTTACTTTTAAAGCACACTAGTAAGTTATAATATTGATTTGATATAGAACCGTGCCACGCGGGTTATTTTTCTCTGTTTAATTGTTAATAGTGTGTTAGTGGTTTTTACTATGAAATAACTAAGAAATAGATTGACTTGGTGGAAAGATTCAAGTTTAAAAAATAAATAAATAAATAAATAAAGTGTTACATTTTGGAAAAATATGAATGTTTTTCGAAATTTAGCCAAAGGAAATCAGCGAAGAAGCTAGTTAATTCTCAATCTGCTTTATTAACTTTTTTAAGTAATAGAGATGACGTTAGAGCTTAGACTGTACCAAACAGAAAAATGGGCCATATGCGTATAAAGAAAAACAGAAGACATTGCAGCAGCGCTAGTTCAAAAATGCTAGATTGAAGAAATCCATACATCTCCGCAATTTTGTAGAATGAAGAATTAATGGAATGCAGAAATTACCCATGGATTACCCCCATAATAAGAAATCAGGGATGACATCTGTAATCTTGACTGATTTTCCTGGTGCAATAGGACAAGAACTAATTAAAATTATCATTGTGGTTTTTGAAAACTGTGCTGCGCACCCCCACAGATTTAATGTTGAGATACATAGTTTTTCTTCCACTTAACACCCTCAATGTCAAACATCCACTTGATCACAGAATTTTCAGAGCTTTCAAATGCCTTTTCAAAAACAAATTAGCCACAAAGTCTGTAACAGAAATCTATGTACATATTTCATCTGCGTTATCTTTTATAATTATTGCCATACTAACATCTATTCTTAAAAAATTCCGAATAATCCGCCGACAAACAAAATCAAAACATTCTTCCTGGCATGTAGAAATAAGACCGGTGAAGAATCTATACAAAATGGTTTAACCTCTGGAAGTAAAAGAGAATTTAACGAGTATTTCTTTCAATATGTTGAGATTGATGAAAACTTCATCTTCAGCTGAGCTGAACCTCAACTTCTGCTGACCAGTCTGATACCGAAATCACGGAAAAGATTTCATCTGTTTCGAAAGTTTCATCTTCACTGAGTGCAGTGAAAATGATTCTGATTTAGATGAAGTGCCAGATTCTCCACTTACATTAACTCATGTGTGCGAAGATCTTTGTACACTAACAAGGGAAGTATGAATCAGTAAAATTCCTATCGAAAACCAAGCTTTAATTTGAGAGTTCGGTCGAAAGCATAGGGTAGAGTGCAAATTTTGCAAGCAACCCCTCATGGGGAAGGATATGCCCCAAGAATTTTTAACTGTTTCTATCAAAGACAATAAAATAGATGCAGATAACAAGAATGTGTGGCGCAATTGTAGATTATTTGACTTGAAAAAGACCTTGTAAGAAAAATACTGGAAAATCTGGATGCAGAAATAGAAGTTTTACGACCTGTATTCTATTTTTTTCCCGAAATATTGAATGCCTAATTGTTCCGATTAAGAAGAGCACCACTGATCCGTTTTTTAAAAAGTCAAGCATTATAAGTATACATTCAAGATATATAAAGTGTGTCTTTATTAGTTTTATAAAAAATATGCATATTAATTTTGAAAGAATGGGTACCTAATAAACTTAAATTCGTTCGTCATCTTAATTTCGTTCATTAATCCTATTAACTGTTACATTTTAAAAGTTTTTTCTCATTTTGACGGATGAATAATCTTTTATGTACAGGATAATTCGGCGGTTATAAAAATCAGTCCATTAACAAAATCAGCTTGGCTCAGAACAAATGTGATTTGATTAAGCGGCACTGTACCCCGAAAAATCACTTATTTGGGACAGATATACGTAGAAAGTTCATTTTTTAATAAAATATTAGATTAAATAAGATAAGCATTTCATTTAAAATTTTCTATAACTTATTTTTCATACTATAATATCTAGCCTCATTGATTAAGAATTAATTTATGCGTAAATGATATTCTACAGAAAGAGATTAATCTATTGACGAGTTAAATGAAAACTGAACAATAGTTATTTCCGTGCAATTCTAGTGTATAAATTCAAATAATTGCTGCAAGAGAAATATCTAAAATTAATTTCATACTTGTTGGGAATAAGTTGATTATTCTATTCATCTTTTCTTAAGTTATTTACACAATCCCTTTCCATCTTCAAATGTCAAAGGTCCAGAATATAAATAAGCCTCCAAATATATATCCTTGGAATTCAATGAAATTTGGAAAGATCAGAATATTGATGGGTTTCGCAATTAAACTTCAATATATTATGAGCCAATCAATACCTTTTATGTATCGCGTATTTCGAAATAGAAATATTTTCTTGAAAATAAAGTGGCCTAGTGAATCAAAATAAAATAATCATTTATCTTTATATGCTTACCTAGGCACCCTGACGGCCTTTGAAAAGAGTAAAATTGCAATGTTGTTTTTACTGTACAGTTTATAAAGATGTACTAAAATAAGGCTTATTCAAATCGATAAGAAAAATATGACTACGCATCGGAAAGTAAAACTTATGCTTCTTAATTATGACTTTCTTATATTAAAAATAAGATAAAAATTCATAATTATATAATTTTGAACTAGAACTGTATTGTGAATAAAACAGCAGCTCAATATAGGGATATAGAATATCCGTCAGCGGCGGTCATTTGGTAAAACATTGAATAGTATATTAATAGCAATTTAATATGTATATCTGACGCCTTTATTTCGATTTGTTATATTTACCTAACTTTATCTTTAAATACAATAAAAAAAAAATCAACAGGGCAGGCATTGGGGACTGGCGATAGAAGTGAAAACTAAGTAACTTGTGAATTGTATCGTCGAGCTATTAGATTATTATTTTTGAATTATTTTTGGTTTGTAAAGAAGTTTTAATATAATATGACTAAAATAATTTTCTTTTTTTATTATTAATTTAAAAATTTAAATTGAAAGCAAAAAGAAGAATATAACAGTCTGTATAACAACACGTGCTTGTACTTTGTGAACTATGTATATACTGTGGAAAAAGTACATGCATACATAGAGTAAAGAACAAGAAAGAGACAGATGCCAGTAGCCAGTTTACATTAGTATACATTTTATACATATATTTATATATATGTATATGAGGCATGCCGCGCCGTGCGCTACATATATGGATATATATGTAGAAAGATATACTCTTTGTATATATATAATGTATACTAATAACGCAAGGAGGGATATATATGTACATATATACACAGTATACATATAGCTCATGCAAAGCGTTCGGTGACGATGACGCGAGTTCCATGATTTTTGTTCACCTAAAAAGTACTCAACACGCCTAAAGAAGTTTTCACTTCAAAAAATTAGCTAAAACCAATAACCAGTTCCAAATATTGTATTACTCTTGTAAGCAGAATTCTTGGGTAACATGCACAACATGAATTTTAATAATCGTTTTAAGTAAAGGGACTGTTTTTACTCTGTCAATTTTTAAATGTTAATAATAAAATTCTACAGCATTCACCATTGCTTTTATGAATCAAAAATTTAAATCTACATATATCATATACACAGAGAATAAAGTTTAATCTTAAGAAGCAAACTTTACATGACTTATATTTATAGAATATTCGAAATGTCCTGCTATCTTCAAGAATCAAAGTAGTTTCAAGGTGACTAGATACCTGTGGAAATGCCAATGTGCTGATAATACTTAGGCAAATCTGGACACTCATTCGTATAGTGCAACTACGTTTTAGACAGCTGGAACCTGAGGACGATTCTGAAAACTTTCAGAGATGCCAAGTTGACAGAGAGGTTAGAATTTTGTAAACATCCAGTCACACATACACACATTGATACTTAATCGCTTATTTTCTCTCAACTTCAAGTGTTGTCATCTCTAATTTAACAAAGGGCATGTTCAAGTCAGCACATGTGCAGAGTCTTTCATGGTCACAAGAAACGTGGTTAAAGAATATGTGATATATTTTTAACTTTTATCTTTTTATACCTGGGATGTGGTGATCTGTGCATTTCACGTTATGTTTCTGGACTTCCCAATTAACTAGAATTTACTTAGAAATTAGGTTCAATAGGAATAGTTGTGTTTGGGATAAATTTTTAGATATCTATTTCACTTTCATATTTTTTTTATAGGGTTACAGGGACTCACCATGAATATTTTGTTTGCTAATAAAACTTTTATTTCAAAAATGGAATGTTTCTGCTGTTTTCGCCGAAGCAAATATCTCATGGTTATTCTTTATTAGTTTAATTTAAGTGAAACATAACACCAAATACGTTAAACTTATTCTTAATCATTTTTAATTTTATCCTAATTTAATAAATGCACTGTTAAAAATTTCTGTAAATTTAATGTAAATAATTATCTAGAGTTTCTGTAAATTTACAGTAATTCTTAGTTAAAAGTGAATAATCGAGATTCTCAATCTTTATTCTGTATTTTTACCTAATTTTATTATTTAATTTTTTAATTAAAACTAAAAATGACTGTTTCTACTTCAGATAAAGCATTCCAAGTCAGAAATATATTCTCACCTATAATTAATTAAATTAAAATGAGTTATTAAAATAAATGTATAAAATAAATTTTTTAACATCTCCGTTTATTTTTCTCTATAATTTTACGTAAAACTTAAGATAATAAATTACACAGAGTTTTTTATTGAAATTTCTAACAAAGTGTATAAACATTTTTTGCTCGTTTTACATTTTATTTTAGTTAGTAATTAAAAATATGCGATCTATTACTTACTGTGCATGTAATCATTACTTTTCTGAAGACAATTTAAAAATATATCTAAAATATTTATCAAAATATTCCCTTTGCATTAAAACATTTTTCGCGAAATGTGTTTAATTCAACAGCATTGAACTAAATGCAAATATTTATATAATTTACTGAAAATATTTGATAATTAAATCTTACAAAAGATGGAAATTAAATTGTATGAATAGCGAGTTATATAATGTGAGTAATATACGGTAATACATTTTATAGGTATATGGAATATAGAATATTTCAAAATATATTTCTTTCGTCGATTAGTATTTAAAAGACGTAGTTAAAATAATGTGAACAACCTCGAGGAATTATATAATTTACATTTTGATTTTTTCGATTTTAACATGCAAAAACATAGTCGTTTTGGAATGTGAATTTAATATATAATAGAAATTTTAATCAACTTATTGTTTAGCTTTAAAATATGTATGATGTGTATTAAAAATTTCGCTTATTAAGCACTAATGCTAATGAAAAGTCTCCAGGCTTTAAAAAACCTATGGAAGAATTTTAAATAATCTATATTAATAAAATCAGAGTTTTGTCTGTAAATTTGTCGGAATCGAAAAATTTTGCGATATCTTCACGTTTCACACCCCATGAAAGCCGAAAATGACTTCAGAAAATTTTGCCTGTGTGTGTGTGTGTGTGTGTGTGTGTGTGTGTGTGTCATCGTGTCCGAATGTCGCTTTTTTTGTCCGGGCATCACTTGAGAACGGCTGGACGGAATTCAACGGCGCTTGGCAGGAATTTAGGTCTTCACCCAACTTAAAATTTTATCTATCAACTTTTCAGAAATTCCCCCCCCGTTCCCCCCCTAAGGGGTAAAAGACTAAAACACGTTTGTCCGGGCATCACTCGAGAACGGCTGGACGGAATTCAACGGCGCTTGGCAGAAACTTAGGTCTTCACCCAACTTGAAATTATATCTATAGAAAATTTCAAAATTATGATTAGTGTTTAAATTGTGGGTAAAAAACGCCTGCGCATGCGCCATAAATATTTTTTCACTAAAATGCTTTGAATGGAAAAATAAAATATAAAAATATTTTTTTAAGTTAAAGACTTTTTTATTCGCGTGATTCCCACTACAAATTATGAAAAGATTGAAATGAAGTGTTGCCATCTAAGTTTCATACTTTAGTTAATTTTAAAAAATCTAATTGTCGTATCGAAAAACTATTTACACCCCAGGATTTAGAAAAATCACCTCTTTCATTTGGTACTGAATTTGTAACGATAGGTCTGATATTTCTAATTTATTTTTCCCTTTATCCGTTTTTCCGTTGCTACTTAAATTTCATACTTTAGTTATTTTTTAAAAATCTAATTGTCGCATCGAAAAACTGTTTGAACCCCTGGATTCAGCAAAATCGCCCCTTTCATTCGGTATCAAATTTATAAATATAGGTCTGATATTTCTAATTTATTTTACCCCTTTTCCGTTTTCAACCCAGATTCGATATGGAACAGCTTTAGTATTGGATCCCTTTGGCAAAATTTGAAATTCGGAACCGAAGTAGCTCGGACGTTTCTCGCCAAGATCTTTAATTGCACAATTGAGATAGCCAATTCAGTTCATCGCAAAAATGGCTTAAAAAATTTAAAGCCGCCAAAGGGGTCCCATACTAAAGCTGTGCTTTTTGTATTTATTTATTTATAATGTTTTCTATTAAAGACTTCTGTGGTCACAAAATTTGGTGCGTAAATTGTTTGTATGCATCCGGCACTTATTGTAACTGGATTTCACGAAATTCGAAATCCCCCCCCCCTTCTCGGAGTCGGAGGGCAATAAACGGTATAACTTTAGTATAACCCCACAGCTGAATTTGGCGATTTTTCTTTGGCGCCGTTTTGAAGGATAACAATGTCGTTCTGGACTGTTTGCGATATAATATGGCAGCCTAATATGTTGTTTATTTTGGATTTTTGATCTTATGATTTAGATTATGATTTTATCATTTAACATATACGATTTATGATTTTTAGATTTATGATTTAGCTATAAACGCCAACAAAAAAAAATCTTGTTCCCAATAAACATGGGTAAAAACATGTTTTTCCGTTTGAATTCGCTTTGAATTACCTTAGAATGGCGAATTTTTGTGCGCGGATATTGATTAAGTGTACGCATTATGTACATTAGTGGGATTTAGCAAAACTGTGAACTCACCCGCTGAGGAAGGGGAAGTAAGAAGTGTGTTCCAAAGGCAGTGGGGACCCAGACTGGATATTGATTAAGTGTACGCATTATGTACATTAGTGTGATTTAGCAAAACTTCGAACTCACCACTGAGGAAGGGGAAGTAAAAAGTGAGTAAGTTGTGCCGAAGACAGTGGAGACCCAGATTCCTCACTTTGCGAGCGAGAAAACCTCTACCAATCACAGCGAGAACTTAGGTTATTAATAAAGATATGGTATTTTGAGACTTCATTTAAGTTTAATGTCCAGCGAAGCGGGCAAAGCCTGCTAGTATATTTTATACATTCAAAGACATTTCAAATGTATTTTTCAAAATAAATAAATAAACTATTCTTATAATGGTAAATTATGCTGAATTTTAAAGAGTGCAATGGTCACCAATTAAATCCTTGCTTCTCTAATATTTAGAAACATTTGTAGGTAATATTTTACATAACTTTATAGTAATAAATACTAAAATATAGGTGAATTAATCCGTTTTGTTTAACGTTTTGATTAAAATCTGTGTTTTGTGAATAACTTTAAATCTCATTTATTTTGAACAAGATTATGTTTTTTTTTTACAATAAATTAGTAAAACTCTTTATAAAATGTATGAAAACATATTTATTTATTTTTATATAATAAAACTTCATATTATTTTCATACTTTCATAAAGAGATTGTTATTATTTATTTTTATTTATTTATTTATTTATTTATTTATTTATTTTATACGATACTTTCAAATAAATAAATGGAAATTTATTTCTCTATATCTCTTTCTCACACACATCTATTAATAAAATCAGACTTTTGTCTGTAAATTAGTCAGAATTAAAAAAATTTGTGATATCTTCACGTTTCACACACCATGAAAGCCGAAAATGACTTCAGAAAATTTTGCCTATGTGTGTGTGTGTGTCACCGTGTCTGTATGTCGCTATTTTTGTCCGGGTATCACTCGAGAACGGCTTGACGGAATTCAACTGCGCTTGACAGGAATTTAAATCTTTACCCAAAATAAAAGTATATGTATCAACTTTTCAGAAATTCCCCCACATCCCCCCCCTGGGGGGCAAAAGACAAAAACACGTTTGTCCGGGTACTCACTTGAGAACGGACAGCCGGAATTTAACGGCGCTTGGCAGGAAATTAGGTTTTTACCCAACTTAAAATTACATCTATCAACTTTTCCGAAATTCCCCCCCCCCCTACTAAAGACTAAAGAACGTTTTTAAGCATAACTCGGCTCCTAATTACTTCACAATAAAGAAATTCGACATGGGGAGACTAGACATGAGTACAAATAAAACATTATCTGCGATTTAGGAATTTTCGATTTTTAAGGGAAGAAAGTGGAAAATCGATTTTTGACAGGAAATTTCGAAAATTCCTGATTTGAGTAGAACTCTATCAAAAATGGAACAAAGATGTTGAAAAAAGGCTATGCGACTTTCTTAGGATATTTCCAAAAACACATATTTGTTTTTTTGAGGTTCGCGCTTTTTTTTTTTTTTTGGGGGGGGGGGGGGGTACGAGGGTGCAAAATCGGGACACCCCTTTTAGCGCTAAATTCATCCTGAGAAATCTATGGGAGCTTCAGTAACGAATTTTGGTGCTTGGATTGTTTATATGCATCCGACACCTAAAGTAACGGAATTTTTCAAAAATAATCGCCCTTTCTCCCTTTGGAGGGGGGGGGCAGAAGGCAAAAACACCTTTGAAAGAACAACTCGGCTCCAAATTACTTCACAGTGAAGAAATTACACACGGGGAGACTAGATATGAGTAGAAATAATACAATATCTGCAATTTAGGAATTTTCGATTTTTAAGGAGAGGAAATGGGAAAAATCGATTTTTGGCGGAAAATTTCGCAAATTCCGGATTTTTGAGTAGAACTCTTACAAAGATGGAACAAAGATGTTGAAAAAAAACTAATCAACTTGCTTAGGATATTTCCAAAAGTCTTTTTGATTTTTTGTGATATGCTTTTATTTTCTTTTTCGGGGGGGGGGGGGGGGCGTATGTGTTACAAAGGGCAAATTCGAGGCACTCTTTTTAGCGCTAAATTTGTCCTGGGAAATTTATGAGAGCTGCGGTCACGAAGTTTGGTGCTTGGATTGTTTATATGCATCCGGCACCTAAAGAAATGGATTTATAAAAGTACTCCTTGCCCCAGCGGGACAGGAAGCAAGAAAACGTTTGTAACCATAACTCGGCCAAAAATTACTTTACGGCAAAGAAATTGCACATGATGAGACTAGACTTGAGTATAAATAAATCATTATGTAAGATTTTGGAATTCTTAGTTCTTAAAGGAGAGAGGGGAAAAATAGTTTTTTGTTTTATGAGGGGGGAATTTCAGAAACTCCGGATTTTTTAGTAGAGCTCGACTAAAGATGTTACAAAGGTATTGAAAATACCCATGTGTCTCCTTTAGAATATTTTCAAAACACATTATTGTTTTTTTGTGAGTTTCGATTTTCGATTTTTTTTTTTTTTTTTTTTTTTTTTTTTTTGAATGGAAGGGGGAATTTGCAAATTTAAGACCCTCCCCCCCTTTTTGGCGCAAAATTTGTCTTGGGTAAAATCTATACGATCTGCAGTCACGAAATTTGGTGCGTAAATTGTTTATATGTATCCGACACTTATTGTAACGATATTTTACGAATTTCGCCCCCTCACCCCCTTCGGGTCGGAGGAGGGCAATAAACACGCGTAAAAACACGTTATCCTGTTTGAATTCGCCTTACATTATCTTAGAATGATGAATTTTGGTGTGTGGATGTTGATTAGGTGTACGCATTATGTACTTTGGTGAGATTTTGCAAAACTTCTAACATAGCCGCTGGGGAAGGGGAAGTAAGAAACGGGTAAGTTGCCACCAAAGGCAGTGTCG
The DNA here is from genome assembly GCA_963930645.1 of Salticus scenicus. Lineage (NCBI taxonomy): Eukaryota > Metazoa > Arthropoda > Arachnida > Araneae > Salticidae > Salticus > Salticus scenicus. Next base: position 94,352,125 of record OZ005655.1, on the reverse strand, counting down.
ACTCAGAATCCTCATGTTGCGAGCGGGAAAACTCTACGGAATACACAGGAAACATTAACTTAGGTTATTGATATTGATGTGGAATTTTGTCAACTAATTTGAGTATAGTGCTCAGCTAAGCGGGCAAAGCCTGCTAGTATATACATATATACTATATATATATATATATAATATGTGACAGATAAACAGAATGCAAAAAATCATTATTTCAAATGTAAAGTAACCAGCCGATCATCTAAAATAGGATGCCTAAAATGAAATCTTGCAAACCCACTTGAAAAGAAGCAGACAAATGATGTATATATATATATATATATATATATATTTCAGGGATAGAAATTAAGAAAATAAAGTTACACGTCCACAGGAACAGTAATTTTTAGATTTTACATGGTCAATACATATGCATTAATTGACCCGTTTTTCCATTCTATTATATTTTTAAATACACTTAAAAATTTGTAAACTGTTTTACTAAGGCTTACTTTTTTTTTTATAAATATACGTAAGTGAAATATATATATTTTTAAAATAATTAAAATATACAAATGAAGTCTTATTTAAATTAAAATAAACGAGCTCAATATCACGTATTTAGGGGAACATCTCCAGTTATGGGCATTCTCCGGTTGTGGGCATCTCACCATATCTTTTAACAAAAACTAAATATGGTGGATTTGAGTACTGGCAAACATGTATTGTAACAGTACGCAGTTATGGCGCTAACACCAAATTGAATAGACGCTTTTGCTTAGTAAGTGCAAGCATCGAAACAAAATTTTGAACAAAAAGCAACACAAAAGCAATTTCTGTTTTTTTTCAATGTGCAATAAATCGAAGTGAATTAATTAAAAAATGCGAGTGTAATATATATTCATGCAGTATATTCAATGTGTTTTGAAATTCAATGTCGAATTAAGCCGAAATTTTGAATGAAAATAGTTTTTTCTGTCATTATATTAAAGTGACTGTGATTCACGGTTATGGGCACCCATGTTTCTTCCATTTAAAGCATGCTTTTGACTTACAAATTATGAAATGTGGTCGTTTAAAACAACATAACATATTTCATTAGTGTTTCATCTATTTTTAGGCATTTTTAGGCTTTTTTAGCCATGTCCACCCCGGAAAAGTCAATCGATCCAAAAGAAATGCATTTTAAGGCGATGGCTAACGCCATTTCGGATTGCTTAGTATATACGAAATCCATAAAATCGACTGCCCGAGAATATGGCCTCCTCGCAGCTTCTGTGTCCCTGCAGAAGAAGGCTAGAAAAAGTAAGGGAAAATCTAATGTCAAACTGCTTACCAAGCGCGCTAAAAATAGTAACATACACAATCAGGAGATTATGTCGATTTCTGCGTCATTTGTTCGGAGCCCTGTGGCAGAAATTTATTATGCTTTCTGCGACAAGCTTCATCAACACCAAAATTTTTCTGCAGGAATAGTTTGTGAAGTTAACATTTACGAATTCAAAATAAATTATTTTTGAATAATAAATAATATTCAGTATAACCAATGTATTTAAATTTTAACTAGGCACAAATGCATATATCTGCACTATTGCAATAAAATACTCTTTTTTTTTTCTTTTTAAGAAAAATGAAAATAAACCTATTGATCTTAATTGCTTCAAATATTTTGTTCACATTAATATACAATATTGTTTATAAAATATTCAATGAATTCAAACCATAAAATGCAGTAACACATCAAAAATAATCTGTAAATATTTTTAAGGCATTTAAAACATCAAATGTCTAAATTAAACAAATGTTACAAATACTTTTATAATTTCATTACTTTTTTTTATATTAAACATATATATTTAAATACACAAATGCACTTATTTCATTAGGTGCAAACCAAATAACATAAAATATAATACAAAACTCAAAATTAAAATAAAACAGATTAAAAGTAAAAATTAATATAGAATACTGAATATCATAATGAAACATAGATAATTTAGAACATTTATAGTTTTTGAGATTATTAGAAAGATGCACGATAACATTCTAATGCACAATATTCATTTTTTGTATTATATACAAATAGCATAAAGATGTGTATTTGAACTCTAAAAAAGGTGATTTGACATTAAAGAATTCAGAATGTATAATTATACCATCATTTAAATACATAATATAAAACAGAATACAAGATCAAAGTAACACAATTATAGACAAAGCATAGTCAAAATATTTTCATAAAGATTGAGGCAAGTGAAATATTTAATTTTTAAGGAAATGTTGAAATCTGAAATGTAACAGCTTTCTTGGATAAATTCTATAATAGAAAATAATGATTACAGATGAATGAAATAAATAGAAATCAATTAAAAGTAATATTTGATATTGATATCTATACGAATATGTAAATAAAAATAAATAAATAAAAGCATTTGCTGTTTAATTAGTATTTATTCTAAACAATTACTATTAGATAAAATTCCTTTTCCTTACAACTAAATAAATAAATAAATAAATAAATAAAATTCAACAAAACCTTTGGTTTGATTTTTATACAAAATGACTATTAAATTTGCAATATTTCAAAAAAAGAAAAAAAAAATCATTTTTTAAAAAATTCAAATGTTTAAAAAATGAAATGAACAAGCTGTAGAAACTAATGATAAGAGTATTTTTGTAAAATAAATTAATAATTTTTTTAACGAATTTTATATGCTTAAACAACAAAATTTAAAGCTAAGAATTTTAATCACAATAAAAATAATTGATAAGTAAAGAAAATAATTAGAAAAGTTACCAATTTTATAACTTAAGATACCCATTAATATTTATTGCTAAGATCTTTTACTACATATAAAATGCTAAAAATCAATAAAGTATATTTAAGATTAATTTTTTAATTTTCCATTTTTTGAAGTAAGGTTTGAAGCTTCATTTTTTATTTTGCGTATGACTACAGACGTTACAAATTTCCCCATAATCTTATTTCTGTATATATTTGTGAAATGTATTGCACAGATTGAACCAAACATTAAAATTAATGCAGCTTTAAAAAATGCACGTGTATTTACTACCACGCACGTATGAACGCTTCGCATACATTAAAGAAAAAAAAATAATCACTAGATATAACTAATTTGTCGTGCGTAAATCAGAAAATGTATAAAAATCGGTACAACAGCAATCACGCACTTAAAAAAAGAAAAAAAAAATCACTGGATGCAGATATTTTTATTATGCATGAATCTGAAAATGCATGAAATATGAAATTCGTAAAATGGTCGCAAAGCCACATTCTTTCGAAAAATCATCTTTTTGCAGTACAATAAATTCACACTACACGAGCGGCAGGCGAGGGGCAAAGCCAAAGTTTGGAGACACGAAAATGAAGTTCCGATGTGAAGAGGTTATCAGTGAAAAGTGTCGATACACCGAATTATATCACCGCATCACGAATCGCTAATGCACGCCGTATCAAAGCTAACCCAAGTGAGTTACATCCGCTTTATCTCCTCTCGTTATTCAGGATTGAGGCGGTCGTATCTGCAGAAACAAAAATTTGTTCTGCAGAACAGTTTATAAACCATTCTTTGAGTTTCTCTCTCTCTCTTTCTCTTTTTTTCTCTATCTCTCTTAAATAATAATTAAAAAAAAAAAAAAAAAAAAAAAGAGAGAGAGAAAAAGAAGAAAAAAAATACAACGGCAAAATTTGTTTGACTTAAGTAAAATCTTTCTGCAAGAACATTTCTGTTTCTGCGACATTGTCGCCGTGTCGCCGTGTTTCTGCAACGGGGTTTCGGAGTACCTGCTACTATGCCGAACAAGAGCAAATTCAATCAAATGCAACGAGTATTATCGTCTGGTGCATTTGAAATGTGCCAATATACATGAAAATTATTTTATTTACAAGCATTGCACTTCTGATTTGAAGGATGAAGAAGATGACGAATAAAATTGAAAAATACCATTTTCTGTTATTATTTCGGCCATTGAATCCTTACAAAATGGACAAATTTTGTTGTTTTCTGTATTTAGGGTGGTTTTACTTATTATTTTCCCGTTTTTTGAGGATTTTTCAAGCGTGCCCACAACCGGGTACAAAATTTTCTTTGAAAAATAATGATCACTTCACAAAATTGGTAATAATTTTTTTCTGGTTGACGGAATCAATACAGTTACTTCAACAAACGTTCGCTAATGGTTCCAGCTTTCCATTGATATTCATATATTTGCATAATATCTATTCTGTGAAAAGTTATAAGCTAAAATCAAAACTGTGACCAGAACCGGAGATGTTCCCCTACTATTAAAAATTAAATGTAAAAAAGGGATATGAAAGTGAAGTTTATAAAAATTTACAAGAAATAGGTGATATTAACAGTTATAAAAATGGTACACTTACTATTGTTATAACATACTGTTCTGTAACAGATTTAGGTGTGATTTTAGGAAAAAGCAAAAAAATTAAAAGTTTCATTGGTCTGGTTCACCACTAGAACTTATATATTGTTGGTCCGTTGAATATTTTTGTTTTCCCAACAGATCTCTGTTAATTTTGAGCCCTGTTATATATATATATATATATGGGGGGGGGGGGGGGGGTAGTTGGAAGGGTGAGTGATTAATTCATGAGGCCAGTTCCAATGGTGATGCATTACGAAACATATTTGTTAATGACATTTCTGCACTGCAAATTATTGTCTTAAATTAAGACACATGAGTGTCTTAAATGAGTGTCTTTATTTTCAGACACAAAATCGTGTCTTAAATTTTAATGCACGTAAGATATCTTAAGTCAAGACATGAATGTGACTGGATTTAAGGCACTTGAAGTGACTTAAAGCAGCCATTTTTAACCTCATTTTTCATAAATAAATTATAAAAATAAATAAATAAATAACTAAATAAGATTGCGTGTGGTTTAGTTATCGGTTAAAAAATGGATGTAGAATTTTCTAGAGCATACAAAAAAGGCTTATGTGAAAATTTCCACACATAGCGAACCTCTCCGACAGGCTGGACTTGAACTGAGGAACTATGGATTCACAAATCCGCCAACCGACTAAACTACAATCATTGACAAAAAACCTACTTTGGTTAGTAATATAGATATATAGTTTTATTTACTTTTTTAATTAAAGTTATCGACAAAATACCAAACGCTTAATATACATTTTCAATTTAAATTTTATATGTATCTTTTTAACATTTTTTCTTTTTTGAAATATGTCTGATAAATGTGCGAAAAGATATATGATATTTCTAAAACGGTTTCTTTTTTCTTTCTTTTCTCTATATTTTACTTATATTTAACAGAAAATACACTATTTACATTAAAACCAGAAAATTGGTTGTTTTACACATATGTAGGAACTTAGGCGGATTTTTTTTTTTTTTTTTTTTTTAATCATATTAAAAAAATTAAGCGGAAGTCGCCTACAAATCGTTCAAGATTGCTCGTTTGCGTATTCGATTTCTTTTTCTTTGAAAATTCAATTTCACAAAGCTAAATAGTCTAAATAGCTTAAGCGCTTATTATATAAAATATTACTAAATGAAACGAATGTGAAAAGAAACTTAAATACCATATATATATTATGGAATCCGCGTAAAATATTTGCCAAGTGTTTGAAATTTTAAGTGTCTGAACTTAACTTTCTGTATGTCTTAATCTTCAAGTGTCAAAACTATAATGTGTTTGAATTCCAGACATATCAAAATTATTCAGATATTTAATTTAGTCTATTATTATGAAGATATTTATGTGTCTTAAATTCAGGCGTATGTGGTATCTGAAATTTGTATCCTTACGTATTAATGCTGTTAAATGACCGATTTGCTAATGATTGGCGTTCCCTGGTCGCTTAACTTTTTTTCTTTAATTAACAATTTTCATATTTTAATCTCTAACTGTAGTTGTTTATCCTGATACTAGCAAAAGTACTGCTAATAACAGTCGCTTTAATAATCATTCACTTTATAAAGTAATTTGCAATGAAAAATAAGTTGTACAGTTGTTTAAAAAGTAATTTATGAGTTACATATTTTTATAACATAATTAATTCAATACGGATTTATTCATACCTTTTCATATATATATATATAATTGTAGCTTAATAGTAAAATTTTTGGGGCTAATTGATACTTCTAAAAGGTAACTGAAATATTCCTGATACTAGCTATTTTACTTATTGAAATTTTTATTTTTCCGACTGAGTGAAAATAATGCCTGGACCGGGAGTCGAACACCGGCTATTTTTTGCCTACAATATCGTTTTCACTATGCTTAATCAATTTTATCTCAGTTATGGCTTTATCTCATTTAACTATTCTTTTAATTAAACAAATATACAAGATATAATAAAACTAATTATCATAATTTTAAGTGGGGGGGGGGGGGAGGATTTGCCTAAACAAAACTTATACATGATAGGATATCGGAAAGCAAAGGGCAAGCCGCAAGAGGACGCTTGCTGGATGGAAATGGAGAATACAAAAAAGACAAATAATAAAGGACAAAACTTTAATTATTAAAATATTTGTACCAAATGCTTAAATTAGAAACCAGCCGCAGTAATACAGGCTTTTCATAGTCTACGGAGGGAATCATTAAAATACTAGATGAATCCCTTGCATTTTCTTAAGGTCTGCAGCTGCATAGCTTATTCGAGGTAAGAGGCTTCTCTGGTGATCCGATGAACTTATGTAGATGGCACGTCTGAATACTGCTTTATTTCTAGCAACAAGTAGTAGCTGAATGACGAGTTCTACGAAACCCCTGAAGAGGAAAGGGGTTCAGGGACACGTCCTTTGGAAACCGATAGTGCTTTCAATAGTTTTATGGTGTGTGAAGAAGTTTTTAAGTTTAAATACCACTATGTAGTTTAATATTTTAGTAAAATTGAAATATTATTTTTTTTTATTTTTCCTTTTGAAAGTATAGTGGGGAATTAAAGTTACAATAGGAATACTATGTGTAGATGAACTTGATTGTTTATCTTGTAGTACTATAAAACTACAATTAGTTCCTGCTTATTTGTTAGCGGATGATTGTATCATGCATCTGAATCTGGCCGATTAAACTATACTGCTACTACTTGTGTTAGTTAATTTTGTCCCTTTCCAATTTTCATTTTTTGATTGAAACCTTAAAAATATCTCTATCGGTACGTGAAAATGATATTTGATTAGTTTGATCAAATTTAGCAGTTACTGTATGTTTGTAATATCAAAAGAACTTATTCATGATTATTTATAGTTGAATGTTTTATTATTTTAATATACTTTTTTTATTCTTTCAAGATACCTATATATATATATATATATATATATATATATATATAAACATACCTATATATATATATATATACCGTCTTCATCTAGAACGAATAAGTAGTCATTTTCTAAATTTCCAAACTAGAAATATAGATTTCCATTTTGTGCTTGGTTTCCTTGAATCGGTCTGTGCATAAAACAAAATTATATTTACTAAAACTAGCCTCATGTTTTTGCATTTATTTGTAGAGATTTTTAAATGAGACTGACCACAATAATATAGGAAAATGCTCTTAAAATCTAATAGGGGTTTTTAGAACTGTCTAGCAATGGGACTAGAATTTATAAGAATTTCATGGAACTATTTTTTACTACAGTCAGAATTCAGTTTTTAGATGTGAGACACAATTATTTTTCAGTGTTTGTTTAAATATATATATAACATATATATATATATATATATATATATATATATATATATATATATATATATATATATATATATATATATCAAAATTTAAAAATATACACCAATAGACACCAATATACACCAATATACACCAACAGAACTAAGTTAATATTAAATAATTTCGAGTCTTTTAAATGAAAGCTTCGATTTCTTTGTTATATGCTTTTTTTAAATTTAAATATAGGTAGATTTTTGTTTTTAGCATATAACAATTTACATTAGGTAGATTAATATGTTGGTTTTGGATGCTTTTTTAAAACAAGTTGTGGAGAATTAAACTTCTCCATGCTAATTTAACTTTAACTTGAATGCTGAAACTTGCTTAATTACTTAATAAAGTTATGAAATAACACAAAGTCAGATTTAACAAGATGAATGAGCTTTATTAAGAGCTTAAATAAAAAGGGTGGGCGCTGGACTTTAACTACATAAAATATCTTTATAACTTTCAATGGGCAGCCTCCTTAAACATTTTTACCCTTACTTCATTAATCACAATTAATTTTAACTACTATATTTACTCCATTAACTCCCTTTAACTATTAAGGGCAAGCAATCTTTCGATTAGCAGGCGGATTCCCGGACTCTGCTATCTACTCGAGTTATATCCAACTGGCTTTTACTCCAACTCACTCCGACTAACACCAACTCCAACTAACTCCCATCATACTCTCTCCAACTGACCCTCCAATACAACCTTCCTTCTCTTTTAATACTATTCAGTTTCCCAAAATATTAGCATATTTCAATTTACAAATTTAAGTTAGGATAGGAACTAACTCCATTACTCAAACGACTTGAATCCTAAAACAGCAGATTCACGTTTTACCCGCAAAGTGCGAGTTTTAACTGTAGCACTTTGCTATACCTGACAGTTCCTCCCCTGAAAAAAAAATTTCGCGGAAAAAATCCACCAACGGGTTTTTACCCATGAAAATTTTAAAGTTATTGCAATACTATGCAAAGAAAAGTTAGCTGCAGTGACTTACTGCTAAAATTCAACTACATAATACTTTAGAAAAAGGAAAAAAAAAAAAGAGGGGGGAAACTTAAATTTACTTAGACTGCCCAAGAATAATTATTGCTTGTAAAATATAATAAGGAAAAAAAAAAGTAAGAAGGCCGAGCTTAAAACTGCCCACTCAAGATAGATTTATGATAAAAATACTTTTTTTAAGCTCATCTGAGATGGTTTACGGCAGAAACTCCATGCCCTAACTTAGTTTAAACTTATTTTAAGTCCAGCGTAATTACAGCGGGGAAATACATTCATCTTTCTGTTAGTCCAGAAAGGGAAAAAAAACTCAATTTTAAAGTGAAGTTGAAGGAGGATTAAGTACAGGGGGGTTGCTTTAACATACTAGCAACATGAAGAAAATCTTTATTGAGATGAAAAAACTTGGAATTCTGTCCGACGTAAGCCATCCTTCGAAACTTTCGATGTGGAATTTCGTCATCCTTCAGAGCCAGTCTAGGCTTAACCACATCAGCTGGTCAACGTACTTGAGAAAAAATTCATTGAGAAACGTCAGTCATCAGAATAACATTTTCTACCTCAGATTAGAGCATCAAAGATATTTCTAAAATGGAAACTTTTTTTAAAGTATAAATCAAAAAATAGAGTTAAACTGCAATTTGTAAATAGATCAACGAGACAAATTGTCTATGAATACATAAAATAGTTTATATACAATAATTTTTCCTCCTGGGCTATAGCATGCGAAACGACAAAAAATTAATTTGTTAGTGATTTTAGTTTAAAGTTACGCGTGATTTATGCATATAGCCAAAAAAAAATATTTCCCCACTCATACACATATATATATATATATATATATAGATAGATAACTTTTAGTGGAATACAAAAGTTATAACAATAAAAAATATTCATTTTATACACTTATCAAAGTTCATTTTAGTTATATATACAAATACAATATGTATAGAAATACGAAAAAGGGGGGGGAGAGATATTTACAAAGGTTAAAAATCAGTTTTATATTACCCATTCTGCAGGCGATGGCTACAAAATAAAAGAATTTAATATACATGCATAAAATATATTAAGAGAGATAAAAAATGTGGACATTTGAAGCATAAATATGATTTTCGAAATGAAAGTTCATGTACCAATTTAAATTTTACAGTTTTTCTTTTTAGAAAGTCCTGCTCTTTCATACAAAAATAAGAAGTCCGAAAGGCTTCAAGGCATGTCTTACATTTTGGTACAGCTCTGACAAACAAATACTTGAGAAAAAATAAAATAAAGAACGATACGACCTCACCCGGGGTTTCCGCTGTAAGAAAATTAGCATTAAACATGAGAGTCCTGCTGGACATTGCAATGGCCGCAGAGATCACAGGGCTGGAGGCTTGCAGCAGGAGGTCAGGCGTTGCGAGGTCACATTCCTGGGCTGCGATCGAACCCGGCACGCTGTCGCTGTCCGTAGCATCAGTGGACGATTCCGCTCCATCTCTACTCATGAGTGTTGATGTCTTGGAGGGCTTACGAGCTTGGAAAGAATTTATATTTTTAGTTGAAATTACTACATTTGCTTCGAAATTATCTAACAGTTTACGAGAAGCACTGATGGGAGAATGTAAATTATGTTGAAGACAGTTTAACCGGTCATTTTCATTTTGAGCCTTTTCATTTAAACTAGAAGATTCTGTCGGCTTGACATGTAGCAAACTTAAATGCCCTTTTTCATTACTTTCATTTAAATTAGTTACTAGCTTTTCGTTGAAATTAGAGGCGAGATATTTATAAGCACAGTGGCTTAACTTTTCGTTTTCCTTTAACACGATGTCTGTGAAATTAGATAACTCCCCGGATTTGATCGGTCGAGCATTTGAATATGATTTAGCATTACAAATAGCCAATTTTGACGACTTGACAGTTTTAGAACTGAAATGTCGGCAAAATTTCAAGTTATGTTGCCAAAACATAAATTGAAATTAAAAATAAAAGCTCTACAGAAATCGATTAATCGAATGGACTTCATAGCATTTTCATTAAAGATAAAATTCACAGAGTAAATATTAAATGATAATGTTAAATTATATTGTAAAATATATTTTCATGTATAACATTAGCGCTAAATAAGAAGAAACCAATTTCATAGTAGTTTAAATTTCATAGTCTAGTTATGAGAGCATTTTCAACAAAATACAAAACATATTTCATGAATATTGACACCATTCTATATTCTCTTAACGATTGATATTATTAAATGCATTTTAAGATAGAATTGTAAAAACTGCATTTGGGGCAGATGCTATCTGACGAAATGTATGGAATTTTGGGGATTCACACTCAAATTTCCAATCTCGAAAAAAATTAACATTTAGATAGTTTTTCAAGAAATAACCTAGCACATCAAAACCAGGATTTATATCTATTATTTCTATTACCATTTAAAATTATATTATACATTTAGAGAAGACTATCTACATAAGCGATTCTTGCTTGATATATTTTATAAAGATCAAGTTTTTATAAGGTATCAATTTATTTTATATCTATAAAAAAATATTCATTGTGAAATTCATAATTACGTATCAAATAATAAGTATAAATTTTCATCCTCTTAAAAAAAAAAGGAGGGGGGGGGGAGAGAAGAAGAAAATAAAAAAATATATATATAACTTTTTTTTTTTTTTTTTTTTTTTTTTTTTTTTTTTAGGATAGGTATTAATTAAACATGGAATATTAGATATTATTTTTTTTTTCATTAAAATACATATTTATTATTAAACATATTTTTTATATTTTTTCTTTAAAAAAATGTCCTTTTCTCAAAAAAAAAAAAAAAAAAAAAAAAAAAAAAAAAGTTTAATAATATTAATAATTAAAAATAACAAATATGGGTGATACAAATACTTCGGGGTTAGCGTACACTAGCGACAGAAAATATTAAAATTAGTGTTGAATGTTTCTTTGTACTGTTTAGTTTTATTTTTTCTTTCAAAAAACCGTCAGATATTTGCTTCATCTACTGTTGGTTCGTCAGATTCACCGTTAAAAAAAAAATGCATGAATACTATCAAGAAATGCACTACGTTATCAAGAAATGCATGAATACTAATAGATAAATCTGTTGGTTGAACAGAATGAAAACAAGAGTTTGATGCCTTTAATAAAGATTTAGTACCAACATTAATTTTAACATCGTTTATCATCTGCGAAAATTTTTCCTGTTACCCGAGATAAATTTCCGGACTCGACCGGTTTAGCATTTGCATGAGACTTATCAATAAAAATAGCAGAATCTGCCGACTTGGCAGTTTTAGAATTAAACTGTAATTTATCATGCGGTGAATTTAAACTACTAGAAGAGTCTGCTGACTTAACAGTTTCAAAACATAATTTTGGTTTCTTGACGAAAGTTTTAACCGCAACATCTAATGATTTTACACTTGCAGTCGGTTGAACGGTTTCAGCAGCCATAGTTATCTTCATTTTATTTTCTTTTTCAACCGCCGTCTCTATGCTAGATAAATTCTTGGATTTTTCATCCATAGTCAAAGGCTGAAAAACAGAGGTCGATTTGTCTGTAGTGCTGGTTAAAGGCGTAGGTTGCACGTTTTCATTAACTTTTATTTGACTTTTGTCACAAGGATTAACGTTTTCATTGCCAGTTTTAGGTTGATTTACACTAATAGACTGTGACTTAATAACTTTGTGTGGTTTTTCCACTGGGTTTACTATTGCTTCCCACTGACGTTCGTGAGGGGGGAGGGAGCGGTCATGCTCTAATCTTTTTCTATCATCCCGAGTGGCAAAAAGGTCGATGATCCGCCTTTTTAAATCCTCATAGGTTGGATTTGGCCCAAGGGAATGGCAGGCGATTAACCTATGCCACTGTCGTGGTTCTCCTTCTAATGAATATGCTAGCCATGCATATTTTTTGGATCGATCGATGTTATGAAAATGGAAAAAATATTCAATCTGCTCAAAAAATTGCAAAACACTATTAGTGCCGTCAAAAAAGACTTGCTCGGGGGGGGGGGGGATTCGAGCAAAGATGGGCGCCAATGTGGAGAATTAAACTTCTCCATGCTAATTTAACTTTAACTTGAATGCTGAAACTTGCTTAATTACTTAATAAAGTTATGAAATAACACAAAGTCAGATTTAACAAGATGAATGAGCTTTATTAAGAGCTTAAATAAAAAGGGTGGGCGCTGGACTTTAACTACATAAAATATCTTTATAACTTTCATTGGGCAGCCTCCTTAAACATTTTTATCCTTACTTCATTAATCACAATTAATTTTAACTACTATATTTACTCCATTAACTCCCTTTAACTATTAAGGGCAAGCAATCTTTCGATTAGCAGGCGGATTCCCGGACTCTGCTATCTACTCGAGTTATATCCAACTAGCTTTTACTCCAACTCACTCCGACTAACACCAACTCCAACTAACTCCCATCATCCTCTCTCCAACTGACCCTCCAATACAACCTTCCTTCTCTTTTTATACTATTCAGTTTCCCAAAATATTAGCATATTTCAATTTACAAATTTAAATTAGGATAGGAACTAACTCCATTACTCAAACGACTTGAATCCTAAAACAGCAGATTCACGTTTTACCCGCAAAGTGCGAGTTTTAACTGTAGCACTTTGCTATACCTGACAAAGTATGCATCTCTCTTGAAATTTTTATTTTAAAAAAATGTTTAATAAAAATGTTTTCCAAAACCAAAGGACATTTTTCCTTTTTTCTGCTTTTGGATAACATGAAGAGCAGCGAATCATCTCAAAGGATAGAATCGGTACTTTGAAAGATAAAGAGCAGAGGCTGATTAACTTCATGTAAGGCCTGGTTCCCAGTTAGTTTTTTAGGCTTCCACCATCCCTTTACGATGCAAAAATAGTTTAAAAAGTCACCAAAGTTTTTGAAGAAGTAACAAATAGATTTGAAACAGACAAAAAATAAATAGATTTTAGGATTCCTGCTATTCAGTGCCCGGAATACGTGAACCGCATGTCCCTTCGATAATTATTCCTTGATGGTAAGGTACTATGTTGTACGTTTTTAACATCTATCTTTTTATAATCTAGAGAGGTAGGTCTAGCGTTTTGAAGGAAGACTAGTCTCTAGTATTAGTCATACACATTTGTAATATTTTGTTTATTCTGGAAATACAAATCGAGCACAATAAAATGCATGATAGGCACACATAGTACAATAGTTTAATTGGAATGTTTGATATTAAATTCGGCACAAATAGTGAATTTTTAAACAAGTTATCTGTATTTTTTAAATGAGTATTTGTTTTAAAATTTCGAAAATATTTATATCAACGAAAAATATTAAATATGGCAAAGTTATAAGAAGATCGAGTAGGAAAAATACTTTTTTATAAATAAATTAATGTAAAATATAATAAATCTCTTAATTTTTCCTTTAAATAAATCTTCGAATGCAAGTTATCAGTTTAGTTCAATAAAGAAAAATATTATTTTCCTAATCAGTTAAGAACTTTAAACACATGTTTTAAATGACAGAAATGATCGGTCATATTCTAAAATATTTCACGGATTATGGTTGCAGAAAGAGAGCATTAAAGTATAAGATAGTCATCTCTGATCATTTGGAGAGTCATTCGGAAATAAGTATGCTAATAACCATTTTAACAGATAGCATGTTAAACGAATTCCAGTTATATCTCGATACTTAAGTTTCACTTAATAAACGATAATATGAAATTTTATCGTATTAGAAACATGTGAATTCTTATTCTTGTGACTAAGACATGTGAATAAATTTAGGATATATTTTCTTGTGTTTGTATAATGTATTAAACACGGATAACGAGTGATTATACAGGAATATCAAGACCTTTATTATTTATTAAGAATTATTAAGAAATATCGAGACCTTTTACAGAAACTTATAAGTAAGTATTTATTTATTGCAATTTTTTAGGTAAAAGTAGCATTTTTAATAACAAGCATTCTGCAGTAAATTAGAAAAACTTCAATAGAAAATATCAGTTTTCTTGAATTCTAAAGTTATTTTTTCTAATAAAAACGCAAAGGAATAGACGAACGAAATAAATTATAAACACTGTTAAATTTAGACACATAATTAAAAATAAAAAAAAAACACTCAAAAACCTATAAAAGAATGAAAGATAAATTTACCTAACAAGTTAAATTGTATTTTTATAATTTTTTTCATTCAAATAACGAAACAGAAAAACATAATCCAAAATTATTCCAATTATTTTCTTACATATATATTTTAATGCATTATTTATATGTACATACTGTAAATAAAACTAAACTTTTCTAAAGCAGAAAATTTTCTAAGGCGATTTCTAGCATAATGTGAACACTGATTGAAATAAAAGGCATTGAAACGTAAGTGGAAACGATTAACTTGATTAGAAGTTAAAGCTAATTAACGGTAAATGTCTCGGTAAATAACGGTAAATCTACTCACTTTTTCAACGAATAAGACTTTCCACTTAAATCTTTTATGAACCAATAACATTCTTAAGTAGTCTGTAAGCTTAGTTTAATTAAAACTATTCTGTTTGTTTGTAAAGTTCCTATTTATATTTATATTTGTTACTCTTTTATCTCAAGTTGTTAAAAAATGCAGGAAAATAACTATTGTTTTTCTGAACTTAGATATTTACATATCTAACAGCATTATAGAAATCTGTGAATTTTGCGTTGGATAAAGATTTTATTTATTTATACAAAAAATGTATCAGCAGCATTTTATTATTCTTCTCTCGGCTGTGAGTGTTGAAATTTAAATATAAATGAAACTAAATATAAATCAGGCTAAATTAATAAGTCAAAAGAAATCGATTTCCAATCTAAACTATATGGTAAAGGTTTAATATAGTAAAGTCTTAAAAATCTATGTAAGGAAGACATACACCTAAAAATTTTATCAAAATGAAATTCAAAAATATATGTAATTCCTAGATTAAAATGTGTACATTAAATCTAAAATTAAAAATGTGGGTTATCGACATTTATAATTCACCATTTCATTTTTTGCTTTTAATAATGAATTTTACAAAAAAGAAGATTCGAAAAACTTCTATCGCTTACTGAAATGAGTACCTATTATAACCTATGTGAATGAGAGAGATTCTATTTTAATCTGTTTTAATCGTTGCGAAACTCGAAGACTTTCATTAAAAAAAAAATGGTGAAAAAGCTTGCACTGGTAAAGTGAGGTGAAGGAGATTATAGTAAGTGAACGAAATATTCTTGGTTTCTATTACGAGGAATTATTTTTCCCTCGTCTAATACATAGAAACGAGTATCTATTTTTATGTACACTTTCGTACCTTTTAACTCTTATTCTCAGCACTTCACGTCTAATATTTTCTAAATTTTCCTCGCCTTTATATATATATATAATAGATAACGTAATAAAATTCAATATTAAAATTCAGCAATTAATCGAACTAAAACAATAACAGCACACAAAAATATAGAACTGAATTTAACATAGAGGAACGACTTACACAAAAAGTTGCCACACAGATTAATAACCAATGAGTTACAATAATAACTTAAAATACTTACGCCGACCTGAATGATAATAAAAAAGGACCACCAAACCCATGACAGAGAAAACAAATAATTAACTACAGAATTAATTGGATATAAATGCTTATAATTAGAAGTATATTTATCAAGGGGCGAGTTATTCATAAAATTGTGAAAGTTGCAACGATTTCGTAAAACGATATTGCTAATCATAGCAATTTATATCATTTCACGCCCCGATCGATCGAAGCAGCAGAACCTTATAGAATGAGAAATAAGTGAAATATTAAATTAAAACAAAGATTAAATAAAATCTTGATGGAAACCAAAGAGAAAACATGAAAAAAGCCTTGTAACCACATGTTAAACAGTTTACACAAACTGGAGAAAAGGATGTTGCCAAAACATAAATTGAAATTAAAAATAAAAGCTCTACAGAAATCGATTAATCGAATGGACTTCATAGCATTTTCATTAAAGATAAAATTCACAGAGTAAATATTAAATGATAATGTTAAATTATATTGTAAAATATATTTTCATGTATAACATTAGCGCTAAATAAGAAGAAACCAATTTCATAGTAGTTTAAATTTCATAGTCTAGTTATGAGAGCATTTTCAACAAAATACAAAACATATTTCATGAATATTGACACCATTCTATATTCTCTTAACGATTGATATTATTAAATGCATTTTAAGATAGAATTGTAAAAACTGCATTTGGGGCAGATGCTATCTGACGAAATGTATGGAATTTTGGGGATTCACACTCAAATTTCCAATCTCGAAAAAAATTAACATTTAGATAGTTTTTCAAGAAATAACCTAGCACATCAAAACCAGGATTTATATCTATTATTTCAATTACCATTTAAATTTATATTATACATTTAGAGAAGACTATCTACATAAGCGATTCTTGCTTGATATATTTTATAAAGATCAAGTTTTTATAAGGTATCAATTTATTTGATATCTATAAAAAAATATTCATTGTGAAATTCATAATTACGTATCAAATAATAAGTATAAATTTTCATCCTTTTAAAAAAAAAAGGAGGGGGGGGGGGGGGGAGAGAAGAAGAAAATAAAAAAATATATATATAACTTTTTTTTTTTTTTTTTTTTTTTTTTTTTAGGATAGGTATTAATTAAACATGGAATATTAGATATTATTTTTTTTTCATTAAAATACATATTTATTATTAAACATATTTTTTATATTTTTTCTTTAAAAAAATGTCCTTTTCTCAAAAAAAAAAAAAAAAAAAAAGTTTAATAATATTAATAATTAAAAATAACAAATATGGGTGATACAAATACTTCGGGGTTAGCGTACACTAGCGACAGAAAATATTAAAATTAGTGTTGAATGTTTCTTTGTACTGTTTAGTTTTATTTTTTCTTTCAAAAAACCGTCAGATATTTGCTTCATCTACTGTTGGTTCGTCAGATTCACCGTTAAAAAAAAAATGCATGAATACTATCAAGAAATGCACTACGTTATCAAGAAATGCATGAATACTAATAGATAAATCTGTTGGTTGAACAGAATGAAAACAAGAGTTTGATGCCTTTAATAAAGATTTAGTACCAACATTAATTTTAACATCGTTTATCATCTGCGAAAATTTTTCCTGTTACCCGAGATAAATTTCCGGACTCGACCGGTTTAGCATTTGCATGAGACTTATCAATAAAAATAGCAGAATCTGCCGACTTGGCAGTGTTAGAATTAAACTGTAATTTATCATGCGGTGAATTTAAACTACTAGAAGAGTCTGCTGACTTAACAGTTTCAAAACATAATTTTGGTTTCTTGACGAAAGTTTTAACCGCAACATCTAATGATTTTACACTTGCAGTCGGTTGAACGGTTTCAGCAGCCATAGTTATCTTCATTTTATTTTCTTTTTCAACCGCCGTCTCTATGCTAGATAAATTCTTGGATTTTTCATCCATAGTCAAAGGCTGAAAAACAGAGGTCGATTTGTCTGTAGTGCTGGTTAAAGGCGTAGGTTGCACGTTTTCATTAACTTTTATTTGACTTTTGTCACAAGGATTAACGTTTTCATTGCCAGTTTTAGGTTGATTTACACTAATAGACTGTGACTTAATAACTTTGTGTGGTTTTTCCACTGGGTTTACTATTGCTTCCCACTGACGTTCGTGAGGGGGGAGGGAGCGGTCATGCTCTAATCTTTTTCTATCATCCCGAGTGGCAAAAAGGTCGATGATCCGCCTTTTTAAATCCTCATAGGTTGGATTTGGCCCAAGGGAATGGCAGGCGATTAACCTATGCCACTGTCGTGGTTCTCCTTCTAATGAATATGCTAGCCATGCATATTTTTTGGATCGATCGATGTTATGAAAATGGAAAAAATATTCAATCTGCTCAAAAAATTGCAAAACACTATTAGTGCCGTCAAAAAAGACTTGCTCGGGGGGGGGGGGGATTCGAGCAAAGATGGGCGCCAATGTGGAGAATTAAACTTCTCCATGCTAATTTAACTTTAACTTGAATGCTGAAACTTGCTTAATTACTTAATAAAGTTATGAAATAACACAAAGTCAGATTTAACAAGATGAATGAGCTTTATTAAGAGCTTAAATAAAAAGGGTGGGCGCTGGATTTTAACTACATAAAATATCTTTATAACTTTCATTGGGCAGCCTCCTTAAACATTTTTATCCTTACTTCATTAATCACAATTAATTTTAACTACTATATTTACTCCATTAACTCCCTTTAACTATTAAGGGCAAGCAATCTTTCGATTAGCAGGCGGATTCCCGGACTCTGCTATCTACTCGAGTTATATCCAACTAGCTTTTACTCCAACTCACTCCGACTAACACCAACTCCAACTAACTCCCATCATCCTCTCTCCAACTGACCCTCCAATACAACCTTCCTTCTCTTTTTATACTATTCAGTTTCCCAAAATATTAGCATATTTCAATTTACAAATTTAAATTAGGATAGGAACTAACTCCATTACTCAAACGACTTGAATCCTAAAACAGCAGATTCACGTTTTACCCGCAAAGTGCGAGTTTTAACTGTAGCACTTTGCTATACCTGACAAAGTATGCATCTCTCTTGAAATTTTTATTTTAAAAAAATGTTTAATAAAAATGTTTTCCAAAACCAAAGGACATTTTTCCTTTTTTCTGCTTTTGGATAACATGAAGAGCAGCGAATCATCTCAAAGGATAGAATCGGTACTTTGAAAGATAAAGAGCAGAGGCTGATTAACTTCATGTAAGGCCTGGTTCACAGTTAGTTTTTTAGGCTTCCACCATCCCTTTACGATGCAAAAATAGTTTAAAAAGTCACCAAAGTTTTTGAAGAAGTAACAAATAGATTTGAAACAGACAAAAAATAAATAGATTTTAGGATTCCTGCTATTCAGTGCCCGGAATACGTGAACCGCATGTCCCTTCGATAATTATTCCTTGATGGTAAGGTACTATGTTGTACGTTTTTAACATCTATATTTTTATAATCTAGAGAGGTAGGTCTAGCGTTTTGAAGGAAGACTAGTCTCTAGTATTAATCATACACATTTGTAATATTTTGTTTATTCTGGAAATACAAATCGAGCACAATAAAATGCATGATAGGCACACATAGTACAATAGTTTAATTGGAATGTTTGATATTAAATTCGGCACAAATAGTGAATTTTTAAACAAGTTATCTGTATTTTTTAAATGAGTATTTGTTTTAAAATTTCGAAAATATTTATATCAACGAAAAATATTAAATATGGCAAAGTTATAAGAAGATCGAGTAGGAAAAATACTTTTTTATAAATAAATTAATGTAAAATATAATAAATCTCTTAATTTTTCCTTTAAATAAATCTTCGAATGCAAGTTATCAGTTTAGTTCAATAAAGAAAAATATTATTTTCCTAATCAGTTAAGAACTTTAAACACATGTTTTAAATGACAGAAATGATCGGTCATATTCTAAAATATTTCACGGATCATGGTTGCAGAAAGAGAGCATTAAAGTATAAGATAGTCATCTCTGATCATTTGGAGAGTCATTCGGAAATAAGTATGCTAATAACCATTTTAACAGATAGCATGTTAAACGAATTCCAGTTATATCTCGATACTTAAGTTTCACTTAATAAACGATAATATGAAATTTTATCGTATTAGAAACATGTGAATTCTTATTCTTGTGACTAAGACATGTGAATAAATTTAGGATATATTTTCTTGTGTTTGTATAATGTATTAAACACGGATAACGAGTGATTATACAGGAATATCAAGACCTTTATTATTTATTAAGAATTATTAAGAAATATCGAGACCTTTTACAGAAACTTATAAGTAAGTATTTATTTATTGCAATTTTTTAGGTAAAAGTAGCATTTTTAATAACAAGCATTCTGCAGTAAATTAGAAAAACTTCAATAGAAAATATCAGTTTTCTTGAATTCTAAAGTTATTTTTTCTAATAAAAACGCAAAGGAATAGACGAACGAAATAAATTATAAACACTGTTAAATTTAGACACATAATTAAAAATAAAAAAAAAACACTCAAAAACCTATAAAAGAATGAAAGATAAATTTACCTAACAAGTTAAATTGTATTTTTATAAATTTTTTCATTCAAATAACGAAACAGAAAAACATAATCCAAAATTATTCCAATTATTTTCTTACATATATATTTTAATGCATTATTTATATGTACATACTGTAAATAAAACTAAACTTTTCTAAAGCAGAAAATTTTCTAAGGCGATTTCTAGCATAATGTGAACACTGATTGAAATAAAAGGCATTGAAACGTAAGTGGAAACGATTAACTTGATTAGAAGTTAAAGCTAATTAACGGTAAATGTATTGTCTACTCACTTTTTCAACGAATAAGACTTTCCACTTAAATCTTTTATGAACCAATAACATTCTTAAGTAGTCTGTAAGCTTAGTTTAATTAAAACTATTCTGTTTGTTTGTAAAGTTCCTATTTATATTTATATTTGTTACTCTTTTATCTCAAGTTGTTAAAAAATGCAGGAAAATAACTATTGTTTTTCTGAACTTAGATATTTACATATCTAACAGCATTATAGAAATCTGTGAATTTTGCGTTGGATAAAGATTTTATTTATTTATACAAAAAATGTATCAGCAGCATTTTATTATTCTTCTCTCGGCTGTGAGTGTTGAAATTTAAATATAAATGAAACTATATATAAATCAGGCTAAATTAATAAGTCAAAAGAAATCGATTTCCAATCTAAACTATATGGTAAAGGTTTAATATAGTAAAGTCTTAAAAATCTATGTAAGGAAGACATACACCTAAAAATTTTATCAAAATGAAATTCAAAAATATATGTAATTCCTAGATTAAAATGTGTACATTAAATCTAAAATTAAAAATGTGGGTTATCGACATTTATAATTCACCATTTCATTTTTTGCTTTTAATAATGAATTTTACAAAAAAGAAGATTCGAAAAACTTCTATCGCTTACTGAAATGAGTACCTATTATAACCTATGTGAATGAGAGAGATTCTATTTTAATCTGTTTTAATCGTTGCGAAACTCGAAGACTTTCATTAAAAAAAAAATGGTGAAAAAGCTTGCACTGGTAAAGTGAGGTGAAGGAGATTATAGTAAGTGAACGAAATATTCTTGGTTTCTATTACGAGGAATTATTTTTCCCTCGTCTAATACATAGAAACGAGTATCTATTTTTATGTACACTTTCGTACCTTTTAACTCTTATTCTCAGCACTTCACGTCTAATATTTTCTAAATTTTCCTCGCCTTTATATATATATATAATAGATAACGTAATAAAATTCAATATTAAAATTCAGCAATTAATCGAACTAAAACAATAACAGCACACAAAAATATAGAACTGAATTTAACATAGAGGAACAACTTACACAAAAAGTTGCCACACAGATTAATAACCAATGAGTTACAATAATAACTTAAAATACTTACGCCGACCTGAATGATAATAAAAAAGGACCACCAAACCCATGACAGAGAAAACAAATAATTAACTACAGAATTAATTGGATATAAATGCTTATAATTAGAAGTATATTTATCAAGGGGCGAGTCATTCATAAAACTGTGAAAGTTGCAACGATTTCGTAAAACGATATTGCTAATCATAGCAATTTATATCATTTCACGCCCCGATCGATCGAAGCAGCAGAACCTTATAGAATGAGAAATAAGTGAAATATTAAATTAAAACAAAGATTAAATAAAATCTTGATGGAAACCAAAGAGAAAACATGAAAAAAGCCTTGTAACCACATGTTAAACAGTTAACACAAACTGGAGAAAAGGATGTTGCCAAAACATAAATTGAAATTAAAAATAAAAGCTCTACAGAAATCGATTAATCGAATGGACTTCATAGCATTTTCATTAAAGATAAAATTCACAGAGTAAATATTAAATGATAATGTTAAATTATATTGTAAAATATATTTTCATGTATAACATTAGCGCTAAATAAGAAGAAACCAATTTCATAGTAGTTTAAATTTCATAGTCTAGTTATGAGAGCATTTTCAACAAAATACAAAACATATTTCATGAATATTGACACCATTCTATATTCTCTTAACGATTGATATTATTAAATGCATTTTAAGATAGAATTGTAAAAACTGCATTTGGGGCAGATGCTATCTGACGAAATGTATGGAATTTTGGGGATTCACACTCAAATTTCCAATCTCGAAAAAAATTAACATTTAGATAGTTTTTCAAGAAATAACCTAGCACATCAAAACCAGGATTTATATCTATTATTTCAATTACCATTTAAATTTATATTATACATTTAGAGAAGACTATCTACATAAGCGATTCTTGCTTGATATATTTTATAAAGATCAAGTTTTTATAAGGTATCAATTTATTTTATATCTATAAAAAAATATTCATTGTGAAATTCATAATTACGTATCAAATAATAAGTATAAATTTTCATCCTCTTAAAAAAAAAAGGAGGGGGGGGGGGGGGGAGAGAAGAAGAAAATAAAAAAATATATATATAACTTTTTTTTTTTTTTTTTTTTTTTTTTTTTTTTTTTTAGGATAGGTATTAATTAAACATGGAATATTAGATATTATTTTTTTTTTCATTAAAATACATATTTATTATTAAACATATTTTTTATATTTTTTCTTTAAAAAAATGTCCTTTTCTCAAAAAAAAAAAAAAGTTTAATAATATTAATAATTAAAAATAACAAATATGGGTGATACAAATACTTCGGGGTTAGCGTACACTAGCGACAGAAAATATTAAAATTAGTGTTGAATGTTTCTTTGTACTGTTTAGTTTTATTTTTTCTTTCAAAAAACCGTCAGATATTTGCTTCATCTACTGTTGGTTCGTCAGATTCACCGTTAAAAAAAAAATGCATGAATACTATCAAGAAATGCACTACGTTATCAAGAAATGCATGAATACTAATAGATAAATCTGTTGGTTGAACAGAATGAAAACAAGAGTTTGATGCCTTTAATAAAGATTTAGTACCAACATTAATTTTAACATCGTTTATCATCTGCGAAAATTTTTCCTGTTACCCGAGATAAATTTCCGGACTCGACCGGTTTAGCATTTGCATGAGACTTATCAATAAAAATAGCAGAATCTGCCGACTTGGCAGTTTTAGAATTAAACTGTAATTTATCATGCGGTGAATTTAAACTACTAGAAGAGTCTGCTGACTTAACAGTTTCAAAACATAATTTTGGTTTCTTGACGAAAGTTTTAACCGCAACATCTAATGATTTTACACTTGCAGTCGGTTGAACGGTTTCAGCAGCCATAGTTATCTTCATTTTATTTTCTTTTTCAACCGCCGTCTCTATGCTAGATAAATTCTTGGATTTTTCATCCATAGTCAAAGGCTGAAAAACAGAGGTCGATTTGTCTGTAGTGCTGGTTAAAGGCGTAGGTTGCACGTTTTCATTAACTTTTATTTGACTTTTGTCACAAGGATTAACGTTTTCATTGCCAGTTTTAGGTTGATTTACACTAATAGACTGTGACTTAATAACTTTGTGTGGTTTTTCCACTGGGTTTACTATTGCTTCCCACTGACGTTCGTGAGGGGGGAGGGAGCGGTCATGCTCTAATCTTTTTCTATCATCCCGAGTGGCAAAAAGGTCGATGATCCGCCTTTTTAAATCCTCATAGGTTGGATTTGGCCCAAGGGAATGGCAGGCGATTAACCTATGCCACTGTCGTGGTTCTCCTTCTAATGAATATGCTAGCCATGCATATTTTTTGGATCGATCGATGTTATGAAAATGGAAAAAATATTCAATCTGCTCAAAAAATTGCAAAACACTATTAGTGCCGTCAAAAAAGACTTGCTCGGGGGGGGGGGGGATTCGAGCAAAGATGGGCGCCAATGTGGAGAATTAAACTTCTCCATGCTAATTTAACTTTAACTTGAATGCTGAAACTTGCTTAATTACTTAATAAAGTTATGAAATAACACAAAGTCAGATTTAACAAGATGAATGAGCTTTATTAAGAGCTTAAATAAAAAGGGTGGGCGCTGGACTTTAACTACATAAAATATCTTTATAACTTTCATTGGGCAGCCTCCTTAAACATTTTTATCCTTACTTCATTAATCACAATTAATTTTAACTACTATATTTACTCCATTAACTCCCTTTAACTATTAAGGGCAAGCAATCTTTCGATTAGCAGGCGGATTCCCGGACTCTGCTATCTACTCGAGTTATATCCAACTAGCTTTTACTCCAACTCACTCCGACTAACACCAACTCCAACTAACTCCCATCATCCTCTCTCCAACTGACCCTCCAATACAACCTTCCTTCTCTTTTTATACTATTCAGTTTCCCAAAATATTAGCATATTTCAATTTACAAATTTAAATTAGGATAGGAACTAACTCCATTACTCAAACGACTTGAATCCTAAAACAGCAGATTCACGTTTTACCCGCAAAGTGCGAGTTTTAACTGTAGCACTTTGCTATACCTGACAAAGTATGCATCTCTCTTGAAATTTTTATTTTAAAAAAATGTTTAATAAAAATGTTTTCCAAAACCAAAGGACATTTTTCCTTTTTTCTGCTTTTGGATAACATGAAGAGCAGCGAATCATCTCAAAGGATAGAATCGGTACTTTGAAAGATAAAGAGCAGAGGCTGATTAACTTCATGTAAGGCCTGGTTCACAGTTAGTTTTTTAGGCTTCCACCATCCCTTTACGATGCAAAAATAGTTTAAAAAGTCACCAAAGTTTTTGAAGAAGTAACAAATAGATTTGAAACAGACAAAAAATAAATAGATTTTAGGATTCCTGCTATTCAGTGCCCGGAATACGTGAACCGCATGTCCCTTCGATAATTATTCCTTGATGGTAAGGTACTATGTTGTACGTTTTTAACATCTATCTTTTTATAATCTAGAGAGGTAGGTCTAGCGTTTTGAAGGAAGACTAGTCTCTAGTATTAATCATACACATTTGTAATATTTTGTTTATTCTGGAAATACAAATCGAGCACAATAAAATGCATGATAGGCACACATAGTACAATAGTTTAATTGGAATGTTTGATATTAAATTCGGCACAAATAGTGAATTTTTAAACAAGTTATCTGTATTTTTTAAATGAGTATTTGTTTTAAAATTTCGAAAATATTTATATCAACGAAAAATATTAAATATGGCAAAGTTATAAGAAGATCGAGTAGGAAAAATACTTTTTTATAAATAAATTAATGTAAAATATAATAAATCTCTTAATTTTTCCTTTAAATAAATCTTCGAATGCAAGTTATCAGTTTAGTTCAATAAAGAAAAATATTATTTTCCTAATCAGTTAAGAACTTTAAACACATGTTTTAAATGACAGAAATGATCGGTCATATTCTAAAATATTTCACGGATCATGGTTGCAGAAAGAGAGCATTAAAGTATAAGATAGTCATCTCTGATCATTTGGAGAGTCATTCGGAAATAAGTATGCTAATAACCATTTTAACAGATAGCATGTTAAACGAATTCCAGTTATATCTCGATACTTAAGTTTCACTTAATAAACGATAATATGAAATTTTATCGTATTAGAAACATGTGAATTCTTATTCTTGTGACTAAGACATGTGAATAAATTTAGGATATATTTTCTTGTGTTTGTATAATGTATTAAACACGGATAACGAGTGATTATACAGGAATATCAAGACCTTTATTATTTATTAAGAATTATTAAGAAATATCGAGACCTTTTACAGAAACTTATAAGTAAGTATTTATTTATTGCAATTTTTTAGGTAAAAGTAGCATTTTTAATAACAAGCATTCTGCAGTAAATTAGAAAAACTTCAATAGAAAATATCAGTTTTCTTGAATTCTAAAGTTATTTTTTCTAATAAAAACGCAAAGGAATAGACGAACGAAATAAATTATAAACACTGTTAAATTTAGACACATAATTAAAAATAAAAAAAAAACACTCAAAAACCTATAAAAGAATGAAAGATAAATTTACCTAACAAGTTAAATTGTATTTTTATAAATTTTTTCATTCAAATAACGAAACAGAAAAACATAATCCAAAATTATTCCAATTATTTTCTTACATATATATTTTAATGCATTATTTATATGTACATACTGTAAATAAAACTAAACTTTTCTAAAGCAGAAAATTTTCTAAGGCGATTTCTAGCATAATGTGAACACTGATTGAAATAAAAGGCATTGAAACGTAAGTGGAAACGATTAACTTGATTAGAAGTTAAAGCTAATTAACGGTAAATGTCTCGGTAAATAACGGTAAATCTACTCACTTTTTCAACGAATAAGACTTTCCACTTAAATCTTTTATGAACCAATAACATTCTTAAGTAGTCTGTAAGCTTAGTTTAATTAAAACTATTCTGTTTGTTTGTAAAGTTCCTATTTATATTTATATTTGTTACTCTTTTATCTCAAGTTGTTAAAAAATGCAGGAAAATAACTATTGTTTTTCTGAACTTAGATATTTACATATCTAACAGCATTATAGAAATCTGTGAATTTTGCGTTGGATAAAGATTTTATTTATTTATACAAAAAATGTATCAGCAGCATTTTATTATTCTTCTCTCGGCTGTGAGTGTTGAAATTTAAATATAAATGAAACTATATATAAATCAGGCTAAATTAATAAGTCAAAAGAAATCGATTTCCAATCTAAACTATATGGTAAAGGTTTAATATAGTAAAGTCTTAAAAATCTATGTAAGGAAGACATACACCTAAAAATTTTATCAAAATGAAATTCAAAAATATATGTAATTCCTAGATTAAAATGTGTACATTAAATCTAAAATTAAAAATGTGGGTTATCGACATTTATAATTCACCATTTCATTTTTTGCTTTTAATAATGAATTTTACAAAAAAGAAGATTCGAAAAACTTCTATCGCTTACTGAAATGAGTACCTATTATAACCTATGTGAATGAGAGAGATTCTATTTTAATCTGTTTTAATCGTTGCGAAACTCGAAGACTTTCATTAAAAAAAAAATGGTGAAAAAGCTTGCACTGGTAAAGTGAGGTGAAGGAGATTATAGTAAGTGAACGAAATATTCTTGGTTTCTATTACGAGGAATTATTTTTCCCTCGTCTAATACATAGAAACGAGTATCTATTTTTATGTACACTTTCGTACCTTTTAACTCTTATTCTCAGCACTTCACGTCTAATATTTTCTAAATTTTCCTCGCCTTTATATATATATATAATAGATAACGTAATAAAATTCAATATTAAAATTCAGCAATTAATCGAACTAAAACAATAACAGCACACAAAAATATAGAACTGAATTTAACATAGAGGAACGACTTACACAAAAAGTTGCCACACAGATTAATAACCAATGAGTTACAATAATAACTTAAAATACTTACGCCGACCTGAATGATAATAAAAAAGGACCACCAAACCCATGACAGAGAAAACAAATAATTAACTACAGAATTAATTGGATATAAATGCTTATAATTAGAAGTATATTTATCAAGGGGCGAGTCATTCATAAAACTGTGAAAGTTGCAACGATTTCGTAAAACGATATTGCTAATCATAGCAATTTATATCATTTCACGCCCCGATCGATCGAAGCAGCAGAACCTTATAGAATGAGAAATAAGTGAAATATTAAATTAAAACAAAGATTAAATAAAATCTTGATGGAAACCAAAGAGAAAACATGAAAAAAGCCTTGTAACCACATGTTAAACAGTTAACACAAACTGGAGAAAAGGATGTTGCCAAAACATAAATTGAAATTAAAAATAAAAGCTCTACAGAAATCGATTAATCGAATGGACTTCATAGCATTTTCATTAAAGATAAAATTCACAGAGTAAATATTAAATGATAATGTTAAATTATATTGTAAAATATATTTTCATGTATAACATTAGCGCTAAATAAGAAGAAACCAATTTCATAGTAGTTTAAATTTCATAGTCTAGTTATGAGAGCATTTTCAACAAAATACAAAACATATTTCATGAATATTGACACCATTCTATATTCTCTTAACGATTGATATTATTAAATGCATTTTAAGATAGAATTGTAAAAACTGCATTTGGGGCAGATGCTATCTGACGAAATGTATGGAATTTTAGGGATTGACACTCAAATTTCCAATCTCGAAAAAAATTAACATTTAGATAGTTTTTGAAGAAATAACCTAGCACATCAAAACCAGGATTTATATCTAGTATTTCTATTACCATTTAAATTTATATTATACATTTAGAGAAGACTATATACATAAGCGATTTTTGCTTGATATATTTTATAAAGATTAAGATTTTTTAAGGTATCAATTTATTTTATGTCTATAAAAACATATTCATTGTGAAATTCATAATTACGTATCAAAGAATAAGTATGAATTTTCTTCCTTAAAAAAAAAAAAAAAAAAAAAATGGAGGGGGGAGGGAGGAAGAAGAAAAAAGAAAAAACCTATAACTTTATTTATTTATGTTTTTTTTTTTTTTTTTTTTTTTTTTTTTTTTAAGGGTAGGTATTAATTAAACATGGAATATTAGCTATTTTTTTTTCCATTTAAATAATTATTAAACATATTTTTTATATTTTCTTATTTATATTTTTTTCTTTAAAGAACTGTCATTTTCTCAATAAAATAATAATAATAATAATAATAATAATAATAACAATAATAATATTAATATTATTAATTAAAAATAACAAATATGAGTGATACAAATACTTCGGGGTTAGCGTACACTAGCGACAGAAAATACTAAAATTAGTGTTGAATGTTTCTTTATACTGTTTTGTTTTATTTGTTCCTTCAAAAAACCGTCAGATATTTGCTTCATCTATTTGTGGTTCGTCAGATTCGACGTTAAAAAAAATGTACCTCTAAAAAAAAAAAAAAAAAAAAAAATAATAATAATAATAATACATAGCGTGCAATCTGGCTATTTAGTAGCTGAAGCGACAAATATTATTTAAATGGTATAAATACTCAATTTTACTTGTCATAACCATTTGTCACATTTTGAAAAATGTTACATGGTAAGTAAATATTATCAATGCTTCTCAATAACAATAGTAATGGTGATAATTATAGTAAAAGTCCATGCATTTATATTGTAATATCTGTATATATATATAAATTACGTGTCACGATGTTTGTCCGGGGTAAACTCCTAAACTAAGGAACCGATTTTAATGAAATTTTGCACACTGTGTGCAGTTTGGTACAACTTTAGAGATAGGATAGTTTTTATCTCAAATTATTGTCACAATATTGTTTTATTGCAATTATTTGTTAATTATAGACCTTTATTAAACTTGCTCCAAAATATCTGTGAGTTCCATTAAATTAATTGTTGCAAAAAAAAAATAAATAAATAAATAAATAAAAATAAAAAAAAATAAAAAATAAAAAAAAAATACGAGTTCATTTTCTTTCGACATAAAAATAAATACATTTAATCAAACGTGAACGTTAAAAAATTATAAAAAGTTAAATTATGCATCTCACGAAAATTGACGTCATAATCAATTTAAAGATTTTATACACATTGATAAAGTGCTAATGTAGTTCTAAAATAGATATAGTAATATATATAGATCTCTCATCCCCATGTTATCGTACAAAGATTTTTGATGCCGAAAAAAAAAATAAAATAAATAAAAGCTTTGGAAACAGCCATTAAGTGGTATTGAAAAAAAAAAAAAAAAAAGAAAAGAAAGAAAGAAATATGAATTTGAAACTGTATCTGGAGTCTTTCATTCCCCTTTAGCAAATAAATTATTCATAAATTTTATTTGCTAAAATATTAGTATGTATTCCCGTGTGTATTCACTCGGGGAAAGACGGCCATATTTTAGTAAAAACGTCGTCTTTTCCCAAATGAAAAGGAATAACTTTTTTCTCCCCAATGATCACTCTATTCTATATATGCTATACTATATCTATGAGTTCTATACGCAAGCGAAGTGTGACTCACTGACCGTCTGTGCAGCCAAGAAAAAGATTTCCTATGTTAATTGCCCACTGGATTTTTTGTAAGAAATTATTAAAAATCGAGGAAATTTATTTCCCGATTTTAATCCTTATATTTGGGTATAGATATGTATTAGTTATCGCGGGTGTTAGATTGAATTATTTTGCTGTCAAATTGACAAAATTTTAATTTTAAATTTCAAAACTCTGTCGCCCTTGGCTTTTTATTATTATTATTATTATTATTTGGCGATCAAAAGCGTAACACGAAAATATACATGCCAGATGTATGCATTGTACGAAATGTAATATGTATTATTCATTGTACGTATGTATGACATGTATTATGTACTGTACGAAATATTGTTTCATATTATTCATTACTATTTTCATATAAGTTGTTAAAATAACCATGATTTTTGAAAGGAATTAAAAATTTTCGCCAGATAATTATGCGATATTCTTTTTTTTTTCGCCAAGGATGACAGAAATGAAATCTATTCCGCTGCAAAATATTAGTATCTTACATCAGATATTTTATTTAGACATTTGAAAACAAATTTGACTTCAAACTATGATAGAATATTTATCATTTTCCTTTTAATTAGTATATTATTAGTATATTAAAATTTAAAAGCATGGTATATAAAAAGTTTTTTTTTTTTTTTTTAAATCTTATAATTATTCTTATCTTAACCCTCAATGTTTCCCATCTTTATTAACTTGAATTTACTATTAAAATTTTATCATACTCAAAAACTTCTCATCACTTCGTTAAAATACACTAAACTTTTCCAAAATCTTTTTCTATTTAAAATGATACATGTATTTACTTTAAATGTCCAATATTTCATAAGATTTCCAATTTTAAAGTTTTAAAATATTTATCAAATTTACTTATTTTTCTGGTTTAGCCATATTGTTTTCCTTTTTATAACTACAGCTGTTGCCCTCTTTAAAATATTTAAAATGATGAGGTCACTTTATAGTAAAATTATCCATTATAGCATATATTATATTTCACTCCTCCATAAAAATTGATTTTAAAATCGTCTGTTTCTTTTATACTTTTATTTTAATAGAATTTTAATAGAATTTAATTTATATATTAGTCATTTTAGCAATTTTATCCAAAGCAGCATTAGAAATAATATATATCACTTCTCCATTAAAATTTATAGGACCCTACAATAAAATTAATTTGTGCTTAATATCAACACTACGAAAATTTTTATCAATCGCTTCCAAATTTTGATCTAAGTTTCAAATCTCAACCCTGTGGGTTTTTACATCGGCTACAACGTTTTCGTCTTTGTTCATAAATAATAATTTGACTGTACTAAATAGTTTACAACCGTATAATTCAACGTATAACTTAGTCACAGCAACGCGTGGCCGGGTCTGCTAGTATATATATATATATATATATGTATTGAAGCATGGCTTGAAATTAGAACTTTTTTTTTTGGGGGGGGGAATATTTGCTTTAAAAAACGTAAAAAAAGAAAGAATAATTAAATTATATTTTAATACTTGTAAGAATATACACTACTCAAAAACTTTTAAAGAATTTTTAATGTTTTAATCGATATTCAGATTAAATTTGAATTTTGGTAGCTGATGCACTATCCACATTCAAATATTCTCAAAAAATAAAAATAAATAAAAGGAGTCACAAATGGATAAACGAGAAAACGCATTTTATTATTATGTAATTTTGAGAGTGGGTGAGTAGATTTTTAAAGTCACGCTTGCGCTTCGAATTCGGAAACTGATCATGTGCTGAGACACATTTTAAGTGTAATATGGAGTCGCGTTGTCATAATTTCGATCCTTAGTGGAGGGGACTGGTTCACCACTTTTCCAACCTTCGGAAGTACAAATTTTGAACAGAACATGGAAATCATCGCAGTAACGACGAATTTTATGTGCATCAGACAATATTTATGAATATGACGGTTTTCGGCTGAATGGAGTATCGAACCTGCAGTCTTTCAGTTACGAGCTCGGCATTCTATTGCCAGGTTACCATGACTTCGAGCTTTTTGGGAGAAAACGAAAACTACACAATGCGTAATTAGAAAAAAAAAAAAAAAAAAAAAAAAAAATTCCGGCTCATTCGGAAGGGTATGTTGATTTCTTTTTTCTTATCATGTTGCCCCCATTTTGAAACAAAATAGTGGCAACAAATTATTAATGGACTTGGTAGAAATATTGATGTGGGATATATACATATGAGGTTTTAAGCAAATCGAATCAGAAATACCTTTTTATGTGAATTTGAAATTTTCAAGAGGCCGGCACTTGGAAACAAGATGGCGGGGCAAATTGGCAAACAAATATATCAAATGCATTTATGAGATAAGTCAATTGTACATATTTAGTTGGAATAAACTCTAGATTACAAAAGTTATTGCGTTGAAAAATTAAGTGGTCGCCACTTGGATCAAAATGGCGGAGCAAGTTGCTCAGTGAACTAATCCAAGATATTTATAAGATAAGTCCAATATCCACCAAAGTTGTCGCGATAACAAATTCTCAAGAGGAAGCGTTCAAGTGGCCGCAACTTGGAAAGAAAATTGCGGAGAAACTTACCCACCAAAATCGTTGATATTTGAATCATAAATCCATTTCTCCCCTTATGTTTGAATTGGTTAAGTATTTCAAAAGTTATAGTGATAAGAAATTTTCAAGGGGCCGCCACTTGGAAACAATATGACAGAACAAGTTGCGCAGCTAAATCATTCAAGATATTTGAAGCATAAATTTACTGTCCAACTTTGGTTCGAATCAGTGCAGTATTTCAAAAGTTATTGGTATGGTAAATTTTCAAGTGGCAGTCTAAGTGGCTGCGACTTGAAAACAAAATGACGAAGCAACGTGCCCAGCGAAATCATCCAAGATATTTTTATGATAATTTCACTGTCCAACTTTAGTTTAAACTAATTCAGTATTTCAAAAATTATCGTGATAAGAAATTTTCAAGTGGCACCGTGAATCCAAGTGGCCACTACTTCGAAAGAAAAAAGCGGAGCAAGATGCCCAGCGAACTTATCTGATATATTTGAATGATAAATACACTACCCTAATTTGATACCAAATGATTCAGTATTATAAAATTTATCATTATGACGAATTTTCAAGCGGCTGTCACTTGGAAATAAAATGACAGAACAAGTTACCAAGCGAATTTATCCAAGATATTTGAACAGTACGTTCACTAGCCAGCTTTTGTTTGAATCAGTTTAGTATTTTAAATTAATCGTGATGGCACATTTTTAAGTGGCACCATGATTTCAAGTGGCCTCAACTTGGAAAAAAAATGTCGGAACAAGTTCCCCAGTGAACGAATCCAAGACACCTATATGATACGTTCACTGTCCAACTTTGATTCGCATTGAATCAGTATTAAAATTGGCAAATAAAATTCATTAATAAGCTTTGATGAGACCCTTATATGGTCTAAGTATACATCAAAATTCAAGCAAAACCGGTCTTAAATACGATTTTTATAAGATTTCATAAGATTTCCAATTTTAAAATTTTAAAATATTTATCAAATTTACTTATTTTTCTGGTTTAACCATATTGTTTTCCTTTTTATAACTACAGATGTTGCCCTCTTTAAAATATTTAAAATGATGAGGTCATTTTATAGTAAAATTATCCATTATAGCATATATTATATTTCACTCCTCCATAAAAATTGATTTTAAAATCGTCTGTTTCTTTTATACTCTTATTTTAATAGAATTTTAATAGAATTTAATTTATATATTAGTCATTTTAGCAATTTTATCCAAAGCAGCATTAGAAATAATATATATCACTTCTCCAATAAAATTTATAGGACCCTACAATAAAATTAATTTGTGCTTAATATCAACACTACGAAAATTTTTATCAATCGCTTCCAAATTTTGACCTAAGTTTCAAATCTCAACCCTGTGGGTTTTTACATCGGCTACAACGTTTTCGTCTTTGTTCGTAAATAATAATTTGACTGTACTAAATAGTTTACAACCGTATAATTCAACGTATAACTTAGTCACAGCAACGCGTGGCCGGGTCTGCTAGTATATATATATATATATATATATATTGAAGCATGGCTTGAAATTAGAACCTTTTTTTGGGGGGGGGTGGGGGGGGTATTTGCTTTAAAACACGTAAAAAAAGAAAGAATAATTAAATTATATTTTAATACTTGTAAGAATATACACTACTCAAAAACTTTTAAAGAATATTTAATGTTTTAATCGATATTCAGATTAAATTTGAATTTTGGTAGCTGATGCACTATCCACATTCAAATATTCTCAAAAAATAAAAATAAATAAAAGGAGTCACAAATGGATAAACGAGAAAACGCATTTTATTATTATGTAATTTTGAGAGTGGGTGAGTAGATTTTTAAAGTCACGCTTGCGCTTCGAATTCGGAAACTGATCACGAGTTGGGACACATTTTAAGTGTAATATGGAGTCGCGTTGTCATAATTTCGATCCTTAGTGGAGGGGACTGGTTCACCACTTTTCCAACCTTCGGAAGTACAAATTTTGAACAGAACATGAAAATCATCGCAGTAACGACGAATTTTATGTGCATCAGACAATATTTATGAATATGACGGTTTTCGGCTGAATGGAGTATCGAACCTGCAGTCTTTCAGTTACGAGCTCGGCATTCTATTGCCAGGTTACCATGACTTCGAGCTTTTTGGGAGAAAACGAAAACTACACAATGCGTAATTAGAAAAAAAAAAAAAAAAAAAAAAAAATTCCGGCTCATTCGGAAGGGTATGTTGATTTCTTTTTTCTTATCATGTTGCCCCCATTTTGAAACAAAATAGTGGCAACAAATTATTAATGGACTTGGTAGAAATATTGATGTGGGATATATACATATGAGGTTTTAAGCAAATCGAATCAGAAATACCTTTTTATGTGAATTTGAAATTTTCAAGAGGCCGGCACTTGGAAACAAGATGGCGGGGCAAATTGGCAAACAAATATATCAAATGCATTTATGAGATAAGTCAATTGTACATATTTAGTTGGAATAAACTCTAGATTACAAAAGTTATTGCGTTGAAAAATTAAGTGGTCGCCACTTGGATCAAAATGGCGGAGCAAGTTGCTCAGTGAACTAATCCAAGATATTTATAAGATAAGTCCAATATCCACCAAAGTTGTCGCGATAACAAATTCTCAAGAGGAAGCGTTCAAGTGGCCGCAACTTGGAAAGAAAATTGCGGAGAAACTTACCCACCAAAATCGTTGATATTTGAATCATAAATCCATTTCTCCCCTTATGTTTGAATTGGTTAAGTATTTCAAAAGTTATAGTGATAAGAAATTTTCAAGGGGCCGCCACTTGGAAACAATATGACAGAACAAGTTGCGCAGCTAAATCATTCAAGATATTTGAAGCATAAATTTACTGTCCAACTTTGGTTCGAATCAGTGCAGTATTTCAAAAGTTATTGGTATGGTAAATTTTCAAGTGGCAGTCTAAGTGGCTGCGACTTGAAAACAAAATGACGAAGCAACGTGCCCAGCGAAATCA
Source organism: Salticus scenicus (assembly GCA_963930645.1). Taxonomy (NCBI): domain Eukaryota; kingdom Metazoa; phylum Arthropoda; class Arachnida; order Araneae; family Salticidae; genus Salticus; species Salticus scenicus. The sequence continues at coordinate 94,315,738 of OZ005655.1, read as the reverse complement.
TCCAAGATATTTTTATGATAATTTCACTGTCCAACTTTAGTTTAAACTAATTCAGTATTTCAAAAATTATCGTGATAAGAAATTTTCAAGTGGCACCGTGAATCCAAGTGGCCACTACTTCGAAAGAAAAAAGCGGAGCAAGATGCCCAGCGAACTTATCTGATATATTTGAATGATAAATACACTACCCTAATTTGATACCAAATGATTCAGTATTATAAAATTTATCATTATGACGAATTTTCAAGCGGCTGTCACTTGGAAATAAAATGACAGAACAAGTTACCAAGCGAATTTATCCAAGATATTTGAACAGTACGTTCACTAGCCAGCTTTTGTTTGAATCAGTTTAGTATTTTAAATTAATCGTGATGGCACATTTTTAAGTGGCACCATGATTTCAAGTGGCCTCAACTTGGAAAAAAAATGTCGGAACAAGTTCCCCAGTGAACGAATCCAAGACACCTATATGATACGTTCACTGTCCAACTTTGATTCGCATTGAATCAGTATTAAAATTGGCAAATAAAATTCATTAATAAGCTTTGATGAGACCCTTATATGGTCTAAGTATACATCAAAATTCAAGCAAAACCGGTCTTAAATACGATTTTTATAAGATTTCATAAGATTTCCAATTTTAAAATTTTAAAATATTTATCAAATTTACTTATTTTTCTGGTTTAACCATATTGTTTTCCTTTTTATAACTACAGATGTTGCCCTCTTTAAAATATTTAAAATGATGAGGTCATTTTATAGTAAAATTATCCATTATAGCATATATTATATTTCACTCCTCCATAAAAATTGATTTTAAAATCGTCTGTTTCTTTTATACTTTTATTTTAATAGAATTTTAATAGAATTTAATTTATATATTAGTCATTTTAGCAATTTTATCCAAAGCAGCATTAGAAATAATATATATCACTTCTCCAATAAAATTTATAGGACCCTACAATAAAATTAATTTGTGCTTAATATCAACACTACGAAAATTTTTATCAATCGCTTCCAAATTTTGACCTAAGTTTCAAATCTCAACCCTGTGGGTTTTTACATCGGCTACAACGTTTTCGTCTTTGTTCGTAAATAATAATTTGACTGTACTAAATAGTTTACAACCGTATAATTCAACGTATAACTTAGTCACAGCAACGCGTGGCCGGGTCTGCTAGTATATATATATATATATATATATATATATTGAAGCATGGCTTGAAATTAGAACCTTTTTTTTTGGGGGGGTGGGGGGGGTATTTGCTTTAAAACACGTAAAAAAAGAAAGAATAATTAAATTATATTTTAATACTTGTAAGAATATACACTACTCAAAAACTTTTAAAGAATATTTAATGTTTTAATCGATATTCAGATTAAATTTGAATTTTGGTAGCTGATGCACTATCCACATTCAAATATTCTCAAAAAATAAAAATAAATAAAAGGAGTCACAAATGGATAAACGAGAAAACGCATTTTATTATTATGTAATTTTGAGAGTGGGTGAGTAGATTTTTAAAGTCACGCTTGCGCTTCGAATTCGGAAACTGATCACGAGTTGGGACACATTTTAAGTGTAATATGGAGTCGCGTTGTCATAATTTCGATCCTTAGTGGAGGGGACTGGTTCACCACTTTTCCAACCTTCGGAAGTACAAATTTTGAACAGAACATGGAAATCATCGCAGTAACGACGAATTTTATGTGCATCAGACAATATTTATGAATATGACGGTTTTCGGCTGAATGGAGTATCGAACCTGCAGTCTTTCAGTTACGAGCTCGGCATTCTATTGCCAGGTTACCATGACTTCGAGCTTTTTGGGAGAAAACGAAAACTACACAATGCGTAATTAGAAAAAAAAAAAAAAAAAAAAAAAAAATTCCGGCTCATTCGGAAGGGTATGTTGATTTCTTTTTTCTTATCATGTTGCCCCCATTTTGAAACAAAATAGTGGCAACAAATTATTAATGGACTTGGTAGAAATATTGATGTGGGATATATACATATGAGGTTTTAAGCAAATCGAATCAGAAATACCTTTTTATGTGAATTTGAAATTTTCAAGAGGCCGGCACTTGGAAACAAGATGGCGGGGCAAATTGGCAAACAAATATATCAAATGCATTTATGAGATAAGTCAATTGTACATATTTAGTTGGAATAAACTCTAGATTACAAAAGTTATTGCGTTGAAAAATTAAGTGGTCGCCACTTGGATCAAAATGGCGGAGCAAGTTGCTCAGTGAACTAATCCAAGATATTTATAAGATAAGTCCAATATCCACCAAAGTTGTCGCGATAACAAATTCTCAAGAGGAAGCGTTCAAGTGGCCGCAACTTGGAAAGAAAATTGCGGAGAAACTTACCCACCAAAATCGTTGATATTTGAATCATAAATCCATTTCTCCCCTTATGTTTGAATTGGTTAAGTATTTCAAAAGTTATAGTGATAAGAAATTTTCAAGGGGCCGCCACTTGGAAACAATATGACAGAACAAGTTGCGCAGCTAAATCATTCAAGATATTTGAAGCATAAATTTACTGTCCAACTTTGGTTCGAATCAGTGCAGTATTTCAAAAGTTATTGGTATGGTAAATTTTCAAGTGGCAGTCTAAGTGGCTGCGACTTGAAAACAAAATGACGAAGCAACGTGCCCAGCGAAATCATCCAAGATATTTTTATGATAATTTCACTGTCCAACTTTAGTTTAAACTAATTCAGTATTTCAAAAATTATCGTGATAAGAAATTTTCAAGTGGCACCGTGAATCCAAGTGGCCACTACTTCGAAAGAAAAAAGCGGAGCAAGATGCCCAGCGAACTTATCTGATATATTTGAATGATAAATACACTACCCTAATTTGATACCAAATGATTCAGTATTATAAAATTTATCATTATGACGAATTTTCAAGCGGCTGTCACTTGGAAATAAAATGACAGAACAAGTTACCAAGCGAATTTATCCAAGATATTTGAACAGTACGTTCACTAGCCAGCTTTTGTTTGAATCAGTTTAGTATTTTAAATTAATCGTGATGGCACATATATAAGTGACAGTCTGATTGAAAGTGGCCACAACTGGGAAACAATTTGTCAGACCAAGTTGCCCAGTAAACTAATCAAAGACATTTGTATAAGTTCACTGTCAAACTTTGGTTCGAATAAATTCAGTATTTCAAAAGTTACAGCGATAATAAATTCTCAAGTGGGAGCGTTCAAGTGGCCGCAACTTGGAAATAAAATTGCGGAGAAACGTGCTCATCGAAATCATAGATTACTGAATGATAAATCCATTTTTCAACTTTGGTTTGAATTGATCAAGTATCTCAAAAGTTATAGTGACAACAAATTTTGAAGTAGCCACCACTTGGAAACAAAATATGGGAAGAAGTTGCCCAGTGAACTCATCCAAGATATTTGTATGATAAGTTCGCAGTCTAACTTTGGTTCGAATTGAATCAGAATTTAAAAACTTATCATGATTATAAAATTTCAAGTGGTAGCCTGATTTCAAGAATGGTCAATATGGTTTATGTATAGTATATCCCTTATATGGTCTACATACGCATCAAAAATCAAGCATATCCGGTCTTAAATGCGCCTTTTGCAATGTCAATTTAAAATTTTTAAGTGGCCTCCTCTTGAAAACAAAATAGCGGAGCAACTTGGGTAACAAACTCATTCAAGATATATATAAGATAAACCCACTGTCCAAATTTGCTTCCATTTAGAGTATTATTTCGGAAGTTATAGTGATTATGAATTTTCAAGAAGTAGCCTGATTTCAAGTTGCTCCGCTTAATATAAGATTTCTGCTACTTTGTTAAAAATAGCGGATAAAGTTCATTAAAAAGTTCGTTGAGAATCTTATATAGTCTATGTATACATAAAAATCAAAAGAAATTCGAATGCGCTTTTTACAATGTGAATTTGAAGTTTTCAAGTGGTCTTCACTTGAAAACAAAATGATGGAGCAACTTGGTTAACATACACGTCCAAGATATTTATAAGACAAGTTCACTGTCCAAATTTGGTTCGATTTTGAGTATTATTTCGGCAAATATTATGATGTTAAATTTTCAAGTGGTAGCCTGATTTCAAGTGGCAACGATTAATTTACGATATCCACCACTTTGTTAAAAAAGGCGGGTAATATTCGTTGATAAACTTTGGTTGAGACCCTTAGGTTGTCCATAAATCATCCAAGTTCAAGCAAATCCTGCCTTAAATACGCTTTTTACAATGCGGATTCGAAATTTTCAAGTGGCCGCCACATGAAAACAAAAAGACGTCGCAACTTGGTTAAAGAACTCATCCATGATATTTGGTTAGATTTTGAGTTTTACTTCGGGAGTTATTGTGATGACAAAAGGCTCATTATAGATAGATAGATAGATAAACGAATATTGCAATAGGTGATTGCTAAAGAAAGTAACTTAAAAGAATGTGTAATTTGTGGACAGTAAATCCATGTTAATAGAAATTATAATTTCCTTTCACGAACAACTAAATCGAACACAATTCATGCTTGGAGTGTATCATATTACGAATGATTGGTTGATTTTTTCATTGTACTCTTTCAGAGCACTTCCTAGCTGTGGATAGATTTATGGGGATGATAAATGGACAAAAACTCGCTTGCCTATGCATGAAATATGTTCTGTTGATTTCATATCGTGAAAATATGTTGTTTATGATAATCTTTCCTGCTAGTTAATTCTTTAGTTTTTTTCCCTCAACTTTACATTATTTTAGTTTATCAACACATTATGCACACATACTGGTTAGTTCGTGGATTCATTAGTAAGTTAGTTAGAAATAGTATATACAATACTTCTTATTTTCTTCGATATTTAATGGAAGTAAGTATTGGATTCGTAAAAGTTTTCGACTTCGGGTTGTCGATGGATTTATGGGCTTTGAGACTTTTAGAAGCATGATTCAACAGTGTTTAGAATATGTCTGTGTGTGACAAAAATATTGTAGCTACCGTATCTCAGGAACTATTGTATAGAACTTCAAACAAATTTATATGTAGTTGCACGTTTACATAAGTTAGTGCCTTTCAATCTTTGATGAAATTCGTCTAAGAGATGGCGTTGCTTTCGTACTTTTTCAAAATTTTTAACATGGTGGTATAGGAAAAAAATTACTATAAATGTTCACAACGAACATAATTTTTAATGAATCATCATGAAATCGAAAATAATTATTTATAGTTCTATTAGGCAACTAGAAAAGAAATATTGGATGCGTCCTGGGGGGGGAGGTAATTCACCTGAGGAGGGCAAATTT